>CM052897.1:58252719-58273565 GCA_028534135.1 Potos flavus | reverse complement strand
GACCTGAGGAGGAGGCTCTGCCAAGGATGGAGGCCAGGATGCGTGCATAGGAGATGACAATGAGCACCATGGGGCTGAGCAGCACCACGATGGCATCGGCAAAGATCATCTTCAGACTAAACTGAGGGTCTCCACAAGAGAGAGCGATCACTATGGGAGCCTCACAGAAGAAGTTTTCTATGTGGTTGTCTCTACAGAAGGGATTCCGGAATGACATATACTCAAGAAAGATGCCATTGATCAGCCCGAAGAACCAGGCAGTACTCACCAGCTTCACACAGACCTGCCGGCTCATTATCTGGGCATAGCTGAGTGGGTGGCAGATGGCAACATAACGGTCATAGGCCATAAAAGCCAAGAGAATGCACTCGGCCACACCCGCACAGAAGACCAAGTACATCTGGGTTGAGCAAGAGACAAAGGAGACAGTGTGGTTCTTGACCACCAGGTGAATCAGCATCTGTGGGATGGTGGTGGTGATGAAGCAGACATCCAGGAAGGACAGGTGGCCAAGGAAGAAGTACATGGGGCTGTTGAGCCTGGGGTCTGTCCAGGTGATGAAGATGATGAGGCCATTCATGGCCATGGCAAGGCTGTAGAGGGCTAGGAAGAGAGCAAAGAGCAATGCCCGAGTGGAAGAGGAGCTCTGCTCAAAGCCCACCAGGATAAACTCTGTCACTGTGCTGCCATTCCTTAGGTCCACTGTCTTGGACCAGCTTGAGGAGGGAGGACAGGAAAAGCAGAGGTGAGACAGTGGTAGGGGAATGTAAGGTACTCACTTGGGCCCAGAGATGTAGCTATAAAAGAACAATGAGTGGTGGTAGACATCTTGGAACTTTATAGTAAACTATGTAATTGGCAATGTTGCGGGGCAGTGAAAATGCCAGTGTCGCCACAGGCTGCATACATGGAATTGTAATACCAAAAATTGAGGAAGTGATGGTTATACTGTATTCTGGTTTGATCAGGCCTCAAATGAAGTACTGCATCTGCTCCATCTGCCCTAAATATTGAAGGGTTAGCCACTAACCAAAATGTGTTCAGTGGTGCAAAACGAGGATGGTTTGGCCTGGAACCCATGCCAAACAAGGACAGGTTTAAGAAATTGAGGAATGGAGTATGTGAGGGAAGGGCATGAGGGCTGTTAGCTGATAGAAGATCCTATTTAGGAAGCACTTGGGAGATGTTTAAAGACATATTTTTCCAGAAGAAAAAAATGTTCAGTCTAGTGTATGTACTTAAAATGATGAATGGTTTGAAGTTTCAGAGGAAACAGTACCATTCGAGCCTTCAGCATTGCCCCTTAGGGGAGAATGATTTGCATACCTCTGGAAACAGCCATGCTTACCAGTCATCCACCCTCTTTCCAGACTCCCTCTCCCAGTGGTTGGTGGTGCTGTATCCACCACCCATGCAGTGCATGCTGAAGATGGGGCCTGGTTGTGAGCTCTCACATGCTTTCCCAGTAGGAGACAGTTTTCCTACAGGGGCTGGAACTTAGGGCTAAGCACTTTTGCTGAAAGGATGCATCCATTGCTGTGAGACAAGGGAAGCTATGAGCAGGGCACAAATTTAGCCTTTCTGGAATGGACCTTCAGAAAACTGATCTGTCCCTTTGCTTCCAGGATTAGTCTTATTCTTTTCCCAGCATCTGAGAATGAGCACTCAGAGTTCTCATGTTCTTTTCTCATTATTGTAACTTTTAGGAAGTCAATATGTTCATGTTAAATCTCTCTTGTACTCTTCATCTTGTCTTGGAGTTAGGATATCAGATAGATCCCTTCTACTTTCAGATGCTTACAGACGGTTAGCATATTCCTTCTTAACCTTTAGTTCTGCCAACCACTCTTCTTCGTTTCCTTTTCTCTCCTTTTTCTACACATTCTTACTCTACCCCCTCTGATAATCTTTCCCCCTCCTTTCTCCACTTCCACTTTTCACTCTTTTCTTCTCCCTCTCCCTTTCTCATATTTGGTGTGGCTGTCTGCCATTCAGCTACCTCTGGTTGGACTGCCCTCTCTTCTCCACGTCTTTAAACATCTCATGTTGCATATCTTAATTTTAGAAGAGACCTACCCCGTTAACTGCCACTCTTGTCCACACTGGATTCCCAATAGATGATTTCCTGGTAGGTCAAGGCAGTAGGCCATTCCCATCACCTGTACTTTGGAATGCTCCCCTAGAACTTCTCCTCTTTAGGGCCCAGAAAGGGCAGGTAGGGTCAGAGAGCAATGTTTAACCCAAGATGCAGCCTGGAATCATGGGCCCAATGGACATGTTGGGTTGGAGGTCAAAGCCTAGCCAAGGTAAGGCAGTGAGCTACGCTCCGTGTCCAAGAAGAAACTAAAGTTCAACCTAAGAAAAGACTAGGATCTATAGGAGTATATAAATGCTTATTTTTGTGGTTCGCTGTGCCAGAAAGAATACTCCATGATACCTGGCATCTAGCGCCCTGTTAACTACCAAGGTTAACCAGTCAAGCATTTGCATAAATAAATAGGACAATGACTTGAAAATCACATCCTACCTCATTCTGTTGCTTGGCTGGTGATGATGTTTATCACTGAATCACTGCAGTGAATAAAAGAGAAAATCCCATGGTGTTGGAAGAAGAACTGGTCCAGGGAGGATGGTCTGACCAGGTGGGCCACTCTGGAAGAGAGTTGTGGTGATGACCTTGTTAGTTCTTCAACATCCATACCACAGATGATGAATGTTTACTTAAATAATAATACTAAGTTACATACGTACTGCACTTTAACTGTCACATAGTCTACTTATTAATAAGCTTACTTGCTCCCACTTTTTCATAGTGTATGTTTTGACCTTCTCAGGATTTTTAATTTTGTCCCAATGCTAACTGAATTTTAGCACTTTGACATGAAAATCACATGCTCTCTTAATTGTTATTTGAAGAAACACCAGCAAGAAAATAAGAAAACATTCATTCTCCTTTAGCTGCGGACAATCTCATATTATTCTGTAACATAAAACATGTCCTTGTGGTTGTTTCTGAAAAGCATTTCCTGAGACTGGACATCAGAAATTGTTGCTATGTGCTCTAAACCTAATTGCGAACCTCTAAAATATCATTTTTATTGGTGGCCTTAATCATGGCCGTTGTAGTATTTAAATTGATCTCTCCCTTTTTCAGAAAGGTGTAGATTGTGAGATTCCTCTGTTAAACTGGAAGAGGATCATGGGATTTTCTCGTGCTAAGGGTACAGATATAAAATAAATGACCACCCATGACCCCTTGGACTTCTTGTTTAACGAGTCAAGGGTCTGTGATCTCATTTAAATTAACAATAGTTTATAAAGTAGTTCACACATGCCATGACTTTTTATTGTAACTTGAGGGTATAATTTAATCTCATTGAAGAATCTCTGTTAAGTTATGTTGGACAAACAGTTTGGCAAGGAGAGAGGAATAGGGAATAGGTTTTCAGCTGTGGGTCTAGACTGGCTTCAGAGCTGACTCATTAACTTACTGTTCTGATTCCTTTTAGAACCCCTTATAAGCAAAATAGAACTGTTCCAAAGTTCCAAGAGCCTCTCAACAGAGCAGTGGTTTGTGTTGGAGGAGCAGCCAACATAAAGGTGGAAGTAGGATTGTTTTAATATCTTACACCCTATGGTTAACTGTAGACTTAATGGTGTTAGAGAACAGAATGCTAGATACTGTTAGGGGTGGGGTAGGTAGGGAACAATTTCTTCCATATTCCTGATGTTTCCTTTAACATGGATGAAACTGTGATAGCATAACACTCTCGACCTTTCTCTTTCTTATTCACACTGACCTGTGGAGGGTGGAGTGGCTTACCAGATTGGTGATTTTAGAAGGAGAAACTGAGCACGTGTTTTCTATCCCTTTCCTCTCACCTTCCCCTTGGGAGTGAGTGGCCTTCTTCAGGGCAGGCTCTACCCCTGTTTGGGGAGGCTTTGTGGCTGTACGGTCCTGCCAGTTACCGGGGAATAGGTTGGTCTGTCCAACTCTCTGCTTCTAGATTAGGAAGTCCAATTGTGCCAATGTCTGCTTTGTTATTAGTAAAGGTGATGTTTTAACCTCCACCTGCAGACTCTGTCTTACCTCTCAGATGATTCAGAACCAGATGGGAAGAAGAGTGTTATTTACTGGACCGCTTAAAATCCCTAACGATTATTATTAGTGATATAATCATATATACGGAAATAAAATTTAAACAAAAATGTGATAGAGCTTTGATTACAATGACAGGAAACCATGAGTCACAGAGATGTCTGGGAAGATCCGGAGAGGGAAGAGTTCTGTTGATACACGCATGCTGAATTCTGAAGGTATAGTGCTGGTGGGTTCACGGAAAGAAGTCTACATTCCTTGACTCCAGGCGCACAATGAACAAAGTGTGCTATTGTAGCCCACATCGGTGGGAAAATGTCTCATTGTAATGTTAAGATTCTGATTCCTGTCCTACTTACCAAAGAGGAGCAGGACACTGTTGAATACATTCATTAGCCACAACATTCATTCCTGTAGCTTTCCTAGCATGCTATGACCACAGGAAAGAAAATATAACACAGCACTGTATCGTTCATTTATTCTGGAGAATATGTTTGTTTTAGGAATGAGATTGGTTCACTTAAGTTGTAAACGAACTCATCAGCCTTGTTTAAATCATGCGGGTTCTTAGAAAGCTTCAGCTTCTGTGAGGCTTGGCCATCTTCTTGCAGGTCTGGTGTAAATAAAATGTGCCTCTAGTAATTTCACATATAACACAGCTTGCAATCTGGTTCTCTTCTGCAGGCTCTAATCCCTTCCTTTTTTGGATTAAACACATAATTTCATGACCTGAAAGCCAAAAAGCACTATTTTCCTGAGCAGAAAAACTTTAAGGTGGAGATATTTATCCTGGGGTTCATGGAGCTCTAGGGAGTAAAAAAGATATGTTTCAGTGTGTCCATGCATCTCTGAAATGTATGAAAACATGTGTGCATGAGAGCACTTTTCTTGAGAGTAAAAGGAAGAAGAACATACTTGTCGGTATGGTAGTTGTGAAGATTAAGAGGAAATTTATTCATTCAATCAAAAATGTGTGTGTATGTACATATGTATCTATGTAAATTACACAGAACAATATTTGTAGTAGGGAAAGTGCTCAAGAAATATAAAGTTTCCTTTTCTAGGTCACTGGATAAATAAAAAATATTAGTTAAGACATTTACATTTTTAAATGTCAGTAATCCTCAGAATGCCTGAGGCATTTTGAAAACTGAATCCGCAAATTAAGAATGTATTTCCAAGCACTGTTATGTTCTGGGGGAGCATGCAGTACAGCTGAGGGTAGGGATATTTTATGATTTAACTGCACCGTGATATGGTTAAGAGCTCCTGCAGGGCTTCAATAAAATGCTGTGGTATCCCAGAGTAATAAAATAATGACATACTCAAGGAAAAAGTATGTAAGAAGAAAGAACATCAACTCCAGAAAAAATAGCTGCTAATAACGACAAATTCAGAGGTTGTTCTCGGAGAACTGCATTTTTATAAAAGAAAAAAAGGCCAATGTAAGCGGAAACAAGGATTAAGCCCAGAAAGTCTGAAACTGAAAGTTGAAGTTATGCCCAAACTTCGAGGAAGACTTTAAGAGTTAGAAAGTGGCCCTAAAAACATGTTATTTCAGTAAATTGAATTCTCAGTAATACGTGCTTATTGTGATATAAAGGAGAGATTCCGTAATGAAAAGCAGTTTCTTCTCGATATTTAGTAAGGAAGATAGAAATTCCTGTCCCCAACTGGACAATGCACAGATCAACTGGATGCCCCAAGTTCCATAATGGCCGGTACTCAATAATTTTGAAATCAAAGGATAAAAAATGGGGGCTTCTTTGAGAATTGAGTGAAGATTTCCACTGCTTCTTAAAGCTGAGAACCTAAGAGCTGAAAACTCTCCTAATTCAGTAAGATCAGATCAACAGGCAGGCTTCAGGAAGAAGGCAAAGGCATCCACCCTCCTGATTCCAGCTCAGATAAGCTACAGTTCACCCTAAGGTGAATAATCAATTTCTCTTTGTTAACTAACAATGAGGAGTTAGAAACCGGATTTGAAAAAGCAAAAGAAGGGCCATTAGTCATTCAAAAACATAGACCTGAGGGGTGTGGAAAAGGAGGGGGGTGGGGCGGTGGGGTAACTCTGTGTTGGGCAATTAAGGAGGGCAGGTGATGTGATGAGCACTAGGTATTCTACGTAACTAAGGAATCCTTGAACATTATACCAAAAAGTAATGATGTACCATACGTTGACTAATTGAATTTAAATTAAAAAAAAAGAAAGAAAGAAATATAGACCTGCTGAAAACCTCTAGAAAGGACTGCGGGTGAGCCCCAGAATTAGCCTTGCTAAAAGAGAAGGGCAACCTGGATCTACAGAGTTCCTTGTTAGTGAGATGGGGGGCATCCACAAACAGAGATCAAGAATACACAAGTTGCAGAGTTGTTTGGAAGATTTTGCCATCTATCTGTGGAGGAAGAGAACCAAGTAGTTATATCTAGCTGCATGGTTTCTCACATCCGAAATATTGGAAAGACAGTAACCTACACTGAGACCCTTCACCAGGAGCAAAAAAGTGAAATCAGAAAGACCTTAAAAGACCAGAGCCATTGTCTGCCAGGCCTCACTCTGCAGCCTACCGATTAGCCCCATGATGAGAAAGATAGCCCAGGCCCTTACCAAACAAATCCTTACATGGCCAGAAAAAAATAATTGTTTTTCCTTCTGATTTTGTGCATTATTCAGAATGCCCTGTAATTGTGGCATTTCTAAAGACTTTTTAAAAAAGATTTTATTTATTTTATTTGAGAGAGAGTTGCGAGAGCAAGAGCACAAGCAGGGGTTGGGGGTGGGAGGGACAGAGGGAGAGGGAGAAGCAGGCTCCCTGCTTAGCAGGGAGCCCAACTTGGGGCTTGATCCCAGGACCCTGGGATCACAACCTGGCCAAAGGCAGATGCTTAAGCAACTGAGCCACCCAGATGCCCCTAAAGATTTTAAAATTTGAGAAGTAACTTTGGAACGCCATGATTTTCACTAACACAGCTGTATGATATTGGAGGAATTTAGGAATAAAATTGGAAGGCAAAGGAAAAGAAATTTTGCCATGTAGAACCTAACAAAGTTGTACAGACAAAAGCATATGGCTCCATGGCTGAGAAGATATTTGAAGGACAGATGTAAATGACTTCTAAGGAAGGATAGCTAATCATCTGTGTGAATCAAAGGAGGCCTCTGCTGGCAACTCTGTTTCAACTTAGCAACCACGCATCTCAATGTCTTAGGAACTCACTTCAGAAGTGTTTCTCTAGACCTACCATTTCCCCTCTTTTCTATTTTAAATACATTCCCATACCCCTTTTCTTAAGCGAGATGGACACTGAGTATTCTCTTTGCTCCTCACCGTGTCTTATCAATAATTGGCTTGCAGCAGAGGTTTTATCCAATTGAGTCAAATTGTAGAAATGTTCTAAATTCTCTCATTGTTTCTTAGTCTTCTGCTTTGCTCCTGGATCCACTTCAATCTCTCCATCTCTCTCTGAAACTGAGGCTCTCTGAAGTACCTACAGTCCCTGACGATGACCTGGCCATTAAGTGGTTATAAATGTGCCAATGCTGGGCATGCCAGGTGCCTGAAGGACACATGCTTTCCCAGAGGACCATTTTTATTGATCAGCACTAATGGGAGACACCATAAATAATGGAATTACCAAAAATAACCTCAATTTCATATCATAGCTGAAGTTCTAACTCCATATTTTTCCTGCTTCCCTAAGACTTGCTCTTGCATGTCCTTATCCATTCACTATCTGAGCCCTAGTGTGAACTTACAATTCCAGTAGAAACTATAATGAAACCAGAGTACACATGCTGCTCCTCTCCCTTAACACGGTCACCTTCAATATGGAAACTTAACGAGTAAAACCACCAAAAAACAAAGGGAAAGAGAGAGGAAATGATATGCAAAGGTATGCCTAATGATCTTCCTCTCAATGTTGAGGGCCGTGTCTATGTCCAAAGAAGGATGAATAAGAAATTGAAGAGGAGAATCTAGTAATCAAGAATTATTGAACGTCGGCAGACTGGATAATTTCAGCTGTTCTGTGGCATTAGTTAATCTCAGCTATTTTGCTATTCAAAATGCCTGAAAGAAATTTGGAATGATTCTAAGTAGCTTAGAGAAGAAAGAAAAAGTGTGAGAGAGAGAAAGAGGAGGAGAGAGGGAGAGAGATGTGTACCAATAGAAGAGAACAAAACTGAAGCACAGAAAGATTCCTGCACTAAGAAATGGATGATTTTAAAGGCAAATCATTACATGTTTAGAGACTCAAAAACCACCTGGAACCTGATTTATCACCTTATAGGGAAGCAGCAAGGCTAGCAGGGTAAAGTACAGGGACTTGGGAGGCAAGCATACCTGAAATTCAACCTTGGCATTGTCATTTATTAGAATGTGGAGTTGGCTAGCTGAGACACAACCTTTTTTCTCCTCTAAAACAAGGATTAACTAAAATAACATGTTGCCACAGATTAGACAATAAATAAACATTAGTTTTGATCTCTGTTTCCTCTTCCTCTCTCTGTGGTTTCACTTCACATGTGGAAGGAATACTGTAAAGATCTGGCCAGCTTCCCGCATGCAGAAGCCCAGAGAAAGAGGAGGATCTCCTCCATCCTAATGGTTCCTGCTTCTCCCTATCAGGAGGGTCTTTCCATCTAACTCAGTTTTCCCCCATATATGTGAGTCCCATTTTCTCTTAATTTGGCTTCCAGAAACATTGCAAAAAAATATCAGCCTCAAGATCTGTAGCACAATCTCTAAGAGAGGATCATCCTTGAGTCACTTCTCAGCCTCTCTTTCTCCAGGGAACAAGAAAGAAAAATGCCAGATAAATAGAAAATACTGACATGCACAAACATAAAGAGGATGAAGAGTTGAAAGAAATGAGAAAAAGTAATCCTAGAAATAGTGGAGAGATCCCATCCACACAAAACAAAAAAGAAGGAAAAACGTTAAAGCCAAAGAGAGAATTAGACTGAGACAGAGAGAAGGAAATCGGAAAAGAGGGTGCATGTGTGACAAGATGGGGCATATGTGGAAAAGTGATGAACAGGTGGATCTTCGGGGGCGGAACAGAGAGAAGCACATCAAGAGACAGAGAAGTAAGGACCCAAATCTTGGCACAGAAAAAAATGAGAAGAAAAGCCAAATGTGGAAAAAGAGACTGAGAGGCTGGCCAGGCAGGCTGGGCATGGCTCCCTGGTCATGTGGAATCAGAACTAAATAGCCAGGTACTAGGGTTCTGCTCCCTCAAGTTCTAGAAATGAAAGATTGACCTTCTGGATTGTCTCCCCCCCTGCAGCAGTTAGAGACAGGTCTTTGTAAATCAGACTGGCCCCACCAGGCACATGCAAGCCAGGTGCCCCCAGCCAGAGTCATGAGGGCGGGTGGGCAGACTCTGAGAGCCTGATGGAAGATCAGAGGGGTGATTGGGAGAACAGAGTAGCTGGGAGAGAACTGGAAAAGCGGAGACTGAGCTAGGCATCTAGAGAGGGAGAAGTGGACAAGGTGGGGATTAATGGCGTCTCCTTCATGACCTCTGTGTGTAGAGCCCTGGTGTGATCAGAACACAGGTGGTCACCGAGGGAGCCAGGGGCTATTCATCTCTGACAGATGTGACCGAGTCAGGGCCAGATTTCGTGCAGAAGTGAGCACATTCACTGACCTTCTCCATGGGCTTTGGTACATGAAGGTGATGACATTGGCTGTGCTGATTGCAGGCCCAGAGGAGGGATCCACAGGCATAGAATGAAGGTGCAGTGAATTCTGCTGCAAACCAGCAGCTTGTTTATAGGGCAAGGAGGACATGCACACAGGCAGGCGTGAGCTTCTAACTGGTTCCTGTTGGGAGCCAACTGTAATAAGGCCAACTAGTTCTTGTGAAGTGTTACCATTCTAACTGGATCCCTGGGGAGAGTCTTATACCAGTTCATCCCAAGGCTCCCTGGTGAGGCTATGTCCATGGCAGGTGTCCTGGAAGGTCTAGAATAGTCTCAGGTTTTCCCAGGAAAGTTCTACTCCATTTACCAGATAACTTGATAGACAAGAGAGCCTGACAAGTATCATTATCCCCATGTCCTCAACTTCAAATCTGGGAGCCCTTTAGCTCTGATCTACCAATTTTATTTTGAATTGATTTTCTAGTTAGAGTTTCTATGTCGTGGGCAGCATTCCTTGTGTCCCCAATTAAATACTTTTGCATATCATTATGCTACATTCAACACAATAATGAACATTGGCTGAGTACTCGCTCTGCTCCAGTCACCTTATTAAATGCTGTCAGTAGGGTGATAAACACACAGTCACACGCTTTCCTTGATAACATGCTCCCCTCCTAACTGCCATCCTCTACCTTTTCCTCTTCACACTTCATTTCTTGAAATCTGGAAGAACCTTCCTTCTCTGATGCACCCACTGTTCTTCCAAAATCCTCCCTGCCTAGTACTGAATTTGATTCTGCATAACCCAAAGAACCACAGTCGTCCTCATATATCCTCTAAAACTCTTCCTTCTACTCCTGGAGAGCCTGCACTCCTGTAAAATTGAAATTTATGATGCTTGTGTCCTGACTCATTCTATATGTGCAGGATGGCTTTTTCTCTGCACGCTACCATATACTTCCACCACCATCACCAAGTCTGGGTCTTACAAAATCTAATTTAATTGGGGTATTTTTGGACCATAACTCATTTCATAGGAAGACACGATTTTAAAGCATAAGGCACAAAAACTAAGCTTCAAGATACTGACCTTTGCAGTACAAGATGTCTGACATTCCTTCAGATATCCATCCGAAAACTCCTGAGGAAAAAAAAAAACAAAAAAGCCCACTTGTCCAGTTCTTTAAAAACAGCTGTTTCTATACCTTCAATTGATATGCTAAGAAGGAACATTATTAGTCTCCTCGCTTCCCTATAACCTCTCATCCACAACATTTTATGACCGAATTCCAACCCAAACATGAGGTTTTTCATCCAAGCCTCAAATTTGGGTGAAAAAATAACTATAGTTGGCCCCGGGACAACTGAGGGTTAGAGGCATCACCCCCGTGTGCAGTCAGAAATCTGCATAAAACTTTAACTCCCTCCAAACTTAACTACTAATAGCCTACTGTTGACCGGAAGCCTTACCGATCACATAAATGGTCGATTAACACATATTTTGTATTTTATATGCATTATATATTGTATTTGCACAATAAAGCAAGCTAGAGGAAAGAAAATGTTATTAGGAAAATCAGGGTGGCGCCTGGGTGGCTCAGATGGTTGAGCGTCTGCCTTTGGCTCAGGTCATGATCTCCGGGTCCCAGGATAGAGCCCCATATCGGGCTCCCAGCTCAGCTGGGAGTCTGCTTCCCCCTTTGCCTCTCCCCCTGCTTGTGTTCTCTCTCTCTGTCTCTGTATCTCTCTCAAAATGAATAAATTCTTTAAAAAAATTTAAAAAAAAAAAGAAAGAAAATCATTAGGAAGAGGAAATACATTTAGAGTACTGTACTATAAAAAGTCCACATGTAAGAGCCTTGCACAGTTCAGACCTGTGTTGTTCAAGGGTCACTTCTAAATCAAAACAAATGATGTCCAAAGTCATATAATTTCTAGAGCCATTAGGGCAGAGTTGTTAACTCTATTGATGCTACATGAGGTAAGTCTCTATATATTTCCTTTTATTTAGATTTTCTCTAGTGACATTCCATAAATTTATATGCATCTTTCCATGAAAGATTAACCATTTTCAGTAGGGTTATTCCTATGTACTTTATATTTTGGATACTATTTAAAGTGGTATCTTAAAATTTCAATTTTCTAATATGTTTGCAGGTATAGAGAATGCAATTCACTTTTGTATATTGATTTTGTGTCCAATAACCTTGTTAAAACCTATGAATTTTAATAAATTATCTGTACATTCTTTTAGTTTTTCTATGAAGACCAGCATATGTCATCTGTAAATGAAGACAGTTTTGCTTTTTCATTTCTAGTTCTTATACCAATTACATATTTCCCCTGCTTTATTGCACTTTCTAGGATTTTCAGTACAATCTTAGTATGTATCCACAATGGAATATTACTCAGCCATCCAAAAAATGAAATCTTGCCATCGGCAATGATGTGGTATCACGCTATGTGAAATAAGTCAGTCAGAGAAAGAAATATCATATGATCTCACTCATATATGGAATTTAAGAAAGAAAACAGATGAACATATGGAAAGGGGAAAAGAAAAAAGGAGAGAGGGAAACAAGCCATAAGGGACTCTTAATGATAGAGAACAAACTAAGGGTTGATGGAGGGAGGAGGGGGTGGGGGATGGGCTAGATGGGTGATGGGTATTAAGGGGGGCACTTGTGATGAGCACAGAAGGTCGTGTGTAAGTGACAAATCACTGAATTCTACTCCAGAAACCAGTAATCAATATTGCACTGTATGTTAACCAACTAAAATTTAAATGAAATAAAATACTATCTTGAATAAAAGTAGGGATAATGGTTACTTCGGCTTATTTATGATCTGAAGGCAATTTTAATGTTTCAGTTTTGGAGGGGGATAGTTGCTGTTGAGTTTTGGAGTATAATCACTTTAACAGCTTAAGGAAGTTCATTTCTATTCCTGGTCTGCTGAGAAGTGTTGTTTTTTAAAAAATTATAAACAGGTATAAATGTTGAATAAAATAGATGCCTTTCCTTCATCTACTGAGATGATCATGTGGTTTTTCTTCATTTGTCTGTTAATGTAGTCATTTACATAATTCATTTTCTGATGTGCAATCAATTCTGAATTACTGGAATAAACTCAATATTGTTCAGGACATAAGGTATTATATTTTTAATACATTGTAGAAGACAGTTTTCTTTAAGAATTTTGCAACTATGTTTGAGAGTGAGATTAGTTGATTTTGTCTTTATCAAGTTTTGGTATTGAAGTTATCACTTAAAAAGCTGAGGTATTTCCCTCTTTTTCCAGTTGTCTAAAATTAGATTACTTGTCCTTGATTGATAGAATCTGCCTTAAGATCCTATGTCTGGTTCTTTATTCATAGAAATATTATAGAAATCTTTTTTTTCAAGTTTTTATTTCAATTCTAGTTAGTTAACACATATGGTAAATTTGGTTTCAGGTGTGGAACTTGGTGATTCCTCACTTACATATAACACCCAGTGCTCATCACAAGTGCCCTCCTTCATATTCATCACCCTTTTAGCCCACGCCCCACCCACCTCCCTCCATCAACCCTCAGTTTGTTTTCTAGCTAAGAGTCACTTATGGTCCACTTCCCTCTCTCTTTTTTCCCCCTTTCCCTATATTCATCTGCTTTCTTTCTTAAATACCACATACAATTGAAATCATATAGTATTTGTCTTTATCTGACTATTCCACATAGCATAATACTCTCTACCTCCATCCATGTCATTGCAAATGGCAAGATTTCATTCTTTTGGATGGCTGAGTAATATTCCATCATAGATATATACATATATGTGTATATATATATATATATACCACATCTTCTTTATCCATTCATCGTTCAGTAGACCTTTGGACTCTTTAGTTTGGCTACTGTTGATAATGCTGCTCTAAACATCTAGGTGCATGTGCCCCTTCAAATCAGTATTTTTGTATCTTTGGGTAAATACCTAGTAGTGCAATTGGTGGGTCTTACGGTAGTTCTATTTTTACCTTTTTGAGGAACCTCCATACTACAACAGCAAAAATCAACTATTGGGACTTTGTCAAGATACAAAGCTCGGCACAGTGAAGGAAACAATCAACAAAGCTAAAAGACAACCTATGAAATGGGAGAAGATATTTGCAAACGATGTATCTGATAAAGGATTAGTATCCAAAATCTAGAAAATTAAAAAAAATTTTAAATTCCAGTATAGCTAACCTACAGTTTTATTTTAGTTTCAGGTGTCCCATAGAGTGATGGTACCATTTAGTACCATATGGTGACATATCACCCAGTGCTCATCACGACAAGTGCACTCCTTAATCCCCAACGCCTATTTTACTCATCACTCCACCATCTCCCCTCTGGTAAGCATCAGTTTTTTCTCTATAGCTAAGAGTCTGTTTCTTGGTTTGCTTCTCTCCTTTTTTATTTTTTTTAATCTTTGCTCTTTTTTTGTTTCTTAAATTCCACTCTGAGTGGAAACATAGGGCATTTTTCTTTCTCTGACTGATGTATTTCACTTATTTCACTTAGCATTATACTCTCTAGCTCCATCCATGTTGTTGCCAGTGGGAAGATTTCATTCTTTCATTCTTTTTTATGGCAGAATAATATTCCATTGCATATACATATATATATACCACAACTTCTTTATCTATTCATCTCTCCACAGACACTTGGGATGCTTCCATAATTTGGCTATTGTAAATAATGCTGATAGAAACATGTATTATCCTTGCATGTATCCTCCCTATAATGCACTATCTGTATGAATTAGTGTTTTTGTATATTTTGGGTAAATACCCAGTGGTGGGATTACTGGACTGTAGGGTAATCCTACTCTTAACTTTTTGAGGAACCTCTATACTGTTTTCCACAGTTGCTGTACCAGTTTGCATTCCCACCAACAGTGCAAGAGGGTTGCTTTTTCTCCACATCCTTACCACACTTGTTGTTCCTTGTGTTTTTGATGTCAGCCATTCTGACAGGCATGAGGTGATATCTCATTGTAGTTTTGATTTGCATTTCCCTGATGATGCATGATGTTAAGCATCTTTTCATATATCTGTTGGACATGTGGATGTCTTCTTTGAATAAGTGTCTGTTCATGTCTTCTGCCCATTTTCTAACTGGATTGTTTGTTTTTTGGGTGTTGAATTATATCAGTTCTGTATAGATTTTGGACCCTAACTCCTTATCAGATGCGTCATTTGCAAATCTCGTCTCCTGTTCAATTGGTTGCCTCCTATTTTGTTTTGTGAATTTTTTTGTCATTTGTTTCCTTTGCTGTGCAGAGACTTTTTATTTTGATGGAAAACCAATATTTTATTTTTGCTTTTATTTCCTGGCCTCGGGAGACATTTCTGGAAAAATGTTGTTATGGCTGATGTCAGAGAAATTACTGTCTGTGCTCTCTTCACTCCATTTTGAGTTTAGCTTTGCATATAGTATAAAAAGTGGTCCAGGATCATTCTTTTGCATGTAGTCGTCCAGTTTTCCCAACACCATCTGTTGAAGAGACTGCCTTTTTCCCACTGGATATTCTTTCCTGCTTTGTCTAAGATTAGTTTCCCATATAATTATGGGTTTATTTCTAGGTTTTCTATTCTGTTCTGTTCTGTTCCATTGATCTGTGTCTATTTTTGTGCCAGTACCAAAGTGTTTTGATTACTAGAGCTTTGTCATATAACTTTAAGTCTGAAATTGTGATATGTTCAGCTTTGCTTTTCTTTTTCAAGATTGCTTTGGCTATTTGGGGTCTTGGTGGTTCCATATAATTTTTAGGATTTTTTGTTATAGTTCTGTGAAAAATGCTGTTGGTATTTTGATAGGGATTGCATTAAATGTGTAGATTGCTTTTGGTAGTATGGACATTTTAACGTGTTTTCTTCCAACCCATGAGCATGGAACATCTTTCCATTTCTTTGTGTCCTCTTTAATTTTATGGAAATATTCTTAAGCTAGTGATTTATCTTTATGATTACAAGTGTGTTCATGTTTCCCTTCTTTTGTCATTTGTGGAAAATAATATTTTTCTCGTACTTTTTTCTATTTATCTAAGCAGATTTAATGTCATAAATTTTTCCATGGTATTATGTTAGAATTTAAAAAGCTTGTATTAGTAGTCTATTGCTGTGTAACAAATTACCACAAATTCAGGGACTCAAAGTAACACAAACTTATTATTGGGTCAGGAGTCTGGGTATGGTTAGATGGGTATTCTGCTCAGGGTCTCACCAGGCTGAAATCAAGGTGTCAACCAGGCTGTGATTTTCATCTGAGGCTCAGGGTCCTCTCCTAAGCTCACTGGTTTTTGGCAAGATCTATTCTTTGCAGTTGTATCACTGAGGTACCCATGTCCTTGGTGCTTGTCAATCAGCCATTGCTGTCACCTCCTAGAGGCTGCCTGTAATTCCTTGACACATGGCCGCCACAGGCAGTTCACAGTATGGATGTATTCCAGGCCAGCTGGAGTGCTATCATTCTTTGACTTCCAGCTCCTCTCTACTCTGCTACAATGGAGTTTTACATAAGATAAATTTTATATTTTGACTTTCATTGTTGAGAAGACGGCTGTCAATCTAATTGTGCTTCTTTAGAAGGGAATCTATCCTTTTCTTCAGGCAGCTGTTTCTTCTCTTAGTCCCTCATTTTCAGATGTTCTAATGGTGTGCCCATGTGTATATTTCTTTTTACGAGCAACATATTATGGTACACTTAGGGCCTCTTTAATCTGTGCACTCACGTTTTCTTCAGTTTTAGAAAAATCTTGGCTATTTTCTCTTCAGATAGTGCATTTGCTCTATCTATTCTTTCTTTCATTTTCTTCGTGACATATCTCCCACTTTACTAATCCTCTTATCAGCCCTTCCTACATCTGCTTAAATGTAGATTGACTGTTCCTGGGTCTTAGCTCCCGAATTCTTCACTGCCTGTTTAATGCTTTAGTTCCTTCAAGTGGATCATTCAAAATATTTTGTCCAGCTTTTGTTGTTCTGAGTGACATAGTTGATCCAAATTACACAGTCCATCAATATCAGAAACAGAAGGCCTCTTCTAATTCATTCTTAGTATTGTTTAAGTCTGTTTATTTTTGATCAGTCATGCCACAGCCCTGTGAAATTATTAATTTCTTCTATCAATTTCATCAATCTTTGGATTTGTTTGAATCAATCTATCATATGCATTTTTTTCCTTCTATGTTCCTTGCATAATCTATTATTTTGTGATTAAGTTGGTAGCTTAATTTATTACTTTCAACACTTCCTTTTTTCCTAATAAAAGAAAGTATTGCTCCAGGTACATCCCACAAAATTGTAAGTAGTTTCATGACTAATTTGGGGTTTGTAAATTTTTGTAATTATCATCATAATCAATTCTTGTGTTAAAAGCCTGACATGAGGTATCAGGTAGAAGGAACTGAGGTAAATAGGCCTTCAGTGGGGGGTTTTGTGTTAGGCATTAGGCTGTGTTTAATGTTTTCTGTAGTTGTGGTGTCAGAGGCTAACATTTCCTCACGTGTCCTTGCTTTTGTCTCCTTTGCTGTCTTTTTAGTTTCTCTATAGACTCCTTCTTAAATAGGGTCTGAGCGTCACAGCTCTTTCAGCTGTGATCCTTGAAATTCTACAGCCTTATTGATGTGGTGGTAAGGTGGAGGGGAGTGGAAGCATTCCATAGTTCTATGATTAGGTCTCAGTTGTCTAGTGAGCCTGCGTCCCTGGGCTGTAACAACCTTCACAGGTCCCTCTCAGTGTTTTTTGTTTGTTTTGTTTTGTTTTTGTCTTTTGTTGTTGTTGTTTCATGGATCCTTCTCCCAATTTGTTAGAGTCTCATCAAATAGTTTTCCTTGATGGTAAACAGTGTTCTCTGGGCTTATTTCAAAATGCTAGCTTGTCCCTTCCCCCTGCTAAAGCACAAAGGGATTTTTTTTTCCCTCATCATCATCATGAGAATCTGGTCAGGCTGCTGGAAGTAAAACTCATGAAACTATGAGGGCTTCTCTGAGGGCAGGCCCTGAGTTTTTATCTCTGAAGTTAGCTCATTCTCAGTCTCCAATAACTAGTCAATTTCCCTTTAAGTAGTCTGACCAGGCTCCAGTTGCATCTTCCACTCCCAGAGAACTGTGATTTTCTGTGTTCACTTATCTCCCAGTTTTATGGGTGGCGGTTTCCCCTATGACTTCAAATCTCTGATAGATCTAAGAAGCGTTGTTGATTTTCCATTTGTTTACCCTTATTTATTGGTGAGGGTGGGAGTGTGAGCCCTTTACTTCCAAGCTCTTTACTCTTTCCATGTTGGATTAGTCTTATATTCATTCCTTGGAGGTAGGTTAATTACAATTATGTTTCTTAATTTCCAACCATAAGAGTTTCCTTTTCGGTATTGTTTTGATACTGCTTTCTAACTTAATTGCATTATGGTCAGAGAACTTGGTCTGTATGACTTCATACCTTTGAAATGTTTTGAGATTTGCTTTATGGACTAGTATATGGTCTATTTTGAGACATTTTCAATTTGTGTTCGGTAATATATACCTGGTACCTATTACTAGGTCAGTCAGTGTACTGGGAGGAAATGGTTGGCACACCTAAATAGGACTAATGAGAGTGCTTACCAGGATGTGGAAGGATTACGGGAAATCAAAAAGGGATGGTGAATCATCCTGGGGTCTCAAGAGTAGGAAGCAGGTACCATCTTATGGGGACAGGGAAGGGAGCTGTAGAAGGCCACCTGACAGTCACTCTGGGACATCAGGGATGGAGCAGAATAAACATCCTCACTCCTTCTTCTCCTGCCTTCCTCTATCCTATTAAGTAACTCTTATTAGCTGAACCCGACCAGTATGTAGAGGCAACAAAACCCACTGAGGCAGACTAAAAAGATCTGTCTACCAGGACAGAGACCAGAGGAAAAAGGTGTGTATTTCATTCTAGAGGGGCAAAAGAAAGTATCTAGCACACACAGAAGGTAGAGTGAACCTTTCCTAAGAATGGCACATGTGGGTGGGGAAACATAAGCACTGGTGAAAGAAGGAGATTGATAAAGTGAATGAGAAAAATGTTGACATTGTAGGAAGTATTCCTATAAGTATTCCTACATGGTTTTCATGGGTGGCACTAACTGGCATGTGCAGGAGTCCTACTGCAAATGAGCAAAGGTGATGAATGTTAGGAATTAGTTGGGCAGGAATGTGAGATTGATGGGAACAAGGGAAAGATGACTGCTGGGTGGGTGAAGTTTGGGTTGAAGTAAGAGCGGAAAGGGGCAGAACCTAAGTAGGTGTCCATGCTTGTGGGCAGGCAGGAGGGCATGATTGGGTAGGAAAAGTCTTATAACTTGGGAAAACTGGAGGGGTAGAAGTAGGCTCAGATAGAGACAAACACCCAGGTTTTATCACAAGTACTTACATAGATTGTTGCCATGGCAGTGCCAGCAGAAAGCTTGCTCACAGTAAACCAGAAATGTCTTTGTAGATAGAATTCTGAATTCTAAATTCTTGGGTTTTTGTACTGCCTCTTCCTTTCGCACACCAATACGTCTCATCATCTTCCTCATTCTGCTCTTTTAATACTTCTTCTCCTGACCAGGGTTACTCAAGCTCAGCACTAATGATTTCTTGGGCTGCATAATTCTTTATTGTGGGTGCTGTTCTGTGAGCTGTAGGATGTTCAGCAGCATCTCTAGCCTCTACCTACTAGGTGCCAGTAGCACATACCCTCCCTCTGTTGTGACAACTAGAAAATGTCTTCAGATATTGCCAAATACCTCCCAGGGGAGAGAATCATCCCTGCTAAGAGCCCCTGCGCTAAGACATTAGGTAACTGACTAGGGGTAGGGGAGAAAGAAGGATGTGAGCAGCGTCTCAGGAAATGTAATGTATTATAAATAAAACAAGACATAGGAAGGAATCTTCATGAAGAAAAGGGAAATATTTAAATTGCACAACATGCATCCAGGCCAGTGACGAAATCTTCCAGTGGAAGCAGACAAATGCACAAATAAATTAAAGTGCTCTTTTTATATTCTTATAAAATACAGATGTCATGGGAAGCTTCCCTGACTCTAGGAGATTTTGTTCTATAGCGACCACTTTCAGTTCATAGTCTGGGGAAGTGGGTGCTCTCCTCAGACTTCCTGCTCTTGCTTCTGCCCTCCCATCTCCCCATTAATAATTCACATGTATTTGGCATATACCTCCTCCTCTTGCTTCCTTTGAGGAGTAACACAATCCTATTCAGCCATTATTTTTTCTGGGAACTTCTTGGATCATTTTGATGCCACCATATAGGGATACTATTGCACACCTCTTAGCATATTTCTTCCACCTACTGCTTTTTCCTTAACTTCTATACATCCCTTTGTTTCCTTCATGGCTTTCAGTATGCTCTTTTCCCAGAGATGGAGCTCCTGCTATTTTCCTTTACCCTGGAAAGAAATGCTCCAAAGAATGCACTGGTCATCCTATTACTTCCTTCTCTTGAGGAGCCTACTACCTTTCCCCCAATTTTGGAATAAACTTTTCCATTTCATTATCCTCCAGTCATGAACCTGTATCAGTAAGAGGAATTTGGAAGGGTCAATCTACATTGGGTGTAAACCAGACAGATGAGCATTAGACATCATCAGGATCTTCTGGGTGTAATGCCTGTAGAAAGAAATCTATGAAGGCTCTTTCCTAGAGCCTTTCAGCATGGGAGAGTTACCCAGTTGTCAGGGCTGGGGGAGAGAGCTTCTCTTCCAGGAGGCTTCCCACTAGACAGACTCCGCCTGAGACAAGCTGGTCCTCCCAAGGGCCCTCACCATGGCCCCCTTCATTTCCTTGTTTCGAAAACTATAGATGATGGGGTTGCACATGGGGGTGATGATGGTGTAGAGGAGAGAGAAAGGCTTGTCTTTGTCAGGGCCATGCGTGCTGCGAGGGTTCATATAAGAGAACATGGCTGAGGTGTAGAAAAAGATGACCACAGTCAGGTGGGACGCGCAAGTAGAGAAGGTCTTCCCACGACCTGAGGAGGAGGCTCTGCCAAGGATGGAGGCCAGGATGCGTGCATAGGAGATGACAATGAGCACCATGGGGCTGAGCAGCACCA
>CM052897.1:58230712-58252219 GCA_028534135.1 Potos flavus | reverse complement strand
GACCTGAGGAGGAGGCTCTGCCAAGGATGGAGGCCAGGATGCGTGCATAGGAGATGACAATGAGCACCATGGGGCTGAGCAGCACCACGATGGCATCGGCAAAGATCATCTTCAGACTAAACTGAGGGTCTCCACAAGAGAGAGCGATCACTATGGGAGCCTCACAGAAGAAGTTTTCTATGTGGTTGTCTCTACAGAATGGACCACGAAATGTCATGTAATCAAGCAGAATGCCATTGATCAGCCCGAAGAACCAGGCAGTACTCACCAGCTTCACACAGACCTGCCGGCTCATGATCTGGGCATAGCTGAGTGGGTGGCAGATGGCAACATAACGGTCATAGGCCATAAAAGCCAAGAGGATGCACTCGGCTACACCTACACCAAAAACCAGATACATTTGGGTCAAGCAGGAGGTAAAGGAGACAATGTGGTTCTTGACCACCAGGTGGATCAGCATCTGTGGGATGGTGGTGGTGATGAAGCAGACATCCAGGAAGGACAGGTGGCCAAGGAAGAAGTACATGGGGCTGTTGAGCCTGGGGTCTGTCCAGGTGATGAAGATGATGAGGCCATTCATGGCCATGGCAAGGCTGTAGAGGGCTAGGAAGAGAGCAAAGAGCAATGCCCGAGTGGAAGAGGAGCTCTGCTCAAAGCCCACAAGAATAAATTCTGTCACTGTGCTCCCATTCCTTAAGTCCACCATCTGCGGCCTGCTTGAAGAGGGAGGAAAGGAAAAGCATATAAGAGATTTTTGTTTATAGACACTACGTAGTTGTATAAATACAGTTTGAGGATAAAGAAATGAAAAAAAAAAGGAATTTTATTACATTCCATGTGAGTCAGGAGAGTCTTGGGCACTGAAAATGCTAGTGCTGAAAGATTTGGGAACCATGTGACAATGTTTTGAAGGAAACTTTAAAGAAGACTCACTGATGGGTATTAAGGGGGGCACGTATTGCATGGAGCACTGGATGTTAAACACAAACAATGAATCATGGAACACTACATCAAAAACAAATGATGTACTGTATGGTGACTACCATAACGTAATAAAAAAAAAAAAAGGGCTCAAGGAGAATCTGAGAGGTCCATTTAAATATTAAGAAATCACTTGTGCTGAGCACTGCATGTTATATATAAGTGTTGAATCATTAAATTCTACTACTGATACCAATATTACCCTACATATTAACTAACTAGAATTTAAATTAAAAACTTGAAACAAAAATAAATAAATAAAAAGTAAATTTATAAATAAATTTTAATGGGTTCTGCATCTAGAAGAGTGAATTTTCTTTTTCTATGTAATTTCAATGAGTAGAACTCAAACTAAAGAGTAGAAATGTCAGAGGAAAAAAATGACTGATATTTCTAACTGTACATTTTTCCCTCTCTTTACTATAAAAGTAATGCCTGTTCATTATAGAACATCTAGAAAATACCAAAAACAAAAGCAAAATTAAGTAAATTAAAAGAATCCTCAAGATGGTATGGTACTGGCACAAAAAACAGAAACACAGATCAGTGGAACAGAACAGAAAATCCAGAAGTGGACCCTCAACTTATGGTCAACTAATATTCAAAAAAAGCAGGAAAGAATATCCAATGGAAAAAAGACAGTCTCTTCAACAAATGATGTTGGGAAAATTGGACAGCCACATGCAGAAGAACGAGACTGGACCATTACCTTATACCATGCACAAAAATAGACTCAAAATGGATGAAAGCCCTAAATGTGAGACAGGAATCCATCAAAATCCTAGAGGAGAACACAGGCAGCAACCTCTTCAATGTCTGCTGCAGTAACTTCTTGCTAGACACATCTCCAAAGGCAAGGGAAATAAAGGTAAAAATGAACTACTGGGACTTCATCAAGATAAAAGGCTTTTGCACAGCAAAGGAAACAGTTGACAAAACCAAAAAACAAGTGACGGAATGGGAGAAAATATCTGCAAATGACATATCAAATGTCATTTTTTACTAAAGGGCTGGTATTCAAGATCTACAAAGAACTTATCAAACTCAACACACAAAAAACAAATAATCCAGCCAAGAAATGGGCAGAAGACATGAACAGACACTTCTCTAAAGAAGACATCCAAATGTCCAAAAGACACATGAAAAAATGCTCAATATCACTTGGCATCAGGGAAATACAAATCCAAACCACAATGGAATACCACCTCACACCAGTCAGAATGGCTAAAAATAACAAGTCAGGAAACAAGTGTTGGTGAGGATGCAGAGAAAGGGGAACCCTCCTACACTGTTCGTGGGAATGTAAGCTGGTGCAGCCACTCTGGAAAACAGTATGGAGGTTCCTCAAAAGTTAAAAGTAGCAGTACCCTATAACCCAGCAACTGCACTACTATGTATTTATCCAGAGGTTAGAAGCATCGTGATCTGAAGGGGCACCTGCACCCCAATGTCCACATGAGCCAAACTATGGAAAGAGCCCAGATGTCCATTGACAGATGAATGGATAAAGATGTTACACACACACACACACACACACACACACACACACACACACACAATGGAATATTACACAACCACCAAAAAGGATGAAATCTTACCATTTGCAACAATATGGATGGAATTGGAAGATATTATGCTAAGTGAAATAAATCAATCAGAGAAAGACAATTATCATATGGTTTCACTCATATGTGGAATTTAAGAAACAAAACAAAGGATTATAGGGGAATGGAGGGAAAAATAAAATAAGACGAAGTCAGAGAGGAAGACAAACCAAAAGAGACTCTTAATTATAGGAATCAAACTGAGGGTTGTTGGAGGGGAGGTGGGTGGGGGAATGGAGTAAGTGGGTGATGAGCATTAAGGAGGGTACGTGATGTAATGAGCAGAGCAAGGGATGAATAACTGAACTCTACAGTTGAAACTAATGATACACTAGATGTTAATTAATTGAATTTAAATAAAATAATAATAATAAAGAATCACCCAGAGAGAAACATGTCAATATTTTAGTTCCTGTCTTTTCAATTATTTTGTTTTGTATGTTTATATTTTAAAAGCTTTTAAGATCAACATAAGGCCTGAGTAGAACCTGCCTTCAAAACTTAAATGATGGGGAGAAGTGTATCTTCAGGATGAAATGCAGCATTGACTCCTGATTGGAAGATCTGCTGTAAGTCCAATAGGGAGAAAGTATAAAGGATAAAAATTCACCTTTTTTTGGAATGGGCAACTGGGAACAATTGCATTCCATCCCATTTTACAGCCAAAAATTTTACTCATTTAATAAGTGAGTGCCTACTATTTTCCATATATTGTGCAAGGTGCTAGGGATATAGAATCATGCGTGAGAACTTTCTCTCTGACTTCATGGGTATTATACTATATTCCAAGTCATTAGATTAAGGGGATAAGTAAGAATATAGAGAATCTATATAACAGATGAGTAATATTAACAAAAAAGCATACATTTATAAGCAAGTATATTTCAAACTCTATGCCTCTATATAGGGAATGTACTCTTTTGAAGGGTCATAGAACACTTGTAAAATACTGTTGATCTATTAGGGTATAAAGAAATCTTAAATGAATTCCAAAGATCCAAAACAGTGCAGACTATATTCACTATGCTAACACTGGGGCTGTTAAGCCTGAGGTCTGCCCAGGTGATGAAGACGATGAATCATGTTCAGCAACTAACAATTTCTGTATAGAGGAGATTTCTTAAAATTGTGTTTATTTTCCTCCCTTGAGGGAGAAAAAGAGCACAGGTGGCTGGTCAGCTTGTGTATAGGATTCTGCTTACCAATATTATTTATCATCATTGTGCACTTATTAAAACTGAAAAAAGTCTTTTTTTTTCCCCAAATACTTTTATTTTTTCAGTGTTATAAGATTCATTGTTCATGTACCACACCCAGTGCTCCATACAATACGTGCCCTCCTCAATACCCACCACCAGGAATAAAAAAACAAACTGAAAAAAGTCTGTCAAATTCAAACAAATAAAAGAGAATATTGATTGCTGGGGTTTTTTTTGTTGTTGTTTGTTTGTTTGTTTTGTTTTGTTTTGTTTTTTTTAAAAGATTTTATTTATTTATTTGACAGAGAGAGAGAGATCACAAGTAGGCAGAGAGGCAGGCAGAGAGAGAGGAGGAAGCAGGCTCCCTGCTGAGCAGAGAGCCCGATGTGGGGCTAGATCCCAGGACCCTGAGATCCCCAGGACCCTGAGATCGTGACCTGAGCCAAAGGCAGAGGCTTAACCCACTAAGCCACCCAGGCGCCCCTGTTTTTCTTTTACTTCAAGGAAAGAAGTAAATTCTTACTGAATATTTTAAATTTAAAATGTGGTGTTTTTTTTGATAAATAAATTGTAGATAACATTCTTCTGATCAGCAGGGTCACCAGGAATGTTGTGCCATTTGTGTAAGGCACAAAGGCCCCTGAAGGAAAAAGTGAATGCTGAATTCAGGTTGTGGAATCTAGCCTGTGCTCAATTTATCAAGCTGTGCACCCTGGTGAGGTGTGAGTTTAGGGGAAGTGCAGTGCCTTTTTTTCTAATTCTTCCCCGAGAGAGAGTGACTTTTTATAATTAGCCCAAAAGTACCGTAGGTGCTAGGGAAGCACTGCTGATGAAGGAGATCCGGCCATGAGAATATTTAAATTTCAGCACTTAAATTTTTTGTCTTATAAGATCGGTGAAATTTTTGAATGAATAAAATGTGTTCCTCTGAGTGGATTTTAGGAATAAAAACACAACAGACACTTCTTATAATGCAGTGGTACTCAAAGTGTGGCCCACGGACCACCACCACCAGCAGCATTACCAGAGAACTTGATAAAAATGCAAACTGTTGGGCTTCGCCACAACTACTGAATCATAAACTTTGAGGATGGAGCTCAGAAACCAGTGTTTTAACAAGCTCTCCATGTGATTCTGATGCATATTAAACATTGAAAACTACTGGTTTAATACTTAGGGGTGGACAAATTATGGCCCCCGAGCCAAATATAGTCCACTGCCTGTTTTTATAAAGTTTAATTGGAACACAGCCTCACCCATTTACTTACGTATTTCTGTAATTGTTTTCCCACTAAAATGGCAGAGCTTAGTAGTTGCCACAGAGACCATATAGCCTATAAATTAGGTTGTCAGATTTAGCAACCAAAAATATAGGATGCTTCATTAAGTGTGTTTTTCAGATAAACAATATTTTTTTATTCTAAATACATTCCATGTAATATTAGTAACCCAACACACAAAGCCTAAAATATTTACTATCTGCCCCTTTACAGAAGACGTTTGCTGACTCCTGCTTAATGTAATGACTTTAGAGTGGATTTGCTTCTGATAAACAAGGGTGTGTAAGGGAAGCAATGAAAAAGCCTTAGTCCTGAGTACACACCTGGGATTCTGGTGCATCCAGTCTCAAGCACTTCCTTCCCAAGAAGAAGGCTAAAACTAGGAAACCAATTTGCCTGAATGGAAGGGCAGCTGGTGCCACTTCTCTTTCTGTTAGAGAAAGTTAGTATAGTACAGAAAGTGAGTTAGTATAGAACTCACTATATCAGTTCTTTCCCTTTTTTAAGTGCCTGGTGTTATACATTTCAATTACGATAAAGCAGATGTACTTCAGTAATAAAATTTTTTTGAAAGGATCAAGCAGCTATTTTAGAAGCATTGTCCAAGTAACTTAAAAGAAGTTCTGTGACAACAATAAAACTAGACATGATTACAAAAATAACCCCACCTACTTGAAAATTGGGAGAAAAAAAGCCCTCTGAAAACGATCCTTAGATCAAACAGGCAATCAAAACAGTAATTACAGACTATCTAAAAAACTACTGATAATAAAAAGTAGCATAAATCAATAAATACCATACACAGATATTTGTTAGAATAAAAGTTAGTAGCCTGAAATAGTTTTGTCACTTAACAAAAAGGATTAAAGATAAATGAAATAAAACAAAATAAAATTGCTGAAGGGGTCAGAACCAGATAAACAAAGTAACCTAAGGAAGATCAGAGAGAGAAAATATGTACTGGAGGAAGAGATAAGTTTCTAGGTAAATATAAACCACTTCAAAGTGTTCTTTAAATTCATTAAAGAAATTCATTACAGGAAAGAGAGAAATCAAGATAAGCTACTATTGGAATGAAATGGTTGTTCTAAACCTTCGCTTCACATTATAGTCATTTGAAGAGTTTTTAAATGTCCCCTTGGCAGCAGACATGAACAGACATTTCTCCAAAGAAGATATCCAGATGGACAACAGACACATGAAAAGATGCTCAACATCACTCATCATGAGGGAAATGCAAATAAAAACCACACTGAAGTATCACCTCACACGTTTCAGAATGGCCAAAATAAAAAACACAAGAAACAACAAGTATTGGCAAGGATGTGGAGAAAAAGAAACCCGCTTGCACCATTGGTGGGAATGCAAACTGGTGCAGCGACAGAGGAAAACAGTATGGAGGTTTCTAAAAAATTAAAAATACAATTATTATATGATCCATTATGTAGTGGAATATAGTAATTCCATTTACTGGGGATTTACACAAAGAATACAAAAACACTAGTTTGAAAATTTATAGGCACCTCTATGTTTATTGCAGCACTATTTACAATAGCTAAACTATGGAAGCATACCAAGTGTCCATCGATAGATGAATGGATAAAGAATATGTGGTCTATATACACAATGGAATATTATTCTGCCATAAAAAAAGAATGAAATCTTGTCATTTATAACAACATGGATGGAGTGACAGGGTATAATGCTAAGTGAAATAAGTCAGTCAGAGAAAGACGAATACCACATAATTTCACTTATAAGTAGAATTGAAGAAACAAAACAAAGAAAAAAGAGATAAACCAAAAAACGGACTCTTAACTATAGAGAACAAACTGCTGGGTATCAGAGGGGAGGTAGATGGGTGAATGGGTGAAAAACATAAGGGGGATTAAGAGTATACTTATCATGATGAGCACTGAGTAATGTATAGAATTGCTGAATCACTATACTGTACACCTGAAACTAATATAACATTGTACATTAATGATGCTGGAATTAATATTAATAAAATAAAATATCCCCATGCCCAGGCTGCACATTAGACAAATTAAAGCAGAATGTATTGAGAAGGCTTAGTCACCGATATTTTTAAAAGTTCCCCAGGTAAGTCCAATGTGCAGCCAAATTTGAGAATTATTAAAACAGAGAAAGTTGACAAAGAGTTATGACCAAATGGTGCCAGGCCGTGAGAGTTCCTTAGGTAAGTTCTTCCTAATCTTATAGGGATGAGATATTTTTGAAGGTTATGAAAAATAAAAGCTTCTGATTATTTTTACAAAGTCATCAAACCACTGATAATAAAACCTAAAAAAAGTATACAAAAGTGTGACCAAGATAATTTATTAATAATGAAATAGGCAAAACAAATTATTAGCAAATGTAATTCATCAGTGCATTCAAAGAATAGTACACTATGACAAAGTGAAATTTATTCCAGGGATTTAAGATTTTCCTTATATGAGGAATTCTACTAATATAACTCACGGTATTAATTTGTCAGAGAAAAACTTCTAATCAAGAGATGTTAAGACATTAGATAAACTTCAACAGTGATGCCTGATTTTTAAAAATCTTTAGTAAAATAGGACTAGAAAGAGGCTTTCATGTTATAATTTAAAAATTTATCTAAATTAAAATAATTATAATGCATACCATGTATTAGGTATTGTTTGTTTTACATGTGCTTTAAGTAGTAAGTGTTCTAAACTTCAAAATAATACATGGGGTAGATAATGTTTCTTTTAATGTCACAGAAAGAGTCAGTAATTTGCCCAACACCACACAGTAAATAAACAGTGAAGCTTGAATTCCAATCTAGGGAATCTGATTCCAGAAGCTTCATTGTCAACTATACACACACTTTCAGGGTTTTGAATGCCTTACAAGTACTAGCCAAAGCATATGACAAATGAATTAAAGGAGTGGTGTGTTGGTAAGTGTTTAACAGATGGCTCTGGGAGGGGCTCTGATTTGCAGCATTTGCCAGTTTCCATAGAGTAAACACTTTCACCATGATCTATTTCAAGCTAGAAATGTGATGCTACTAAACATGTTTTAGGAAAGGATGCTCATTAGATTACTATTATATAATTTTTACAACCATACAGATAAAATAGATGTAAATAACCTTGAGAGCATAGATAATGGTAAAATGTGGTAAAAAAAAAAAAAACTTAGGAAGTGATGAATTTTTAGTATTACCTTTGTTTTTAAATATAATTTATTTAGTAGTAAGTTTATATAATTTGTTTATAACAGATGTGTTTGACAACCAGTTCTTAAAACTCCTGAAAATTTAATAATTGGCTCTTGAGAGCTGGTACCAACTGGCTCCAGTACATCACTGGCATGAAAAGGAAAGGGCAGAATTATCATTATTTGCAGAAGATATTTCTGGGAGTAGGGTGAATTTCTCCTCTTTTTATGTTTCTGCCTCAACCCATAGGGAGGCCAGAATTCCTACATAAATTTCTCCCTTCAGGAGGGAGTAATGTTACAGGAAACACTCTGACCCCACTGTTCATCTTCATTCTAGAAATATATATCCCGCAGTTGGGCCCTGGTTACATATATTATGGTACATACACGAAATGGGACAATCTTTTGGAAACTGTCTTACCTCATTCTGTTGCTATGGCTCTAAATGGTCGTTCTGTCACCAAATCACTGCAACAGGTAAGAAAGTCGGTCTCATGGAGCCTGAGGATGAGCTAGCCCAGGGAGAACATCTGATATTGGGGTCCTCTCTGGAAAAGATGGTGCCCTTGTAAGTTTATATAATCCCTCACATATAACCTCTCAAATCATTCCAAATGAATGTTTACTCAGATATGGGTAAATTTATAGTAATTTATAGTTTACAAAGCATATTCACATATACTATCCCATTTAACTCTTAAAAAAAAATCCTGTGAAGAAGATACTACCTCAGGAAACTGAGGCTCTGAGAGCTAAAGTAACTTGCTTAAGATCCTATAGCTATTAAATGAAAGCAATGAAACTCAGACCAGGCCTTTAAAGTTCTTAGAATACCTTTTCCACCATACCAAGGTGCCTAGGGCAGAGATGTTACTACCTCTTGCAGGTTATACCATTAATTAATATCCCATTTAGTCAGGAATACACATGCACACACATATATATTATAACCCACATTTCCTTATGGTTATATTTCTCATTCTTTGAATTTAATCATGGTAGAGAACAGTTTATTTGTGCGTGTGGAGGGGGAAATCCCTTTGAAATTTGAATACATTTATTAGCCATTTTAGTCTTTTCCTTCAAGCTGAATATTCATGAGAACTTTTACCATGCCTTGCATCCTTATTTCTTCATCACCTTTAAAGTTTCCAGAAAAAAGAAAATAACAACTAAAGAAGAAATTGATTGGAGACATGAAGGAAAGTATAATAAGAAGTAAATAAGCATATTTTGCATTTTTAAAAAATTGAATGTGTATATATACCCTTGGCTGACAGGCTGATCAGATCATCCCTGAAACACAGAGTTATATACTAAGGAGGTGGTTGAATCAGAACACTGAAAAGAGAGATTTAAGAGGTTAAGAAAGAACAATCTGAAAATACCCCAATTCAAATACAGCAACCAGCTATTCTCCAACTCCTGCAAGCAGACTGATAGGAATGGAGGTAAGTGCAGCAAGAGTATTAAAACTAAGACAAGGAATACTTTATTGATTTTAATGAGGGATTTGAAAGCATCAAAGTGACTGACCAAGGAGTAATGAAAAAAGCTTTTCTGTGGTCTTTGGAATTAGGACAGATACCAGAGCATCAGGTCTTGTTTCAGCTCAAAATGGTCCAAAAACAAAAAGTGGACTGGGGCCTACATGTCCTTCTGTTCACCTTCTTGATTAATAGCATCAAGACACATCTACTCAGTGAAGTAGGAGACTGGGTGACCTCTTCTGCTTCTTCCTCACTCATCTCCATATCCGATTAGCCTTTCATTCTCTCATTTCAACCTCCTCCACCACCTTTATGCACCCGATACTGCAGTTACTATTTACCATACACAAACCCATCTATCTGTTCATTCAGTTATTAGTTGATGCCTCCTATACACACACTCTTTGCCTCCATGCTTTCGCACATGCTGCTTGTTTTCTATGTAATGCCCTTCACGCTTATTGGCATCTGGTGAATTCTTTCTTATTTTTTGTGATGCTGATCATATGCCACCTCCTCAACAAAGCTCTCCCCAATAACCTATCACTTCTCCCCCAATTTCTTTTACTGAAAGTAGCTTAATTTTTTTTTTAAAGATTTTATTTATTTATTTGAGAGAGAGCAAGCAAGCACAAGCAGGGGGAGTGGGAGAAGGAGAAGCAGGCTCCCTGCTGAGCAGGGAGCCCAACGTGGGGCTCGATCCCAAGACTCTGGGATCATGAGCTGAGCGGAAGGCAGACGCAACCTACTGAACCACCCAAGCACCCTGAAAATAGCTTAGTTTTTTTAGAGGTAACCTCTTTGTATTCCATTATTTTCTCTTTTTCCTTTTGCTTTCTTTTTCTTTTTTGACACATGATGTTACATTAGTTTCAGGTACACAAACATAATGATTAAACACTTCTGTATGTTATGCTATGTTCACCACAGGTGTACCTTCCATCTGACACCATCCAACACTATTTTCTCTTTGAGCCACAAGTGCTGTGTACAGTTTATACAAGGCCCTCAAAATAACTAGAAGAATTAACTTGGCTTTATAACAGTTCTCGGGAATAGACCAATACTGAGATATTTAACGATTATATAATGGATTAGCTAAGAAATAAATACTAAATAAAACTGACGGAAATAATCAATACAAAAATAAAACTGAAAATAGGCAAAACTGGATGTGGTAAGATGTAGATCTATAAATTTTGACCTAGGAAAATGGGACTGGATAAAAATAATTCCCACAAAAGGAAACCCATAGTAGCAGAAGCTATTATGTAAAATTTGATTTGGACAAAAGCTGATAACAGAACTGTTTGATAAGTTAAACATAAATGAATTAGTCTGGATGGAAATAATTTAGTATTTTTTATAGTTTTTAAATTTTTTTTATTATTTTTAATTTATTTAAAATCAATTAATTGACATATAGTGTACTATTAGTTTCACAGGTAGAGTTTAGTGATTCATCAGTTGCATACAACACCCAGTGCTCATTACATCAAGTGCCCTCCTTAATGCCCATCACTCAGTTACCCATCCTCCCCACCTCCCCTCATGACAAAATTGGAAATATCTTAAGTACTATATTAGAAAATTGATTAAGGGATTAATTCAGGTTAATGGAATTAATTATTAAGTGTAATTTCATATCAATAATTTATATGAATTTGGTGCTTGTATAATTCTGATTTTAATGTTTGTATTCATTAACATAGAATCAATCTCAGGATCAAAATAGTGAGGGAAAAATAACTACAGGGACATAATTGTGGGACAAAAATATCTACTGGTTCTCCAACACAGAGCAAGCTTTTGATTAATGACTTTTGAACAAGGAAATGAATATTTAAACTGTAATTTTTGTGATAATTTTCTAATTATGTAATCCACAAACCGAAATCTGCTTGAAATTAATATTTTCCAAATTTGCAATATTTAATACACAATTAGATTATTTTAATCCTCTGAAAATTTTGCATTACTTTGTGTGCTTTTCCCCTTCTATTTAGCTTTCTTTGGAGCATTTCAAGGAGTTTTAAATTCTAATTTATATACGGACCCTTCTGCTTTAATTTCCAATAAGCATATATTGTATTAATCAGGAAATGAGAATATTTGATATAAGTCCATCATACAGGAAAAAAGTGACAATTATTCTTTTACAATTAGAGAAAACACCATCATAACGTTTAATATTTCATTGGTCCTTCTGCTTTCCAAAAATGAAAGAGAAACTTGAGGAAAAGAGAAAAGAAATATAAATTAATCTCTTTCCTTTATTTATTTATTTTCTTAAAGATTTTATTTGACACAGAGAGAGAGATCACAAGCAGGCAGAGAGAGAGGGGGAAGCAGGCTCCTGAGCAGAGAGCCTGATGCGGGACTTGATCCCAGGACCCTGAGATCATGACCTGAGCTGAAGGCAGAGGCTTTAACCCACTGAGCCACCCAGGCACCCCGATCTCTTTCCCTTAGTTTAAGAAAGCAACTAGATGCTTCACACCACAACCTCATTATAGTTGCATAAAATTTTGACTATATTTCAAAAACTCACAGAAAAACTGGAAGAAAATAGAATTGAATTTTGAATGAAGAGGAACTTCTGAATCAAATGTGATAAGTCATCAGCCCTCTGGCCCACACAGATGTGTTTTATTAAGCCTACATTCTTCTCTGAAAGATATCTCACACGGAAATCTAGATTCTGGCTTCTCCAGAAAGAACAATCAGAAGGTCTTGCTGCACTGTGCCTAATCTCATCAACAATGAATTGGAGTTTAGTGCAGGTCTCCGTTTGCACAAGCCTCAAGTCCCTCCAGCCCCAAGACTCCCTACTGTTAGGCCATTGCATTGTCTCTCTGACCACTAAAAGAATTTGAGCTTGAGGACTTTGTCTAAGTCAAAAGAAATCATGAAGAGGAAGATAGATCTGATAGATTTTTACATCAAATGGGAAGCTTTGGTACAACAACAAAAAAAGCTACCGTATTTATTTTTAACAAATAACTGCTTCAAAAAACATGCAAGTACAAGAGGCAACAACATATTAAACTTAGTATGTAAAAAGCTCATCCAAAACACGAGAATGTTAAGAGATAAAAGGATTAAAACACCATGATGAATCTAGAGAAAGATGAAAAAGAGAAATAAAAGGATAAGAACTCTTAACTCAAAGAAGTGGAAAAAACACCCAAAAGCATACAAACTCATTAGTAATCAAACAATGGTTTCAGAACAATTAGATACCATTTCTGATCCATTAAATGAAAAAAATTTAAATTATAACATCAGTGCTGGTGAAATGGTATTCTATTCTTGGTTGGAAAGAAGTTTGGCAGAGTTTAAGAATGTTAATTCTTTTTATTTTTATTTTTATTTTTTTAAAGATTTTATTTATTTGAAAGAAAGAGAGAGATCACAAGCAGGCAGAGAGGCAGGCAGAGAGAGGGGGAAGCAGGCTCCCCGCTGAGCAGAGAGCCCCATGTGGGACTCGATCCCAGGACCCTGAGATCATGACCTGAGCTAAAGGCGGAGGCTTTAACCCACTGAGCCATCCAGGCACCCCAAGAATGTTAATTCCTTTTAATGTAAGGTCCCTTTAAAAATACAAACCTTGAGGCGAGGGGGGAGGGTAGTGGGGGGTGGGGGAGGGAAATGAAACAAGATGGGATCAGGAAAGGAGACAAACCATAAGAGACTCCTAAACTCACGAAACAAACTGAGGGTGGCTGGGGGGGTAGGGGTGGGTAGGGATAGGGTGGCTGGGTTATGGACATTGGGGAGGGTATGTGCTATGGTAAGTGCTGTGAAATGTATAAGCCTGATGATTCACAGACATGTACCCTGGGGCAAATAATACATTAAGTGTTAATAAAAAAAAAACATCAAACCTTGGAGTCCAACGATCTGGATTTAAATCCTGGCTTTGCCACTTAGCAACTGTGTAAACTGAGGTGACTTAAATTAACATGCCTCAGTTTCTTCTTTTCTAAGATGAGAATAATAGTGATAGTACTTCATTGGATTATGAGGATTAAATGAATCAATACTTCTGAAGTTTTTGGAATAGTGCCTGGCACATGGTGCTATATAAGTTTGCTAAATGTGAATAGATTCAACTATTTTAAAAATTTTACTCTAAGAAATTAACTACCAATTGAGAAAAAGCTTTGTAAACAAAATTATAAATTATAATAGCAAAAAATAAGAAGCTATAATACGGGAATGATTATATTATTGAAAATTAAACTAATGAGGGGCGCCTGGGTGGCTCAGTGGGTTAAAAGCCTCTGCCTTTGGCTTAGGTCATGATCTCAGGGTCCTGGGATCTAGCCCCGCATCAGGCTCTCTGCTCAGCAGGGGCCTGCTTCCCCCTCTCTCTCTGCCTGCCTCTCTGCCTACTTGTGATCTCTTTCTCTCTGTCAAATAAATAAATAAAATCTTAAAAAAAAAAAAAGAAATTTAAACTAATGAAATACTATGTAGTCATTAAAATTATGTTTATGAACTCTGTAATGTTGAAATACTTACATTATAATTTTAAGTGAAACAAAAAGCAAAATACAAGCCAGTATATTTTATACTCTCACTACATTAATAAAAAAGAAATTTCCTTTGCATTGGGAAAACATTGGAAGGAAGTTCATGAAAATATTGAATGGCTGCTTATAGATGGTAGAGCTATAAAATATTTATTTTTAATGCTTTTCTCTACTTTCTATTTATTTAAAACACAGCATTCTTTACTTTTACATATTTCTTTATATACATTTTCAAGGTAGAAAGTGATATTATGTGTAATATTATTAGTCTATGATGTAAGCTGTCATAAAGTGCACCAAAGAAAACACACTTCTCATTTACCCATTATACCTTCTTACTCTTAGTGTTTAAATACACCTCTTAAACTGAACAAACATTGTGTAGTACTAGTTTGTTTAATAAATATATAGTAACATATGTATGTAAGTAAAATATATTGAGAATATTAAAAAGGGATAAATCAACTTAATAAATATCTAATTTATTCATTTACTCAACAAATACTTATTAAGACCCTGTTATAGGCCAGGCCCTGTTTTAGACACTTGGGAAATAGCAATAGATCAAGATTTTTGTCCTCATGACGCTTCCATTCCACTGGAATTGAGAAAAGAAATTGGAAATGGCTTTGGTTAAAAGAATCTTGAGATGTCCAAATATCTTTCAAAGAATTAGAAAGGATTTAGAAGGGTGAGACTCATGGTATAATTAACCAAAGTTTAACAAATTTAAAAATTCTTAGACATATCAACTTCAGACCACCATATTCTGAGATGATTTTCTTAGATGTTAATATTAAAAAAATAAAGACAGATCCATAAGCAAATGCAAAAATAGAAAATATCTGGTCATTTAATTAAATATAAGATGTTACAAATTTAATAAATGTCAACCTGTCATTGTGAAAATTAACCATCAGGCTCATAGGAGAATAGGTTTTAGGATACTTAGTTTGCTGTCTTTGGGCCATGGTAGAATTAATAACTAAATAGCTTCTGGAATTTTTTATGGGAATTAAATTATCAAATGCCTGGCTAGATCTAACTTGCATCTATTATGGAACAATATACATTGTTCTTGCCTTAGCAAAAATTGAAATTTATGTTCAACCTTTTCTTTACTATGTGAAAGATAAATTTAATAAATTTGTTAAATTATAATAATATTTTCTATTATGTTATCTAGACATTTTTCAAGGTAAATGTGGTTTCTTTCCCTTTTCTGTTATAGATTCTGCCCTCTTATAGTTGGATCCACTGCAAAGTCTCCATATTTCTATTGAGAGACCGTGAACTATACTTCTTATCTAATGATGGTCTGACTGACAGTGTGGGGGCCCTTGCTTGGCATGACAGATCTTTACCACTATGGGCAAGAAAAAAGCACAAGTTCTATTTACAATGAAATTTTCCTGGCATCCACAGGAGTGAGAAACAGCACAGATAATCTTATTTTAGATCTTTATTTCTATCTATTTTCTTAATTCTAGATGGATGTCATATCTACTTATCCTTTCTGCTTACTTAGTAGTTGTTCACAATTTCCCCTCCAGAGTAACAATTTAAGCTATATATAAAGCAAAAATCAAATAAAGCCAAGAATACATTCCTCCTCCTGACAATGGCTACTCTTAGAAGGGGATTTAAGCAATTTCTGAAAAAAGTTCCTAAATAAATCCCCAAAACTGCCTCTTGATCCCAAATACCCTAAAATGTAGAAGGAAAAGAAGATGAAAAGGTGACCGATCAATCCACACATAGAATGACTAATCCTTAAATATTAAGGGTTTGGCTATTTGTAGGAAATTATACAGATTTTGTGATTGATGAGAGCAAAACTGAGCATTAGACTGGCTCTTTTCATGAAGTATTAGCAGCCATGGTTAATGTGAACCACATGTCATTTACGTTGTCTTGAAAAATTCCACTGATTGTAAAAATAATCAGAAACACAAAGATAGGGACATGAGATAGTCACATATGAAAGTCCTGAACTAGAGAGTTAGTTGGTCAATGATATAGTTAGTATTAAGAAGTGAAATAGGAGTGCCTGGGCGGTTCAGTCGGTTAAGCATCTGACTCTTGATTTCGTCTCTGGTCATAATCTCAGGATCTTGGGATCGAGCCCTGTGTTGGGCTCCGTGTTCAGCGGGGAATCTGTTTGAGATTCTCTCTCTCCCTGTCCCCCACACCTGCTCTCTCTCAAAAACAAATAAATCTTTAGGGAAAAAAAAGAAGTCACTTTTTGAGATCCAACATCCACATGTGAAACTCACATATATATGGTAGATGTATAGAAAAAGCTTAGGGTTTGGAATTAGATAAACCAATACTTATATCTCAGTTATACCACTTACTAATAGTATTTTGGGATATCCTCTCTGGCTTGTCGAATGGTGTAAAGATAAACTGATAATGGAAATAATATACTCAAAGTGACCGAAAGACAGTAATTGCTTAGTACATGTTCATTACCTTCTCTTTTACCTCTTTTCTCCCATCTTTTCTTCTTTGCACCTCATACATTGGAAGAGATCTTTTAAGGTCTTGAACCAATATTTCATTGCCATGGAAAATTCCTAGGTAGAAACTATGGCTTTAAAAAAGTAACTTTTCTAGATCAGGAAATTCTTTTGTATAGCTGATTAAACTCCAGTCCCATCTCTGCCTCCTTGACCTACTTCCTTTTAATTGTATTTATTCTACAGATCTTAGAGGAAATGAGAAAAACTGAATCTTCATGTTATTTACCTTATTTTGTAATATATTTACGAACCTCTTTGAGAACACTAACTAATCTTTTCTCAAAGAAGAGGAAAGAAAAATGCACAGATACACAGGAAAACTATTTATGCAGGCAAATGGATTGAGAGAAAAGCACAAATGGGGAACGAGGAAGAAAAATTGCGAGGCAGATAAAAGAAAAAGCAGATGAGAAGAAAAGGGAAGATAAAATCAAATAGGGAAAGTAAAAGTTAGAAATAAGAGGAGACAAGAATAGATTGTAAGAGACATAATTACAACAATCCCTCCCATTTCTGTGACTCTCATATGCTCCTTACAACAACTGGGGAGGAACTTTGTGCTCTAAAAAGGTGTCACTAAGAGGACTTTGAGATGGGGAAATGGAGGGGCACCTGGGTGGCTCAGCTGGTTAAGCATCTGCTTTCAGCTCAGGTCATGATCCTGGGATCCTGGGATGGAGCCCCGCCTCAAGCCCAGCATTGAGCCCGCATCAGGCTCCCAGCAGAGAGTCTCCTTCTCCCTCTCTGCTGTGCTCGCTCTCTCAAATAAATAAGTAAAATCTTAAAACAAAACAAAACAAAAAAACAGATGAGGAAATGGAGTCTCAGGAAAGAAAAGGCAAGTTGACTTGTCAAGTAGCTAGACAGGAATAGAGGCAAGACTCTAATTATGGTCTTTTAGTGTCCTTAAACCTCTGTGGATCAAGGCCACTTAAACATAAAGTATTAAAACCAAAAGGAATTTTCTAGCTCCTGGCACAGTGCTCTTTCTTCTACTCATGCTAAAAGAGGATGGAAAAATGATGAAAGGTGGGATCTGGAGAGAGTGAGCCGAAAGACATGGTGAAGGCAGAAATCAAGCTAGAAAAAGAGAGAGAAAAAGTCCCCAGAAAGATGAAAAGCCAAATAGGAAACAGACTGAGAGGCCCACATAAGCATAATGGCACATGTCTTTGGATGAAATGGAACCAATCCCCCAATCTAGGGGTTTAGAACCTTCTCCCTTCAACCAGGTGACTCTGAGAAAAACTAGTCTGGCTTCTGAGTTCTTTCTGCCTTGTAGACAGGTAACCTCAAAACCAGACCAGCCCTCTCATCCAAGTCACCTACCCCTCAGCCAGAGCCAGAAGGGCAGGTAGGCAGACTCGGAGCCTGATGGAAACACAGAGGAGAGACACAGAGAAAGAAGCAACTAACTGAAGAGAGTTAGGCAAGCAGAGACACAGTTAGACATCTAGAGAAGAAAGACTGTAAGGCAGAGTTAACGGAGTTAAGATCTGTGCCGTCTTATCAATGGCCACCAAGTGCAGATCCCTGGTGTGATCTGAACACAGATGATTGCTGAGGGAGGCAGTGAGCGTTCATCTCTGAGAGATGCCAAGTTTCGGCACAGGAGAAGTGAACCTATTCACTGACCTTCTCCGTGGGCTTCAGCGTTGGGCAGGTGAGGACATAGGCTGTGCTGATATCAGGCCCACAGTGAGGATGCAGCAAGTTCTGCTGTAAAGCAGCTGCTCATTTATAGTGTGACCTGCTGATTCTCTGCTCCCTCTGACTCCATTGTACTCTCCATGCTGTCTCTCTTACCGCACCCCCCCACCCCCCACCCCACGGATGTAATAGGATATCCAGGAGACTCAACATAAGGGAGGTAGAGACTACTTCTCACTGGTCACTGACAGGAGACTAACTGTAACACATGAACAATCTCTTCTTTCAGTCTGCCTTAGTCTGACCGGGTCTCAGGAGTTTAAGCAGATCAGACCAGTCCTACAATCCTCAGGGAGACCTGTCCACTGGCAAAGGGCCCTGGGATTTCTGAGTTAGTTTCTGATTTCCTAAGCAGAATCTTTTCCCCCACCCGAGATCGCTGTTTGGAAGAACTAAGGGTCAGGGTGTTTTCATGTTTCCTACTCCCTTATGTCAGACAAAGAACCCTTATCCCCCAAGGTAGAACCTTTCTAGAACTGATCATCCTGACCCTCGGCCCAAGGGGTTCAGGGAGACCTAATCCAACATGGGACCCCAGGAAATGCAGTGGATAGTTAGTTTTCTCTGGAAAAATGTTTATTCAGAACAATTCCTGAACTGAATCAGCTATCCAGTCATGTTCAAAATTTTCTTCTTGTCTCATCAGCTTTTCTTTTTCTTATAGCTGGTTTCTTAGAATGAGAATTCGAACAAGATCCAGAACTTAAAAGCAGCATAGGAAAGAGTGGGCCCATGTCAACAACACTAATTCTGCATATCTCTGCTGGCAGAGGAGAGGTTATAATTTCCTCCCTTGCTTTGTTCAGATGGGCTTAACAATTGCGAAGGGTGAAGCTCTAAGAACAGCTTTTAAGGCTCTGCTCAGAGCTTGGCCAGAGACTACAGGATAATAATGAGATAGTAAATGTATAATTCTATCGGGCTTGAAATACTCCCTTCCTGGAGTTCCAGATACTGAGGCTAAGAGGTTCAGTGTGCCACCACCTTCCAGGAAGCAGCCATTACAGGAATTGTAAAGAGGGTGGAGTCAACTCCCAACTACATTTCCTAGAATTCCAGAACTCCTTTTCAGTCTTTTCTAACGCTGGGTAGACTCTTTTTGTGGAAGTAATTTTAGATAAATCTTAGGTGCTTCACTCATTCCCCTCTTCTTTCTTCCATACTTTTTTCCTGAATGGCCCTTACTCTCCAAAGCTTGCCAAGGGAGCATGAAGAATTTATCTGTTTGGATTTGGTGTCTATTTTTCTACTTACAGAGGTTTGAAGTTTGTAGCACCCTCTGTCTTCTAATTATGCTGAGACATGTGTTTTGTGAGTTTTATTTCTTCTTTTTGGCCTAACTGCTTCTGAAGTATCTGTGGAGAGATTTGGTTTTAGGTAGCTATCATTATCCTTGATGAGCCAGAATCCAGCCATTTTGGTTTCTATTTTCGCTACTAAAAATCCTTCTTTTGGTCTACTATCTCTTCTTTGTCAATGTCTTTTCTCCCTGGCTATTCTTAAGACCTTCTCTTTGTATTTGGTATTTTGAAATTTTACTTCCTTTTTTATTTTTATTTCTCCCTTTGGAGATTTGTTGTCCCTCTTAAATTTAAGAATAAAACTTTTTCATTAATTTGGGAAAAATCACTCAGCCATTATCTTTTTGAATATGATTTCTTTATTCTTTCTGGTATATTAGTTCTTATTTATTTTTTTAAAAGATTTGTTTATTTGGGAGGGAGGCAGAGAGAGAGGGAGAGAGTCCCAAGAAGACTCCAACTGAGTGCAGAGTGTGACCTGGAGCTTGATGCCATGACCTAAGACCAAAACCTGAGCCGAAACCAAGAGCTGGTTGCTTAACTGACCGAGCCACCCAGGCGTCCCATTAGTTTTTTTCATTCTATCTGCCACATCTCTTAACTCTCTTTTATTTTAGTTTATCTTACTGTCTCTTTGAGCTGTGTTCTGGGTAATTCTTTAGCTCCACATCTCATTAATTTTCTAATTGTTCCTTCATGATGTGTAAGGTACTGTTCAAATGTCTAAGTTTTTATTTCAAAAAATAATTTGTAATTATATATTTTATTTGTTTCTGCCAGTTTATCTGCCTTCACTGATAGTATCTTGCTCCTTTTCTCATGTTTTCGACTCTAGATTTTATTTCTTTGAACTTCTTAAATATATTTGCATTGTATTATTAAGCCAAAAATTCTATTATCTGAAAATGCTGAGGCGTCTAGTGTGATATTTCTTGTTTCTGGTAACTGTTGCTCAAAGTGGTTGCTTTGTAATTTTGGATTATCAGCTCATGTTCAGCTGGACTTCACATATGGAAATCCTGTGCAGTCTATTTTATGAGAGGATTTATATTTGATTCTATCAAGTGCTCCAGAGAGGTACCAACGTAGACCCATCTTGTAATTATTTGGTTTAGAATTATTATTCTGAAACCATGTACAAAGTATAAATTCATGAGTGAAGGTTTGTGGTCATAAATTTTCAAGGGAGATTTTTTTCCCCAGAACTCAGGCTAACATAAAGAGATATCCGTGTTGTTTTCCTCTGCCAGTGGGAAGATTATTTTTCTTCTCCTTTATTTTACTGAGTGTGTAGGCCTTTCAGGATACAAGCTTTAATCATGATTTCATTTCCAATTTCCTACATTGTGTACATCAAGGGTTTGCTTCCTGTTCTAGTATAGTATTGTCAAATCTCTTATTTACTGAGATCTGCAAACATTCCCTGAAAAACATAGTGTTAGTAATGGATTGTCGTTCTGTTTTTCAGCTTTTTCTTTGTTTTTCCCACTGAGTGTTTTATTTTCTTGAAAGCTCAGCAAGCATTTGATAGGATTTAAAACATATTTTATGCAGCATTGTCAGGCTTTATTGTTGTGGATGTGGGGAGTGATGGAAAGCTGGTTCAGAAATGGAAATCTTTCCCCAAATCCTTTTATATACTGGGATATAGTTTATATTCAGTGGAATTTACTTTTTTTTT
>CM052897.1:58212045-58230212 GCA_028534135.1 Potos flavus | reverse complement strand
TTTCGTCTGTTGAAGGGCATCTTGGCTCTTTCCACAGTTTGGCGATTGTGGCCGTTGCTGCTATGAACATTGGGGTACATGTGGCCCTTCTTTGTACTGCATCTGCATCTTTGGGGTAAATACCCAGTAGTATCATTGCAGGGTCATAGGGTAGCTCTATTTTTAATTTCTTGAGGAACTTCCATACTGTTTTCCAAAGTGGCTGCACCAACTTGCATTCCCACCAACAGTGTAAGAGGGTTCCCCATCCTCTCCAACATTTGTTGTTTACTGTCTTGTTGATTATGGCCATTCTAACTGGTGTAAGGTGGTATCTCAATATGGTTTTGATATGAGTCTCCCTGATGGCTAATGATGAACATTTTTTTCATATGTCTGTTAGCCATTTGCATGTCTTCTTTGGAGAAGTGTCTGTTCATGTCTTCTGCCCATTTTTTGACGTGATTGTCTGTTTTTTGAGTGTTGAGTTTGAGGAATTCTTTATAGATCTTAGATATCAGACCTTTGTCTGTAGTGTCATTTGTGAATATCTTCTCCCATTCCATGAGCTGCCTGTTTGTTTTGTTGACTGTTTCCTTAGCTGTGCAGAAGCCTTTTATCTTGATGAAGTCTCAAAAGTTCGTTTTCACTTTTGTTTCCTTTGCCTTTGGAGAAGTCAAACTCTCTCTTCGCAGACGATATGATACTTTATATGGAAAACCCAAAAAACTCCACCCCCAAACTACTAGAACTCACACAGCAATTCAGTAATGTGGCAGGATACAAAATTAATGCACAGAAATCAGTTGCTTTCTTATACACTAACAGTGAAAATATGGAAAGGGAAATTAGAGAATCAATTCCATTTACTATAGCACCAAGAACCATAAGATACCTGGGAATAAACTTAACCAAAGAGGTAAAGGATCTGTACTCGAGGAACTACAGAATTATAAAAGAAATTGAAGAAGACACAAAAAGGTGGAAAAGCATTCCATGCTCATGGATTGGAAGAATAAACATTGTTAAAATGTCTATACTGCCCAGAGCAATCTATACTTTCAATGCCATCCCGATCAAAATTCCACCGATATTTTTCCAAGGGCTGGAACAATCAATCCTAAAATTTGTATGGAACCAGAAAAGACCCTGAATTGCTAAGGAAATGTTGAAAAAGAAAAACAAAGCTGGAGGCATCACATTGCCTGATTTCAAGCTTTACTACAAAGTGAATCATTTTACGTGATTTGACCATGTAAAATGTGTCTTGATCACCAAGACAGCATGGTACTGGCACAAAAACAGACACATGGACCAGTGGAACAGAGTAGAGAGCCCAGATATAGACCCGCAACTCTATGGTCAAATAATCTTTGACAAAGCAGGAAAAAACATCCAGTGGAAAAAAGACAGTCTCTTCAATAAATGGTGCTGGGAAAATTGGACGGCTATATATAGAATGAAACTTGACCATTCTCTTACACCATACACAACAATAAACTCGAAATGGATAAAAGACCTCAACGTGAGGCAGGAATCTATCAAAATCCTAGAGGAGAACATAGGCAGTAACCTCTTCGACATCAGTCACAGCAACTTCTTTCAGGACAAGATCTTTTCTTTATTGAATTAACTTTGCACCTTGTTGAAAATAAATTGGTCATATATATGAGGATCTATTTCAAAAATCTATTCCATTCCATGGATTTATAGGTCTTTTTGTCAATACCACATAATCTTTGTTATTGTAGTTTTATAGTGAATCTTGAAATCAGGTAATGTGAGTCCTCCAACTTTGTTGTTGTTCTTTTTAATTAAATTGACTCTACTTTTTTTTTTTTTTTAAGATTTTATTTATTTATTTGATAGAGAGAGAGGTGGGGAGCACAAGTAGTCAGAGTGGCAGGCACTGGGAGAGGGAGAAGCAGGCTCTCCGCTGAGCAGGGAGCCTGATGTGGGGCTCGATCCCAGGACCCTGGGATCATGACCTGAAGGCAGCCGCTTAACCAACTGAGCCACCCAGGCGCCCCTAAATTGACTCTACTTTTAAAAGCAGTTTTAGGTTTACAGAAAAATGAACATAAAATACAAATAATTCCCACATATCCTCTAACTCCTAACCTCACCCACCCAGCTTCCTCTATTATGAACACTTTGCATTGGTGTGGTGCATTTGTTCTAACTGATAAGCCAATATCAATATACTAACTAAAATCTATTGCTTACATTAGGATTCACTGTGTGTGTGCACATCCTATAGGTTTTGAAAAATGTATAATGGCATATAACTACCATCACAATATCATACAGCATAGCTTCCCTGTCCTGTAAAACACCTGTGTTCCACCTTTTCTTGCCTCCCTCTCTCCCTCTGAACTCCTGGCAACAACTGATTTTTTAAAAAATTGTCTCCAGTTTTGCCTTTTCTAGAATACCATACAGTTGGAATCATATAATATGTACCTTTTCCAGGTTGGCTTATTTCACTTACTAATATTCATGTAAGAATCCTCCATGACTTTTTGTGGCTTGATAACTCATTTCTTTTTATCACTGAGTAATATTATTGTATGGATATACCACAGTTTGCTTATCCATTCACCCACTGAAGGACTCAGCAATTATGAATAAAGCTGCTATAAACATTTGTCTACAGTTCATATCTCATTTGGGTAAATACCAAGGAGTGTAATTGCTGGATCATATGGAAAGAGTACGTTTAGTTTTGTGAGAAATTGCTAAACTGTCTTTCAAAGTGGCTCTATCATTTTGCATTCTCACCAGTAGTGAATTAGAGTTCCTGTTTTTCCATATGCTCACTAATATTTGGTTTTGTCAGTGTTGTGGATTTTAGCCATTTTAATGGATATGTGGTGGTATCTCATTCTCGTTTTAATTTGTAGTCCCCTAATGACATGATATTGAGCATCTTTCATATGCTTACTTGCCATTTGTATATCTTCTTTGATAAGGTGTCTGTTCAGATCTTTTGCCTATTTTAAAAATCAGGTTGTTTGTTTTCATATTGTTGAATTTTAAGAGTTCTTTGTATATTTTAGATACCAGTCCTTTATCAGATATATGTTTTGCAAACATTTTCTCCTAGTCAGTGGCTTGTTTCATTCTCTAGCCATTGCATTTTGCATAGCAAAAATTTTTAATTTTAATGAAATCAATTTATCAATTTTTTATTTTATGCATGATGATTTTGATATTGTATCTAAAAAGTCATTGCCAAACCCAAGTTTGCATAGATTTTCTCCAATATCATTTTCTAGGAGTTTTATAGTTTCCCATTTTACATTTAGCTCTATGATCCATTTTGAATTAATTTTTGTGACAGATGGGGCGCCTGGGTGGCTTAGTTGTTAAGCGTCTGCCTTGGGCTCAGGTCATGACCCCAGGGTCCTGGGATTGAGCCACATCAGGCTCCCTGCTCAGGGCAAGCCTGCTTCTCCCTCTACCTTCTGCTCCCCCTGATGTGCTCTGTCAAATAAATAAATAAAATCTTTAAAAAATTTTTTTGGTGAAAGATATAAGATCTGTGTGTACTTTTTTTTTTTGCATGTGTACATCCAGTTTTTAAAGCACTATTTGTTGAAAAGACAATACTTTCTCCATTGAGTCGCTTTTGCCTGACTATTAATTGACTATATTTCTCTGGGTCTGTATCTGGGTTCTCTCTTACGTTCCATTGATCTATTTGTCTGGGTTTTTTGTTTTTTGGTTTTTTTCTTTTGGCCAATGTTATACTGTCTGGATTAAAGTAGGTTTATTTTAAGTCTTAAATTTGAGTATTGTCAGTCCTCCAACTTTGTTTTTCTTCTCCAAAATTGTGTTGGCTGCTCAGTGCCTTTTGCTTTTCCGTGCAATCCAAAATAACTAGCTGGGTTCTTTTCAAAGTTGTTTTGAATACTGTAGTTCCTTTGTATTCCCATGTATATTTTAGAATTAGATTTATGATTTCTACAAAAATCCTTCTAGTTTTTTTGAGACCCTATTGAATCTATAGATCAGTCTTTGGAGAACTAACATTTTAACAGTGTTTAGTTTCTAACTCCTGAACACAATATAGCTTTCCATTTTTGTTTTTACTTCTTTCTTCAGCATTTTATAGTTTTTATCATAAAGGTTCTATATATATTTTATTAGAATCATAATTTAGTATTTCATGTCTTTTTGTTTTTTGAAAATTTTATGTAATTATTTGTGAGAGAGAGAGAGTGAGCACGAGCAGGGGGAGCAGCAGGCAGAGGAAGAAGAAGGCTTCCCGCTGAGCAAGGAGCCTGATGCAGGACTCAGTCCCAGGCCCCTGGGATCATGACCTGAGCCGAATGCAGAAGCTTAACTGACTAAGCCACACAGGCATCCCTAGTATTTCATGTCTTTTGGTGCTATTGTAGTTAGCACTATTTAAGTTTCAAGCTTAGTTATTCATAGTATATAGAGATATAACTAGTTTTGTATATTGACTCTGCTGAACTCACTTATTTTGTAGATTCTTTGAGATTTTCTCTGTCAACAACCCGTCATTTGTGAATAGAGACAGTTTACATTTATTGCATTCCAATCTGTACTTTTTCGGAGGTACCAAAATCTGTACCCTCCCTCCTTCTATTTCCTTTTCTTCTTTTTATGCCTTTTTCTTTAGTATTACTTCACTTTCTGAGACTTCCCGTATGATGAATAAGAGCAGTAATAGCAGGTATTTTTGTCTCTTCTCAATCTTAGTGTGAAAAGATTTAGTCTTTCACCATTATGAAACTAGCCATGGGTTAAAATTTTGTTTTCAGATGCTCTTTATTAGTTTAGAGAAGTTCCCTTCTACTCAGAGTTGCTGAGATATTTTATAGTGACTACTGAATTTTGTCAAATGCCTTTTTTTCATCTATTGAGATAACAATATAGTTTTACTTCTAAAATCCATTATATGGTGAATTTCATCAATTTTTTAGTGTTGAACTTACCTTGTATTCCTTGGAATAAATCTCACTTGGTTTGTGATGTACTGTCTTTTTTATATTATGCTGTATTCTTTTTGCTAATACTTTTTCTTGAAGATTTTTCTATCTATGTTAACAAGAGGTATTGGTCTGTAGTTTTCTTTTTTTATAGTGTCTTTGTCTCATTTTGATATTCTGGCCTTAAAAGAGTTGAAAAGTATTCCTTCATTTTCAATTTTCTGGAAGAGTTCGTGAAGAATTGGCATTAGTTTTCCCTTAAATATTTGGTAGAATTCATCAGTAAACACCTATGGGCCTCATGTTTTCTTTGGTGGAATGTTTTCAACTACGAATTTATTTAATATATATAACTTTTCATGTTATTGGTTTTTTTCAGTAATATTTGGTAGTTTGTGTTTCCCAAAGGATTTGCCTATTTCATTTAAGTTGAATTTTGTAAGCATAAAATTGTAGTATTTCTTTATTATCCTCTTTTTAAATTTTGATTTTTAAAGTTTTTATTTAAATTACAGTTAGTTAACATACAGTGTAATATTAGTTTCAGGTGTACAAAATAGTGATTCAACACTTCCATACAACACCCAGTGTCCATCACAACAGTGCACTCCTTAATCCCCATCACCTATTTAACCCATCCCCCCAACTGGCCTCCATTTTGGTAACCATCGGTTTGTTCTCTATAGCTAAGAGTCTGTTTCTTTTTCTTTTCTTTTCTTTTTTTTAATTAACATATAATGTATTATTTGCCCCACGGTACATGTCTGTGAATCATCAGGCTTACACATTTTAAGAGTCTGTTTCTTGTTTTGCTTCTCTCTTTCTTTTCCCCTTTCTCATTTGTTTTGTTCCTTAAATTCCACATAAGTGAAATATGGTATTTATCTTTCCCTGACAGACTTATTTCACTTAGCATTATACTTTCTAGCTCCATGCATTTGATTGCAAAGGCCAAGATTTCATTATTTTTTATGGCTGAGTAACAGTCCATTACTTACACACACACCCCACCTCTTCTTTCCATTCACCAGTCAATGGACACTTGGCTGTTTCCATAGTTTGGCTATTGTAGATAATGCTGCTATAAACATTGGGGTGCTTGTATCCCTTTGAATTAGTATTTGTTTTCTTTGGGTAAATACCTACTACTGCAATTGGTGGATCCTATTTTTAATTTTGTGAGGAAAACTCCATGCTGTTTTCCAGAGTGGCTGCACCAGTTTGTATTCCCACCAACAGTGCAGAAGTGTTCTCTTTTCTCCACATTCTCACCAACATCTGTTGTTTCTTGTGTTTTTTATATTTTAGCCATTCTGACAAGTGTGAGGTGACATCTCATTGTGGTTTTGATTTGCATTTCTCTGATGATCAGTAATGTTGAGCATCTTTTCATGTGTCTGTTGGCCATCTGTAAGTCTTCTTTGGAAAAATGTCTATTCTGGTCCTCTGTCCATTTTTTAATTAGCTTATTTGTTATTTGGGTGTTAAGGTGGTAAGTTCTTTATATTTTTTGGATACTAACCCTTTATCAGATATGTCATTTGAAAGATCTTCTCCCATTCCAAAGGCTGCCTTCTACTTTTGTTGATTGCTTCCTTTGTGGTGCGGAAACTTTTTATCTTGGTGCATTCCTAATAGTTTATTTTTGCTTTTGTTTCCCTTGCCTCAGGAGACATATCTAGAAAGAATTCCTATGGCCAAAGTCAAAGAAGTTACTGCTTATGGTCTCTTCTAGGATTTTTATGTTTTTAGCTCTCACATTTAGGTTTTTCATCCATTTTAAATTTATTTTTGTGTATGATATAAAAAAGTGGTACAGCTTCATTCTTTTGCATGTGCCATCCAGTTTTCCCAACACCTATTTTTTGAAGAGACTGTTTTTCTTTCATTTGATATTCTTTCCTATTTGGTCAAAGATTAATTAACATTTCTGGGTTTTCTATTCTGTTCCTTTGATCTATGTGTCTATTATTTGTGCTAGTACCACACTCTTGATTATTACAGTTTTGTAATGTAATTTGAAGTCTGTAATTGTGATGCCTCCAGCTTTGCTTTGCTTTTCAAGGTTGCTTCGGCTATTCGGGCTCTTTTGTGGTTCCATACAAATTTAAGGATTATTTGTTCTAACTCTGTGAAAAATGCTGTTGGCATTTTGATAGGGATTATATTAAATGTGTAGGCTGCTGTGGGTTATTATGAGAGACGAAGATGGTGGCAGAGTAGGAGGACCCTAGGCTCACCTGGTCCCACGAACACAACTAGATAACTATCAAATCATCCTAAATACCCTAGAAATCAACCCTCTTAGTATTATATTAATATTTGTGGCATAATTTGTAGAAAGTATTGTGGCATCTGTAATGAAATTTCCTATTTCATTTCTGATATTGAAAATGTGTGTCTTCTTCATTTTTCTTTGTCTGACTAGAGATTTATTAATTTTGTTGAATTTTGAAAGAACCAGGTTTTTATTTCATTGATTTTATTGTTTTTGTTTTGAATTTCATTAAATTATTCTTTTTTGTAATGGATCAGTTATTTAATAAAGTTTTTTGCAAGAAATTTAGAAGACCAACTTGTTTATTTTTTATTTATTTAAATTCAATTAGCCAACATATATTACGTCATTAGTTTCAGATGTAGTGTTCAATAATTTATCAGTTGCATATAACACCCAGTACTCATCACATCATCTGCCCTCCTTAATGCTCAACACTCAATTATCACATCCCCCCACTCACCTCCTCTCCAGCATCCCTCAGTTTGTTTCCTATAGTTAAGTGTCTCTCATGGAAAAAAAAAGAGTCTCTCGTGGTTTTTCTCCCTGTCTGATGACTTCCCATTCAGTTTTCTCTCCCTTCCCCTATGATCCACTGTGCTGTTCTTATATTCCACACATGAGTGAAACTATATAATTGTCTTTCTCTGACTGACTTATTTCTCTCAGCATAATAACCTCCAGTTCCACCCACGTCAATGTAAATGGTAAGTATACATCCTTTCTGATGGCTGAGTAATATTACATTGTATATATATACCACATCTTCTTTATCCATTCCTCTGTCAATACACATTTTGGCTCTTTCCACAGTTTGGCTATTGTGGACATTGCTGCTATGAACACTGGGGTGCAGGTGCCCCTTGGAATCAATCATCTTTGGGGTAATTACCTAGTAGTGCAATTGCTGGGTCGTAGGGTAGCTCTATTTTTAACTTCTCGAGGCACCTCCATACCGTTTCCAGAGTGGCTGTACCAGCTTGCATAACCACCAACAGTGTAAGAGATTCCCCTTTCTCTGCATCCTTGCTAACATTTGTTGTTTCCTGTCTTGTTAATTGTAACCAATCTGACTGGTGTGAGGTGGTATCTCGTTGTGGTTTTGATTTGTATTACCCTGATGCCAAGTGATGTGGAGCGTTTTTTCATGTGTCTGATAGCCATTTGGATGTCTTCTTTGGAGAAATGTCTGTTCATGTCTTCTGCCCATTTCTTGACTGGATTATTTGTCTTTCGGTTGTTGAGTTTGATAAGTTCTTTATAGATCTTGAATACTAGCCCTTTATCTGTAAGGTCATTTGCAAGTATCTTCTCCCATTCTGTAGGTTGCCTTCTAGTTTTGACTGTTTCCTTTGCTATGCAGAAGCTTTTGATCTTGATAAAGTCCCAATAGTCCAGTTTTGCTTTTGTTTCCCTTGTCTTTGCAGACGTGTCTAGCAAGAAGTTGCTGCAGCTGAGGTCGAAGAGGTTGCTGCCTGTGTTCTCCTCTAGGATTTTGATGGATTCCTGTCTCACATCGAGGTCTTTAATCCATTTTGAGTTTATTTTTGTGTAGTGTAAGAAAATGGTCAAGTTTCATTCTTCTACATGTGGCTGTCCAATTTTCTTAGCACCTTTTGTTGAAGAGACTCTCTTTGTTGAAGATTAATTGACCACAGAGCTGAAGATCCATTTCTGGGGTCTCTATTCTGTTCCACCGATATACATAGGTGTTTTTTGTGCCAGTACCATACTGTCTTGATGATTATAACTTTGTATTATAGCTTGAAGCCTGGCATTATGATGCCACCAGCTTTGGTCTTCTTCTTCAACATTCTTTTGGCTATTCGGGGTCTTTTGTGGTTCCATACAAATTTTCGGATTATTTGTCCCAGCTCTGTGAAAAATGTCAATGGTATTTGGATAAGGATTGCATTGAATGTGTAGATGGCTCTGGGTAGCATAGACATTTTAACAATATTTATTCTTCCAATCCATGAGCATGGAATGTTTTTCCATTTCTTTGTGTCTTTCTCCATTTCTTTGAAACAACTTTTTATGACAGAGCCAGACACCTAGCCCATATTCATTCTCGCCTTTATTATTTTTTGGCAAAATCGTGGTCTCACTTAGTGTAGCAATGTACGTAGCTAAAAAATTTTTTTTTCAGGATTCCCTGCATATAAAGATGGTCACATGACTAAGTCCTGGCCAGTGACATATAAGCAGAAGTTTCTGGGTGGGACTACCTTTAAGAGAGGTAGGGGCTGATTCTGATGGTTTTTGCCTCTTGCTTACTCTCCTCTTCTCCATTCCCCCCTTTTCTCGGCGTCGAATGAAGATATTGTCATTGGGATCCAGAAGCTCTTTTGCAACTGTGAGAAGATGCTGAGGATACTAGCACACTATTACTCCTGCCTACATTTTTTTGCTCAAAGACATGATCAAGTCCAGATTCATGTGACAATGGATAGGAATTATCGTATTTTAAGGAGAGAGAAACTAGTCTATAAAACCTGTCTATACAATTGCTTATTCAAGAAACCTAGAAGTCTTCTTTCATGCCTCCATTTTCCTCACTCTTAACATCTAGTCCATCAGGAAGTCTGTTGAATCCGTTGTTAAAAGTACATACAAGGGGCACCTGGGCGGCTCAGTTGTTAAGTGTCTGCCTTCAGCTCAGGTCATGATCCCAGGGTTCTGGGATTGAGCCCTGCATCGGCTCCCTGCTCCGCGGGAAGCCTGCTTCTCTTTCTCCCACTCCCCCTGCTGTGTTCCCTCTCTTGCTGTGTCTCTCTCTGTCAAATAAATAAATAAAAATCTTTAAAAAAAAAGTACATACAAAATTCATACATTTTTCTCTCTGCCACCTAATCCAAGATACCACCACCTCTTTCCCTCACTGCTTCAAGAGTGATCTTAAAATGCAAATCAGTTTGCTTTGTTTATTCACTTAAAAAATGACTTAATGGGGTACCTGGGTGGCTCAGTCGGTTAAGTGTCCCACTCTTGATTTCAGCTCAGGTCATGATCTCAGGGTCATGAGATGGAGCCTGCTGAAGATTCTCTCTCCCTCTCTCTTTGCCCCTCCCCCCAATTCATGTGGTCTCTTTCTTAAAAAGATTTTATATTGCATTTAGAATAAAATTTGAATTCCTAATAATAGCATTCAAGGCTATGCATCAGGGGTGCCTGGGTGGCTCAGTGGGTTAAAGCCTCTGCCTTCAGCTCAGGTCATGATCTCAGGGTCCTGGGATCGAGCACCACATCGGGTTCTGCTCAGCGGGGAGCCTGCTTCCCCCCCCCTCCCCCGCCTGCCTCTCTGCCTTCTTGTGATCTCTGTCAAATAAATAAATAAAATCTTTAAAAAAAAAAAGGTTATGCATCCTCCTCCCTCTATCTCTAGTCTCATCTCATTCTGGTTTCTTTTTCATTCACTATATTTGGGCTGCATGAGTCTTATTTCAGAAACTTGAACTTTCTAAGCTTTCCTATTTTACTGCCTTTACATATGTTGTTATATCTTTTTTATGTTGTTATATCTTTCTAGAATGTTCTTTCCTTAATTTCTGCCATGACTAGCTCACTCTCACCTCTTAAGTCTTTGTTAATGTATCATTTTCTCAAATCAGCCTTCCCTGATCCTCCTCTTTAAAGTTGGTCCCCTTGGTCCCCTTGCTATTCTCTACCTAGCTCTTTGTTGGATTCTGTCATAACTCTTTTTTGTCTGTTTACTTACCTCCTCAAATAGAGTGTAAGCACCATGAAGACAAGGGCCATTTCTGTTGTTCACTGTTGTATCCCCATATCTGGCCTTGAACCCTGGTACTTTGTAGGTTTTAGACAAAAATGTTGAATGAGTGAATGAATGGATAAGTGAGATAATGAAGGTCTGATCCAGGACAGTAGCCATGGGTAAAAAGGGAAAGAATATTTGAAAATTTTAAGACCCAGGTTAAATGTCCAGTCCTCTCTGAGGCCTCTCCTTATCTATCTCTCTAGTCAGAAATGGAGTATAATGTCCCATGGCTGAACATCCTCTAATTTCTGTTTGTGCCTCACTTGTGGCACTTAACATGCTCTAACTCTTACAGTGATTGTTTTTAATGACTTCTCTTTCCTGCCAGATTTTTACCTATCCTAATGCAGACTACATTTTATTTATCTCTCTCCCACAATGTGCAGCATTGGCACACAGTAGACTAAATATATGTGTTGAATAAAAGAATGAGGGAATGATCTGAAAATTTTCCCATTCTAGGGTAAGGAGAAGAGGTTTCCACAGATTGGGTACCTGAGTAGCTTCCCTGTGATTCAGCCTTTTGGGGAGGAGCCTATCCCACTTGAAAGTTTTCCAATCTCATTACAAAAGTTCTTTGTCCAGGGCATGAACTTGCCAAATATCACTTTCTGAAGTAAACCAAAGAAAGATACAAATAATGGACTGATCTTCCAGATTTAATAATCTCAAGTAAAAGCCTGCTATTCCCCCAGTGAATTATAATACATAGCATTTGAGCATTTCCCAGCACATCCCAGTTAGGCCAGTAGAAATGACTTTGAACTTCCAAACTTTGCTACCTGGGGAAGCCTGGTAATAGTGTTGAGCATACTCTAAGGAGGTACTTGAATCCCAGCCAGTCTCTGCCCAGGCTGAGCCCCTCATTCTCCCTCCTTCTCTGGTGTCTGTGGGAATAGACCTTAGGGAAGAAGAAAGTAGAGTTAAACTAAGACATCAGGGCCTCATTACCATTTGCTACTTAGGTATTTCCCAAAGTTCAATGTGGAAATCCCTACAGGCAGCTTTACTTTAGATCAATTAAGGTCAGCCTCAGATTTGCTTTTATTCTAAATAAGTCTCAAAAGGTTAGTTAGAAAGATGCCTACAGGAACTCCCCAAGTAACAGCCCAAAGAGAATAGTAAGCAGCAGGGATTTATTAAAAGAGTAAGCAAAGGGCACGTGTCCAGGAGGTGTCCCTACAGAACTTACTCCAAACATCCTGAGTAACCTGGCAACTCCAGGGCCAGCTCTCTCTGCTATGTAACTTAAGGAATGTCCCTGGAAGACCCTCTCTATTCCTACCCTAAATCTTTGCCTTGCAGTCATTTCTGGATTAGTCAGGAGAGTCTAATCTCTGACTTTGGGACATCTTTGTTAACAAGCACTTCTCTAATCTACACAAATCACCAATAGCCAAATTAAATCCCCTTCTGGAAACAAAACCTTCATCTCATCATACCCTGCATCACAGATTGTTTCCAATAACAAAACAAAACAAAAAAACCCAAACAAAACAATTATTCAAAAGACAAACTGTAAAATATGGAAACATCTATATAATGGCATTTCATACAGTCATTAAAATATTTATGATGAGTTCCTTACTCCATGAATAGCTATTTACCTATAATTTTAAGTGAAAAATCAGAATCAAGAATTCTATATATCATATAGAAAGCTCTGTAAAACCACATTTAAGCAAGGGATAAATGGAAAATACCAAAATGATAATCATGAAAGTATTATGGATACTATTTCCTAATTGTTATTTTTAATTTTTTCTATTGTTTTAACAGCATGTATTACTATCATAATCAGGGAAAAAACATTAAAATAGTAATGGAGCCATTTAGCATAGAGTTATGATGCCAGATGGCAAGGAAGCCCATGATGGAGACCATACAGATTATTTGCTGGGAACAGTGTGACCAGGGTGGAGAATGGATTTGTAAAGGCAAAAGGAAGCCATCCAGCACAATGGATATTTATTTAGTGCCATGGGTGTTTGTATGCTCGGACTGAGGCCTTGGTTCCTCCCTAGTAGTACAAGAGGCTACCCTCAGTTCCTTACCACATGAACCTTCTCACTTTGCTTCATTGAACCACACAAGAAGAGCCAAAGAGAGAAAATGCCAGCCAGATGGAAGAAGTCTCTTATAATCTAATCATGCAAGTGACATCCCATCATTTCTCCAGTATTATATTCAGTAGGAGCTAGTCAGTAGGTCCAGTCCATACTCAAAGGGAACGAATTAAACAAAAATGTGAACAACACTCCCTCCCTTTATTCCAATAGATTCCTAATTTTGTTCCCTCTCTTCCTAATGATCAAATGCCCCAGGGGTAGTTGGGTCTCTTCCCAGCTCCAGGGGGTCAATCTCAATTAGCCTATACCAATCATGGTGATCTTATTTCCCTTGCCAAGCATTTTAAGTATAAGAGTGTGATAAAATTCCAGTAAAAATATGTGAGACTAATCTCCTGGTAGGTTTCTGGGAAGATTACCATCACTCTTTAAAAGGACATAAACACAGGGACACTTCCTGCTCCTCTGAATGTGTGATGTCCAGAACTTCGTCAGCCATCTTGGAAGTAAGGGTTTTCCAGATTAAGAAGGTAAACCAATACCAAGTGAGGACAGCAGAGCAGAAAGATTCAGAAAACATTTGGGCTTCTGATGAAGTTACTGAGTTGCTGAATTAACCAACTCTGGATCGTCCAACCCTGTAGTCCTCACTATGTGATTTAACAATGTATTCATTGTTTTGTCACTTTTGGTTGGATTTATGTTACATGCCACTGAAAGTATTGCAACAGATAATAGGGTGCCTTATTTCTTAAATAGCATCTCTCACACACAGAGTAACTCTTATTAAAGTCTGGGACCTTCAGCAAGTTATGTAGTCTCTCTTTACTTCAGTTTTCTCATTGCGAAATGGGAGAAATAACAGTACCTACATCATATATCTCTTGTGAAGATTAAATACACTAATGTACATAAAATAAACAATGCCTGACACATTACAATGGTGCAATAAATATGCAGTATTATTATTACTTATGTCAGACATTAAACTAGGCAACTTACACAGTGATTATTTTCTTTCCAGGGAGGCAGACATTATCATTTTTATTTTACTGGTGAAAAAATTAGATCAAGTGGATGAAATAATTTATTCGAAGTCACAGAATGATAATATTATATAGAGACTAATATATCTCTATTTTATAGGTATGGAAATTGAGGTTTGGTCACATAACTAGTAAATAGGAGAGCCAGGATTTGAAGCCAGAATTCGAACTCCAGAGGCAATGTTTTTAACCACTATTCTATGTACTACTTCTACAGATGGATCATAATTTATTGAACCATTCCCCTGTTGTTGGATGATTGGGTTTCTAAACTTTAATTGTTACAAGTAAATGAAATGAACATCTTGTACAAATATCCTTCACACAGCTGAACAATGATTTCTGTATGATAAATTCCTAAAAGTGGAAGAAGGTCTGTTTTTTAATATCCAACTGTGCCTTACATAATCAGAGGAGCAAAAATCAGAAATTAATAGAAACTTTTTAACATGCTCTAGAGTAAGACATCTGAGCTGGGGGAGAGAGAGATCTTTGTGTATTTCCTAAACTGGACTTGGACATGCAAATTAGGAGCAGATCTGTGCTCCCAGCCGCTACCCTATCCTCACAAGTTTAGGACTCTTTTTTTTTTTTTTTTTCCCGATATTACCTTGAGATTAAAGCAAGAGTATGAAACAAAAAGTCAGAGGGGAACTCATGACAGGGCATCCCAGACATGGGGCTGCTTGCTCTAGTCCTTCCTCCAGCTACTCTCACCCTAAGCAGCTTCTTTCCCCTTTTCTTCCTCCAGATCTTCCCCTATCTTATTGGAAGGCAGTGATGTGAAGTGACTAAAGGGAGCTGTTCTACTGACAGGAACTACATGGCATTATCCAGAAATAACATTCACGGATGACATCATGATTTTGGATGTTGGTGTTATCTGTGTCATCCCTATTCATTTATTCAATCCACAAATATACACAGAATGACCATCATTTGCCAGGCAATGTTCTAAGAACCAGGGATACATCAGTGAAAAAAGCCAAAATTCCCTGTCCTGTAGGACTATATTCTCTGACAAGGTGTTGAATACAGGACATGCCAATACACAGATTCATTATGTCATCCATGAATACTAATACATTCAGAAATTCTCTTCTACCTCATTCCAGAAATTCTCTCTAGCCTTACACTAGTCCCCAGAAATGTCCAAAATATCTGCCTCTCCAGCTAAACGATGCCTTCCTTAGATCCACTACTCCAAGCTTAACTTCTTTACCTGAGTTATGTCCTGCCCAAGGAAAATGCATAGCTCAATCCACTTCCATCAGGCTGTTAGCCCTACCATTGTCCAGAAACTATTTAGGCACAGCAAATTCATAAGCAAGTCCTCCATTTCCCCTTTTTAAGATTACTTTCTTTTTAAATAGGAAATATAGACATGTAATTATGTCTTCAGCTTCCAAGTTTCCTTTGCCAGAGGAAACCACTGTTCCCACTTATTATTTCAGGGGGAAAAAAAATCACTGTAAATGCAACTCGTGTTGAGTGGAACTATCTTTGTTGCTCCAGAATCGGTGTCTAGGGCCTGGAGTGAGGCAGAGATGTATTGAAATTCTCATGTTCAGAAGAGACACCACCACCAGCCACACTTGGGAGTCAGATACTCCCTCCACGTTTAGTAAGATTCAGACAAACCAGTTCCGCCATGCTCAACTATGTACTCCACATTTCCCAATTCATAAAATCAAAAGACTGGGGAGGAGAGAGTAAGAAATTCTTAAGAGTTGTGACAGCTTAGAAATGATTTATGGCTTTTTTCCTCCTTTCTCACAGAAGACAGGGCAGCTTTCTCTACTACCACACCAAGAAAAATAAGGAGGGACGTCACAAGAAAATTCCCAGTAGGTTTTGGGGAGTGTATTTAGAAAGAGGAGGCAAGTATATAAATCCCCGGTTGGATGCTCACAGAATGGTGGAATTGATGATGCTACCATCATAACCTCTTTGGGGTGCCTGTCATGTTTATATGTTCCTAAAGAGATGTGCCTATAATTTGCCTCGAAATATCTGGACATGAGGCTTGCTGGAGTAGCCTGAGCCAGTGGGACAATAAGGGGCAATGGAAGTGCAATGGTTGATTTTATATGTCAATTTGCCTGGGTCACAGGATGCCCAGATGTTTGGTTAAACATTAGTTCTAGGTGTGTCTGTGAGAGTGTTTCTAGAAGGGATTAGCCTTGGAATAGGTAGACTGAGTAAAGCAGACTACTCTTTCCAATGTGTGTGGGCTTCAGTCAATCTGTTGAGGGCCTAACAAAGATTAAAAAGGCAGAGGAAAGGAGAATTCACTCTCTGTCTGCTTGAGCTGTGGCAACAGTTTTCTCCTGTCCTTGAACTGTGGCTTTTTTCATTGGTGCTCTAGTTCTCAGGCCTTCGGACTCAGACTGCAACTACACACGAGCTTTCTTGTGTCTCCAGTTTGCAGATGAGAGATTGTGGGGCTTCTCAGCTTCCGTAATCCTATGAGCCAATTTCTTATAAATCTCTTGAGATATATACTATACTATTAATCCTTATCCCAGCCTTCCCCAAAGGTAACTGTGGCCTTTTACGAGAGTTACTGTGCACTGGGGAAAAGGAAATTATTAGACCTTTCAGAGACCACTGGACACTGACTCTGAACGGACTCTGAACTGACACAAATTCCAGGAGGCTCAAAATGTCACTGTGGTCTGCTAGTCAGAATAGGGGCTTACTGAGGTTAGGTGATCAATGGAGTTTTAGCTCAGATTCACCTCACAGAAGGCATAGTGGGTCAACAAACCTATAGTGGTTATTTTTCCATTTCTAGAATGTATACTCAGCAGCAAGCAGAATCCTCACATTGGTTCCCTGAACTGTGGAGTGAGGGCTACTACGCTGGGAAATGCCAGAGAGAACTGTCCCTATCTAGGAAAACAGTAAATCAAAGGCAGTACCACACTCCTGCAAGGAATGCAAAGATTAGTGCCACCATCAACAACCTGAAAGAAGGGGTGGCTGGGTGATGGACATTGGGAAGGGTATGTGCTATGGTGAGAAAAAAAAATAAACAAACAAATAAACCTGAAAGATGAAGAGGTATGATTCCCACCACATCCCCACTCAACTTTGGCCTGTGTGACGGATCCAGAGAATAAAATGGATTATCATAAACTTAACCAGGGGGTGATTCCAACTGCAGCTGCTGTACCAGATGTGGTTTCATTGCTTGACCAAACTGACACAACCCTCGGTACCTGGTATGCACCTACTGATCTAACAAATACTTTTTCCTTGATACCTTCTAGTAAAGATCACCAGAAGCAGTTTGATTTCAGCTGACAAGGCCAGCAATACACCTTCACTGTCTTACCTCAGAGATATATCAACTCTGCAGACCTATGCCATAATTTAGTTCACATGGCTTTTTTTTTGTTATATTAGTCACCATAAAGTAAGTCATTAGTTTTTGATGTAGTGTTCCAAGATTCATTGTTTACATATAACACCCAGTGTTCCATGCAATACATGCCCTCCTTAATACCCATCATCGGGCCAACCCATACCCCCCAGCCCTAAACCCTCAGAGTCCATAGTCTCTCATGCTTCGTCTCCCCCTCCAATTTTCCCCCCTTCATTTTTCCCTTCCTTCTCCTAATGTCCTCCATGCTATTCCTTATGTTCCACAAGTAAATGAAACCATATAAAAATTGACTTTCTCTGCTTGACTTATTTCACTCAGCATAATCTCCTCCAGTCCCATCCACGTTGATGCAAAAGTTGGGTATTCTCATCATTTGTGGTGGCTTAGTAATATTCCATTGCATATATGGACCACATCTTTTTTATCCATTCATCTGTTGAAGGGCATCTCGGCTCTTTCCAGTTTGGCTATTGTGGACATTGCTGCTATGAACATTGGGGTACATATGGCCCTTCTTTTTACTATATCTGTATCTTTGGGGTAAAAACCCAGTAGTGGAATTGCTGGGTCATAGGGTAGCTCTATTTTTAATTTCTTGAGGAACCTCCACACTGTTTTCCAAAGTGGCTGCACCAACTTGCATTCCCACTAACAGTGGAAGAGGG
>CM052897.1:58189238-58211545 GCA_028534135.1 Potos flavus | reverse complement strand
GCATTCCCACTAACAGTGGAAGAGGGTTCCCCTTTCTCCACATCCTCTCCAACATTTGTTGTTTCTTGCCTTGCTAATTTTTGCCATTCTAACTGGTGTTAAGGTGGTATCTCAATGTGGTTTTGATTTGAATTTCCCTGATGGCTAATGATGATGAACATTTTTTCCTGTGTCTGTTAGCCATTTGTATGTCTTCTTTGGAGAAGTGTCTGTTCATGTCTTCTGCCCATTTTTTGACGTGATTATCTGTTTTTTGGGTGTTGAGTTTGAGCAGCTCTTTATAGATCTTGGATATCAGCCCCTTGTCTATAGTGTCATTTGCAAATATCTTCTCCCATTCCATGGGTTGCCTGTTTGTTTTGTTGACTGTTTCCTTTGCTGTGCAGAAGCTTTTTATCTTGATAAAGTCTCAAAAGGTCATTTTCGCTTTTGTTTCCTTTGCCTTTGGAGACAGGTCTTGAAAGAAGTTGCTGTCGCCGATGTTGAAGAGGTTACTGCCTATGTTCTCCTCTAGGATTCTGACAGATTCCTGTCTCACATTGAGGTCTTTCATCTATTTTGATTTTATCTTTGTGTATGGTGCAAGAGAATGCCTGATTTCAAGCTATATTACAAAGATGTGATCACCAAGACAGCATGGTACTGGCACAAAAACAGACACACAGACCAATGGAGCAGAATAGAGAGCACAGATATGGACCCTCCACTCTATGGTCAAATAATCTTCGACAAAGCAGGAAGAAACATCCAATGGAAAAAAGACAGTCTTTTCAATAAAGGGTGCTGGGAAAATTGGACAGCTATATTCACATGCTCTTGATCACCTTTTCTTTCCACACTATATCACACTCATCCATTACATTGATGTTGTTATTGGACGTTTGTAATTTTCTTTTTGAGTTGAAACAACTGTTTTATGCTAGTAAGGATTTTCTTAGCAATGTCTTCATCATGATAGTCAAATGAACTGTGTATTCATCACCAGTGGAAAAAAAGCCCATGTTTTCATGTTTACACATGAAACCTTAGAAACCATGGAAATTACATAGGCTTTAAAGACATCATGCACCCTCTTGCTTTCTCGCCTCAGCTGACCGTAGTCCCTAGGAAGTATGCCAGCCACCCTTATTAATCTTCCTCTTCAACACAGGGCTAATTCCATAAGTGGACTCAGGACTCCTCTTTGGAAAGGATGATATTTTTTTCTCTTTGCAGGCATACCTGGGAGTATGTGGTCCAAAACTTAAGAGTTGGGGATCAGGGGAAAGTGAGAGGCCCTACTTAAGCCTTGAGCCTAAGCAACACTTGCTAACTCAGAATTTACCAGAAAGTCCTACATTAGGAGTTTTTAGACACTGACTCAACTAATTAATGACTCTCATTCTGTCAATTCTCCTTACTTCTGGGTCTAGGATAAGGTCAGTGATGTATAGGCCCAGTTAAATTTCAGAAGAAAGATCAATAATAGATAAGGCTGGGGGCTCCTGGGTGGCTCAGTTGGTTAAGCATCTGCCTTCAGCTCAGGGTCTTGGGATCAAGCCCCACATCAGGCTCCCTGCTCTGCAGGAAGCCTGCTTTTTCCTCTCCCCAACCCTTCCCCCTTACTTGTGTATTCTCTCTCTCTCCCTCTCTCAAATAAATAAATAAAACCTTAAAAAAACAAAAAGATAAGGCTGAAGTCTAGTACTATCCAAAAGATTTATCACTGATTCCCTCACATAAAATGTGCCCACTATCTTGGTAGTATCCTATTTTAAAATTCCTCACTTTCTCTTCCCTTAGCTCGATGTTATCCTCAAATAGTAGAAAGACAAATAGCTATATAAATATAAAAATAAACAAATATAAGTAAACTTGAGATTTACTACTTGAGGAATGTGGTCGTATATTTCCTGACTCCTGTGCTATTTCACATGGGAACCAAATCTCTCTATACTCCAAGCAGTTATTATGTAAGTGATGAAAAGGGGTATAGTTCTTTAAAACCAGCAACAAGAGCAGGCAACAAGCAAAAGATGTGGAAGAAGTCAAATGGAAGGTCAGAAGTTTGTTTAAGGAAAGACAGGAAAGAATAAGCATCAATTATGCTCCAGACATTCTTTTAGATGCAGGAGTTGCAGCAATGAAAAGACAGATGAGTTCTCACTCTTATGGATTGTAGATCCTGGAGGAAGGAGAAGTCAATTAACAAATCAACAGGTAAACAAAGAGGACATTATTCAGATAATAATAAGTGCTATACTACCTTAGATTGGGTGGTCAGGGGATGACCTGAGACAAGAATGATGTGAAGGAGTAAATATAAAGATTTTGGAATAGAGGATTCCAGGCAGAGAGGACAAAAAGTGTCAAAGTGCTAAGGTGGGAGTAAGATTGGTGAGTTCATGGAACAGAAAGACCAGTGACTAGAGCAGACTGCAAAGGGCAGAGAAGTGGCAGATCATGTAGGGTGAACATATCAGGGAAGGAGTTTGAATTTCATTTTACGTGTGTAGGGAACAGAATTCTCTAGAGTAGGATTTTATTATAGGATTTATATTATATAACTTTATTATAGAGTAAGGTAAATGAAGAAGAACTGCAACAGGTAGCAGAGTTATTTCCTTTTTGGTTGAACATTTCTTTTTGCTTTCAAAATAGCTTATTATATCATGTATCAATTATGAAATCACCTTCTGGGAAAAACATAAACAAGAATAAAAAATACATTAAAAAACAAGGATTTCTGGCTAAGGAAGAATTTCACTGACAAACATTAATATTCAATTAATAAGAGCTTATACAAATACAATCTACTTAATTACTAAAATATATTCATGAAGAATACATTCTTAAATAAAATCATAAGAATTCTTCATATTCTAGAATGTTATTTTTTTGTTTTTTATAATCTTTCATCTCCTCTATCTGCTCCTCAGTATCTAGCTGTGGTAGCAAAGAGATGGTGTAAAGAAAATGAAACATTATTTAAAATGCTATTAGGCAACACATGATTTTTTTTTAAAGATTTTATTTATTCATTTGACAGAGAGAGAGATCACAAGTAGGCAGAGAGGCAGGCAGAGAGAGAGGGAAGCAGGCTCCCCGCTGAGCAGAGAGCCCGATGCGGGGCTCGATCCCAGGGCCCTGAGATCATGACCTGAGCCAAAGGCAGAGGCTTAACCCACTGAGCCACCCAGGCGCCCCAACACATGATTTTTTAAAAGCTTTAAATAATAGTAAACAGTTAAAATAAAGAGGTAAATTTGTCAAAATGATGATTTCATGACAATTTGGCAAACTGGCCATTTGTTTTTGTTGCATTGGCATCCTACATAATATTAGTGAGTTAAATGAGGGCTAATGAGAGAGGTCAAAATTCATGGGAGCCAGAATATTGTCCTTTGAATACAAACATCTAATTTAGCAAGGGGATTTTTTTGAAAGACACAAACCTACAGAGTAACCAAAAGATAAAACATCAGCAAATATATTTTATTTTTTATAAAGATTTTATTATTTATTTAGTTAGTTATTTAGAGAGAGTGAGCAGAGGGAGAGGCAGAGGGACAGGGAAAGAGAGATTCTTAAGCAGACTCCATGCTGCGCGCAGTTAGGGTCAATCTGATGTTCCCGAGACCATGACCTGAGCTGAAATCAAGAGTCAGATGCTTAATTGACTAAGCCACCAGGGGCCCCAGCACAACATATTTAGAAACAGAAGGCAGAGAGATGCATGGATCTGATTTTGCAGAGCTAAGAAAGACAAATTTCAGGCCTGCAGCTAGGCAAGAGTATGGGACTAAGAACGAATGTGATGTGTGAAATCCTCTGGAATTGAGAATGAAAGGTGTGGGGTGGAGGCTAACATGGGAAGAACTGGTTGAAAGTTAGTTCAGAAACTTTAATCCTTCATCCTTTCCCCATTGCAATAGCTATGAGACCATCTCTTACCCACCCTAGGAGAAAATCGGAAATTTATTCTTTGGAGAGAGTAAACAGAGTGATTTCATCTCAGCTACAATAGGTCTACTTGAAGGCATTAATATTATGCCAAAAATACGGGGATTAAAGAAACATATATTTCATAAATTCTAAGATTCTCAGATCCCTTCTCCCATTTAACTCTCAGAATGCTGGCAGCTAGATCTTTAGCCTCCAAGTAGACCAGAAGAGTCTTCTCTGATGAATCAGAGCCACCCAAGAGGAAAGACCTAAACACATTGATAGCATGGCTTCCTAGCCAAAGACTCAACTAGTTTAACCAATAAAGAATGCTCATTGTTGACAAGTCCCCATCAAAGCACTTTGGAATTTCAATCTATATTTTAGTCTTCTATTCTGCATATGAACAGACAACCAAGTATTACCAGGCAAATGAGAAGCTTCTGATACGAAAGATAAAGGCCAAATTAAGACACGTGTTGTGATGAGCACTGGGTGTTTTATGGACCTAATGAATCGCTGAACGCTCTATCAAAAACTAATGATGTACTACATGTTGGCTAACTGAACAGAATAATAGTAAAAAAAAAAGTAAAAAGGGAGGGAGGCAACTTGGAGGAAACAGAATATGTAATCAAAGAAAAGAAAATCAAAAGTCAAAATTCAAAGATACTTAGAGAGATGAAATGCATCCATGAAGTAAGTACAGGATGCTATGAAAAGGAATATGTAGAAAACAAATGAAGGGCTCTTAGAATTAAATATGATACAGAAACAGAATATAAGAGTTGGAAAATAGCTAAGAGTATCTCTCAGGAAGTAAGGCAAAGAGCCAGAGATTTCATATGGGAGGAAACCATCATGATCATTTAAGAATTTTTCTTAGAACCAAACAATTTCTTAGAACTTTATGAACTTCCAGAATGAAGGATCCACAAAATGCTCAGTGTGATAAAGGAAATGGAATTACACCACAGTACATCACTGTAAAATTATAGTACCCTGGGACAAAGAGAAGATTCTATAGGCTTCCAGATAGGTAGAAATATAGAAAAATAGAAAGATAGGTAGAAATAATAAGTAAAATAAAAAGAATCAGAAATAGAAATACTTCTCCAAAGCAACTCCAAAATCTAAAAAACAATGGGCAAATACCAGAGAAAAAGAATATTTCCAGCCTAGAATACTAAATCCAGTGATCCAGTGAAACTACCAATCAAATGCAAGGGTAGAAAAAAGACATTTCTGACATGCAAGTTCTTACTTTTACCTCCCATGCACTTTTTTTTTTTTTTTTTAAGATTTTATTTATTTATTTGACAGAGAGACAGTGAAAGAGGGAACACAAGCAGGGGGAGTGGGAGAGGGAGAAGCAGGCCCCCCTGCAGAGCCGGGAGCCCAACAAGGGGTGAGATCCCAGAACCCTGGGACCATGACCCAAGACAAAAGCAGGTCCTTAACAACGGAGTCCCCCAGGCACCCCTTCTCCCATGCCCTTTTTCTCAGAAGATACTACAGGAATATTTTACTCTAAAAAAGGGAGTAGATTAAGAAAGGAGGAAGATATGGGGTGCAGAACACAAGAGATCCCACAGAGAGAGAAGTGAGAGGATCCCAACAATGAAGAGACATCGTAAAAAGAGAATTATTACCAGATTGGAGCAGTGTGATTCAAAAGTCATACACATTAAGGGCTGCTATCCCCATTCCCTCTATTATTATGCCATTTTTAAAATCTTTTTTTTTTTTTTTTTAAGATTTTATTTATTTATTTATTTGACAGAGAGAGAGAGATCACAAATAGGCAGAGAGGCAGGCAGAGAGAGAGGGAGAAGCAGGCTCCCCGCCGAGCAGAGAGCCCGATGAGGGGCTCGATCCTAGGACCCTGAGATCACGACCCAAGCCGAAGGCAGAGGCTTTAACCCACTGAGCCACCCAGCCGCCCCGTCATCTTCAAAATCTTAACAAAGCTACTAGTAAGTGTGTGTATTCCATCAGTAAAAGAGGAAGGCATGAGATCCAAGATATACGTAATTCAAATCAGGAGAAAGCCAAGGGGAATTACTAGGATAGCAGTAAAGGGAAGTCTCAGAATCACAGCTGCACAGCACACACACACACACACACACACTCTCTCACTCTCTCTCTCTCTCTCTCACTGGAACTGATAGATTAGCTGATGAAATTGCCCTTGTGGGAATTCATAAAGAAGTTATTGGAAGAGGTGAGAAGAAACAGCAATTGATAAAAGAAAAATTACATAAAAACTATGAAAAGATAAAGCAATTACTAACTTTAGGGAAGAAGTAAGAACATAATCACAGTACATTACAATAATCTAACAGAATATCCGGACAGACAATAATAATGTAACTACTGAATACTGAATACTGATTTAAACAGAAATGTATGATAAATGGGAAGATGGGGAAAGAAAACCAGAGAGGATGGAAGCACAGCAGAGCTAAATCTTCTCTACCCTTCCTATCGACCATAATAGGAAGTCAAAGGACAATGTCAAAAATAAATCAATGCATGGAGCACTGGGTGTGGTACATGAACAATGAATCTTGTAACACTGAAAAATAAAAGTATTTGGGGGAAAAAAAAATAAATCAATGAAAAAAATACTTGGAAATTTGTAGATAGGTAAACAGAGATATATGAAAGCCAGAAGACACAGCTAGAAAAGGAGTCCAAAGTTTCTGCCTCTGGGGAGGAAGACTTGAGGAAGTAAGGAGGAGTGGGGTAGAAAGCCATATTATTTATAATAAGTCTTTCAATACTATTTAACTTTTTATTCTTACTACATGCATTATATCAATCAAAATCCAAAGTAGTATTTAAAATCCCTGGTTTCCAGGAATGGCCATTATGCCTGATTTGGCCTGGTTTATATTTAAACTGGATATTCATTCTGAATATCCAGCTTGATCTCCCTTTGTAAATGTAAATGCCCACAGTTTATACCACCATCCATATTTCCCAAATGCACAATGAAATCTCATGAACATAGAATAGGGATAGGGAAACTACAGCGTCAGGCAAAATTGGCCTGCCACCTGTTTTTCTATGAGCTGTGAATAAAAATGGCTTTTACTGTTCTAAATGGTTGAAAAAATCAGAAGGAGAATAGTATTTTGTGACACATAAAATTACATGAAATTCGTATTTCAGTGTCCATGCTCATTTGTTTACATTTTGTCTATGGCTGCTTTTGTGCTACAATGGCACAGATGAGTAATTGTGACAGTGACTGTGGCCAGCGAAGTAAAGAATATTTGCTATCTGGTCTTTTGTAGAAATCACCGACTTAGATGCATGACTTAGAAACTTAGTAAGACAGGATGGGTATATGTCAGACCATCTCTCTTCCGTTAGCACCTTACTGAAGTCATATTTTGGAAATACAGGTGCATACAAGCAAATGCACACTCCAAACTATCAGAAAATCATCTTCCCTAGCTTCACCGTTGAAGCCTTTTGTCAGATTTCATCACAGCAATTCCCTGGCAACCCCCACTTCCTAGCACTATGATTTCTGAATTGACTTGTGGCCTGTCATTTTCTCAATAAAAGACAGAGAAAACTTACTTAGGACTTGACTGTAAGAAAATTGGGGATACCATCTTCCAGTCTCTAGCATTACTGTCATTAGGAAGAAAAGGAAACTAGGAAGATAAATATTCTAGAAAAAAAAAAGTAACTAGAAATGAGCAATATTCTGATTTTCTTCATTATAAGAGGGCCTATCTCCCCAAAGGTGGTACTATACTAGCAACATTAGGAAAATGAAAACTGAAATGTATTTTTTATGTTTTTTTCATCATTGATTTGAAATCTAGATCTATTCTCCATAAAATTCATTCTAGAAAGGTGGTTTGTCTTCAAGACCTTCTGTTACTTGGCCATAGAGTGGTCCAAAACTGAATTCGCATCTCAGAGCGAGATTAAGAAGTTTGGGATGCAGGGAGAAGGATAGAGGTCATAAGTTGTTTTCGGTCTATGTTGGGTTTAAACAACTGAGACATTTCCACTCACTTACCTGGGCCTTCCCTCTTCCTCTAATCTGGGATACAGATACTGTGAGCCGTCCTCTTAGGGAAGTTCTTCAAGTTACGGTTTAGTTTTCTGTACTGAGGAAGTCAGTGATGTCAACTCCACCAAAAGAACTCCCCGATCCTATTTCTGGATTGAGATGTGAATGCTGTAGCACTTCAGGGTCAAGACTTCCTGGAAAACTGGCTTGAGTTGTGCATAAACCTAAGGAATAAGAGAATGGGAAAGAGAAAAAAGAGCCCTGTTTTCAGGGGTTATTTGGGACATAAATAAATTTCCAAAACATTCTGACCTAAAGATAAAGCTAGGATCTACTGAAATATAGGGTACTGAGAGAAGGACCTTCTGATTTCTACTCAATTTGTTGCCCTGTATTATATCTTTATTTTCACTCATTCCCATCATGCCTCTGCAGTGCTATGATCGTTTATAAACTTCAAGCAAAGAGACAAATTAGTATTAGTGGTATATGGCCTTAGGAAAGAATCACAAACCTCTTCTCTGAAAAGATTAGAAGCCCAAGAGGAATATAAATCTTTATAACACAAAGGAAAGATATTGGCCCAAGGATATATAACCTCCTTCCTCACTGCTGGTCATTGTTTTCCTTTCTGGCAGAAAATCCTCAAGAACATTTTCTTCTATTCCACATACTGAATTTGTGTGTGTCCTTATGGGAAACAAAGAGGCAATGAGCCCTATTCCTTCTCTCCAACTTTGCCGTTCCAACTTCCCTCCCTCCCTGATCACCTAAGTGCCCCATCTCACCTACTATGTGAGCTTCCAGGACTCTTTCTACAAAAGTTTCTCTTATGTCATGGTTACACATTTCTCATCACTTTTTGGATTCTGTTAGTGAATGTGGAACTAGATATCCTTAGGCAGAACACTTAAGAATTTGCTCCTGTCCCTCCAAGATCTGTTCCTTGGTGTGGTTCTGACCTCAACCTCTCAAGGCATAGCTGCCATAATTGAGTCAGAGCTAATTCAAAGAAACTATGGCAAAAAATCTTTGGGCCAAAAAAGTTCCCACTTAGGTTAAGCTCCTGATCCAGGGAGGATATTCCTGCGTTTCAACACAGGGTACTCTTCTGTCTCCAATACCTGGCCATTATCTAGCTCAGTGGGCAACTGCAGGCCAAGGGGAAGTCAGCTTTTAAGAAAAGAGATACAGACTTTCAGAAGTGCATCCTGGTATATACAAAAGCTCTATGAAAATTAAACACCATCTTAATCTACATGCTGGTATTCCAAATTTTGGCTATATACCCCCTGCTAACCATTCCCTCAGTGAAAAAGAGCCTCCCCAGAACTTCCTGTAAACACTTCTATTCATGTTTCTTACTTTTCTGGTTCTTCAACTACAACTCAGGGACATTTGGGGACTGAAGCTCAAAACCCTCGAAACCAGCGTACCCTTCACCCTGTACCCATGTGTTAAGTCTTCTACTTTGGTAAAAATCTCATTTGTGTTCAACCAGAGCCCCATAAAGTATCAGTGCCCCCAATTAATAAATAAGAAAACTCAGAGAAATAACTTGCTTATGTCAGATTTAACGATATAGCTGGGACTTGACTCTAGGCTTTTCTAAAGCCAAGGCCTCTGCTCTTTCCAAGTCTCATGCTGCTGTTCATCATTTAACTGGGAATTCAATTTCTAAAGGTATCTAAGAAGAAAATAATAAAATCCTCTAACTCCATCATTTCATAGGTTAGGTTAGAACTAATAATAATAATAATCGTGAGGAAAAGGGAACATGAAATGAAAGAGATAATATAACTTAGGCTGGGGCATAGAATACAATTGAATAGGTCTACTTTACCAATTTATTGGTCCTAGGCTCTCTATGACTGGAGATTCAAACAGTTATTCCTCACTTCCCAAAGCTCACGAGAAAGGTAAAGTTGTTTTGGATAGCTGAACCACACAGGAGATTCCCTGGAGCAGGAGACATCCATTTGTCTATGCAGAAAGGCCAGAATTCTGACACCTTTCCCTGCCACTGCCTCCCTTGCCTTTATCCACCCTCAGAAGTGTGAGAAGACGATCTCCACATTTCATTGGCTTGCCTGTATGTAAATCACTGGAGAATGAGCCCTGGGTACTAGTTTCAATGCTGTTGCTATGTAGTGGGACCTTGATCAGGGCCCTTTATCTCTCAGTTTTTTCTTCTGTGAAATGAGGGAATGTTCAGTAAGTACTTATGGGGTGTCGAACAATAGGCAAGGATAGACCCATAGATCCTCTGACTCAAACCATATATTTCTTTCTCCCAAGTCCCTACCCCATAATGGGTCATCACTTTTACTCTCAGAGCCCTTTACCATGTTAGATTCAACAAAAGCCATATACCTACTGGCTTCTTTGTGCCAAGTACTGTGCTAAGCATCTTCCTCAAGCTTCCCCATTAGTACCCTCGGGGAGAAAAAAAAAAACAACAAAAACCAAACACAATCCCACTCCCTCACTCCAATGCTTAGGTGACCAAAAGTCCTAGTCAGATTCTGGAACCCTCAGCAGTTTCAAAGAGACTGAAAGCGAGTAGGGTCTGTTTTTCAGGAAGGTGAAATTTAGGAAGCTGCCAAATTCTATCCCAGATTGCCTATAGCCATCCTCTCACCCATTTCTCATTCTTCTACATCTCATTAATAAGGAGCACTACAGCCTCTTCCTTCTGAGGCAAATGACTGATACAGAAAACAAAACAAAACAAAAACAAACAAACAAAAAACCAAAATGACTGATACAGCATCTGGGGCTGAATGGCCTTTTAGTCCCATCTCAGAATCGGGACACAGGATGCCGATACTACATTCCCCACAAGACACTGCACTGCTTCCGATCTTGGAATTTTCTTCCTAGGGGGCACTCACGCTCCAACCATTAGTACAAGATCCCCGCTATTGCAGTATAGGCCAGGATAGACCCACCCAGCCTTCAGAATATGGGAAAGTACTCAAAAGATAGGCACTTTGGGCTTTCACCCAACTCCTGGCACCAAATCTTTCTCCAGCATCTCTTGCGGTAGCCTCGGGACCCGCATGGTTCCTCAGTCTGACTCCTGGAGGACAGGAGTCCGCTGCGAATGTCTCCTCAGCCTTAAGGAAGAAGGAACCAGAGCCCCAGGAAAGGGACTTTGGCGAAACTGCACATAAATTATTCGTGCAGCTTGCATAATTTAGTTGTAAGTGTAGTAGGCAGGGAGAAAATTGTAAACGGGAGTGAGGCAAGCAGTTTCTTAGCCAATGGTAAAGCACAATTGATGTTGCAGACCTGAAAAACCTGCCCCGTTGCCACGGCAACAGCCCAGGGACTAAAATTTCTGGTTTCTTTCATTCTTAAATCAAATGTCAAATACACCAGTTAAGGAAGCCCCACCAAATAAGATCTGGACTTTGCTCTCCAGGAGATGAAGGAGGACAGTTGGTCAGTTGATAAATACTTATTAAACTCCTACTGTGTAGATAACATACTAGACATAAGGTAAAATAAATTCAACGCTCTTGCTATCAAGCACGTTTTTCTAAGACAGAAGTGATTATTGTTGTGATGTGTGCTATGGGGAAAAAAAAACACAAAGACTCCTAACCTAGACTGCTGAAATGCAGAGCTAGAGAGTCATGGAAAGCCACCCAGAGAAAGTGTCCTAAAAGTCCTAAAGTGTCCTAGATTTGCGAAACTTCAATCCTCATTATCTACACACAAATTTAAAGTCCAGAGAGATTAAAGAACGAGGCATTAAAAAAATAACAGTTTTAAAAATATATAGGATACTATTTTTATGACCGAGGGCAGGGAAACAAGTCACAAAGCTAAAAAGCCATAAAGGAGACTGATAAAACTGACAACATAAAATTAGCAACTTATCAATAACAGAAGATACCATAAACAAGGTTAAGGGATAAGAGAAAGACAAGGGGAAAATATCTGTATCATGCATGAGAGCAATCAATATCTAGATGTCTGTGCCCACCAGCCAAAAGTGCCAGGATACATACTTGTAAGCAAGCAGATTTGGGTTTTTACATGTTGCAATAAGAGAGACTGTGCACCATGGGGAACCCCTCTCCCAACAGGGGAACCTACTGGACATCTCATAAGAGCAGATTAAGGAGGAATTGCCTTGTGATTTGGGCTTGTGTTACGTTTGGAGACAGAGAATGGGGCAATTCCATGATTGGATAGCTTAATTATTATCTAGGAGATGGTAGCACCTGAATGGAGCTAAAGCTGTATTTAATAAAGCAGTAGCAGGGCCTCATGTTAGCTGGGAGAAGGAGAGGTTTGGTCATTTTTTTGGTAATTTTCACAATGTTCTTGCCCTTATCTGTGCTCAGAGATGATTACAAAGTGGTTGTATTTTTCTCTTGCTCCAACAGAGTCACAGAATAGCCTTGTTTGATGGTGTTCTCTGAAATCGCTTCTGTTAAGTAGGGAACTTCTGGGCCTAGGTTCTAGTTACAGGCTAGCTCTTAGCTGACACCTGTCATTTTCTTTCTTGGTAGAATATAAAAAGAGCTTCTACAAGTCAATAATAAAACAATATAGAACATTATGGAAGGATAGAAACAATTTACAAAAGAAATACAAATGAATAATTAAACACATGAAAAGATGTTCAGCTGCACCAACAGGAAAATGCAAATTAAAATAGTAAAACACCATGGGCATTAATTTAAATTGGTTCAGCCTTTTAGAGAGCAATCTGCCAATATCTACCAAAACATTATATGCATATACCCTTACCAAGAATTCCATTTTCAAAGGAAATGATCCTAATCTCTCCAAAGGAGAGATCCTAATGAATTATATGTACATATACACAAAGAGGAAGGTGAAGAGAGACATACTGTAGCATGTTTGTAATAGTAAAAACTGTCAAAAGGGAATAATTAAACTCTGGACTATTACACAGTAGTTATGTCAACAGGCACTAATCCAGGTAAGATGGCTTGGCTAAATGATTATCAAAATATAGTACCTATACAGAAAAGAGCTCATATGGGAAAACAAGATTTTCCTAAAATACCCAGACTCTGTGTCCCATTTTCAAAATTACACGAGGGCTTGCAAAGAGGAGTCTGGTTACTCTTATGTACAAGTGCTGCCAACATTCTAAACTGATTTAGTGACCTTATGACATGTTAATACTGCTTCAAAAAGCTTTTGTTACTTTTTAATTACCAAGCAATGTGAGCATCAGGCCCTTTTATCTTATTCCTGTGTCTTATTCCAATTCTGGGCTTTGCCAGAGAGGGTCAAGGTTTGGGTGAGGTTTGAAGAATGAGGTCAGAGAGGATTGTATAATATATTCATAGGATATATAATCTATTCAATAAAATATTTAAACTGTTTCTATAGACTTAACTTTCACTGAAGGTTAATTTTCATAGTTCTGGAATATTTCCTTTTATTAACTCAAATGCAAAATGCCGAAAACCAAATATATCATTTCCTCTCACAATGAGCCATTACTTAATAATTAACACAGAACTTTCAGAAGAAAATTATCAAACTCTAGGACTATTCTATCTCACTGCAGAAAAACCAAAGCCTATCAAGCTTTTTAAAATTTTGACAAAAGTGTATCCTACAGTTGCAGATCTTATCTGACCTTATTGAAGTAATTCCATCATAAAGAAGAGAATGAAAAATCTAACTAAGAAGCAAGTTCAAGGAGACCCAAGTGCTGAAGATGAATTAAAGCAGGACTCAGGTATATCTCAAGGTTATGGTGTGGTAAGGGTCAGGCTCCCAGTGAAATTGCCACATAGACTTTGAAGTGGTTTTGTACAGAGAGATAAGAATGAAGGCGTCAGTGGGTTCACTGAAGTAGTTCACTGTATAACACTGTGATGACGGGTAAACTTGATGATAGAAAGCTTATGAATATACTCAAGAGTTTAGAACCAACTAGAAGATAAAAGTAAACCGCAGCTACTGTAATATGATTATATCCAAACAGTATTATAACTAGATTGGTATTATAGCTCTAGAGAGTGAGAAAAATAGTCCAGCTTCACAGGGCAATTTCATTTGGGCTTCACTTTAACCCTTAGGAGAATAAAAATTGTGATGATAATAATATACACAATAGCCAAACTTTTTGCATGCTTAATGTGTTGAAAGGCCATAAATGCTTTATATTCATTCATTTAACCAATATTTATTGAGCACCTAGTATGTGTTTGTCAGCACAGTGCTAGTTGAGAATAGGATAGTTAACAAGTCAGGCAAGATTCTTGCTCTCGTTGGGCTTCTTTTCTTTTTTTTGTTTCAGGTGTAGAATTTAGTGATTCATCACTTACATAAAACATCCAGTGCTCATCAAAAGTGCTCTCCTTAATGCCCATCACTTATTTAACCCATCTCCCAACCCACCTCCCCTCCAGGAACCCTCAGTTTGTTCTCTATAGTTAAGAGTCATAAACAACGAATCTTGTAACACTGAAAAAATAAAAGTATTTGGGGAAAAAAAATATATAGTTAAGAGTCTGTTTTATGGTTTGCCTTTTCCCCCCACCTCTGTTGATCTGTTTTACTTCTTAAATTGCACATATGAGTGAAATCATATGGTATGTTTTCCTCTGACTTATTTTATTTAGCAGAATACACTCTAGCTCCATCCACATTGTTGCAAATGTCAAGATTTCATTCTTTTTAATGGCTGAGTAATATTCCATTATATATATAGACCATATCTTCTTTATCCATTCATCAGTTGATGGCCATTTGGGCTCTTTCCATAATGTGGCTATTGTTGATAATGCCGCTATAAACATCAGGGGGTATGTATCCTGCTGAATCAGTATTTTAGTACCGTTTGGGTAAATATCTAGAAGTGTAATTACTGGATCATCTGGTACTCCTATTTTACACACACACACACACACACACTTTTTTAAAGTAGGCGCCACACTGGGCCTGGAGCTCAACATGGGGCTTAAACTCACGACCCTGAGATCAAGTCAGATGCTTAACCGACTGAGCCACCCAGGTGCTCCTCTTCTGACCATTTTTTAACTGGATTATTTGTTTTTTAGGTGTTGAGTTTGATAAATTCTTTTTTTTTTTTTTTAAATATTGATCAATGAGTGTTTGTTTTTTTTTTAAAGATTTTATTTTATTTATCTGTCAGAGAGAGGGAGAGAGCACAAGCAGGCAGAGTGGCAGGCAGAGGCAGAGGGAGAAGCAGGCTCCCCGCTGAGCAAGGAGCCCGACATGGGACTCGATCCCAGGACCCTGGGATCATGACCTGAGCCGAAGGCAGCTGCTCAACCAACTGAGCCACTCAGGCGTCCTGAGTTTGATTCTTGATATCTTTTGATACTTGATATTCTTGATATCTTGATATCAAGATTCTTGATATCTTTTGGATACTAACCCTTTATGAGATATGTCATTTGCAAATATCTTCTCCCATTCCAAAGGCTGCCTTTTATTGTTTCCTTCACTGTGCAGAAGGTTTTTATCTTGATGAAGTCCCAATAGTTTATATTTGCTTTTGTTTCCCTTGCCTCAGGAGCCATATCTAGAAAGAGGTTGCTATGGCTGATGTTAAAGAAGTTACTGCTTATGTTCTTTTCTAGGATTTTTATGGTTTCAGGTCTCGCAGTTAGGTCTTTCATCCATTTTGAATTTATTTTTGTGTATGGTGTAAGAAAGGGGTCCAGTTTCCCAACATCATTTGTTGAAGAGACTGTCTTTTTTCCATTGGGTATTATTTCCTGCTTTGTTGAAGATTAGTTGATCATATGGTTGTGGGTTCATTTCTGGGTTTTCTGTTCTGTTCCATTGATCTCTGTGTCTTTTTTTTGTGTGTGTGCCAGTAACATACTGTCTTGATCACTACAACTTGGTAGTATAACTTGAAGTCTGGAGTTGTGATGCCTTCCAGCTTTGCTTTTTCTTTTTCAAAGTTACTTTGGCTATTCGGGGCTTTTGTGGTTCCATATCCACTTTAGGATTGTTTGTTCTAGCTCTGTGAAAAGTGATGGTGGTATTTTCATAGGGATTGCATTAAATGTGTAGATTACTTTGGGTAATACAAACATCTTAACATTTGTTCTTCCAATTCATGAGCATGGAGTGTTTTACCATTTTTTTTTTGCATCATCTTCAATTTCTTTCATAAGTGTTCTATAGTTTTCAGAGTATAGATCTTTTACTTCTTTGGTTAGGTTTATTCCTAGGTATCTTATGGTTTATGGTACAATTGTAAATGGGATTAATTCCTTAATTTCTCTTTCTTCTGCTTTATTATTGGTATAAAGAAATGCAACAGATTTCTGTATGCTAGTTTTGTATCCTCTGACTTTACTGAATTCATGTATCAGTTCCAGCAGTTTTTCGGTGGTCTTTTGGATTTTCTACATAGAGTATCATGTCATCTCCAAATAGTGAAAGTTTGACTTCTTTACTGATTTGGATATCTTTTATTTCTTTTTGTTATCTGATTCCTGTGGCAGTATTATGTTAAATAAGAGTCGTGAGAATGGCCATCCCTGTCTTGTTCCTGACCATAGAGGAAAAGCTCTGAGCTTTTTCCCATTACAGAAGATATCAACGGTGGGTTTTTCATATATGGCCTTTATGATGTTGAAGTTTGTTCCCTTTATCCTTACTTTGTTGAGGGTTTTTAATCGTGAATGGATGTTATATTTTGTTGAATGCTCTTTCTGCATCTATTGAGAGGATCATATGGTTCTTATCCTTTCTTTTAGTCATGTGGTATATCATGTTGATTGATTTGCAAATATTGAACCACTCTTGCAGTCAGTGGGCTTATTTTCTTGTAGATTTCAAGAGTTATATAATAATTTCAACAATGTCTCATAGGTAGTATTAAACATATTTTACAGATAAGGAAGTCTGAGGAACAGGGAAACTAAATAATTTTCTAAAACTCACAAGGGTAGAAAGTGTCAAGAGTCAGGAAAATGAACCCAGATGGTATGACTTCAAGGTCACTTCAAAACCTTTAGGTATAATCATGGTTAATTGATCAAGGACAATAATATAGTTCTATATGTGTATCAAGGAGTTCTTATACTGTTCAAAATGCAGTAACTTTTGAGGGGGGAAGAAAGGTCCCAATCACTACTCAAAAGGAAAACTTATTCTTAGGTCCAAGACCAATTAGAGAGATCCTCCAACATTTGTGATAGTCTGAATCTTACAATTCAACACCAAGAGCAAAGCAAAATTACCTTTTATAATTCTTAAATGAGAAACATCAAATGTGAGGTTTCTACGAATGGAATGTAGTGAGAAAGAAAAAAAAAAAACTACCCATAATACCCAGGAACTGATTTAACACTTACAGCTAAGCTCTGTTGTCTTCTTACTGGACATAAAGGATCTCACAAGAACATCCATTTCAGACAAGATCATTGCACCACCCACAAAATGCCAAACATTTCCTTGTCAACTAAATGAACAAATGCTACTTCTTTATCAATTACATCTTTGCTTTGCTCTAGTTTGCCCTTCCTATAGATCAAATGTATTGAGATACCTGATCATAGTGTTGCCCAGATTTCTGGCACCACCAAATCTAGAACCTTTACTTCCTCAGACCCTACCCAAAATTAGCCAACCAAAGCCCAAATCCAAAAATAAATTCTAACATCCTCTTACTGAGACACCCCACAGCTCCCTATGGTGTGCATTCTCTCTTGCTACAGTGAGTAAAATATCCAGCTTCTTTAACTGCAGGTGTTCCTGTAGGCTTTGACTGAAGAGCACTGACAGTAGCATTAATAAGTAACTGCTGGTAAATTTCACCAATCATTTATTGAGCCTATGCTATATGCAAAGTAATGTGTTAGCTTCTAGGGAGTATTTGTGCAAGGGAGCTTATAATCTATTGAGGGTGAAAATAAGTACACAAATGAGGCACAAAGTGCTTGGATTTTAAGAAGAAGCCAAGGTTATATTGAGGGAATTAGGACAACTTCATGAAGAGGTGTATTTTGAGATTCATTTCAAAGTAGAGGAGGGTTTCTGGTTTCTACATGTGGAAATAAAAAAGAGGATATTAAGAGATAAGGTAAGAGTACTGTATCTTTCTTAAGCTATAACAACATTGTCTATAAAGCATTAAGTGCTCTAAAAATATAGGCCTTATTCCTCATAATATTCAGAATTTATAGATGAAATTGAGAGAGCTAAATCACTTGCCCAAGGTCACACAGCAAATAGGTTACAGAGCTGTGATTCAAACCCAAGTATGTTTGACTCTAAAGTCCATAAATCTCAACCACTACAACAGTGCAAGCCAGGCTTTGTGGGTAATGGCAACTCTGCCTTGATGCCCTCTAGTGTTGAAGTTACAGCTACAATTTAAGTTAGTTAAGTACTGGACTCAGTCAATATTAAAAACAATCAGGTTTTGGAGGGGAGGGGGGTGAGAGGATGGGCGAGCATGGTGGTGGGTATTGAGGAGGGCACGTATTTCATGGAGCACTGGGTGTGGTACATAAACAATGAATCTTGTAACACTGAAAAAATAAAATAAAAGTATTTGGGGGAAAAAAACAATATATTAAATAATAGGTTTTGGAAATAAATTTTTTAAATTGACAAAAAAAAAACAAGCGGGTATTAAGGAGGGCACATATTGCATGGAGCACTGGGTGTGGTGCATAAACAATGAATCTTGGAACACTGAAAAAATAAAATTAAATAAAAAAAAAGCCAAAAAGCCCAAAATTAAAATAAAAAAATAAAATTAAAACCTATTTAAAAAAACAAGCAAGCAAGCAAACAGCAAAAGGTTTGAAGGAAGAAAAGAAAAAAATAATTGGTCAGTGTGGATAAAAATATTGTCATTGCCTAATATGTGGAAAAGTACTGCGGTTACTCATATCCTCATTTGAGTACATACTCATTTGAGGATATGAGCAACCACAGTACTCTCTAAGGCAAATTATTCTACTGAATATACATTGACCAGCTAAAGGTCCATCACAGGTGGCCCAGTGATAATGTCTACTCTGATTGGAGGGGCCCTTCATGGGAAGAAAAGGCCCCTAAAGGATGGTAGTCGGGAGAATAATTTATTTCTGAGGGTGGTAAATATGAACAGTGACCACAAAACGGTAGCCATGAGACACATAAGAATTATGAAAGAGAAAGGTGGTGTAATTTCAGGACAAATATGTGGTTCAGAATCCCCTGAGGGTATAACAGGCTTTAATGCAGGAGATAAAGTTAATACATGATGTTCAATATTTAAGGAAATTTAATTTGTCAAATTTATAAACTAAACGAGGACTAAATCGAAAAAGAAGCAAGTAAATGTAAACTTTTACAACCAAATCTAGGTTGAATTTAAAGTTTATAACTTTACTATTAAAAATTAAGACAAAAGTCACTATGAGTGTTATCCTTCTGTAATACACACATATACAAGTGCCCCTCAGACATTAAAACCCACCGGGTGGCAATAGGTGACAGGAAAATTTATCATCTCTTCATCTCCCAAGGATTTTTTTCTCCTTAGTGTGTAATGTCATCGTTGAGACTGTACTATGAATTACATTAATTCAACATGAATTAAATAAAATAAGGTAATCAGCATGAATTACATGACTTAATATAACTAGGCAAATGTAGAGGACAATAAACTGGTACCTCAAGGATCCCCTTGAGAGACACCCAAGAAACAGAACTTTGCACCTCACTCCAGAAACTCTATTTGCCCTGTCCCATTGATAACCCTCTCTCCTCCCATATGTAACTGCTATCATGACTTTTAAAGTAATCACTCCTAGCTCTTTCAAAATGTTATCACTTTTTCAGTTTTATCACTCAAATATGCATCCCTAGTTATGATAGTTTAGTCTTGTCCATTAAAAAATGTTTGATTTATTTTAGGTTTCTTTTTTTATTAACATATTATGTATTATTTGCTTCAGGGGTACAGGTCTGTGAATCATCAGGCTTACACAATTCACAGCACTCACCATAGCACATATCGTCTTTGATGTTCATAACCCAGCCACCCTATCCCTCCCCCTCACCCCCCAGCAGCCCTCAGTTTGTTTCCTATGATTAAGAGTCTCTTATGGTTTGCCTCCCTCTCAATCCCATCTTGTTTCATTTTCACCCCCACGACCCTTCATGACCTCCCATCCTGCCTCTCAAATTCCTCATATCAGAGAGATCATATAATAATTGTCTTGCTCTGATTGACTTATTTAGCTTAGCATAATACCCTCTAGTTCCATCCACATTGTTGCAAATGGCAAGATTTTGTTTTTCTTGATGGCTGCATAGTATTCCATTGTATATATATACCACATCTTCTTTATCCATTCATCTGTTGATGGACATCTAAGTTCTTTCCATAGTTTGGCTATTGTGGACATTGCTGCTATAAGCATTAGAGTGCACGTGCCCCTTCGGATCACTACATTTGTATCTTTAGGGTAAATGCCCAGTGCGATTGCTGGATTGTAGGGTAGCTCTATTTTCAACTTTTTGAGGAACCTCGATACTGTTTTCCAGAGAGAAGAAATCGCAACCAACACCAAAGAAATACAAACAATAATAAGAACATATGATGATCAACTATACACTAGCAAATTTAACAATCTGGAAGAAATGGATGCATTCCTAGAGACATATAAACTACCAAAACAGAACCAGGAAGAAATAGAAAACCTGAACAGACCCATAACCACTAAGAAGATTGAAGCGGTCATCAAAGATCTCCCAACAAACAAGAGCCCAGGGCCAGACGGATTCCCAGGGGAATTCTACCAAACATTTAAAGAAGAATTAATACCCATTCTCCTGAAAGTGTTCCAAAAAATAGAAATGGAAGGAAAACTTCCAAACTCATTTTATGAGGCCAGCATTACCTTGATCCCAAAACCAGACAAAGACCCCATCAAAAAGGATAATTACAGGCCAATATCCTTGATGAACACGGATGCAAAAATTCTCACCAAAATACCAGCCAATAGGATCCAACAGTACATTAAAAGGATTATGCACCACGACCAAGTGGGATTTATTCCTGGGCTGCAAGGTTGGTTCTACATCTGCAAATCAATCTATGTGATACAATACTTTAATAAAAGAAAGAACAAGAACAATACGATACTCTTAATAGATGCCAAAAAAGCATTTTGACAATTCTAAAATTTGTATGGAACCAGAAAAGACCCCGAATTGCTAAGGAAATGTTGAAAAAGAAAAACAAAGCTGGAGGCATCACATTGCTTGATTTCAAACTTTACTACAAAGCTGGGATCACCAAGACAGCATGGTACTGGCACAAAAACAGACACAGAGCAGTGGAACAGAGTAGAGAGCCCAGATATGGATCTGCAACTCTATGGTCAAATAATCTTCCACAAAACAGGAAAAAATATCCAGTGGAAAAAAGACAGTCTCTTCAATAAATGGTGCTGGGAAAATTGGACAGCTATATGTAGAAGAATGAAACTTGACCATTCTCTTACACCACACACAAAGATAAACTCGAAATGGATAGAAGACCTCAACGTGAGGCAGGAATCTATCAAAATCCTAGAGGAGAACATAGGCAGTAACCTCTTCGACATTGGCCACAGCAACTTCTATCAGGACATGTCTCCAAAGGTAAAGGAAACAAAAGCAAAAATGAACTTTTGGGACTTCATCAAGATAAAAAGCTTCTGCACAGCAAAGGAAACAGTTAACAAAATAAACAGGCAACCCATGGAATGGGAGAAGATATTCACAAATGACACTACAGACAAAGGTCTGATATCTAAGATCTATAAAGAACTCCTCAAACTCAACACTCAAAAAAAAAAGACAATCATGTCAAAAAATGGGCAGAAGACATGAACAGACACTTCTCCAAAGAAGACATACAAATGGCTAACAGACGCATGAAAAAATGTTCATCATCATTAGCCATCAGGGAGTCTCAAATCAAAACCACATTGAGATACCACCTCACATCAGTTAGAATGGCCAAAATCAACAAGACAGTAAACAACAAATGTTGGAGAGGATGTGGAGAAAGGGAACCCTCTTACACTGTTGGTGGGAATGCAAGTTGGTTTTTGGAAAAGAGTGTGGAGATTCCTCAAGAAATCAAAAGTAGAGCTACCTTATGACCCTGCAATTGCACTACTGGGTATTTACCCCAAAGAAGCAGATGTAGTACAAAGAAGGGCCACATGTACCCCAATATTCTTTGGCCACAATCGCCAAACTGTGGAAAGAGCCAAGATGCCCTTCAACAGACAAGTGGATAAAGAAGATATAGTCCATATATACAATGGAATATTATGCCTCCATCAGAAAGGATGAATACCCA
>CM052897.1:58142495-58188738 GCA_028534135.1 Potos flavus | reverse complement strand
GAGGGGATCAGGAAGGAGACAAACCATAAGAGACTCCTAAACTCATGAAACAAACCGAGGGTGGCTGGGGGGTAGGGGCGGGTAGGGATAGGGTGGCTGGGTTATGGACATTGAGGAGGGTATGTGCTATGGTAAGTGCTGTGAAATGTGTAAACCTGAGGATCCACAGACATGTACCCTGGGGCAAATAATACATTATATGTTAATTAAAAAATAAAAAAATAATAAAAAAATTTTAAAAAAAGAAAAGAAATATCAGCTCAAACAGAGCCTCTTGGTATCCAAAATGCTGTGAAAAGTCATGAGAGCCAAAAGGGCAGAATGTCATAGGCCCATGGATGGGAATTCATAAATGGTAATTTGGATAAATAAAATGCTGGGTTTCAAGGAAAAAAAAAAAAAGCCATCTATGAAAAACCCACAGCAAAAATATCATTCTCAATGGGGAAAAACTGAGAGATTTTTCCCTAAGATCGGGAACATGGCAGGGATGTCCACTATCTCCACCACTATTCAACATAGTACTAGAAGTCCTAGCCTCAGCAATCAGACAACAAAAAGAAATAAAAGGCATCCGAATAGGCAGAGAAGAAGTCAAACTCTCACTCTTTGCAGATGATATGCTACTTTATATGGAAAATCCAAAAGACTCCACCCCAAAACTGCTAGAACTCATACAGGAATTCAATAAAGTGTCAGGATATAAAATCAATGCACAGAAATCAGTTGCATTTCTATACACCAACAGCAAGACAGAAGAAAAAGAAATTAAGGAGTCGATCCCATTTACAATTGCACCGAAAACCATAAGATACCTAGGAATAAACCTAACCAAAGAGGTAAAGAAGCTGTACTCAGTACTATAAAGTACTCATGAAAGAAATTGAGGAAGACACAAAGAAATGGAAAAACATTCTATGCTCATGGATTGGAAAAACAAATACTGTAAAAATGCTACCTAAAACAATCTACACATTTAATGCAATCCCTATCAAAATACCATCACTTTTTTTCAAAGAAATGGAACAAATAATCCTATAATTTATATAGGCTTCTTTCAATCTATAGAGTTGTCTCATATATCTTTTCCTTACAATTTATGTGTTGAACCCAGGCCCATTTGCGTTGTAGAGTTTCCCACAATATAGATTTTGCTGATTGCATATTCATGTCTAATTCTATATGTTCCTTTATCTTCTATATTTTCTGCAAATTAGCAGCTGGATCCAGAACCTATATCAAACTCAGGTTTGATCTGAATATTAAAGATATATATGGTGAGTAATATTCCACTGTGTATATATGCCACATCTTCTTTATCCATTCATCTATGAATGGATGCTTGGATTGCTTCCATATCTTGGCTATTGTAAATAATGCTGTAATAAACTTAGGGGTGGATATATCTTTTCAACTTAGTGTTTCTGTTGAGGGTATAATGCTAAGTGAGATAAGCAATCAAAGAAAGGTAATTACTATATGATTTTCCTCATATGTGGAATTTAAGAAACAAAACAAATGAACAAAGAAAAAAAGAAACAAAAAGCCAAACTCTGTAAATACAGAGAACAAACTGGTGTTGGCCAGAGGGGTAGTGAGTGGGGGGGAGGGGTAAAATAGAGGGAATTGAGTATATTTACTTTGAGCACTGAGTAATGTATACAATTGTTGAATAATTATAGTCTACACCTGAAACTACTATAACACTATGTTAATTATAGTTCAATTTAAAAAAATATTCAAAGATTCACAGCAAGAAAAAGATATATGTGATGTCTGCTAAGACTATGGGAGGCAAATATTTAGTCTTTTTGTGATGTGAACAGTCAATGACGCATCATGCATGTATCTCTTAATTCATCAGGAGTTACTTTTGCCTATTTTGAGCTTCATATATATAGAATCGTACAAAATGTATTCATGTATTCATGTCTCTTTTTTTCACACTAATCAGAGGGTTTTTTCCCATTGTTAGGTAATGTTCTACTATATAACTCATAGAAAGTGAATAATTATTTAGAAAAATTTATCTGGTTCAAGTGCAGTGACCATTTATCACTCATAATAGAAGTCCAAGAATTTGGCCTCAGAGACCATATAGCTTATACTCTCTTTGAATTGGTCTCCAGACCCCAAAAAGTGTGTTGATATAAACTGCGCTGCATTTTCCTGAACTCCATTTTCACTTCTCATTCCTATTTCATCTCTGGGCAAAGTAAAGAAACAGAGATATTGATGGAATTATCCTATACACTCAAGCCTCAGTCAGGCCAGTTATGATTGATGTAGTACAAATTTTCATAATCTTATGTCAGCATTGAGCCTATAGGAAGCCATACCTTCAGAGAATCATATACGTTAGGAGGAAGAACCTTGAAAATCAACCATTTCTGTGTGTCAAGCCTGTGGTCTCCAAATCTCTAGGAGTTAGTTAACAATTTTCAATATTTGAAATGTTCTAACAGAAATCTCATAACTATGTATATAAAATCTTGTTTCTCCCTTTGCCTGACATCTCAACTCAGGGTGGCAATCATGGTTACCTAATGCTAATCAGAAACAAAAATGTCTTTAATTAATAAGAAATGTAAAACAAATAGTTTCTTAACAAATACAGTACTTAGCAAGACAAAATCTCTCAAAGCATGGGATCCAAGGAGGAAAAGTAGTAACAAATTAGGATTCTTATGATCTAACTGCTGTAGTCCAACCTGCCCATGTTGAGGAGAGGTGAAATGATTCACCGAAAGCTACTCTCCTAGGGAACACAGTTCAGTAAAGGTATTCAAAATTTTTTAATTGAGTTAAAATACACATAACAAAGTATACCATCTTAACCATTTTTCAGTGTACAGTTGGGTGGTATTACGTATATTCATACTGTTGTGCAGCCATCACCACCAACCATCCCCAGAACTCTTTTCGTCTTGTAAAACTGAAACTATGCCTATTAAACAATAACTCAACATTCTCCCTCTCTCCTCAGCCCTGGCCACCACATTCTACTTACTGTCTTAATGATTTTGATTACTCTTAAGTACTTCATATAAATGGAATCATACAGTTTGTCTTTTTGTGAATGGCTTATTTCACTTAGCATAATGTCCTCAAGGCTCCTCTATACTATAGCACATGTCAGAATCGCTTTCTTGTTTAAGGCTGAGTAATATTCATAGTATGTACATACCACATTTTACTTATCCTTTCATCCATCAATGAATACTTGGGTTGCTTCCAAATTTTAGCTATTGTGAATAATGCTATGAATGTGGCTGTACAAATATCTTTTTGAGACCCTGCTTTCAGTTCTTTTAGCTCTATGCCCAGAAGTGGGAATGCTGGATCCTATAGTATTTCTATTTTTAATTTTTCAAGGACCATCTCACTGTTTTCCACAGCAGTTGTACAATCTTACATTCCTACCAACAGAGCACAAGGGTTCCAATTTCTCCACACTGTTTTTTTTTTTTTTAATAGTAGCTAACCTAATGGGTGTGAGATGTGATATTGAGCATCTCATGTGTTTATTGGTCATTTGTGTAGTTGTGGAGAAATGTCCTTTTAAGTCCTTTGCTCATTTTTGAGTCAGGCTGTTTGTTTTTTTGTTGTTGAGTTCTAGGAATTCTCTATATATTCTGGATATTATCTGGATATCCAGATATATGATTTGCAGATATTTTCCCCCATTCTATAGGTTGCCTTTTTACTCTGTGGATAGCATTTTATTGATATGCAAATTTTTAAAATTTTTGTGAAGACTGATTTTTTTCTTTTGTTACCTATGCCTTTGGCATCATATCCAAGAAATCATTACCATGTCCAATGTTATGAAACTTTTATCCTATGTATTTTTCTAAGAATTTTATTGGGTCTTACATTTAGGTCCTTGATCTGTTTTGAGTTAATTTTTGTATATGGTGTTAGGTAAGGGTCCAATTTTCGTTTGCATGTAGATATCCAATTTTCCCAGCACTGCTTGTTAAAAAGACTATCCTTTTTCCATCAAATGGTCTTGTGATCCTTGTCAAAAATCATTTGACTGTATAAATGAGGGTTTATTTCTGGGTTCTTTATTCCATTGGTCTGTATGTCTATATTTATTAACAAAGGTATTTTTAACCATAGCACAATAGTATTCTCTTTGCTTGCTTATTGTTTGGATGAAAGAACATGATGCTGAGTTCCAGCCTGAGGGCGGAGAGGTGTGTTTTTGTAAATTTCAGCCTTCTCTAAGAATGAGTAATCTCATTCATTAGCCTCAGCCAGATTTACTCCCCATAAGAGAAATATTAACCCCATATGTTACAGTTTTGATAAGACTTGCATATAAAATAAATCACTCATTTAGCACAATGCCTGAACTTTGGTAAATTTTACCTATTAGATATGCTAGGCCAGTGGTCCCCAGAATAGCAGCAACAGCATCAGCTGGGAATATATTAAACATGCAAAATCTTAAGACATACAGATGACCAACAAAAACATGAAAAAGATGGCCAACATTACTAATCATGAGGAAAAGCAAATCAAAATCACGGTGAGCTATCACCTCACACCCATTAGAATGGGTATTACCAAAAAGAAGAAATAACAAGTGTTGGTGAGGATGTGGAGAAAAAGAGAATACTTTTATGCCATTGGTAGGAATTTAAGTTGGTGCAGCTACTATTAAAAACAGTACTGAGGTTCCTAAAAAAAACTAAAAATAGGGGCGCCTGGGTGTCTCAGTCATTAAGCATCTGCCTTCAGCTCAGGTCATGATCCCAGGGTCCTGGGATCAAGCCCCACATCGCGCTCCCTGATCGGCAGGAAGCCTTCTTCTCCCTCTCCCACTTCCCTTGCTTATGTTCCCTCTCTCGCTGTCTCTCTCTGTCAAATAAATAAATAAAAACCTTTAAAAAAAAACTAAAAATAGAACTACCATATGGTCTAAGAATTCCACTTCCAAGTATTTATCTCAAGAAAATGAAACACTAACTTGAAAAGATATCTGCACCTCCATGTTCACGGCAGCATTATTTACAATAGCCAAGACATGGAAACAGCCTAAGTGTCTACAGATGGATGAATGGATAAAGAAAATGTCATATATATTTATTCAGGGAATATTATTCAGCCATAAAAAATGAAATCTTGCTATCTGTGATAATATGGATGGAACTTGAAGGCATGATGCTAAATGAAATAAGTCAAAGAAAGATATATATTATATGATATCACTCATTTCTGGATTCTTAAAAAAAAAAAAAACCAGAAGAAAAATTCCAACTCATAGATACAGAGAACCGATTGGTGGTTGCCTGAGATGGGGAGGGATAAGTGAAATGAAGGGGGTCAAAAGGTACAAATTTCCAACTAATAAAATAAGTCATCGGGATGTAATGTATGGCATAGTGAGTATAGTAATACCGTATTGCATATTTGAAATTTGCTAAGAGTAGATAAAAGTTCTAGGGGCGACTGGGTGGCTCAGTGGGTGAAAGCCTCTGCCTTCGGCTCAGGTCATGATCTCAGGGTCCTGGGATTGAGCCCCGCATCGGGCTCTCTGCTCGGCTCTCTGCTCTCTGCTCCCTCTCTGCCTGCCTCTCTGCCTACTTGTGATCCCTCTCTCTCTGTCAAATAAATAAATTAAAATCTTTTTAAAAAGAGTAGATAAAAGTTCTCATCACAAGAAAAAAAAAAACAAACCAGAATGCTAGCTAGACAGCATGGTGATCCTTTTACAATGTATACAAATATCAATCTTTGTGTTGTATACCTGAAACTAATGTAATATATTACACAAAACAAACAAGTACAAATTCTTGGGCCTCATCCTAAACCTACTAAACCAGAAACCTGGGGTAGGCTCCAACAATCTCTTTTCTTAACAAGTCCTTCAGGTGACTCTGATATGCGCCGCCAACGTTTGAGAATGAAGTCCCACCATGATAAAAACAAAACCTGACATCCTCCTGAAGGTATCTTATTTACAAGTATCTTGCTGTGTTTATCGTTTACACATTTTTAAAGGCATAAACTAGCAGTAACACTGGGAGTTAATTTTTTTTTTTAATTGAGAGAGAGCGCACTGGAGCGTGGAGGGGCACAGGGAGAAGGAAAGAATTCCAAGCCGACTCCACGCCCAGCTCTGAGCCAAAGGTGTGCCTCCACTTACAGGGGGACACAGGAAGGGAAAGGATTATTTTTTCGTGAATTATTCAGAAAAAGCTGTTGTACGTGCAGGAGAAAGGCTGTCTTGTGGCTCTGCCCACGCCATCCTTTCTAAGTGTCTTGCGCCCCATTCTCTTCCCAGGCTAGACCTTTCACTAGCAGCTCCTCCTCACCTGCCACTCTCCTCGGGCGTCCGCTGGGCCAGCACGTTCCTCTCCCCGACCCCGCAGAAGTAACCTTGGTTTTCAGCGTTCCGTTCCTTTCGCTCTGTGGCCTCACCTTAGTCGCATTTCTCCCTTATTACTCGTCTCTTTTCGCTCCCCCTCTTCCTCGCGGGAGGTGCTCTTTGAGCGCAGTGACCACAGGCCTTTCTAACTCCCAGCAGGCTCGAAGGAGCCGCCTCTCTGCAGCCTGAGAGAGAAAGGGCGGGAAAGCCACCGGAACACGTGCTCTCATTGACTGACGTTTGCTTTCCCCCCGCGCGGGGCCTCCTGGGAGGAGCTTTTGAGGGGTTTTTTGTTTTGTTTTGTTTTGTGTTTTTCTCCTTGCAGCGAAGGACCGCCCTAATTCCTGGGCCTCGCTGCTGTTGGGGGCGTGAGTTCCGGGTTTTCGGGGCCCACTGGTCAGCTTCCTTCCCCCATATGGGCAGGGCCGCCGTGCGAGGCTCTGCCCCCTCCCGCGGAGATCACCTGTGAGCCATCATTTTAATCTGGACTTCTCGGGCCTTCTAAGGGTCCCTCGACCTCCCTGGCAAGCCTTCTGCCTGCGTCCCTGATACGTTTTACTGTTGTCAGCAGCACTTCTGGAGGTGCGCAAGATTGCGAACTTTTGGAGAACGATTTTTGAAGATCCAGAAATGGGGGTTTTCTGAAGACAAATATTCCACAGCAGGCGAAGAGGCAGGAGACTCAGTATGTGATCAGGGCCAGTAAAGTGAACAGGACAAAGGTAGAATAAGCAGGGTAAGTGTTGCCCACCACATTTTCTCTGGGAATATTTCAGCACACAGCAGAATTGCTTTAGATACAGACATAAATATAAATAAAAACAAATATAAATTTTTAAATAAATATTTAAAATAAAAATAAATATAAAAAATATTTTGCTACACAGATTATTAAAAAGAAGGGTCCTCAAGGGTTGAGATTTAATAAAATTATAATTTTCTTTTGCTTCATTAAAGATATTTCACGTAAAACTTGTTTTCCTTCCCTTCTTTTCTATCAGTGTATAGTGGTAAAGAATATAGAGCCTTCTAGTACAGTTTGGTGCCACTGCCTTAATTCATGTTTAGAGGCCAGCGTTTTACCCACTAGTGGTTTTGCACTATTGGAGTATATGTCAACACAGATAAATAACGTCTAAGGATTATTATGAAAAGTTTTGACCTCGTGATAGTCCCCTGAAAGTCTTGACTCCCCCAGGGGTATAAGGACTACATTTTGAGACTCAGTGCCCTAGGGAATAGTAAGGCCTTTTCTTTTTCTCTCTAATCCTCATTCAGAGAAGGTAGTACACTTTAGTGAATTATTCAGGATCTCCTTTTTGTGTGTGTACAGTTGTTCATCCAATTACATGCAAACACCATATTCAATTTGCAACCCACAGAAGAAATTTTAGAAGCCATTTGGACCAATAACTAGTCATTTTTAAAGATTTTATTTATTTTATTTTAGAAAGAGAGAGAGCACGCAGGAGCAGAGGAGGAGGGAAAGAGAGGGGGAAAAAACCTCAGGTAGACTCCCCACTGAGCCCTGCTGGGGCTTGATCTCAGGACCCTGAGATCATGACCTGAGCTGAAACCAAGAATCTGACATGTAACTGACTGAGCCACCCAGGCACCCCAATAACTAGTCATTTTAAAATGTTCTGGCCTCAATGCCATCATTTGAGTCTTTGTTTACCTAAATGTAATGTCTTACATTTCTTTGTCTGCTTTTAAGACTTTTTTTCTTTCTTTTTTTTCTTTGGGTTTTGCTGTGCTTCTTGGATCTGTAAATTTATACTTTTCACCAAATTTGGGTAGTTTTCAACCATTTTGTATGTATGTATGTATGTATGAAATATTTTTCTACTCCAGTCTCTTTCTTCTTTCTCTTTGAGACATCTGTGACATGAATATTGTTCTTTTGATATTGTCCTACAGGTTTCTAAGACTAATTTCAATTCATTTCATTCTTTTTTTCCCTTCTCTTTTTTTCCCTTCTCTTATTTATATTGAATATGTTTTATCTTCAAGCTCAGTGATTCTTTCTTCTGTCATCTCCATTCTGCAGAGTCCCTACAGTGTTGCTCTAACATTCTATTATGCAGAATCTGCCACTGCTGCACAGCGGGGAGAGGGGGTAGCTCTGCTTTTTTTTTTTTTTTAAGATTTTATTTATTTATTTGAGAGAGAGAGTGGGAAGGAGAGGGAGAGAATGTGAAGCAGACTTTGTGCTTAGTGCAGAGCCTGACATCTGACATAGGGCTCAGTCCCAGGACTCCAATATCATGACCTGAGCCAAAACCAAGAATCGGACACTCAACTGACTGAGCCACCCAGGTGCCCCTAGCTCTGCTCTTTATTAGTACTTCCCTGGTACAGAATAGAAGGCTGAAATAGGGCTTTGCTCTTCAAGCGCTACCTCACTGCTGGTGAGGAGGGGAAGGAGTGCTGCTAGTTTGCGGATAACCACCTGGAATGGGATGGGTAAAAATCAGAGAGGTTCCATCCCACAGCCCTCCCTTTCCTACTTGCTAGTTTTACAGCTAGAGAATAGAGTCTCCTTCTTCTTCCTCCTGCCTCTTCTCTCCCTCCTCCCCTTCTTCCCCTCCCCCCCTTCTCCTCCTCATTCTTCCTCTTCTTCTTCCTCCTTTTTTTTCCTGTCTGGGCCATTGAAAGTTCTGGTTTTTAGGCTGCTCTAGTATCCAGATAGGGTTATATATGAGGCAAAAAGAAACCCCAAGGAACTTGTAGCTACCTTGTCCCCCAAGTCCTGAGACCCTTAGCCTGCTTGTAACTGCTTTTTGGAGTCTTCTGGTAGTTGTTTTACATATTTTATAGTCCAAGGTTTTTAGCTGTAGGAGAGGTTGAGTGGAGGGTGATTAGTCTGTTTTGTCTAGAAAGAGAAGTCTCTTATCTCTATGTTTTTATTAAAAAAAATAATCTGTTACTTTGATAGGTCAAAAATTATTACTTATTTTGTAGTTTTGTTATAGTCAAAGGAAGAGCTTATTTTTCACATATTAACCATTATTTTCATTTCTACATTGCTTAATTTGGGGGTTTACTCTTAATTTTGGAATAACTCATAGACTTTTTTGGCAGATTTTTTCCTGTTTGCTTTTTCACTCTTGTTTTAATTTTTTTAATGTACAAAATCTTAAGGTTTTTATATAATCGTGTCAGTAATTTCTTCTGTGATTTCCTCCATTAATTTTATGCTTAGAAAATCTTCTTCCTAAAATCAGGTAAATACATAAACTTTTCCCTGCTTTCATTTTCTGTGTTTAACATTTTGATCCCTCTTAATTTTATTAGTATTTGGTGAAACATGAGTATTGTGTTTAAAAATTTTCAAGTTATTAACTGTTGTATCCTATACATTTTTCTCATTAAAAATTACTCCTAATTTGTTGAAAGTTAGGTCTAATGACAAATAGATAAAAGCTCCAGGGTCTTTTTTTTTTTTTTAATATAAAGTGATTTTAAGGATTGGAATTTTATTTATTTATTTATTTATTTATTTATTTATTTATTTATTTTAAGTAAGCTCTATGCCCAATGTGGGGCTTGAACTCACAACCAAGAGTCACATACTCGGGGAGCCTGGGTGGCTCAGTTGGTTCAGTGTCTGACTCTTGATTTTGGCTTGGGTCTTGATATCAGGGTCCTGAGATTGAGCTCCACATCAGGCTCCATGAGGCTGGGTGTGGAGCCTGCTTAAGATTCTCTCTCTCCCTCTCCCTCTGCCCTATCCCCACTGTGCATGCACATTCTGTCTCTCAAAAAAAAAAAAAAAAAAAACAAAGACACATCCTCTACCAACTGAGCCAGCCAGGTGCCCCAGATTGGAATTCATTTTAAAAATATAAATTTGTTTTTCAGTGCCACCAGTGGAGCATAGGCCCTGGAGAGTGGTGAGACATGGCCCAGGCCAGGCAAGCATATGTTGGGAGTGGAGCATGAAATAGGGGTGGGGACATTATGTCTTGTTCTCTGCAACTCAAAGTGCTAGTCTACCTGAGTTGTGCCTACAAGCCACACAAAAATAGGCAGCTGGTTTTGGCCCATGGGCCAGTTTTCCAACCTCTGCTCCAGCAACCTGGTAAAGGACAGACCAGAGAACCAGAAGTAGAAGGGAAAACCCTCTCCTCCTGCAAAGTCGCTCCAGTACCCTTTAGTACAAAGCTTAACATCATGTCAACTGAAAAAGGAAAAATATTTAAAATGCCCAGATCCATTTTAACATTCAGGTAACAAAAGCAATAAATTGGTAACTGGCATAACCAGTATGGTAGAAATTATAGTGAGGAAGGAGAATCTGAATTTCTTGCTCAAAGCTTTGATGAGTGAAATGATAGAAGAAAGAGGTGGTCTGGCAATTTCTTTTCTCTAGGTGGAAGATGAAAAATAGGAATCCTTGTTTGGTTTACCTGGGAGATATAGAGAATTCTCATTCCAAACATTTCCTTCAGTACACCATTTACCTTCTCATCTGTACCTGTGAATAATATTATCCACTTTTCAGTGTTGTTGAAAGAATTAATGATAATTTATATACAATATCTGATCCATAGGCCTTCAATAAATAAATAGTAGCTCTTCTTGCCTAGATGGAACAAAGGCTGAGAAAAAACCAAGGGAGAAGAGTAGGATTAAAATAGAAAATTAGATGTGATTTTTAAACAGGAAATGGAGAGGTAAGTGTTTTTTGAAATGAAATAGTTAGAATCGCAGTTTTGAAGGAAAAAATGAGGAAAGTTATGCAGTATAATTCCAGAATGTGTATTGTGACTTGAGAATGCAAATAAAGCTTGCTCTTGGTTATATTCCTGACTATGGGAATTTATTTATACCATTTAATTTGAAGGAAAGCAATTTTTAATTAGTGAATTTGGATTTTCTGGAATTTTAGATCTGTAGTGATTAGGCTAGAAATAAGCTTCTCTGTAGTGGCTTGTAGGTCTGGGATATTTCAATTCTCTGACTACAAGAGTTACATATATATGGTAAATGATTTCTACTCTGCCATTTGTGTGTGTGTGTGTTTCTGCTTTGGCTTCATTTGTACAATATTCTGGGAATTGACAAGGGATGGATGGCTGGGAGTTACTATAACAGAATTGAATGTTGTCCAGAATGTAGTGTTATCATGGGACTACAGCTTGAGATGTGTCTTGGGATGCCTCATATTGAAAGTAAAAATCCTCAGAGAAATGGGTTTTTGGTTTTGAGACTTAACTGATTGTAGCAGAATGATTCTTAGAGGTCCCACATTATGGACTCATGGAAAGACTTAACTATTAATAATGCTTAATTTAATTTATGAGAGATTTAATTTATACAGACACCTTTGGGTGAAAAAAAGTACTTTGGTAGGATTTTGCTAATACCAAAGCCCTTATTTCTCTCTTGTGGTCATTTTTGGAGGGATGAGTATAGGTTTTATATTTGTGGGGAGGGGTGTGTTACACTGGGTGTTTATTTAGAGCTTCTTGGGAGGAGTCAGGAAGACCAGATCTTCATATTTTGGGGATAATTGCTGAGAAATTTGCCTGGTCCTTCAATAAGATCACCTGGATCTAGAATCTCTAGACTTACTTCTGAACAATTGTGCTGAGGATTAGAAGGATGAATGCCCAGTTGTTAGTCTGTCTCCATGCTTTTATGGAATCTTAATATGTTTATTTTCACATTCCTTTGTGTAAACCACTTTAGTTCTCCCGAAAGCCATGAGTCAACTAGTGGGGTTTATTTGCTGAAATGACTATTGTGGGGTTATTTGCATTAAAGTGGAAGGCATAAAGTAGTTCAGGAGAGGAAAATAGTCTGTTGGGGAAAAACAACTAGCAGTTTAAGGTTAAGTTGGGGAGTTGTAATAGATTGTTGAACAGGTTTATATCATTTGGTTTTGGGAGAGGTAAATTGAATCAATGCAAAATAATTGAGTAAGCAAGACCTAGAACCTTGAGGCCCCAGGACTGTGGCTCAAGGAGGGGCAGTGAGGTATAGATTGAGTATGCTACTAAATTTTGCTGTACTTTTGCATGGAGTTATTTTTAATGAAGTTAGAGCTGTATAACTCTTTGTGAGGGAGTAAATTAATAAAACCTCTGATGTTCTTAGAATTTTGTATAGTAATTAAAGGTTGCTATGCCTAAGTCAACCAAGTTCTTCTGGAGACCTCATAGTCATGACCACCACAGAAGAGTCTTGATACCAACAAAGAACAATATGATCTTGCTCTGGAACTTGAAGCAGAAAGATTAAGGCTAAACATTATTCCCAAGTATCCTTTTCCTCCTCCGTACATGCCCCTCCCCCACCCCTCCACCCCCCAAACCCAAGGCTTCCATAAATTAAGAGCTATTGATCTTTCTCACAACAGGGTGGCGCCAGGTGGTAACTTCTGGTTTATAATCATAGATGATTAAAATTGGAAAGGATGGTTCAGTCTTGTCTTTCTGGAGCTGGAGTTGGTGTCTCCTAATTAGAGGTATGACGCTGGTTTGAACGGACTCTTTTCCTAAAGAAATTGTTTTTTCTGAGGTGTCTTTTTCTTTCGGGGTATCAGAAGAGGGCAGGCAAGTAGATTTATTCCAAAGCGGAATAAAAGAACTCTTAAGGGATTGGTGCAGCAGAAAGTTTCTGTCAGCTAGCTAGCATTCTTGTCCTCTGAGCCAGCTGAGTGGTAGTGGGGCATTTGTTTCCTATCTGCCATTTTTTGTTATTCCTTTATTACTTACAATATATTTATACAGAAATACATATAGAAATGAGTAAGCGAAAATGTTTTGTTTTGTTTGCCATGTTTTTTGTTTTTGTTTTTGTTTTAAATATATTTCTTTTCCTTTGAGTTCAGCCTTTCCCAAAGGTTTCTAATTGGCCTCTTTCCTCATCACAAGGGTATCAATAAACATGGTGGTTTGACGTGGTTTTTTTTTTAAGAGATCCAGAGGCTGGGCAGAGGGAGAGGGAGAGAAAGAATCTTAAGCCGCTCCATTCCACACCCAGCATGGAGCCTGACATGGGGCTTGACTCGGGCTCAATCTCACAAGCCTGAGATCATGACCTGAGCCAAAATCAAGAGTTGGTTGCTTAACCGACTGAACCACCCGAGTGCCGCTAATTTGGGTAGTCCTTTGTCATCTACCATTACCTTTTCTGAACCTCTCCAATAATTCTGTGATGTTGGTAGGAAGGGATTATTAGCCTTTTTTTTTTTTTCTTAAGATAAAGAAGTCAGATCCAAAGATATGGAGGGATTTATCAGTACCATATGGCTGTTAAAAAGCTGGGGTATGTGTCCATGTCTTCCAGCTCAAAGTCCAGGTTGTTTTCTCTTTAAAATTATTGTGCTGCATTATACTCTCTAGTACCAGATTAATTTAAAACAAAGAAAATGCAGTATAGGATTGCAGAAGTTTCACGTGGTAGTTAAGAGGAGACAAATCATTTGAAAGAGTGAGGGGGCTTCAGTGAGGGAAGGATTTAGCAGGACTTTGAAAGATGAGCAGAATATACCTGGACAGAGAAAGGAGATGAGCAATCCAAGAAGAGGGACAAGAGGTAGAAAAGCAAAGTCTGGTGAAAGAATAATGATTAGACCAGAGTTCTTGGTCTATTTGAAAACTGGTTTGTTTCAATCCAACTGAATGAGGCATCTGAATTTCCCAGGCGTGGGAATCATTGTTTAGGGTAGAGGGACCACAGTGGTTCCTTCTTTCCTTCATATTCTTGCACAGAATCCACCATGTGGAGAGTCAGGGAGACATGACTGTAGCTCTCTAGCTGCTGGGACCTAATGGTGGGAGTTTCTTGGTCGGGTTTTATTTGATAGACTACCACATTTACTTTTTAAAGGCATTGTATTACCTGTTTTAGATAGTTGGGAGCAGCTTCTCACCTTAGGGAAATGTGGGTAGATGGTGTTCAGGACCACAGAAAAATAGTGAACTTCAGAAAGTGGTTGAGATCAAGGTCAATGAGAAGTGGGAGCATTATAAGGGCCAGGAACAAACCCTGGAGATTATAAAGGTGATTCTTAGGCGTGCTCAGGCACTGAGATCTGAATTGGTGTAGACCTAGGAGGAAGTGGAGTCTGATTGGACCACCTACCTGGGTGGGATCTGGCAGCTCCCCAACTAGGACCTGAAAGTCTAGGCTGGGCCTGCCATTGTGACGTGGTCCAGCCAGCCTCAGCTTAAGCTCGCGCCTTGGTGGGGGAGGCCCAAAGCAGTGGCCCCGCAGCGGCGGGAGCGGGGCCATGGCTGAGGTGGCTGGGCCCACTGGTGAATCCAAAGGCACTGAAGTTAAAACCCAGCAAGCCACGGAAAAAACCCTCGCGGCGCCCCTGAGGCGGGGCCCGCGCTCGGTGCTCAAAGTGTCCCAGCTGTTGCTCCGAGCCATCACCGCGCACAAAGGGCTGACTCTTGCGGCTCTCAAGAAGGAGCTTGGAAACGCTGGCTACGAAGTGCGCCGGAAGTGCTGCCGCCACTCGGGCGAAGCGCCTAGGTCTGACGTTAAGGGCACGCTTCTCCGGGTCAGCGGCAGCGATGCCTCTGGCTACTTCAGGGTCTGGAAGATTCCGAAGCCCAAGAGAAAGCCAGGACGCTCGAGGTTGGAGGAGAGCGTGCGCTCTTCGAGGAGGACCCTTCCTGGGCCGCGGAGCCCACGGAGGCGCTGCACGCATCGCAGGGCGGCCAAGAAGGCTAGGGAAGTATGGAGACGCAGCACGAAGGCAAACACAAGGGTGAGGAAGATAAGGCCAAGAGCCAAGGAGTCGGTGCGTTCCGGAGCCAGGGAGGAAGTGAGGGGCAAGGTGATGGACGAGGGGAGAGGACGGACCATGAGGGAAGACATCAGGCCTAGGACCCGAGAGGAGAAGAAGAGGCCAGGCCCGAAGCCCAGGGAAGAGAAGCAGCAGGACCCGGTGAAGCCGGTCAAACGCACCATCCAGAAGACAGCCTTGGATAAAACTGACCGAAATTCTAGCAGTCAGGGGAAGACTCATGACCTTAGGGCTGCTCGCACAAAGACTTCTACTAAATCTGAAAGTCTTCGGAATGCGGCCAGGTATTCGTAGTGTGGGAGCAGTTTTCCTTCCTTCAGGCACAGATGCCTTTCCCCATAGGCTCTAATGAGAGCAGCTCTCACAAACTGAAGTGGACAAAACTATATACAAGACCTTTCCACTACATTGTGTCCGTTTCCTCTTTGCCGCTCCTGGAAGGGGAAGGGTGGGTGTTGAGGGGGACCTATAGCAGGGGCATATGGGGTGAAGAGACAAAAAGATCTGGAGATTCAGTTCCTGCTTCAGGCCCCAGGACAATGCCTTTCAGAAGGAAAAAAATAGGTAGAAGAAAAGCAGCAACTTGGGGGGGGGAGGGGGATTAGACATAAGTGTTGAATTAATGTTAGACACCCAATCAAATCCAAATTGAGTTTTGGGGAGAAGGGCATGTAAAGAGAAAAGTGGGGCCATTGTTGGGGCAAGAGAAGAGTAGACAACTTTAAGTTGAGTAGTCCCACTGATCCAAAGTGTTCTTAACTGAAATTCCTTTTAGGAAAAAGGCCCTTCTCCCGAAGTTGATTGTAATGGCTTTGAAATTTTCGCCTGACTTGATAGAATTATTTTAACTGTAAAACTTTCCTATTAAATCAACCTTAAGTTAAATGAGAGTGTGTGAAAACATCTAGCACAGGGCTTGGCACAAGGTAGGTGCTCATTACTGAGAGTTAAATAAGAGTATGAATAGTTCATGATGATGTGATAATGTGCTATAGCAGAAAACTATACTGGATCAGTGCTTAATGAGATCAAGATTCTAGTCAATGTTCTGCCACTCTGACCTTGGCTGAGTTGTTACTTAACTGTTTATAGTCTTGGTCTCCTTCTCTGTAAAAAAAGGTTAGAATAAGGCTAGGATCGGGACGCCTGGGTGGCTCAGTCGGTTCAGTGTCTGCCTTCAGCTCAGGTCATGATCCTAGGGTCCTGGGATCAAATCCCACGTCGGGCTCCTTGCTCGGCGGGGAGCCTGCTTCTCCCTCTGCCTCTGCCTGCCACTCTGCCTGCTTGTACTCTCTCTCTGACAAATAAATAAAATCTTTAAAAAAAAAAAAAAAGGCTAGGATGATTTTATGTGATTTTAAGTATTAGTAAAATAAGGACTTAAAATATCATGACATGGGCTTTGTTTGACAAAATGCACTGAGGGAATTTTCAACTGGGAAAATACTAACTCCTAGAGAGGAAATTATTAAGATTTAGAGAATGCATATCAGAAATATGAGGAGACGTAAAGTCTAACTAATGAATAGCTAGGTCTTTTGCTTTCCTTAAAAAACAACATGTATTGAGCACCATATATCAAACATAGAGCAAATGTATGATTTCTTTTAGTTCTGAATGCGGAGATTAAGAACAGGATGGGAACAGTTCTCATGCTATAGGTCATGACAGGACACAGAAATGGTTCCTAGGAAAGTAAAAAAGTCAGAGTAGCTGATTCAGGGAAATGACTTGCTGTTTCCAGCTGAAGCCAAAGGAGTAGGGCAAAGGAAAGCACTGGGAAGGTGCTTACATTCTTGTAAAGAGATGAGAGTGATGGTGGGAGGTGTGAATGTGTTGGAACAACCTGGGGAGCTTTTTCAGTGTACCTGACCAAGCTTTTCCCAAGAGTCTGATATCTTCTACAAGGGGGAACAGCGTATGTGTATTTACACACACACACACACACACACACACACACACACACACAAAGAAAAGAAAAGAAAAAAAAAAAGAAAGGGAGGGAGGGAAAGAAAGCTTAAGTGATACTAATATTCACCCTCTCACACCCTAAATGAGAGTCACTGCTTTAAACCTATGCAGAGCTACTAGCAAAATGCTTGCCGTTCATCTCATCTCTAGATGATCTGAACTTTGAAACTTCCCCCTGCTGTAGTTAGGTTCACTGTGCACTTGAATTGTCTGTGAGTAGCAGAATGAAGCAAACAGAATAAGAGAGTAGGGAGCCATCTGAAAAAAGGTAGTTGGAAATATTGTCTATGGAGCACAATTAGAACAAAGTTAATCAGATGTCTTTATGATAGCTAGATGTATTGCCCCTTTATGGTCCTGGGAGGTTTTTACCTAAAGAATCAGATGGCCTAAAACTAGAAACCTTTTCTCCTAAGATGGGATGGGAAGGACACTGGCAAAAATTTTTCTAGATTTCCTAAGAATCATCACAGTTCTATTTGTATTGTGATGATTTCTTCATTTAAGCAAACTTCCATTCATTCAGTCAGTAAATTTGGCAGATTTGTCAGACCCTGACTGTATATAGCTAAGTGGTCATTTTAGATTATTTTTCATTGGTAAATTTTAGGGTGGCTATACTTCAGTGAAATACAAGAAAAGCGTTTAACTTATTGGCAAGCTATCCACATTATCTAGATCATAATGCTAGCTGGTACGTCTGTGAAAGGAATGCCCAAGAACAGTTAATCTCATCCCAAGTATTCACTAATGACTAAATGCCTGCAAAATTCTGGGCACTTTGCTAAATGAAGATGGATAAAGCATAATCTCCACTTTTCACTGCTCACATTCTAATGGCATATTTGGGTATTTAACTTTAGTCAGAGCAAATGGAACATCCCTGACCTCAATTCTTTGCTTTCCATTGCATGGAGCACTGGGTGTGGTGCATGAACAATGAATCTTGGAACACTGAAAAAATAAAATTAAATTAAAAAAGAATTCTTTGCTTTCTTTTTATCTCAACTGCCTCATGTGATGATGATCAGAAAATTGTTGGACTTTAGAGTTGTAACAAAGTTTAGATGTCCTCTAGCATCAGATATTCAATGGTTGTGGATAAAAGTTAATAGAAATACAAATGGCCTTTAAAAATATGAAAAAGGTACAATTTTACTCATAAGGGAGATGCACATTAAAACAATAAGATAACATTTTTTTAATCAATTCAAAGGTTTTGAGTACCTGCTCCATTGGTGAGGCTGTGAGAGATCAGGCACTCACACACAATGCTAGTGAGTAAATGGAAGGAATCTGTCTTTCATAATTACAAAGGCAAATGTCCTTTGACCCAGCAGAACCACTTTATATTTTTTTAAATGCATTTGTGAAAAGATTTATGTCCAAGGTATTCAGTGCAGCACTGCAGTAACAAAACAGAAAAGGAAATAATCTAAATGTTACCAGGGGACTGGTTAAACTGAAGGTTCCATACAGTGAAACTGCACGCAGCTGTAAAAAGGAGGAGATTCTCTATGTATTATTATAACAAGCACCCAAAGATACAGTAAGTGAAAAAACAATTCAGGACATTAAGTATACCATACTACCTTTTGTGTAAAATGAAGGAAAATATACCTCTTTGTATAAAATTCTGCAAAGATACACACAAAAAAACTAACTGGTTCTCTACTGGGAGGGGAAGGTGATGGGAATTGTAGAAGATACATAGAAATGAGACTCTTTTTCTATCTCTCTTTTTGTATTTGTTTTCAGAATTATGTAAATCGTAACTTGTTCAAAAATAAGGTAAAAAATTCCACGCAATTGTCAGTTATAGCTTTTTCATTTATAAGGTGGTTTGTACTGTTGCATGTATTAATTTCGTTTTCACCTCAGTCTCTTAGATCTTACGTGAAAAAGCTAATGTTTGGAAAATGTGCACTTTAGAAATTGGCTTTTAACTGTGAATTCCAGTGCGCTCTTGTCTACAGTTATCCATGCTGAAGGGGGCCTCACCATCCACTCAGTAACTCTCTGAGACATCTTTTCTATGTAGCTAAAGGTCAGGAGTTAGAATTCATTTTTGAGTGTTTTAAAAGTCTGAGGTTTCTTGTGGGGGAGGGTGTTCTCAGACACATTATGGGGTGTATTTTCAGAGCATGCAAACATTTCCATTTGTCAGTGGTCTCAAAGCAGTAGCTCTCTTCTGTCCCTCCTCCTCTGGGGAGCTCTGTGATGACCAAGGCTATGAGGTTGAACTGGAGATCACTCCAGCCACAGCCTAAATGCCTAGCAAGGACAGGAAATTATTCTGGGAAATAAATATAGGGGTACTATATCAGAAATGGAGCTTTAAAAAGAGAAAAAGCCAAAGAATTTGGAAGAGAGGAACTGGAGACTGAGGGGGTGTCAGCATGAAGCACTGGATGGGGCTGGGAAAGGAACTGATAGAAGGAAGCAAGAAGAGAAAGGATTTCAATAGACACCACTGGAAATGGAAGAGAGAACAGGGGTGGTGGGAATGCAAGCTGGTGCAGCCACTCTGGAAAACAGTATGGAGGTTCCTTAAAAAATTGAAAATAGAGCTACCCTAGGACCCGGCAATTGTACTACTGGGTATTTACCCCAAACATACAAATGTAGTGATCTGAAGGGGCACCTGCACCCCAATGTTTATAGCAGCAATGTTCACAATAGCCAAACTATGGAAAGAGCCCAGAGGTCCATCAGCAGATGAGTGGATAAAGATGTGATGTGTGTGTGTGTGTGTGTGTGTGTGTGTGTATACACATACATACACACATAATGGAATACTACTCAGTCATCAAAAAATGAAATCTTGCCATTTGCAACAATGTGGATGGAATTGGAAGGTATTATGCTAAAAGAAATAAGTCAATCAGAGAAAGACAATTATCCTATGATCTCTCTCATATATGGAATTTAAGAAACAAACAGAGGATCACAGGGGAAGAGAGGAAAACATAAAACAAGACGAAATCAGAGAGGGAGACAAACCATAAGAGACTCTTAATCATGGGAAACAAACTGAGGGTTGCTGGAGTGGGGAGTGGGGTGAGGGGATTGGGTAACTGGGTGATGGACATTAAGGAGGGTATGTGATGTAATGAGCATTGGGTGTTATACGCAACTGATGAATAACAACTCTACCTTTGAAACTAATAATACACTATATGTTAATTGAATTTAAAGAAAAAAAATAAAAATAAAAAGAGAAAAGGGGCCTCAGTGAACAATCACTGCTGTGTTACTCCTTCCCCTTTTCGGTTAGGAGAAAGACCAGACTTGTCAAGAGTATTACTCCAGGTGCCGGGGGAAGTAGGAGTGAACACAAGAACACAGGGAATATGAAGCACCAAGGCAGGTGCTGGAACAGCCTGGCTGGTGCTCAGGAAGCTGTAGAGGCGAATCATCCCCTAACCAGCAGGCTTGAAGCTTCATTAAGGCACCTCTCAAAGAGGAAGAGCAAAGCCTTTGGGTTGCACTCCAGGCCTGAGGAGGGGTTCCTTCCCCTCTTCCCCACACCCCAGGAAGCTCCACAGGTGGAAGGCTGTGTCAGTGGATCAGAAGCTGGCGGTTTCATGCCAGCTTCCCATGGAATTCCCAATTCCCAGAATTCCCATTCTCCCACACTATCTTTTTTTCTCTTACCTTTTTCTCTTAATATCCTCTGCTATATGCCCTTCCTCTACCCACAAAGGTATGTCTGGTGGACCCAGCTCCTACCTAACCCCATCTGTGCATGCCTCTTCTGGCTCCCCCCACATCTCCAATTATTGTAAATTTGCCTAGGGGGTCAAGTTACAGTCACCACCATCATGTCACTCTCTAGACTTGGCTTACTACTTTAAGGGGCTCCCAAGAGCAGGGTCAGCACTCGAATGACCCCAAGATGGAGGGCCTCCTTAAATTTGCTCCCTAGGCCCTTACCTGCCTTACCCTGGGCCTAGTCCTGCTCAGCACTCTGCTTCCCCCATCTCCAGATTGGGTTAAGACCAGCTAACCGGGAAGGGACATCTAGAAGCCAAGACACCAAGAGGGAAATGGGGAGGCCTAATTTGTGGCATCTCAAAGTTTATGTTTTGGGGAGGGGCAGTGAAAGGGCTCATGCTTGGCTGCGTAACTCTCCCCAGAGCTGTCTGGTGTCCCCCATTCTGTTGCAGCCTTTTGATTATCAGAGAAAAGCTGAGAATGGAGGAAAAAGGAGAGGAGAGGACTGAGAGAGGAAATCAGTGATACAGCCAATACAACCTTTATTCAACTGACAGGGACCACAGGAACATATTAGAGACACTAAGGATACAGACAAAGGTCCCCAGTGGGGTAACCCATGAGAAATTCACAGTCCATCAGAGGGAACCAAGTCAGACAACAGCTAGAAATCTGGCAGGCACAGAGCAGTTGGGCTGGATAGCAAGTGGGCATACACCTCCAAAGCTTCCTGTATGAGGGTGCCGTGGTGACAGTATTGTGAGGCATGGCAAGAAAGTGGTGCCAGGGAAGGGCTCGGCTGAGGAACATGCTAAGTACAGGGACTGTGGTCACAATTGCTCTCCCAGGCTTGGAACAGCCAGTGCCTGGCATGTAGTGAGATGGCCAAAAATGGCTTATAGAATTGAGACTGATTCTCAGAAACCACAAGAGACAGGAAGTGACTGAGTAAATCAAAGTAGCAAAAAGTAGACATCCACTTTGGAAGCTACATCAAGGGAAAAAGAGCCTGCAGGGAATGGAGTGCAGGGCCTGGACTTGGCAGTATAGACAACCCATAGGCCAGGTTAGGGTGCATGAAGAAGAGTGAGAGAGAGAGAGAGAAGAGAGGAAGAGTGGTGAGATGGCAGCTGAGATGCTAGAGCCAAGCCAAGGATTTGAGGGAAGAAAGTGGGAAGTATAAGTAATTGACCCTGCTTCGTAGGCTTAAAGCTGACAAACTGGACAATACGCAGAGGGACAGGAGGCTCCTGATAGAATGGAATTGGCTAGAAGCTTGAAGAGAGTTAACTGTGATGGAAAGAGAAGGATAGGGAGTAGAAGAACAAATAACCTTGGGAAGGTGAGGCATTCCCCAGGCAAAACAAAACAAAACAAAACAAAACAAAACAACAGAAAAAGAGAAGTGAGAGTGAAGAGTGGAAAAGGAGCTCCATTTATTGGGAAAATGGAGGCAGTGACTGGAAAGGCAAGAGAGAGAGACCCTGAGGTGTGTAGTTGAAGAAAACTACAGCCAAGTTTCTCCATCTGTGGGAGAGGGGCTGATCACCTCCCCCGAACTCCAACCTTTTGATCTTGGGAGAGCCCCACAGGGGTGGTGGGTTTGCAACGGTCAGTTCAGTCTGTCCTCATGAGTTTGGTTAGGAGAGGAGCTAGAGGAGGTAAAGGGACGAGGGCCTGCAAGACAGGTCCCCTCCTGCAGCCTTAATTGGACCGAATCTTCAAAGGAGGAAATGCATTTTTGACATAGGTGCCATGGCTTAATTGATTACAACTCTATCTGGTGCACAGAGTCTGGGTTCAAATCTCGCTTGTGTCACACATTACTAAGAGCCTCGTTCTTTCTTATCTGGCTCTCCAATGCTTCTGTTGCCCTTGCCCACAGGGTAGGCCAAATCATGGTTAGGAATCCCTTGCATGGTACCTCATTGATCAATGCAATTGTGAGGCTGGAAAACTTGGTTCCTTAAGGGTTTGGGAGAGCTGGCCTTACACTCTATCCTGAGCTAAATATTCACCTTGCATGCCTCCAGGCCAACTTATTAGGCCAGGAGAAGGACCACGTAACTAGCAAAGGAGGACCATTTCCTTGGATGTTGGTTTTTCAGTTTTACAATGGATTTTCCCTTCTTTGAGATATACGCTCCTTTTTGTCTTTTCAGATTTCTGGACCCATGAATCCTCAATGTCCATTGTCAAAGCTCTAGCCCCCATCAGTCACAACAGTTTGGTAGTGGCCCCAACACAGTTTCTAAAATTGTTGACTAACCCACTTCTTTCACTGACTTGAGGGTGGGGACTCAATGAAAACAGAACTGAGGAGAAACTAGCCTTGAGGGGTTACAGAAAATAAATCTAACAACAGGGTATAAAGATTCCCCTCTCTCCTCATTTGAAGAGGGTAAGGTACCACTGACTGAAGTGGAATTTGAATCTCCTGGCCAGTGATTCTGAAACTTTAGCATACATCAGATATTCTGGAAGGCATGTGAAGACTGATTGCTGGGCTCCACTCCGAGTGTTTCTGATTCAGTTTGGGGTGGAACCTTAGAATTTGCATTTCTAAAACAAGTTCCCAGGTGATGTTGATGCTGCTGGTTCAGAGACCACATTTTGGGACCTAAGACCTAATACAGCACTCCAGGGAACAGAAGGAAATTTTACCAGCTCAGGATTTCTAAGGGGTCTAAGGGAATAAATTTCACCTTTCTGTTTACTGCCCAGCCCCACTCATCTCCATCCAGGACACTCATCTGAACAGAGATGGAAAAAACATCCCTCTGGAATCTCTGGTTCTGAGTCAGGGCTCACCTTGCCCTTGATGGAAATAAGGAAACAGTGGTTTGAGTGCAGGAGTGCAGGAAAGGAAAGGATTTTGTCACAAATTATCAGCTACCCGAAGGCATAACATCACTTTGACAAAGGAAAACTTTTGCCTTCCACTTCTACATCTGTATTAAGGCTTAAAATGTAAATAACTCTGGGAAAAGCTAACACTTTGAAGGGACTCTTTGCTGACATACTTTGATGGGGTACAAAGGGGAGGATATTTGGGCCCTGAACAGAGTAGAGGCACCACAGAAGGAAAGGGTGACAGGTTCCTGAAGATGGACTTCTCCATTTTACATTTGCCCAAAGAGAACACAGAGACAGTTTTTTTTTTTATTTAAAGGGGATAGGGTGGACATGTGGCAAAGCTAGTTAGGAGAAAGATGGGAGTTTGAAGCTGATTCCCTGTGGGAAAAATCATTCAAATCTATTCACCCATCTGATGGCTGCTTCTTGTTTTATTTTTTGTCCAAGGGAAGTGGTGGTGGACCGAGGTAGAGAAGACAGTGGTATACCAGAAATGACCTAAAGGGATGCCCTTTCTGCAGAAAGCCCTTAGACTCCATCATGCCTTTCATTTGGCGGCTATGGCAGCACCCACACTTTGGGGGCTTCACTTGCTATTCTCAAAATTACTAAAACAGATCAACTGCTGGAGGTTAACATTTGGTTATTAAGATGTGTGATCTGATAGTACAGAGAGTCACCTCCCACAAGTCTTTAAAACAAGGTTTGTGAGGAGCTCCATTTGTCACCATGTCATCTTTTTTTAGAAAAAACATAGAGTAGAATGTCAGCAATACTCTTCTAGCCATTAAAGACTAGACTCTGTCTTTATAACTTACTGCCTCTGATATCTAGTCCTTAAAATATTTAGTGATCTTTGCCTTGTAATTTTTGACACAAATATATAAATGACCATATTGGGGCTGGGTAACTCCCTATGACCCCAGTTTAGTGATTCCATGGATGGGCTCTGAACCTACTAACTGTGTATATAAAACAGAGTGAATCGCTAATATCTGTTTTTCTCAAAAGGGAGTTTCTGGTTTTTATCAGAGTCTCATAAGGGTCTGTGATCTAAAACAGGTTCTAAACCATTGCTTACATAGAGCTGATCTGCATTAATGAATGAGGCATAGTGAGAGGGTAAAAGAAATGGCGTAGTCTGGTTTTCCCACTGGAATCCAATACTCTCTTATAGCCTAGGGTATCTCCTAATACTAATCCTAAAATGCTCCTGTCTCTGAGGACCTTACAAAAGGCTGGCCATTTTGCTCTCTTTGCAGGAACATAAGCAAGAGAAGTGCATTCCAGGCAAAGAAGGAAAGCTGCTCTGAGTGGTAGAATGGAGGTATGGGCTGGGTTGCTCGAGTCATATCCACTCTAAGAAGCCTGGCAAACAAAATGACCCTATTTTCAGCTCCATTTGGGTCCAGAATTCTGAGGAGCTGTGATTCACCCAGTTCTTCCTAAGCAAATGGGACAATCACTAAACTAGATTGTTGCAGCTTACTTCCTCTTGTCTCTCTGGTTAATTCCACAATTGTGGTTGAGAAATAAGTGTGTTAAGGAAAAACCAGAATCTAAGCATTAAAGAGAAATTATCCCACTTTCATCTGCTTTGCCCCTTTCTCTTCCTAACCCCAAACTGCTCTTACATACAAGATAATTTTTAAATTATAAGATTGGTATTAACACATTATCAATAAAGCAAAACAACGACCAACTCATCAACCAACAGATGCTAGAATACTTATACAATTCCTAGAGTTAGGAGTCTTAGTGTGATACCCTCCCAGAGTTGGGAAGAAAACCCAATACACTACCCATCCCCACCATCAGCTGAAAAGCTAAACCATAGCCATTTTCCCTAAAGTTCTGTTTCTGGGAGAATGAGATCCTCAAGAAAAACTGTTTCCTTGATGAGGCAATCAAGGTCAAATAAGGGTGAGGACAACAACCTGCAAGCACTGTGATTCTTGTCCTAATTTCCCAGCACTAAAACAAGACAAAGAAACCCACAAAAGCACAAAGCTTCTATATGCATCTTACTTGAAATCAACAAGAAACAGCTCACCTCACTGAGTATGTGTCTTTCTCTCTCCTCTCAGGCAAAAAGAATCTGTGGCCTAGAGATTCAGACCTAGACATATGTATCCACAGTTTTCTTGATCTCCGTAATACCTGGGAAGGCTTTACACTTCAACTCTCACAACTTAACCCATCACTTAATCCTTCCCATGAGGGATCTCTTAACCCTTAATTGCTCAGCTTACTTCCTATTTTGAAACAAAATAAATCCCATACAATCCCTACTACCCTCATCCCCAGAAAACAGCCCCTAGAAAATCTAGCTTGTACAGTTTGCACTTTGCATGCTCTCTTCAAAGACCCTGCACACAGATACACATAGACACAAAAAGATACAGTCAAGAGGAGAGGGGTCTGTTCAAGGGGATAAAGTTTTTTCTTCTGTGTGGGCCTGGGTTCCTTGGGGGGTATAAGTCCATCTCTTAGCATTGTAGTGTGATCCCTCAGCTGGATATACATATGAGGAGGATGAAGGGAATTGGAAAAAGAGGGTGAAAAGGTTCTTATTTCTATTTTTCAGTAGGGGGTGGTAAGAGGTGTGGATGTATATTTGGATGATCAGGGTAAGTGTGATGGACCCACACAGGAATGAGGTCTGCCCCTCAGCTTTCATTTGGATTAAAAAAGGGGACTCTGGGTGCCTGATCACTATCTGTTTCCTGTTTCCTCATTACTCTCTAACCCAGTGTTCACCAGTGTGTTTCATGGAGTCACCAGTTCTGTGGGATGTGAGATAGAAAAGGACACTGAGGTCAAATACATTTAGGAAACACTGCATTAGAAGTGTTTAACAATTCTCTGTACACATAAGTTCTTAGAGCCTTCAATATGCTAATATGGTATTTCTCTCTATATACAGAGAGGATAGAATAGTTACAGTATACACAGGTGTTACTCAAATATTTAACTGGTATGGCTTAACTGGTGGCTCCAACCACTTAGAATGGACCTCAGCCATAAAGTGCTGATTCTCAAGTGGTACCCTTGAGAATGGGCTAGGGCTGAATATCAGCCCATGCAGTAAGCACTGTTTCCTAAAAGTTTTGCCCAAAGAACTCCATTTTATGTGGTATCTCACAGAACTGGTGAGAAATGTATGGCCAATGTTAGAACCTCATCTTTCTAGGGATGGAGCCACGGTTCATGATTCTGGCCACTGGGGTGCAGGAGAGGGGCAGTTCTGGCAGACTCCTGGTAGCACCAGCTGCTGATAGATGTGACCACAGCTGCAGCAGAAACAGATTTCAAAAGACAGATGTCCCTCTGTCCCAGCTGCTCCGGGGACTTTGTCCCTGGTGGGTCAGCAGGTGCCTGTCCAGGTGATGTTTACGGCCAAAGCTCTTTTCACAGCGAGGGCACTGGAAGGGCTTCTCCCCAGTATGGGTCAGCCAGTGTCTCACCAGGTGGTGCCGTCGGCCAAAGCTCTTCCCACACTCAGTGCACACATGGCACTTTGGCACTGGTGGGGCACGCTGCCGTTTCCTAGCCCCTGGGCTCTCTCCAACCTCTTGGCCCTTGCAGGATTTGCCTTCCGCATGCACTCTCTGGTGGCTGGCCAGATGGGAGTTGCATCGGAAATTCTTGCCACACTCTGAGCACCTGCTGGGCTTGTCATGTAGGTGGGTTTTCTGGTGCCGGATCAGGTGGTGTCTTCGCCCGAAGCTCTTTTCACACTTGAGGCAGCTGTAGGGCCGCTCCCCAGTGTGTGTTTGCTGGTGCCTGGCAAGGTGGGAGCCCCACACAAATTGTTTCCCACACTGGGGGCATGTGTGCGGTCTTAACAGGGAATCCATCTCTGTGCTACATAGAAGGTTTGAGAAGCTATCTTCCTGAAGAAAAGGTGGGCCCAGGAGCATTCCTCTGGAGCTCCTGGGCATGGAATCCCAGCTCTCATCCTGTTCTGGGTTCCAGAGAACAGTATCTTCAGACACACTAGATAACATTCGGGGAGGTTCTGCTTCTAGTTCAGGGGTATCACCTTCGTGCTCACTTCCATCTCCTGTGGAGAAGGGAAAATACCAACCCCAAGAGGGGAGTCACAAGAGAGTACTCTGGGACCCAAGTCACAGGTAAGGTTGTCTGACTCCTATTAGGGCCTAAACCTAAACCACAAAGGCTGGGAGAACAGACTCTAATGTTGTACAAGACAGTGCAAAAGGTGTAGAAGTTAAAAACCTAGCCTTAGGAGGCAGATTACCCAATTTTGAATCTTAGCTTTCCCACTTAACTTCTGTAAACCTTAATTTCCTCTTCTGTAAAATGGGAATAATTATAAGACAGATGTTATAATATAGATAACATAATACCTGCACATAGTGAGCACTTAGTGAATGGTCTATGCTATTGTTGGTATTTATTTATTACATTTCCTCCCATCTTCCTGCCTAAGCATAGATGGAGAGAGTTAAGAAATGTCCTGCAATCCTTACCTGTCAGCAATACTAGAGAGACTCTGAGAGGTTGAATAACAACATCAACAGTAACAACGACAACAACTAACATTTATTGAGTGCTTATTATGTGCCTGGTACTGTTCTACTCTGTTAACATATTTAAGTCTCACAATAATTTACTGATGAGGAAACCAAACAGGGGTTAATTACTTTTCCAAGGTCCCCAGGTGTGGTCCTGGATTCAAATCCACAAAGTTTGGTTCTAGAGCCTGCCTTCTAAACCTTTCTGCTACACTCTCTTGCCTTTGAAGAAAAAGATCTGTAAACTTTTTGACTCTGTAACTCACTGAGCAGAGGAGGGATTAGATGGACATATAATGATGACATTCCAAGAGAGTTGAAAGCAGTGGCTGAGAGTCTGTTCTAGGTGCTTACCTGTATATGTGACCCTCAGAATGTCCCTCTCCTCCAAGTCCTGGGGGTCAGGGACCCATTGTTCTTCACCTCCTTCTAGTTGAGAAAGCATGTCCAGTTTGGGAATTGGAAATCCTGCCCATGGAAAAGGAAAACAGAGATGTCAATGAGTTCAATTGTAATTCTCTATTTCTGAAAAAAAGCTGTTTCCTAGATTACTCCTTGGAACTTAAGATAAAAGAAGGCCAGATACAGGCCTCTCCCACAACCCCATTTCTGTTAAGTCCCTCTTCTTTCTTTTAGATAATCATATTCTCTTTTCTAGTGCGTCTGTTCCCTAGATACTCAAATTTCAAATACTTCCAGCCCAACTGTCCTTAACTTTACTTAATTAGCCCTACCACAGCTTTCTACTCCCACTCCCATCTTACCCTAGATGGCTTGCTGAGTTTCCAAAGACTCAGTTCCATCACTTAAATATCCTTCTCTCTGCTTTGTAAGAACCTCCCAAATCCCAACCAAGAAGAGCCTAAAGTTCTCTTCTCCACAATTCAGCATTATTTTGCTGCTGTTTTTAAGAAATGACACCTCATTTCCATTCTCTTTGGATTAGCCCTAATGCTCTTTCTCTGGTGAAAGCTTAGATTTCCAGCCAAGGAAAGAACCCTAGATAGATACTATCCAAAAGCTCTGGAGCAGATGGTTCCATCCTCCCAGAGTATAATCTTTTAAAAGTGGCTAGGGAATATCATGCTTACTCAGAGAGACCACTATCCCACAGTTTTCCTGCATGACATATTCTCCATAAAAGTCTGTCTGAGAAGGGTCCAGGCTCCGCCACTCCTCCTGAGAGAAGCACAATGACACATCCTTGATGGTTACCAGGCCCTGAAACAAAATGTAGCATCATCCGTTAGTAAGTGTTCCTTAAGGAAAATGTGATCCCAGTATAAAAGGCTGAAGTAGTAGAGGAGAGGGCATGAGAACATCTAGAGAAAGAATTTCCCAGAGGTCCCTGGGAAAGGCATATAGTTTTGGTGAAAGATAAATAAGCAGAGGGGCAAAAGTATGGTCAATGAGTAAGTGGGGATAATGTCTCTTGATGAGTTTCCCACTGGGACTATGGGAAGTTGGAAGCACGATGAACTCATTGCTCCCTCTGTTTAACTACAGGTGTCTGCCCAGTCTTTCTCACTCTCCTTATTCTTTTCATTGCAGAAATTGAGTACTAGCTTCTCCCTCAACCACTTGACCTTTCCTCTTCTATCATCACAAAATGATATAGATAAAACATTCTTTCTTGCCCTCCGCCCATCATGCCATATCCTTATCTTTTGAGACAGCATAATATATTGGTTAGGAGCCCAGATTCTTGAGCCAAATGACTTGAGCCAAATGACTTGAGCCAAATGACTCCTAGCTCTGCCATCATTAGCAGTTTGTCCTTACACAAGTGCCTTAATCTCTTCCTACCCTATTTTCTCATCTGTAAAATGGGCATAATTGGGTTTCTCTCAGGGTTGAATGGGTTAATATACATAAAACATTCAGAGAACCGCAAGCATGGTAAGCACTCTGAGAGTGTAGCTACTACTACTATTATAATTTTTTCCATGGGTCTTCCACTGCCTTCTGAATCTAAACCTATTTTCTCTCTTGGACTCTGCCCCATCTTTCTATCTTCTCTTCTTTTCCATAAATACTCCATTATCCACCCAGTCCTGCCTACTTTATGCTCTTCCAAGCTTCCTTCAGATCCTCTTTACCTAATCTTTCCAGATTTTTTTCTTAAAGGACATTAATAAATTGTTCTTAAAATCCCTCTAGGGATGGCACAGCCATCCATTAAAAACAACCTCTAGGAATTTCCCTCTTCTTGTCATGCCTCCACTTATTTTTTCAAGGGTATCATAAGCTCCTTAGAAAGGGAAAGAATCTGTTCAGTTATAAGACAAAGATATAGTGAACATGTGAGATAACAAATCAATAGGATGATGCTGAGGCTACAGAAAGGCAGCAAATGAAACCCTGGGAGAGGCCAAGGGAAGCAGACAGCCCACCTGTGATCCTGCCGCAAGAAGTGCAGCTGCCATCTCCCAATCTCCGGTGCTCCCCTCCTGGGGAATGGCAGGAACCCAGGGAGCTGACTGAGCTGGAGAGAAAAAAGAGGAACCACTAGAAATGAACCATCCACCCTTTCCCAATGAGAGCCTGGGCCCCACGTTAGAGGAGCTTAAGGGTCACATTTTCCTATATCTATGCCCATTGGTAAAATTCAAATGCACACATATAGTGGAACAGACCTTCACTCAAAATGTTCTGCGAGGGTATTAGGTGGTTTTTATTTTTATTATTTTTTATTTTTTTTAGGTGGTTTTTAGTAGAGCTTATATGTCAGCCATCTCTACTAGACTAGCTGCAGTTTGAATTTATATTATTTTAATATAATTTTAACTTAGTAAAGTGCATCTTACTGGGTGTGTTCTCAACTGTAATTGGAGTTGTTGTCACTTCCTTTGTCTCCCACATTCAATACCACTAACCGTGCACTTGTCGCATGTGGAGGGAGTGATCATGCAAGAAATGGGAGAAGCCCAGTTTTATGGTTTACAGAATCCAGGAGCTCCTTATATTCCTGTGACCAGGGCCCAGAAAGCCAGGAATAATGGACTAGTCCTGGTACTGGTTACGATGTTCAAACACACATACACCCTCCAGGATCTCACCCTTCTCCTGAAGGGACTGTGGTTCCTCTTCAAGGTCACAGCACAGGTGTTCCAGTGGCCCTGGTGCTATTCTCCATGGCCCCTCTTCTTGGCTTCCCCTTTCCACCTGAGGCTCTGCTCCATCCAGCTGAACATTCATTGACTCCCATCCTGTCCCCAGGACTGCTGTCTGTTCTGAAAGCATTTTTGCTGCAAACCCAAATTGTGACCTGGAACAAATTCATTATCAGCTGCGCCCATTAAAAATGAAAGGGGTGATATTCCTAAGGGAGTTATGGAGAACAGCCTCATAAATAAAGATAAAAAGATGAAACTGGATAAGAGGATAAAAAGATGAAACTCGATAAGAGGATAAAAAGATGAAACTGGATAAGAGGATAAAAAGATGAAACTGGATAAGAGGAGCTTGATGGCAGATGAACTTTAAAAGCTTGGTGTGTTCCAATCAACTAAGCCTGGGCCAAGCTTCTTGGAGGAACTCAGAGGTGAGCAGGTGCTAAACAGCAAAGTCACTAACAGTTATTTTGGGGACCTCATTGCAGAAAGAGAATATCCCCTGGAAGAACTTCATTAAAAAAAAAAAAGAACAATCCTGGAAATTCAAAAGCTATTAATTTAATTTCAACCACTGAAAAGACAATAAACTAAGCAATCTGGACACATGTAGGATGGGATGTGCCCTGACTTACACTCAACAAAAATGGATATAATCACATATAACATTTTCTGCCACAAATCCCATTCTCATCAATTAGTTCAAAATGAAATGATTACTGAAGGTAGAAGACCCAGCCAAAGGGGTGTGTGTGTGTAAGGAGTACATCCCTCCTTTATAAGACTGAACTAAATGACACCTCACTTAAGCCTCAACAAAGAGACATAACCTGTCACTCTGATGCAGAAAATGAGAACTAGTAAGAAATGTGGTAGAAAGACCAATAATTTAGAAAGCAGGTACAAAAATCCAAAGAAACCCTAACAGACAGGAGAAATTGTTGGTCAGTGAGGAGTTGATGTCTAACTGAGAAAAGTAAAAAAGAACAGAAAGGGTTTGAACCACAGTGGATAAAGGAGAAATAGGTAATGCTAACATGACCTCAGTGTGTGAATTAACAATCCTATGAGTTGAGACATAGGAAAGAACAAGTCAGATCTCATTAGAAAAATATATTCAGTTTTAAAGAAGGGTATGGAGAAGCCAGAATATGTTTCATCAGAAGAAACAAAAGTGGAGAAAGGGATGGAAAATATGGCCATTGGGGAAAAGTTAAAAACAATAGGCAAACAATAGGTATAGTTTTCTTCTGTCTAGGGAAAAAAGCTGATGAATGATGCTACCAAGAAAGAAAAATGGTTTATAGCTCGGTATAGATCTATTCTCTTGATTGCAAGAGAGGAGATTTAGGTTAGATAAAGATTTTCTTTCTCTCTTTTTTTTTTTTTTTTTACAGATTTTATTTATTTATTTTAGAGACGGGGGGGGTGGAGAGAGAGAGAGACTGTGCATAAGCAGGCGGCAGGGCAGAGGGAGAAGCTGAGCAAGGGCTCGATCCTAGGACCCTGGGATCATAACCTGAGCCCAAGGCAGATGCTTAACTGACTGAGCCACACAGGCATCTCTAGATTAAAAAATTCTTAACAATAATCCTGTAGTTCACAGGACCAGGTTGTGGACTTTTCTCTGAAATGTCTTAGGAGTCAGAACAGGTCTTATGTGTTGTGACAAGGGCTTCCCTGACTTCTGGAAGAGAAACAGTCTGTGAGAATGCACAGAGTCCTTCTACTTGGCAACATTGTGTGTGTGTGTGTGTGTGTGTGTGTGTGTGTGTGTGTGTGTGTGATTATTCAAGTATTCAAGAAGTCAGAGCCAGTGAAAGGCTTCCAAAAACAGGTCAGAACCTTGGTTAACTACCCTGGCTCCCTCATATTCCTTCAGTAACATTTGCAAGAACCCAGAAGCCCTGGACAGGTAATGACAGATGTCAAATTGTTTATTTTCTTTGCCTATCTTTGACAAAAGAGGTAGGTGGCAACTCTTAAGACCAACACACAGGAAGGGAACAAATTACCCTCTCATCTCAGAAGTCCAAAGAAGTCACAGGGCCTCATGGGAGCATCCTGGACTGATTCCCGGCTTAGGAGGTTTCCTTTTCAGAGACTTCTCATGAGAAAGGAAAATTCCCAATAAAGCAATAAAGGGAAACTTCCATTTTAGCTCTCTCTTCTCAATTCCAGCCCCTGTGTTTGCCATATTTTTAACATATAAGACACCAATTCCCTCTCTTCACTGGAGGGCTTCTTTGTTTTTCAAGCTCCCTTTGACCATCCTCCCTCAGGGTTTATCTACAGCTAATACCTGGACACTTGTCTCAAACTCATTTCTCCATCTCCCCAGCAGCACAGTCCCTTGATGGGAAGCCTGTTTCTGCAGAGCGTACTGGGCTAGCTGTGAGCCTCTCCAGACCACTATTCAGTTTTTCAGTTTTCACAGACAGAAAACCTGTGGAAGTCGCTCGCAAAAATCTCAGCAACAAGGGGGTGGGTACTTATCCTCACACTGCATTTCCTAAGATGTTCACTCTCTCAGAGTCAGCACCTGGGCAGTTAAACGTACACAGGTTTCTCCTGGCACCAGGATGTTCCCAGGCCTACTGGAGTCTGGGTTCTAGGGCTTCCATTTCCCACTTTTCCTCAAATATCCGAGTGTCAGGGCACCTGCTGAAGGAAGTTTTTGCAGCGGGCGCTGTTGGACCGGGAAGGAGGGTGTAGAGAAAAGAGCAGCCCAAGGGCACTGGCACGAGTCGCGCTCTGTCAGGGAACCCTGCCCTCTGCCCCGGGTGGGGCATGGGCGGGACCGGCGCCTGCTCCGGAGTAAGGCTGCTGCTCCCCTTCTTCTTGTCAAAGTGCCCCTGGAGAGGGTCAGATTTCAGAGAACCCAGAGAGGCAGAGCCGGGGCAGGGGAAGTGAGGTCAGAAAACAGGTTTCCCTTGAACCGGAGCAAGAGCAAGTCAAGAGAAAGGAGCCACAGGGTAACCTGTGCGCGAGTGACAGCGGCGGGAACCCGCGGGGCCTGACAGCGAAGCCGGGGACGGGGAAGCCAGGGCGGGGGGCGGGCACAGAATGTCAGTGGGGTCGACCCCCCGTTAAGGCAGCGACCCGGAGGCCGCGTCGATCCTCCTCCCGCCCCATGGGTGACTGGGCCCCCACTCGCCGGCCGAGCAGCTTGGCGTCCCTCCCTCCAGCCGCGACTCCCTGCGGCTCGGCCCCACTCACCCCGGTCCGCTTGGCCTGCGGCCCGTGCCTCCCTCCTGGGCGCCGCCTGCCCCTCCCCTCCGCCCTCGGCTTCGTCGGAGCCGGCGGCCGCGGAGCCAGCGACGGGCGGAGACTGCGGCCGGGCGGGCACGGGCGGGGCGGGCACAGGAAATCCCCGCCCGCTTCCGGGGCTCGGCGGCAGCGGCGGCGGCGTGGGGGAGGGGGCGTGGGCGGGCCGCGGCCCCACGCCCCCAGCGCCCCGGCCCGCCGAGCCCCGGATCTCGGCGCCCGCCCGCCTGAGAACGCCGCGGGCCCAGGCGTCCGGATCCCGCCTACGGTGGCTGCCCGCCCGCTCCCGCTCCCTGACTGACCATTTTCGGTCCCGGCCACTCGGTCTCCCACGGGGTTCTTTGCCCACGGGATCATTAATTACCCCGACATTTAATAACCGCTCGTTATATGCCAGACAATCGCTGTGAGAGCGAATTCTCAGGCAACAGTCTGGAATTCCTCAAAGAGCTCGACTGACTGTTAGGTTTCCAGATAGCAGGGACAGGGGGTTGAGAGAGCACTGAGGAGGAGTCACCCGTTCCGCTCGAGGGAAGGTTGACTTCCCCGAGACTGTGCTGTCTGAAGTAGGCCTTGTAGCCGCGTCGTCAGGTTTGTGGGAGCCACTAGCCACATGTGGCTGCTGAGTGCTCGCCCTGTGGCTAGTCCAAACAGAGATGTGTTGTAACACAAACGCCGGGTTGAGAAGACTGCATTAACGAAATGCCAAAGAGCTGTTAAGCCTATTTGGCATATATAGGGTTCAATACATTATTAAAACTAACTTCACCTACTTCTTTCGCTTTTTAAATATGGCTACCGAAATTATTAAATTATGTATGTGGCTTGCATTATTTTTCTGTTGACAGAGCTACCTCGAACGAAGCATTAAGATGAATTTGACTGAAAAAGATGAGAAGGAACTACAAAACAATAAACCATGATACCATTAGAATCTATTTATATCTACAAATTACATTATTTATTATCGTAACAATTCTGTAAAATTGTATAGACTTAAAAAATAAGTGACTCACTTAAGGTCATAGGTGACAATCATTCCTTTAATAAAAATTTATTTTTTTGCTATGTGCCAGGCACTATAGCTAAATGCTAACAGTCAGAGATCCCAAAGGGGTTGTCTGTGGATTCAAGGCCTCAATCTTTGGAAACACAAGTCAACAAATATTTGCAATCAAATGTAAGAGATGCTAAAATGGAGGAATAACCCTGCACTAGGAACAAAGAAATAAATATGTATGGGAGGGAAGTCAGAGAATGCCTCACAGAAGTCTTGAGGCAGAGGAGAGAGGAGAGAAATCCATCATGAGAAAGAAGAGAATGTGCTAGACATGCAGTTGGGAAAGGGTATAGAGCATACTCTAGAATCAATCATAATATATGTGGGGGGAGTGGTACACCCAGGACTTTTATCTCAGGTCCTGGAACTAAGTCTAGGGGTTCTTTTCACTTATGTTACCACCGTTGATAAATACAAGGTGTGTTAATCGGGGTAAGCTAACGAAACCAGTATCTCAGTGGTTTAACACAATAAAGGCTATGTTTCATACAAGTCAGTGTATAATGGGTTAATTGGGGCCAGTGGGTGGGCTGTCTGCTCCTTGCAATCATGGAAGGACATGGCTTCTATCTTGTGGCTCCACCATCACTGGTTGCCTTGGAATCATTCAATCTTTGGGCCTCAGATAAGAGAGGAGAGCTGTGGTGGACTTGGAAATACTAGGGGCCAGCCCCGGAAATAGAGTGCATCATTTTCACCCCATTCCCTTAGTCGGAATTCAGTCCTGAATTCAGGACAGTCACATTGTCCCACCTAACTGCAGGGGTAGCTTGGAAGTAAAATGCTTGTGCCTAGTAGAAGAGGAAATGGGGTTTAATGAACACTTACATTGCCTCTGCCACACAATGTTAAATTGAACTTAACCAAGCACCTAAACCTGACTTTCTTTAAAAAGGATATTTGGGGAGAGCTGGCAAATAGATAGATGGGAGAGGCAGCCCAGACTCTCCTCTTTTGTTCTTTGGGAAATAAATCAGTATAAGATTGTATCCTTAAAAAAAAAGTGGGGGTGGTGAGGGGAGGCAAAATTGGCTTTGGCCTAATGGCATGATAGTGGGGCATTAATATTTAGTAAACGTATGCTTTATGTCAGAACCTTGCCTTAAACATCACAAGGAAAGAGTGTAAAATACCTCTGTATTATGCTTTGATGTGCCACCTCTTTACCTATCAGTCAACAAACTGTGAAGTGTAGATATTATCTCAGCATGGCTCAAGGGTATTAAGTGAACCGAAAGGCAAAATTAGTAATTGAGCCCTGGCCTTAGACTTATAACCTGGTGCACCAGAGTAGTATCTTACCTTTCACAGTAATATATGGACAAGTCCAAACTCCTATATAATGTTACAAGATAGAGTAATTAAATATGCAGTGAGCAGCAGGTAGATAATTCCATCTTTTTAAAACTTCCTGGTGGAAAAGTTTCAAGATCAGTTTTGATGGCATCCCACAGCATGGATAGAATCAGAAGGCAGAAATGGATAGGCTGTCGCATGCTGTGGGATGAAGAACACAGATGTGGGGATGTCTATATAGAGTAGAGGAGAAATGAAATGGGGCAATTGATAGAAAGATTAGAATAGTGGGTTTTTTATTTGCCATGTCAAGTAATTGGGAGTCTTTATACTTAGTGTTATAAGGAAGTGATATACCTGATGGGTCTAGTCATGTCATTCTAAGGAAATTTGGTGGTCTGGGGCTGTCCTATTGAGAGAATTCAGAACAAAAGGATGGGATGAGTTGGGTCCATAGCCAGATTCTAGTGTATGGAATACAGAGTTCCTTAGGACACAGCAGTGTTCTTTCTGAGGCTCAGGGAGAATTCCCAGACATTCAAGGTTTCAAGTTCTCAATAGGTCTTTGAAAGACCTTAAGGGACTCAGTCTCTTGTCTATCAGCCTTGGCTTCTTCATTTCTGAACTCCTGTTCTGCTGTGGCTTGAACAAGATAGTGCAATGCAGGTGTTCACCAATTAAGATTGTGTTATAAGTTCCTTTATCAGTTGATTGTAATGAATTATCAGCTTGCCTTATAAAAGCCTGTTCAGCCGTAATGAAACCATAACTTCCATTGCTAACTAGAATCTAACTACCATTTATGACACTGCTTTCCTTTCATTCAAAGTTTTGAAGCTTTATGTCAGAAATGAAATTTCTATCAACAGGTCAGTGGAGTTGTTTACTTCCTCTATATGCTACAAAGGAAAAGAAGAAAGGAAAGAGAAAGATTGAGGGAAGTTTCAGATTAGGACTCCTATGGAAGGAAAGGGTAAGGGCCCCCTGGTCAGTAATTAATAAGTATAACTAACATTTGGACAGCAATTTACAATTTACAAAGTGCTTCTTGTGTATGTGATCTTCACTACTCACAGAGATAAATTATCTTTACTTCTAGTATATGGTTAAGGAAATAGGCATTTATATTATAGAATCTTCCCTTTCTATAATCTGGGGCAGATTTATGTATATAAACCTGTTTCCTAATCAATAAAATGAATGCCATTATACCTACTTGGTCGGGTTGTTGTGAAGGATGAGATGATGTAGGTAAACAATTTAATGCATAGTAAGAATTCAATAAATTATAAGACCTAAGAATTGAAGCTGCATAATGAGTAAAAAGAGGACTTTGGTAGAGTGATAGACAATGCAAAGATAGGATGAAAGATCAATTTTATTCCAGAATCTTAATGAGGTAGGCAGATTGGTTGGAATGGAATGATTTGAAGGTATAGGTCACAAAGTGGGGTACTTGAATTGGAGATAGGGAGGGGTTGCAGTTGTTGGTAATAACTAGGTATAGGGAGTGACCGTGAGAATGAGTGGCCAAGATGGTGGACAAGGTCATTTCAAGTAAGAGAAAATCAAGGAGCTAAGGGGCTAGGGTGTCAGCAGGATTAGTATTCAAACTACCATTACCAGCATGGACATGGATCCATCAAAATGGGTGTAGCCGGTAGTGCTGGTTCCGGAGGCACCAGTGACTATGAAATATTTAAGTATTTTCATAATCACACTTGTGCAATATAACCCAGGGCTCAAGATGGAATTGTCCACATGGATACTGAAGTCACCAGGAATGATGATGGGGTTATGGAGGGTGGTCTAGCAAGCTAGGGGAGGGAGGTTTTAATGAAAGAAGTAGAATGACCAGGATATGTTAGGTGGTTATAAGAAGGAATAGTTCTGTTAGAATGCTTTAATGGCAAATGCTTCAAAGTCACAGGACATTATTTATGGAGGAAGGAAGGAAATGGTACTTGAGGCAACAATGAAGAGCAAAGAGAACACTTTACTTCTAGCCCTAGATAGTGTAAAGCTATCATTTAAATAGTTAAAACAAAACTTTCATGAAATAATACTCACCTTAACTACATGCAGTATATGCTGTTGATTTCAGTTCTGTTACCTTATTTAAAAAGTTTTCTATTTACTACCCACTAAACTGATTTTACAACCCAGTAATGGATTGAAGCTTATCATTGGAAAAGTATTGTATGTAAGTTGTAGGAGTAAAAATAACCACCTCTTGAAACGACTGCATGGGAAGCATGCTTTGTTAAGGGACAGCCAGGTTTTGACTAGATAAAGGAGGAAAAAGAAACATCTATCAAAGAGGCTGAAGGATATAGGGGTGTCTAAATCTGTTCAGGCTGCTATAACAAAATACTGTAGACTAGGTGGCTTATAAACAATGAATATTTATTTCTCACAGTCCGGGAGGCTGAGAAGTCTAAGGTCAGGGTGCTGACAATGTCTGGTGAGAACTTGCTTTCAGGTGTCTTCTCACTGTGTTTTCACATGGTGGAAAGGGTGAGGGAGCTCTCTGAGGTCTCTTTTAGAAGAGAGACTAATCCCATTCATGAGCTCTCTGTCCTCATGACCTAATCACCTCCTGAAGGCCCCACCTTCAAATATCATCACATTGGAAATTAGGTTTGAACATATGAATTTTGGGGAGACACAAACCTTCAGTTTATAGAAAGGGGGTTTTGCTGATGACAGACCCTGAATTCCAAAGGTTACAATGGAAAGATTTAGAGGTTGTTTTGGGAGTTAAAGTCTGATTCAAATTAGGCAATGTAGAGGACTGTAATAGGGTAAGAATTTCTATTTTGAGGGATGATCTGGACACTAAGGATTCTTATGGTGAGTGTTGTAAACAGAGATATAGGACATGATGGGATTAATTCTCTCAGGGGAAGGTGGAAATCAGTTCTAATTATAACCCCCTTCTTGGGACTGGTCTCTTAGTTTGTCAGTGGTGGGGTGAGGTGTAAGTGCTGGTTGGGATTGAGTATATGAAGTGTGTGTGGTAGAATGAGGGTCTCACAGAAGTGTGCTGAGCTCTGTGGACCCTTTTTCAGTTCTATTGTGGATAGAGTTAAGGCTAGAGGGACTATCTTTCCAGAAGCGCCAAGGCTCTGAGGGTCCCTTAAATCAGGTTGGCAATGAGTGGTAGTGGTTTCAAGGCTTAAGGAGATCTGTGGCTTACACTTAAATCCTGCTGTCCTTGATGTTGAGGGGGAGGAAAGGAGTGGCCTTACAAGGAGGTAATAATTTCATATGTACTCTTTAAGTAGGAAAATTTTAATTAAAAAGACAGTGTTAAGTTAAATAGTGGGCACAAAGATATGCTAGAAATAGCGCTAAACTAAGAACCAAAAGATTTGTTTTTTTAATTCTGGCTGTGCCTCTGGGTGATAGATCGGAGCCGTAACCTCATCTATCAGATTAGTATAATGTTGTTCTTCTTTTTCTTACAAGCTGTTCTGAGGAATAAATTAAGTAAAAATATAGGCATATGGTGTAAAATTTATAAAGCACTATTCAAAGGCAAGATGTTGGCAATGGGCATTACTTGGCAGAAACAACTTGTAGTCGGTGCAAATAGTGGACTAAGTGCAAGCAGCTGTCATTTAGTGACAGCTGGTATTGCAATCGGGGTAAGACTAGATGTTTTATAAGATTTAAAGAGGTTCTTGATAGTGAGATGCAACTCAGGCAAATAGATGAAAGGCAGAACTCTTTGTTTCTTATAGCTCCAAAGAGAGAAGTCTGTTGTGCAGGGCCATATAGCTAGTTACACCTGAGTACAGGGTAACAGTAGGCTGGAACTGTAGGAGGTGCTTATATATGGCAAACAGGATAGAATTAGGTAGTTTTCCCAGGCTTCCTGGGGATTGGGTATTTTGAATAATTCAATGGGCCTAAGAAAGAAGGAGCTGTTCCTGTGTGTAGGTATCTGGGGGGCCTCTGGCAGTTGGGTATGTGTGTATTGTAACCCAGGAGTGTTAGGGCCTGATAAGGGAAGTAGCTGGGGTGGGGCTTTGATAAGCTGCCAGTGAAGGGGAATTGAGAGTTTTAGCCATGACATCAAGACTGGGTCAAAACAGCACTTGCGAAATATCATATTACACTGGGACAGCTTTGGAGTTGTGTAATCTAAACTGTCATTTTTTTTTAATAGTACAAAAACTTTCTCAATGACATAGTATAGTTTCTTAATTTAGCTATCTGTTTATTTACAACACATTTTATTTATAAGTTACTGAAAATCTAATCTTCAATTCTGTTTCTCTGGCTCTTAATTTATATTTTAAGTAAGCCAGACTGTTGAATCATTTCAGAGAAATACCTGGCATCATTTAATACCCAGTGGCAGAAAGAGTTAGACTGGGTTAAAATTTCTTTTGAGATTATAAATGCCTATAGCATATAATAGCTGGTATAATTCATGCTCAAAGTTGTTTTCCATGAGGTTAAAGTTATTTTCCTATTATATGGCTGTGGTAGAAAGAATATTAAGCTGTCCTCTAACATTCTGGGCCCCTGATGTACATGTCCTGTATAGTCCTCTCCTCTTGAATATGGGTAGGACTTGTGAATATGGTGGAATTTAATTTCCATGATAAGCTACTGATCAGCTAGCTGGCTTTGAGTTAATCAAAAGGGAGATAATCCTGAGTAGCCCTGACCTAAGGAGGTGAGCCCATGAAAGTGGGCACTTTCTAAAATCAGAGCTATTAGAGGCTGCCATGCTGTGAGGGATCCATGTGACTAGGAAGTGAAGGCAGCCCATAGGAGCTGAGAGCAGTCCTTGGCTGTCAGCTAGCAAGGAAGTGGGATCTCAGTCCTACAGCCACAAGAGATCGGATTCTGCTGACAACCATGTGATCTTCGAAGAAGACTACGAGTCTCGGATGAGATCACAGCATAGCTTACACTTTGATTTTAGCCTGATGAGACCCTGAATAGAGTACTAAACTGACTCATGCCGGGACTTCTGATCCACAGAAACTATGAGATAATAAATTTGTGTTGTTTTTAGCTACTAAATTGCACTAATTTGTATGCAACAATAGAAAATAAGTACACTATGCATCTCATTTTTAATTTTTATGATTGTGTATGCATAGGCACTACATTTTTTTTCTTGTACATGGAAATTAGTTGTTTACATTAATTTTATCTTTTTGAACAATGCTACTGTGAACACCTTGTAAATTACTTCTGGTGCATTTGTTTAAGAGGTTCTCTAGGATTACAATTTTTGAATCATAGAATATGTGAATGTTCACCTTTATACGATAATGCCAAATGGGAAAAGTTGTTGCAAAAACTGTTTAAAAAAAACAATAAGGTTAATAAATCTCCACTAGACTAAAAGAAAAACTGAAAAGACACGTCACCAACATCAGGAATAAAAGAGAACCTCACTACAGATTCTTCATAGACTCAAAAGCTAATAAGAGATTGTTATGAACAATTTTATGCCAATGAATTTGACAATTAGATGAACTGGACAAATTCTTTGAAAGACAGAAATCATCAAATTGTAGGAAAATGTAGAAAAACTAAATAACACTATATCAAGTAAAGAAATTAGATTTGTAATCATAAATCAGAAGGAACCTCAAGGTCCAGAGGGTTTTACTGGTGAATCTGATCAAACTTAAACAAAATGATGCTCATCTTACAAAAAAAAAAAAAAAACTTTCAGAAAGGAGAGAAGGGGACACTTCTTCACTTATTTAAAGAGGCTGTAATTATCCTAATACTAAAACCAGACCAAGACATTATACTTCTAAACTTGTTATGAGACAAATATAACCTTGATGTCAAAACTGACAAGAACATAATAAGAAAATAAAGTTACAGACCCTCATGGACACAGATGCAAAAATCTTTAACTAATTTTTAGCAAATTGATTACAGCAATATATAACCAATGATCAAGTGGGATCGATCCCAGGAACGTAAGGTTGCTTTAGTATTTGAAAATCAATATACCACATAAACAGAACAACATAGGAAATGCTTATGGTTTCAACTGATACCAAAAAAGCAACTTATGAGATGCAACACCCCTTCACAAACTAGGAATAAAAAGCTTATCTCTGAAAAGCCTATAGCAGACATAGTAGTTAATGTGAAAGACTGAATGCTTTTATCCTAAGATTGAAAACAAAGCAAGGATGTCAGTGCTCACTGTTTCTTTTTATCACTGTACTGGGATCACTAATCAGTGCAGAAAAAGGGCAAAAATAAAAAATAAAATGCACACAGTTTAGAAAAGTAACCTTGTCACACACACAGAAAATTTTGAGGAATCTACAAAGAACTTATCAGACAATAGTAAGTGAATTCAAGAAGGCCACATGATACAAGATCAACACAGATATCGATTATATTTTTATATACAGGCAACAAACAGTTGGAAAATAAAAGTAAAAACAATTCAATTTATGATATTTAAAATATGATATACTCAGGGATAAGTTTAACAAAAGATGTGTAAGATGTACACTGAAAACTAGAAAACATTGCAGAGAGAAATTGAAGAAGTTTAAATACATATGTATACCATGTTGATGGATTGGAAGACTCACTATTATTAAGATGTCAGTTATCTCCAAACTGTTCCTAGTGTCTTTAGAAGAAAACAAAGGAAGATAGCTCGACAACACTGAGAACATCTTGGTTAAACAGTACAAAATGTTAATTTTATTAAATCTTGACACTCGAGTATATATCTTTTTACTATTCTGTGTAACAAAATGGGAAGTACGCATAAATCATTTGTGCTACAAACCAGACCATGATGATTGTCTCAAGGAAAAGCACCCGTACAATTATTTTAGTTGTGAACTGAAGTAATCACTTTTCTAAAAAAAATAGAACAGTGTGATGCATGAACAATGAATCTCGGAACACTGAAAAAATAAAACAAAATTAAAACAAAATAGAACAGCACTTTACTTGAAAGAATGCCTGGCAAACTATATTTATTGAAACATATTTGGCAGAATTTTTCTTGAAACCAACTTAAATGAGCATGACAGAGAAAAAAAAAACTGACATTATTTGTTGCCAGTGATAAAATTATGATTGAGATTTGTGGTGATATTAATGGATGTGATTTTTTTATTTTATGTAATTAACTGTGTTAGTATTTGTAACATCTGTATAATATATAATAAATGTGTCAATATTTGGAACATCAGCGAACCAGTAGTTTCAAATGATTAATGCATGGTATTTAAAAAATCATGCCTGTCTGAATCAGCAAAGAAGTCAAACTCTCACTTTTTGCAGATGACATGATACTTTATGTGGAAAATCCAAAAGACTCCACCCCAAAACTGCTAGAACTCATACAGGAATTCAATAAAGTGTCAGGATATAAAATCGATGCACAGAAATCAGTTACATTTCTATACACCAACAGCAAGAGAGAAGAAAGAGAAATTAAGAAGTCGATCTCATTTACAATTGCACCCAAAACCATAAGATACCCAAGAATAAATCTAACCAAAGAGGCAAAGAATCTGTACTCAGAAAACTATAGAATACTCATGAAAGAAATTGAGGAAGACACAAAACATACCATGCTCATGGATTGGAAGAAAAATATTGTGAAAATGTCTATGCAACCTAGATCAATCTACACATTTAATGCAATCCATATCAAAATACCATCAACTTTTTTCAAAGAAATGGAACAAATAATCCTAAAATTTATATGGAACCAGAAAGGACCATGAATAGCCAGAGGAATGTTGAAAAAGAAAACCAAAGAAAACCAAAAAACACTCCAGCCTTTGAGTTCTATTATAAAGATGTAATCATCAAGACAGTAAAGTACTGGCACAAAAACAGATACATAGATCAGTGGAACAGAGAGAGAGCCCAGAAATGGACCCTCAACTCTATGGTCAACTAATCTTCGACAAAGCAGGAAAGAATGTCCAATGGAAAAAAGACAGTCTCTTCAACAAATGGTGTTGGGAAAATTGGACAGTCACATGCAGAAGAATGAAACTGGACCATTTCCTTACACCACACACAAAAATAGACTCAAAATGGATGAAAGACCTCAATGTGAGACAGGAATCCATCAAAATCCTTGAGGAGAACACAGGCAGCAACCTCTTCGACCTCAGCCGCGGCAACTTCTTCCTAGAAACATTGCTAAAGGCAAGGGAAGCAAGGACACGAAGGAACTATTGGGACTTCAACAAGATCAAAAGCTTTTGCACAGCAAAGGAAACAGTCAACAAAACCAAAAGACAACTGACAGAATGGGAGAAGATATCTGCAAATGACATATCAGGTAAAGGGCTAGTGTCCAAAATCTATAAAGAACTTATCAAACTCAACACCCAAAGAACAAATAATCCGATCAAGAAATGGGCAGAAGACATGAACAGACATTTCTGCAAAGAAGACATCCAAATGGCCAACAGACACAAGAAAAAGTGCTCAACATCACTCGGCATCAGGGAAATCCAAATCAAAGTCACAGTGAGATAGCACCTCACACCAGTCAGAATGGTTAAAATTAATCAGACAGGGAACAACAGGTGTTGGCTAGGATGAGAAGAAAGGCGAAAACTCCTACACTGTTGGTGGGAATGCAAGCTGGTGCAGCCACTCTGGAAAACAATATGGAGGTTCCTCAAAAAGTTGAAAATAGAGCTACCCTACAACCCAGCAATCACACTCCTGGGTATTTACCCCAAAGATACAGATGTTGTGATCCGAAGGGACACGTACACCCCAATGTTTATAGCAGCAATGTTCACAATAGCCAAACTATGGAGAGAGCCTAGATGTCCATCAACAGAAGAATGGATAAAGAAGATGTGGAACAGGGACGCCTGGGTGGCTCAGTCAGTTAAGTGGCTGCCTTTGGCTCAGGTCATGATCCCAGGGTCCTAGGATTGAGTCCCGCATTGGGCTCCTTGCTCACCGGGGAGCCTGCTTCTTTCTTTGCCTCTGCCTGCCACTCTGCCTGCTTGTGCTCTCTCTCTGACAAATAAATAAATAAAATCTTAAAAAAAAAAAAGATGTGATATATATATATACAATGGAATATTACGCAGCCATCAAGAGAAATGAAATCTTGCCATTTGCAATGACGTGCATGGAACTAGAGGGTATTATGCTAAGTGAAATAAGTCAATCAGAGAAAGACAATTATCATGTGATCTCAGATATGAGGAATTTGAGAAACAAGACAGAGGATCATAGGGGAACAGAGGGAAAAATGAAACAAGATGAAAC
>CM052897.1:58121846-58141995 GCA_028534135.1 Potos flavus | reverse complement strand
CCCAAAGTCTATTAGAACTGACCCATACTATATGAAACTCTTTGACTTCACTTCTCAAAGGTTTTATTTTTATTTTAGATTTCAGGTGATTATGTACCAAAATTGGTAGCCAGGTGTGACCCAACCTGCATAGCCTGTCTAGCTTCCCAGTCCATCTATTAATGCCTTCTAACACTCATAGGGCTCCAAAGGGCCATGGGTTAAGGTCTCAATTTTCCAGAACTCATCTCTGTTTAGCAAAAACTTTGGATACAAGGCAATGGTTTGTGGAATTGTAGATCACAATTGCAATTACCCAAACTTGTTTTTTCACGTTTGCCTCACGTTTGCCTCACCTAAAAATGGTATTTGCATTTCTAGAAAATATAACTTTTTTAAAAATTTTTATTTATTTATTTGACAGAGAGAGACACAGCGAGAGGGAACACAAGCAGGTACAGAGGCAGAGGGAGAAGCAGGCTCCCGGCAGAACAGGGAGCCCGATGAGCGACTCGATCCCAGGACCCCGGGATCATGACCTGAGCCGAATGCAGACGCTTAACCGACTGAGGCGCCCAGGCGCCCCATATAAAAGAACTTTTAAGCTTGTAACAGATAAAAGGAGATATAGGAATCCAAATCTGAACACATGACTTAGGGATGCAGGGTACTGGAGAAAAGTAAAAGATCAGAGGTGAAGTAAAAGAATCACAGTCTGGACTGTAATAGATCCCATTACATTTGGTCATATCCGGGCTGGGAAGGCTAACTCTGTTATCAGACCATGCCCTTTAGAGGCACATGAGTCTCAAGACAGAAAAGGGATCTTGACTCTGGGCAAGAGGAAGGCTGCAGAGTTTGGATCATTGACTATCTTTGTGTCAAAGAAAGTTCAAAGATTGTTGAACCCTTAGAAGTAGTAGGATGTTCACTAACACAATAAATGTACCAGTAGAAAATGAGGAGATAGGCCCGCTAAGGAGGCCTAATCCTGGAGAGTAGGGGGAAGGCCGAGAGTGCCTTCAGAATGGTTCAGAGCTCAAAGTCAGGATAAAGTGAAAGGTGAAGAGGGCCAGTTCTGGCCACTCAAGGAGGCTTCCAACAGGATCACTTCGAGAAACAATGGCTACCCAGGGAGACTGAGAAAAATAGATCAATATGATCATCAACAAGAACCAAAGCAATGATGTAGAAATAAGCCTTAAAGCTGAGGAAAAGTACTTACAGGCCACAGGGATGTGCTTTAATAATTTATGGACATGGACATCTGACCTTGAGACTCATGTGTCAAACCAAGGTTATATATTGAGCCAATCACATGCTCACTAGAACAGCAGTGCTGTTTCTTGTGGCTGCTGAGTTGTAGATCTTTTTAAAGGGCAGGTTAAAAATTAGGTTAGATAGGAAAATGACATTACAGACAAACCTTAAATGTCCTTTCCCAGGCAAGAGGTGACTTACTCTAGGCTACTTGGACACTTTCACCCAGGAATTTTAATCAGCAGAGGTTATGGTTGTCCAATGGGGGGATGATCTGAAGAGATTATTCATTAATATCCATGACTTAGATCTCCACAGGTACTCTAATTGACCTGCCCAAAGCCTGAATCTTCAACTTTCTCTTTTATTTCTTGAGATTCTCAATGTCCTTCAAATATATTTATTATTATTATTATTATTATTATTATTATTATTATTATTATTTTGCTGAGATCAGCCATGTGGTATGTCTTTCCATTTATTCAGAGCTTGTTTTACATCGTTTGGTATAGTTTTATTCATGTAAATTCTGTATCTTTTTTTTGTTAAGTTTATTACTATTTTATGATTTTGTTGCCAATATGAGTGAAATTTTTTTTTTCCATTTCCAGTTCAAATTGGTTACTGACAGGATAGTAAAAGGCTATTTTTGTGTATTTATTTGGTATGTTGCCAACTTAATCTCTCATTATTTACACTTTTCACCCTAGCCTATTGAGTTATCTATGAATATAATCATATTATCTGCATACAAAAAAGTAATTGGTCTTTTATAATCATTCTAAGTATTTCATATTCCTGTCTTATTACCTTAGTTATAATCTTCAAAACAATGTTAGGAAATAGTGGAGAAAACAGGCATCTCTGCCCAATTTCTGATTTTAATGGAAATTGCTTCAGTATTTCACAATTTAGTTTGTTTACAGTTTTTAAGAAATTTTGAAATATGCCATACATTCTGAAAAGTACATGTAACATATATGTATAGTTTAACAAATAATTATAAAGCAAAGATCTACGTGAACACTACATAAGAAAACATTGTTTAAAGATTTTATTTATTTATTTGAGAGAGAGAGTGTGTGCACACACAAAAGCACAAGGAGGGGGAGGGGCAGAGGGAGAGAGAGAAGCAGACTTCCCACTGAGCAGGAAGCCCAGGACCCTGGGATCATGACCTGAGCCAAGGACAGACACTCAACTGACTGAGCCATTCGGGCACCCCAAGAAAACATCTTTTAAAGATTTTTTTTAAATGATTACCAGCACTAGGAATGTATACCACTCTGTTCTAAGAATCTTGTTCCTTCTGTTACAATAACACAGACTGCCCTAACATTCTTACCGATTTCCTTGCTTCTTTATGGTTTTATCATTTGTTTTTTATTTCAATTTTTTTGTTTAAGTTCTAGTTAGTCTGGTGGTGGGTATTGAGGAGGGCACGTATTGCATGGAGCACTGGGTGTGGAACATGAACAATGAATCTTGGAACACTGAATAAATAAAATAAAAGGGATTGGAAAAAAAAATTCTAGTCAGTCAACATATATGGTAAAATTGGTTTCAGTTGTAAAATTTAGTGATTCATCCCTTACATATAATACACATTGCTCATCACAATAAACACTCTCCTTAATACCTATCACCCATTTAGCCCATCCTGCACCTACCTCCCTCCATCAACCCTCAGTTCGTTTTCTAGTTAAGAGTCACTTATGGCTTGTCTCACTTTTTCTTTTTTCCCCCCTTCTTCTATGTTCATCTGCTTTGTTTCTTAAATTCCGCATATGAGTGAAACCATATGATATTTGTCTTTCTCTGACTGACTTATTTTGCTTAGTTAGCATAATACATTCTACTCCATCCACGTTGTTGTAAATGGCAAGTTTTCATTCTTTTTGATGGTTGAGTAATATTCCATTGTGTGTGTGTGTGCATGTGTGTGTGTATTTGTGTGTGTACCACATCTTCTTTATTCATTCATCAGTCAATAGACATTTGGGCTTTTTCCATAATTCGGCTATTGTTGATAATGCTGCTGTAAATATCAGGGTGCATATACCCCTTCGATTCTGTTTTTTTGTGTTCTTTGGGTAAATACCTAGTAGTGCAATTTCTGGGTCATAAGGGTAGCTCTATTTTTAACTTTTTGAGGAACTTCCATACTGTTTTCCAGAGTGGCTGCATCAGTTTGCATTCTCATCAACAGCGTAAGAGAGTTCTCCTACATCTGCATCCTTCCCAATATCTGTTGTTTCCTGTGTTGTTAATTTTAGCCATTCTGACAGGTGTGAGGTGGCATCTCATCATGGTCATTACTGATAAGAATTTAGTGCCATTTTATTACCTGTAAAGTCACTCATTTGGAGATTTTTCCCCATTCCTTTCTCATCTTTGTTGCTTTTGGTCTTTCTTTCCCACTCAAAGTGTCCCCTTTAAAATTTCTTGCAGGGATGGTTTATTGGTCACAAACTCCTTTAGTTTTTGTTTTTCTGGGAAACTCTTTATCTCTCCTTCTATTCTGAGTGGTAGCCTTGTTGGATAAAGTATTCTTGGATGCAAATTTTTCCCTTCAGCACACTGAATATATCATGCCACTTTCTTTTGGCCTGCCAGATTTCTGTGCAGCTGTGGACCTGATCTGTCTTCCCTTGTAGGTTAGGGATTTCTTTTCCCTTGCTGCTTGCAGGATTCTTTCCTTATCTCTATATTTTAAAATTTTCACTATGATATGTCTTGGTGTTGGCTGGCTTTTGTTGAATTTGATGAGAGTTCTGTGTGCCTCCTGGATTTTGATATCTGTTTCTTTCCCCAGATTCAGCTATAATTTGTTCAAATAGAACTTCTGTCCCCTTTTCCCTCTCTTCTTCTTCTGGGTCTCCTATGATATGAATGTCATTATGCTTTATGAAATAGTTGAGTTACCTAAGTCTATATTCATGATGCAATACTTTTCTTTCTTTCTTCTTTTAAGCTTCATTATTTTCCACACTTTTATCTTCTATATCACTGATTTATTCCTCTGCTTCATCCATCCTCATTGTTATTACATGCAGTCAGTTTTGCATCTCGGTTATAGCATTTTTTAATTTCGGCCTCACTAGTTTTTAGTTCTTACATCTCTGCAGTAAGGGAATTTGTAGTGTCTTCGATGCTTTTCTTAAGCCCAGCTAGTATCCTTATGATCGTTGTTTTAAATTCTGGTTCAGGCATATTATATCTGTTTTGATAAGACCTCTGGCCATGACCTCTTCATGTTCTTTCTTTTACGGTGAATTCCTCCATCTTGGTATTTTGTCTAGGTCATTGTTGTGTGTGTGTGTGCACGCACACACACATTGGAAAAGCCTGTTTTATTTCCTGCTCCTGATAATGGCTATATTAAGAAGAGGTCCTATACTGTCCAGGGCCTGGCGCTTCAGGAAGTGTTGCACTCTGCTGTTGTGTTTTGGCTGCTCGTTCTCTCAGGTCAGTCCTTCGCAGAGTTTTTCTTTGCCTGCAGTGGGGAGTGTTTGGACCTTGTCCAGTGTGGCATGTTATTTAGGTGTGCTTTGGATTGCTTCTTAAAATAAGCCTGATCCTATTTCCACTAGAGCTGAAGCTTTGCAGCACTCTATGATCAGGAGACTTGGTGCATACAGAGGGTTTGTGCTGGTCTTCTGGGGGAGGGGATGGCTGAGCTGGTTCTCAGGCTGACTTGCCATAGTAAAGATGCACCTGTAGGGTGCAGCCGGGTGGGGCTTGGTGTAAATGGCTCCAGTCTCCACTGGGGGGTGCTGTTTCTGAAGTCTGTTTCTGCTGATGGGAGAGGGGTGGTAAAGGTATCACTCCACTCTCTCAGCCTTGGAGAGGCGAGTTCTAGCTGCCACTGTCCAGGAAGCCCTCACAGAAGAGCAAACAATCTCCCCTCTTATGTTCCAGGCTTCCGTCAGAACCCTGCTTTCACCCTATCTGTGTCCGAGCTGTCTGCCTGCCTGGCAAGCATAGTACTCCTGTGTTTTATCTCAGATGCATGGCTGGGTTTCAAGAACTCCAAGTTTTAGGGACCCAGCTTGGCCGGACCCATGCTGATCCTCTGGGGGAGAGTCTCGCTGCACTGTAGCTGGTGCCAGTTTGTCCCAGAAAGGTAGTCACAGGACTGTACAGGAGCTGGGATTTTATGGTAAAGCACAGCCAAAATCTGGCTTCCAGGTTAGCTGCCTTCAGCAGGTGTCTCTGCCGCTATGCTAATTAACAGGTCTGCTCAATGGTGCCCACTGTCTCTTTTGTCCCCTGAGAGGCAGTGCCACCTCTCCCAAATGCACTCCAAGAAAGGGAACTGTTTCTCTCGCTGTGATCCAGGAGATCCTCAGATCATGCAGTTTGCTCCCAGGCGGGAGCAGGAGCACCCCAGCCCGCCAGACATAACCCTGGAGATGGCGTGGATTTCTAAAACTTCAGACTTTGAGCTCTTCTGCTTGTTAAAACTTGTGATAAACAGCTCCCCTCCTTTTCCCAGTCAATGGTTTCGGGGAAGAGTTTTTCTTGTGCAATCCCCTGCATACAGCTTTCTTTCTTTATCTCTCTCTCTCCTTCTCTCCTCTCTTTGTGATCAGGGTTCCCTCCCCTCTGTAGTACCCACAATTCTTTTCTCTCCCAAATCAACTCTCCACAGCTCCTACCTTCCACAATGTGGCTATTTTTCATCCTGTAGATGTGCAGTTTGTTCTCTCAGTCCTCAGATCGATTTCTTGGGTGCTGAGAATGATTTGATATTTATCTAGCTATGTTCAAGGGATGAGGCAAACATAGGGTCCCACTATTACTCCACTATCTTAACTCGCCTCCTGGTTTTAGCATTTATATATGCATCTCTAAATAATATAGTTCTGTTTGCCTCTACTTGACCTTTATATGAAGAGAGTAATTTATTACATATCATTTTGTTCAGTATTATATTTGAAATTCATCCATGCTATTCCATATGACTATAGTTTGTTCATTTTCATTGATTATATTCACTTCATAATATGTATATATCAAATTTTATCTTTCTATTTCTTTTTTACATGACCATTTGAGTTATTCCTGATTCTGGTTATTACAAACAGTGCTACCATGAACATTCTTGTAAATTTATTTTGGTGCAGTGAGTATGAGTTTTTCTAGGATAAATGCCTAGTATGGAATTCTGGGCTGAAGTAACTTTACCACATAATGGGTAGCTAAAACTTTTCCCAAAATGAGAGTCCTCATTTTTCTACATTATTGCCAATGCTTCATTTTATTAAGCTTCTTAATTTTTGCCATTCTGATACCTGTTTAATGGTACTTTTCACTGTGGTTTTAATTTGTATGATTACTATTAAGGCTGAGGAACTTAGAGATTTGGATTTCCTCTTCTGTCAAGTTCCTGTTCTATTCTTTTGCTCATTTTCCTGTCAGAATAATTTTTTTCTTTTTATATGTAGGGCACTAGAATTTTGCTGTTCATGTGTGTGGCAAATATTTTTCCTACTTTCTGACTTGTCTTTTCATTCTTAATGAGATTTTTTTTATAAAGTTCATAATTTTAATATAATTGTATTAATATAATTGTATATAATTGTATTATATAAAGTACATATGTACATACAATTATATTGACCAATTTTTTGTAGTTAGTGCTTTTCATATCTTATTTTTAAACATCCTTCTTTATAATCAATATATTGTCCTATATGATTTTATAAAAGATTTAGTTTCCCCTTTCATATTTAGTACTTTAGTCTAATGGGAATTGACTTTTGCATATGGTGGGTGAGGATAAAATTTCATTAATTTTCTACATGAAGAGCTAATCATCCATCTGTATTGACTGAAAAGTCTACCCTGAACAAATTGATATGTCTTGTCATCTCAGTATTTGGGGCCCATTTCTGAGTTTTCTTTCCTTTTCCATTGCTGAATTTGTCTGTCTCTGTGTTAGTAATAGAAAATCTTAATTAAATAGTTTTATAATAAATCTTGATATCTAGTAGAACAAGATCATCTACCTTGTTCTTCTTCGTAACCTCAATAGTAGCTTGGTATTTTTTGGACCATTTTACTTCTTGATAAATTTTAGAATAGACTTTTTAAATTTATAAGAAGGGTACCTCGTCTAGAATACTATTCCAGATTTTTGACTGACATTATTCTGAATATATATATCAATTTGGAACAATTGACATCTTTAAAATACCCAGTCTACCATAGCACAGTATATTAGTCTCCATTTAATTAGGTCGTCTATAACATTTTTCGGTAAGCTGCTGTTATATATTTATGTTTATTAAGTAGATCCAAAGGGCATCTTTTTGATCTTTTAATTTTGCTTCTAGAATGATTCATATCTATCCCCCACTCCATATACTGGTATACAATATGTATTTGGATCAACTTTATGTACTATATTTTTATATTTTTATTTTTCAAAATTTTATTTAAGTTCAAGTTAGTTCACCTATAGTGTAGTATTAGTTTTAGTGGTAGAATTTAGTGATTCATCATTTGCATAAAAAACCCAGTGCTAATTGCAACAAGTGCCCTCCTTAATGCCCATCACACAATTACCCCATCCCCCCATGCACTTCCCCTGCAGCAACCTTCAGTTTGTTCTCTATATGGTTCCCAAAATCATATGGTATTTGTCTTTCTCTGACTGGCTTATTTCGCTTAGCATAATACACTCTAATTCCAGCCACATCATTGCAAATGGCAAGATTTCATTCTTTTTGATGGCTGAATAATATTCCAGTGTATATACATACTACATCTTCCTTATCCATTCATCAGTTGATGGACATTTGGGTTCTTTCCATGTTTTGGCTATTGTGGATAGTGCTGCTATAAGCAATTGCACTACTAAATATTTATTCAAAGGATACAAAAATAGCGATTCACAGGAGCACATGCACATACTATATTTTTAGATGTAAGCCTCCAGGCAGGAGAGTTTAGGGAAGATAAAATAGGCACAATATACTCACTTTCAATCTTACAATCTATTAATTTTTCTTTTTCACTTTTCCCTGCTGTATTGGTCACACTTTTCCAGAAAACAGAATGAATAGAATAGAATAGAATAGAATAGAATAGAATAGAATAAGAGATTTATTATGATGGATTGTCTGGCCTGGTTATGGAGGCTGAGAAATCCCATGCTCTGCTGTCTGCAGACTGGGCACCCAGAAAAGCCAGTGGTGTAATTCCAGTCCAAACCTAAAAGCCTAAGGACCAGGGGAGCAAATGATGTAAGTTCCAATCTGAGTCTGAAGACCCAAGAACAGGAGCACCAATGTCTGAGGGCAGGAGATGATGTTCCATTTCAAGCAGAGAATGCAAATTCACCCTGCCAATGCAGTTTTGTTGTATTTGGGCCCTCAATAGATTGGATGATACCCACCCACATTGGTGAGGGCACTCTTCTTTACTCACATCATTGATTCAAATTCTTCTGGAAATACCCTCAAAGACACATCCAGAAATATCAATTTGGCCAGACACATGCTCTGCTCCAAATACACTTCACCTGCTATCTTCTCAGATGAAACCAAGATCCCTCTCTTGGATTATTTTGCAAAGGGCTGCTCAGAAGGAGCCTATACATCAGACTCTTTTCCCCCAGCTTCCATTTTTGTAATAGTTTATTTGCTTTTTTTTAAATTTAATTTTTTTCAGTGTTCCAAGATTCACTGTTCATGCACTACACCCAGTGCTCCATGCAATACGTGCTCTCCTCAATACCCACCACCAGGCTCACCCAACCCCCCCACCCCCTCTCCTCTAAAATCCTCAGTTTGTTTCTCAGAGTCCACAGTCTCTCATGTTTCTTCTCTCCATGAATACTTGAATTTAATTGAAATGTAATTTCTCCAAATGCTCTAGGCCTATAAAAATCTGTCTTCTTTAGAGATAATTTTGTTCTATTTCCTGAGCAGAATCACACAGCTTTTTTTCTACCCTAAGGCACACTTTTGTTGCTTCAGCATCCTCTGCAGAGCTGCCTTCACCTCCTGGTTCTTGAGGCTGTAGATGAGGGGGTTCACCAAGGATGTGATCACACTGTACTGAATGGAGACCACTCGTTCCAATACTGAGCCTGAGGCGGGGCTGATGTACCTGAATAGAGCTGTCCCATAGAACAAGAGCACCACGGTGAGGTGGGAGGAGCAGGTAGAGAAAGCTTTGGCTCGGCCATTAGAGGAGCGCATGTTCAGAATGGCAGAAATGATTCTGGAGTAAGAGAAGAGGATCAGAGGAAGTGTCAGCAGCCCTAGAAATGCACATGACACTGCTAGAAGAATCTCGTTGACAATGGGATCAGTACAAGACAGAGGAAAGAGTGGAGGTAGCTCACAGCTGAAATGGGGGATGATGTTGGACTCACAGAAATGTAACTTGTGGATGAAGAGACTATTCATGAAGGAAATCAGAAATCCTATTGTCCAAGCTATGCTCACAATCACAATACAGAGAGGTCTGTTTATGACCATGGTGTAGACCAGAGGGTGGCAGATGGCAGCATAGCGGTCATAGGCCATGGCAGAAAGCAGACAAGCTTCTGTTCCCCCAGAGAGAGTGAAAAAGAAACTCTGAGTGATGCATCCCCACACCGAGATGCTTTTCTTCTGAGATAGGAAGTTCTGTAGCATTTTGGGCACAGTGACTGAGGAGAAACTGAGATCCAGGAAGGATAGGTGTCCAAGGAAGAAGTACATGGGTACGTGGAGGTGAGAATCAACCATGATCACCAGGATCATCACCAGATTCCCCATCAAAGTCAGAAGGTAAATCCCTAGGAACAGCACAAAGAGCATGGTCTGGATCTGGGGGTCACTAGACAATCCCAGAAGGACAAACTCAGTAATTATACTGACATTTTTCATGGTTGCTTAGAGATTCAGTCCCTTAAAAGAAATGAATGGTTTTTCCACTTGGTATGACTTGATCTGAATCTTTCTCAGTGAGCAGTTTTCTACTCACAGACAATATACCTCCTCACCTATAGACCAAAACAGGAAACTCAGGATAAGGAAGTATCTTCTCAGATACAATTTCTTCACTTGCCCTTCTTTTCTAACTAGTAGCACTATCTTGTCATGATCTCTATACCTTCACCCTACTTCATCACTCTTTTAATAAAAATACCATGCACGTGCAAGTCAGGTATGTCCTGGAGTCAAAAAAGGGGAGAAGAGCCCCAGTGGTTAAGCCTGGAAAACCTTTTATGGTTAAAGGCTAGGAGGTCCATGGACAAGTGATTCCTTCTCAAAATAGTAAGGTCATAGACTCACAGTAAGGGAGGGTAGTGTCATAGAGGACTTTAAAGCCTTTATTTTACACATGGGGAGAATGCAATGCCTAAGGTCTCATAGCAAAATGATGTTGAGGTTGGTACTAGAGCAGATGTTTCAACTAGTCTGGTCTGCTCTCAATGTACTATACTTGGTGTTTTGAATTGATTGTTACAAGCTGAGTTTTGTGTGGTTTTGGGGTCATAAACAACTTTGCTAGTAGGGAGTTCACCTAAAATATATTTCAATATTTCTTGGCTCTGATACTTAGACAGTGGTCTCTACAGTTGTGTGTCAGCTGCTATTGAAGTGGAAAAAGAACTAGTCTTAGAGTAGGTAGTACCCTTAGTTTGAGTCTTAGCTCTAACATGCTAATAGTAATCTGGTTAAAAGTTACTCAGTTTCTTTAAGCCTTACTCTATTCACCTGTGAAATTGAGTAAATGAAACAAATACTTTTGTAAACCATATAGCTCATAACATGCTGTGCAAAAATCAAATTTTTGTATGTATGAATAAAGATTGATTTAGAGTGCTGAGAAATAGAAAAGATGTCTCTATTGGGTAGTAGGCTTACGGCCTTTTTTCTCTTGAGTAGTTTCTCTAATGTTGTAAAAAAAAAAAAAAAGAAAAGAAAAAAATTATTTCTCCATTGCATATTTCTCTTTTTGTAAAGAAATGACTTGGAGACTTTGAGGAAACTCTCAGCCTAGCTCTGTTTTCTCCAAAAAGAGAGGATGGCAGAGAGAAAACTGGATTGAAGTGAGAGAAAAGCCCCAGGGCAAAGGAAGCTGAATTCCTAAAGAGCAAATTGTTTTGTGGTCTCTTCCCCATCAGCGCTGGGCATCTCAGTAGTTTGGTCCTGCTTGGGTACATGGACTGAAACTGATGTCCCCTTGAAATCCCTCATACCTTGGATCCCAGAACACTACCAGGGCTGTGTTTTCAAAGTGTGTTGAATGGAACCCTATATATTCTGCTGTAATGCCTTAGGGGCCATTCTAAGTGTTGAGGTGGTGAGGAATTAGAGGCATCTTTGGACCCTTGCATCCATCTCAATTGTCTCATTTCTTCTTTCATTTATTTATCATACTTGATTTGGTGGTAGGATTTCATTGAAGCAAAGGGTTCCATTACAAAAAACTTTCTAAAACATAGTGAACTAGGGATTCCATTGCCAGAAGCACTAAGAATCTCCCATTCTCTATTCTTCACCCTTTTCATTTTCAATCCCCCGGGGAAATCTTCCTACTCCTCATCTGGCTTTGTAGCCAGTAACACATTCCCATTTAAAATAAAAGCCTGAGTGCGTGTGTGTGTGTGTGTGTGTGTGTGTGTGCGCGCACGTGCGTGTGTGTGTGTGTGTGTGTGTGTGTCCAGAACCTGATACATAAAGAAACAGAACAGGAAGACCCTACATGGACAAAGGGCAGAAGGCTTAATCTTGCAGTTCAGCTATTATCTGATGAGAAGTACCTATGTCTTATTTTGAGAAAGATACTATCCTAATCTAGGTCCTGTGTAAACTCTGGTTTGGGCCAGAGGTCTGTCTACTAGATCTTCCCCAGATACATATATCAATGCGTGTCTAAGACTTTCACCAACCTTACTGAGCAGGACTGCTCTTAGTCTGATGTAACATCTGGTTTTCCAGCCAGGCTGCCTTGCCACAGGACACTGTTGCTGGAAGGAGATGTGGTTCCAACAGCTTGAGATGAGACACCTTAAGCCAGGTCCCATGAAAAGTAGACTTTGTTTTCCAGCCAATAATATGAGCAAAGATAGATACAGACAGGCAGTGGTTAAAAGCCAAAGTATTCTGGTGCAGGTCTTTCCGGAGGTGACTCTCTTTAAGACTTGGATTTTTCTCTTCTTTTTTCCCTGAGTACTGAGAAGAGCTCCTGGCCAGTTTGTGTGACTTGTATTGTTTCTTTCATTAAATCTCTGGGATCTTGTGCCAGGCAGGCCCTGGAGAGGTGGTGAGAAGAGTCTCTGGAGAGTCAGGAATCGTTCACTGCCCATGGGAAAGGGAACATTAACCACAGCCAAAGGGGCCACTGGTCCGAGGACAAAGTGGCTACTAATATGGCTATTGCCAAAAGAGGTCTGGCTGAAAGTATAGAAGTGCAGAAAGTTTCTGGCCACAAATTGCTTTACTAACTAAGAAGCAGGGGATCAGGAGGTTCTGTAAAGGATTTGTCTTGTCTCTGACAGCTCTTGGATTTTAACTGTGAATATGTACACAACACACATAACCAGGCCTATACAATTTAAAAGTTCATTACTCCTATGAAGACACTCCTTTCTCAACCCTTGCTTCTCCAGCTTTCAGCTCAGGCTCTTGCCTCCTACTTCACTGAGAAAATGTTCCTTTCTCTAATTTTACTGTATTGCTCTCTATTGGGCTTTAGCACTGTTACTGCCCAAGTCTTTCCCATTTGAAAACATAGTGGGCAGAATTAATATCCCTTCCTCCTCCAGAGGGAGTTGGCTTCCCTAGGGCCAGTGCTGTAGCAGGAAAGGACCTACTCTGCTAAGGAAACAGGTGGTGAGTACAGTCAGAAGAATAGATGAATGAAAACTTTGGCTTACCTCCACAAACTAGATTTTACTCGTCTGTAACAGGGTACGAGAGAGAAGCTAACTACCTGGAGTACATAAGAAACCATATCAGGCTGGTGGGGTTCCCATGAAGTTCTTTGTCTTTCTTTATTTTTATAGCCAATTTTTCTTTTTTTGGGGAGGGGGGTAGGAGTATACTCTACACTGTAGTCTCCTCCTTATTCACTTCTCAGTCCACCGTCATCTCTTTTTCTGTTACCTCTATTGCCCCCAGGGACAATTTACCTACTATATTCAGAAGCCCATGAGCGACATAAAGACTGTGGTTGATTAGTGAACATTGGTGGACTCAGTGAAGGCTTTGCCTTGACCCTCAGAAGACTGGATGCCCAGGATATTCTGGACTAGGAAAAGAGGCTTAGGGATACTTTATGAGCCCCACATATGGAAATGACCTCACAAAAATTATCTGTTAACAGTAAGATCTATATTGAATGGAGGAGGAGTGGAGGCAGCTCAGAATTGAAGAGAGGCTAATGGACCTACAGAAGGGGAAGTTGAATGTATCACTCAGCCTAGGCCAAGTTATAAAGATATATGAAACATAACTCCTCAAGATTTTACAGTTGTTTCTCAAACAGTTGCATAGATTTCACGTACTTCTTCTTAAACATTCCATAAATCATATTAAATATAATCACAAAATCCAATAAATAAAAATAATGGCTGCTCCATAAGGCTAGGTCCTGGAGTAAAGACTGTACTAACAAAGCCACTGCTATCTTAATAGACATATAGCATCAGAAGTGAATCATTATTGTTGTTAGCGACTGAAATTTGGGGTCACTTGTTATCACAGCATAACTTGGCCTAGGCTGACTGATACATTCAACTTCCCCTTCTGTAGGTCCATTAGCCTTAAATCTGTGGATTTAAGGAGTTTTGGGTTGAGACTGGTGTGAATGGAGGAAAGACGAGTGATCCCCAATATTCCTTGGCCCTATCAGTTTTCAATATGCCCTAAGGTTCTAAAACAGCTTCTGTGATAGTAAAATGGGCACTAGATTCAGTGAGAAAGTTCTTGCTGATTACTGGCTGTGAAACCTAGTCAAGACCTAACCTTCTCAAATACAAAATGGGAATAAAAATGAAGTCATATGTGAGAACAGTTTTTATAACCTAGGAAATGCTTTAAAAACGTTTTAAAACTCTATTATGCAGAAGACTGAAATGAAATATGACAAATAAAAAAATTGTAATCTGTTGAGTGTCAAGTTTATGTGTACTTTTCCCAATTAAATATTTTACCTAAAATGCTGTTAAATTACATTTTACTAAATGCACTTTTTTTAAATAGGAAAAGTACTTTCTGGTTCCCAGTCCCTCCCAGCCTGATTTCTAAGACTTTTTCATCTTTTTTTCTCTCCAGATGTTCTCCCTCTCCTGCTAGGATACACTAACTTACCACTTGCATTTTATATTGTACCCCATAGAGAAAAACCTTAATTCCCTTCCTTCTTTCCCTCCTTCCCCCAAACGTCATTTCACACATTCTCCTTCCCACCCTCACTTACTTAAGCCTTACTCATATGATAATAACTATTATTTATTTAATGAATAATTTATGCCAGGTACTATAACAAGGTCTAAATATGCTCTTGATCTCATTTAATCCTTACAAAGCCTTGTAACATAGGTATTACTGATCCCATTTCTGTAGGTCAGAAATATTAAGTGACATAGTCATAGACCTTACAAAGTAAGTAGAGTTGGGACTCACTCAAGGCCCTCTGAGTCCAATTCCTACATATTTTCTACTTTGCGACACGGCAGAAGTTCGCTTATGGGTAAGTCTTTCCTGGTTTGGAGACTGTGCTTTCTCCTAGGGGAACTTGGCAACTCAGACAGGAATTAGGGGGTCCTTGGAGTTTGGGCCATTAACTATGTCTGGAACTTCTCTTTACCCAGAATGTCCCAATACTTACAGAGATACAGGTATCAGTGATATGACCTCTTGGAAAAGAAATGGGGACTTCTGGGCTAGGGAAAATTCCAAGAAGAGAAAACTAAAGGAAAAGCTAAATTGAGCATTAAGAACAATTAAGGCTGAAAGAAACAGAAATCTACAGAGGTGGGAGAATTAGTGTATCAGAGATGGCTCTTCTGGTTTTCCCTCGTTTCCCTACCTGAAGCATCTGAAGAAGTCCTGGTGGTGATGCATCAAGTAAATGACTGTCAACATGAAAGATTAGGATTTATTCATGCAAAGAGGAATTCTCTTGTTCTCTTTCCTAAAAACAGCAGCCAAAAAATCTTCCACATCCTTCATTACACTCTTCCAACAGCTACTTTTGCTGTGTTTTGATCCCATCTGGAGGCAGACACTGGACTCAGTGAACCTTAGAAATCCCTAGGATCCTAGACTCTACTACAAGTTTTCTGGAGTCTTTTTTTTGGAGGCTAGTCAAGTGTGTGGGCCTTTCCCCATCCCCACCCACCTGTTGTGTAATCACTATGGCTCTTCATTTACTGTTATATATTTTTTCAATGAAAAAATATTTAGCTAATAAAATAGCTTTGAAAACAAGTGACTTAAGGAGTCTTTGAACAGAAGTTGGGAGAAAGACTCCCTCTTTGGTTTCCATATTCATGATTGATTGTCCAGATCCTGTACATGAAGAAATAGAACACAAAATCCCAAACGGGCAAGTAGGTAAAGAGCTCAAACTTGCAGGACAATTACTAATTCATTTTGTGACTTGAGCCATAATCTTCCCCATCTTGGGTTCAATTTCTATTTCTAATAAGAAATTTAAAACTAGTGCCTATTCATATCCTTCCAGTCCAGTGTTTTTCTGGCTCACTAACCTCCTCACTGAGCAGACCTGTCCTGGGCCAAAATATACTCTGCACTTTGAGCCAGGCTGTCTAAAACCTCCAAAGTAGGGCTCCAACATGTGGAAGAAACTCTAGCAGTAGGGGTCTTCTGTAGAGGGCTCCAAACGGATTCAGCACAAAGCAGGCTTAGTTCCCAATCAATGCTAGGTCCAGAGTCAAGTTCAAACTCAAAACAGCTCACTTCAAGATCACTTCTAGGGAAAAGATTAAGTGTTCAGGCATCTAATTGATGCTTTTTTGAGTCTTTTGGTTTCAGCTAAAAGAATCTGGTACCCCTCTATCATTTTATTCTTCTTTTGTCTCCTAGGTGTTGAGGAGAGCTTAGGCCCAATTCATGTGACTTATATTTTTTTCTTCAACACTTTGTTGGCAATCTTGTGTCAAATGAGCCCTGGAGAGGGATGTTGAGTAGGCACTCCTGGGAGCCAGGAACTGTTCACTGTTCACTGCTCATAGGAGAGGCAGCAGTAGCCAGAACCAAAGAAGCCCTCAGCCCAGAGATGGACAAGCTACAAATGTTGTGGCTGGAGGAAGACACAGGAATGCAGAAGGCTCCTGGCTACAAACTGCTTTGCTGATAGGGGAACAGGGGATCTGGTGAACTCCAGTGTATGAGACTCTACTGAGGGCTTCTTTAGTCCCTGATAGTCCCCGCCCCCTTGCTCTTTCTGCTCAACCACATATAATCTTCTTTCCCAGTGTGACTAGTTCAATAGTTTCATTACTTTCCTGAAGTTACCTACTTGTTTAACCTGACACTCCTTTCAGCTGATAATTCCCAGAGGAAATGTTCTATTCTGCTACAGGTGATCTCTGACTTTCTAATCCCCACACATGGAACTACTCTTCTTTTCTCCCCTTCGGTCTGAAGAGAAGGCCCTCTTTCATCTATGGTCAGTGCCTCTCTCTGCTCTGGATCCCAGTCTGACCCTTCTTTTTGAGCATCTCCCTGAATCAACCATGGTCTTTCTCTTCTGTTGTCTCTCCCTTCCATGAAGACTTTGCACTCAATATATACATAAAACTGCATATGTTTATTCATTTAAAATAGAACAGGAATAATTAGTAACCCTCTCTTCCATAAGTAGTCTTAAAGATATAATGGAATTTACAGCCCTCCCATGAATAATGAAGTCAATTGCTTTTAAAGGCTTCTACATGTAAAAACACAGATTTAGACACTTTCCCATTTGAGACACAAAGGAAAGTACAAGTTAGTGAAAATTTTACTCTCACCCATCTATGTTTTAATACATCTCGAAGATTGTCCCAATCCTTCAGAAAAGATATATATGGAACATACAACAGAGGTGTTATATTCTATGTAACATAGTATATACAACATAGTATATAACACCTCTGTTGTATCCCATAGTCAAGTACATTACTATTTCTGTAATGAAATTTCTGAGTACTCCTTCTAAGTGGGATAGAAAGAGTTACACATAGTCCCTTTTATATTTTTCCAGAGTTTGGTTCTTGGAAGAGAGACTGCATTATGTGTTCAAAAACTCCTTTAAAATCAGGAGGTCAAAATTTTTATTTTTCAACTCAGTGCAGGTGATAAAAAGAGAGAGAGAGAAAGGCAGAGAGAGAGAGGGGGGAAGAGAGAGAGGGAGAGGGAGGGAAACACAATGGTCATGAATTTGGACTTTGTAGTGCAGAATTCCTGGGTGTTAATCCTAACTTCACCACTCACTGGCTAAGTAACCTTAGATAAGTTCATGGTCTGTGCAACCCTCAGTTTCTTCATTTATAAAAAGGGACCATCCCTTTTGCCTTACAAGATTGCTGTAATGAATCAATAAGATTGCTTTAAAGTATACCAGAACTGTCCTGGCTGACGGCTTGATAAATGTTAGCTCTCATGTCCGTTTTTATGGCAAAAATAAAAGTAGAGAAAGGAAATTTGCAGCAAAAATTATCGCAAAAGACATTAAGAATAAAGTAAACCATAATTTATGACCATAAGTGTAAAAATCACAGTAGTATTAAATATAAAGTTTTAAGTATTCTCATTAAAAGGCACAGATTTAAGAAACAAAAATCTAATGATATCCTGCTTAAAGATAAACTACATATAATACAGAACTGTTAAAACTAAAATGATAGGCAAAGATATATATAGTGAAAATATATAAAAAGAAAGAACAAGTGTTTGCAAGCCAGGTTGTCTTGGGGCTCTCCACATTGAGTGTGGAAGCTAAAGTGCAAGCCAGGGTGTCCCAAGGTGTTCAGTACAAGGAGTGGCTTGGCTAGGTTGACTGAAGCTGAGGTTGGTACAAGAGGGAGTGTCCAGGGCACTCTGCATGGGGGGTGCCCTTGTAGGTTGGCTGAAAGTAATGAAAGCATGGACCTGAGTTTCCCAGAGTGCTCCAAGCAGGACACCCTGGCGAGGCAGCTGGTTTTGAAACAGTCAGCCAAGAATTTCCTGAGTGCTTGCACTGGAGAGCGGAATGTGTTGGGGTGGGGGGAGTGCCCTAGCAAGCTTTCCGAAGCTAAAGTGGTGGTATTGTGTGCTAAGTGAAGTAAATCAGAGTGAGAAAGACAAATACCATATGTGGAATCTAAAAAAACACAAATGAATAAACAAAAAGCAGAATCAGAGAACAAACAGATGGTTTCCAGAGGGGAGGTGGGTGGGGGAATGCGCAAAACGGGTGAAAGGGAGTGGGAAACACAGGCTTCCAGGTATGGAAGGAAAAAGTCACAGGATGAAAGACACAGCATAAGTAATATAGTAAATGTTATTGTAATAACTATGTATTTGGACAGATGGCTACACATGTGGCGAACATAGCATAATGTATAAACTTGTCCAATCACTATGTTGTACACCTGAAACAAAAGCAACATTGTGTGTCAACTATATCCAAAAAAAAAAATTTAAATAAAAGAACAAGTGGAAATACATCATAGAAACTGAAATTCAAATAAAAACCATTAAGCCAAAAAAGAGTTCCATTTTATAACAATAGGTATAATCCACAATAAAGACAAAGCTATCTTTTTATGCTACATAGTATAATTTCAAAATGAATGAAGCAAAAATGTGGAAATATAGCCAGAAGCACAATTATGATGACCAACATATATATATAGATTCGTAACTATATAACAAATATGTATATCAAATATATATAACTATATATAACATATATAACTATATATCAAGGTATACATTAAAAACTATGTATATGTATATATATAGTTTTTGGTCTTTCGCAGATGACATGGAGAGAAAATCAACAATACTGCAGAAGATTTGAACATATAATCAGTACGATAACACAATCTTGATACTGAAACCTAAATAACAATCACTATTAATTATAAATATATATGACCAGTTCCCAAATACAAGTTAATTTGATTTAATTTAATGTTATTTGAAAGGATGTATTATCCTTCAACGGGTTTTCATATGAATGTAATGATCATTTAATTTTAGAAAATTTTATAATTGCTCCAATAAAAAGACATATGTGATAATCTCAATAAATGCTGAAAGTCTACTTTATAAAATTTGATACCTATTTTGACAGTATTTCTTTAAAACAAAACCAGATAGCTATAATGTGAAAAAATATGGGGTACAAACTGATATCTAAGATAATACTAATAGTGAATTGCCAGATGCATTTTTATTTTTCTTTAATTTTTTAAAAGACTTGATTCTATTTATTTATTTATTTAAGAGAGAGAGAGAGAGAGAGAGAGAGAGAAAGGAGGAACAGAGGGAGAAGGACAAGCAGATTCCCTGCGGAGCAGGGAGACCGATGCAGGGTTCCATCCCAGGACCCTGAGATCATGACCTGAACTGAAGTCAGATGCTTAACTGACTGAGCCACCCAGGCACACCGCCAGATGCATTTTTATTAGAATTAGGAACAAAACAAAAATGCCTGCTCAAACTATTACTTTTTTACTATTATGGAATTATTGGTTTATGTTAAATATATGGAAAATAAATAAAAGTTTTAAGGATGAGAAAAAAGGATATTCAACTTTTATTTTTATAAAAATATGATTTATACCATATTAAGATTATTTAGAAGCAAAGAGAATCTCAGATCAGCTTAAGAAAATAAGAGGGTTGTTGAATTGGAATTGGAATACTTTCAGATTGGAGGCAATCTTCATTCACTTTTCTCA
>CM052897.1:58100884-58121346 GCA_028534135.1 Potos flavus | reverse complement strand
GTCTGTTGAAGGGCATCTTGGCTCTTTCCACAGTTTGGCGATTGTGGCCATTGCTGCTATGAACATTGGGGTACATGTGGCCCTTCTTTTCACTGCATCTGTATCTTTGGGGTAAATATCCAACAGGGCAATTGCAGGGTCATAGGGTAACTCTATTTTTAATTTCTTAAGGGATCTCCACGCTGTTTTCCAAAGTGGCTGCACCAACTTGCATTCCTACCAAGTGTAAGAGGGTTCCCTTCTCTCCACATCCTCTCCAACATTTGTTGTTTACTGTCTTGTTGATTTTGGCCATTCTAACTGGTGTAAGGTGGTATCTTAACGTGGTTTGGATTTGAATCTTCCTGATGGCTAATGTTATTGGCATTTGATTTTAGCCCCTGAATTTCCATTCTGATCTATCATTGTGAAGATGCCAAGTTATCACCTAAAATGAAAGCAATTAAATTTGATGTCTTTTTTTTTTTTTAAAGATTTTATTTATTTATTTGACAGAGAGAGAAAGATCAGAAGTAGGCAGAGGCAGGCGGGGGCGGGGGGGGGGGCGGAGTAGGCTACCCGCTGAGCAGAGAGCCCCAGACGGAGCTCGATCCCAGGACCCTGGGATCATGACCTGAGCTGAAGGGAGAGGCTTTAACCCACTGAGCCACCCAGGTGCCCCCAAGGTATCAAGATCTGTTGACTGAGGAGGTGACTTCTACTTCTGATCAGTATAGCTGATTAATTGTCTCACAGTATTAGAATAACATACTAAATTACAAAAAAATTAATGGGTTACCAAGATGACATTTTTGGCTCTTCAGAGTTCACAAATAAAGTGAAAGAAGAAGTCCTAGGAGTTAAGCAAGTACTCTAACCAGCTTGATACAAAGGGCAAGAGATAAAACCTAGAGACCAGCCAGGCTAGGGAGTCTAATAGGAGAACCCTAATAGGAATAATTCCAATAAGAGAACTCAATAGTGAATTTGAAAACATTTGCTGGAATAAATCCCAGAACCAACATAGCCTAGCAGTGTGAGCCTGGACTCTGTACCTAAACTACCTGGGTTTAAATCCCAGCTCTCCCACTGACTTTGGGAAGGTCACTTTTCCTCTCCGTGCATCAGTTTCTAAGTCTGTAAAATGAGGAAAATAATAGTATCTATGATAATAATAGTATCTGTCTCCTAAAGTTCTTCAGAGCATTAAATTAGCTAATATACATAAAGTTCTTAGAATGTCTGGTACATAGCAAGAATTATATAATTGTTAGAAATAAGGGCTACAATCTCAGTATAAGCATAAATAAGAAGTAATCTACCATGGGGATGGGGGCCATGAGAAAATTGGCCCTTTTGACATTGGAGTTGGGTAAAGAGGGAAAGGGATATTTCCTGCATATTCGTAACTACAGCTGGTGCTCGGGCAAGTGTGAAGTCTGAATTCATGCTATCTGTGTGTGTGGTCTGAAACACCTCAAGCAGAAAATTTACTTTAAAGTGGGGCTGACTCAGCAGAGAAAGTCAATTATCATATGGTTTCACTTACTTGTGGAGCATAAGGAATAACATGGAGGACATTAGGGGAAGGAAAAGTGAATTGGGGGAAATTGGAGGGGGAGGTGAACCATGAGAGACTGTGGACTCTGAGAAACAAACTGAGGGATTTGGAAGGGAGGGGGTGGGGGGATGGGTGAGACTGGTGGTGTGTAATAAAGAGGGGCACGTATTGCATGGAGCACTGGGTGTGGTGCATAAGCAATGAATCTTGGAACACAAAAAATAAAATTAAATTTAAAAAATTAAAAAAAAATAAAGTGGGGCTGACTCAAAGGTAACAGAAGGAAATAGATAACCTTTCTATGAGAATAGAACTTAACTTAGTCTACAACTTAGAATTTCAGGGCCAGAAAAATTACCTTTCAAGAAATAAAGTAATTTTCAGGCAAACAAAAACAATTCATCACGAACAGACTAACACAGAGAATTCCAAAGGATCAGATATGGACATGAGAAAATGACCACTAATGGAAGATCTGCGATGCAGAAAGACATGGTAAACTTGCCTGCATTTCATTAGGGTTTCAAGAGCAAGTGGGCTGGTGGGTACACCATTGGAATCAATTATTGATGTGTCATTTGTCACTGATTCTCAAAATGATATTCAATATTTGTAAAATGTTTTCAGTCCCTTCTATAAAAGATACATACAGATTCCAAGTATTATGGTTGAATAAAAGATCCCAAGTGTTATAGTTTAATAAAACAATCCCAAAAGTAATGATAAATTTCATCAGAGAAGTCAATATTTGTAGTTGGTAATTCTATTATAAAATGTTTTGTTGGCATGCAGAGGCAATATTGATATAAATAATCTCTAATTTTACAGTGTAATACAAAGTTTTTTTATAATTTAGTAAGGTATACTGATCTATAGAATGTATAGAAATACAAAACATTTGAAATTTCCTGTATTTGTCCTATAAGTTATGAAATATCATTAGATGCTATATATAATCTTGTGTTTTGTCTATAATTGTACCTTCATAAATATACTTTCCATAAATCAAGTTTCTTCAGCATACTGTAAATACTATATAAATAACAACCATATTATTTAAAGAAAAAAAGACATGGTGAGCCAAGATACAATAAATATATGGGTAAATCTAAATAAAAACTGATTAAATAATATGGTAACGATAACGTCTAATTTGTGGGGGGAAAAGGAAGAACTAAAATACTGGATTTAAGTGGCATATAAATTTGAGATGTTGTTGCTTAGACTATTTTATGATCTTTATATTGTTTTGGAAGAGGATAAAGATACTAACTTTAGATAATAGATAATTAGATAGATACTTTAGTTAGATCGGTACTAACTTTAGGATAGCCATCAAAAAATAGACAAGCAGGGATGCCTGGGTGGCTCAGGTGGTTAAGCATCTGCCTTCGGCTCAGGTCATGATCCCAGTGTCCTGGGATCGAATGCCGCAACGGGCTTCTTGCTCAGCAGGGAGCCTGCTTCTCTCTCTCCCTCTGCCTGCCATTTCCCCTGCTTGTGCGCTCTCTCACTCTCCTCTCGGATAAATAAATAAAATCTTAAAAAAAAAAATAGACAAGCAGAGGAAGAAAGGGAAAAGGAGTGAGAAATAAAAGGAAGTTACAGAAGAAGTGGGAAACATAGAAACGGATCTGAACACATCAGTAAGTACTGTAATAATTGTTGGTTAAACTCTTCTCTTAAAATAATTTTCAGACTGGATAAAATAAAATGCAGCATGTTCTGCTTACAAAGACATACCTAAATACACAGAATAAATAATGTTAAGTGAAAAAAGCAAGTCATAGAAAAAAACTTACAGTATGATTCTACTCATACAAATTTCAAGAACAGGTAAAACTCAAAAATCTTATTTAGGGATCACAAATAAGTGGTAAAGTTTAAATAAAAGCAAAGGAATGAGTATTGTGCAATTCAGGACAGGGGTTACATCTGGGGAGAGAAAAAGATTGAGATGATGGGGCTACGTATGGAGCTTCTAAGGCTCTGGGAATGCTCTATTTCTTAAGTGAAAGATAAAAAATAAAGATAGTCTTGTGACAAAACATATAGAAGCAAGAACTCAGCCTCCAGAGCTCTTGACAGCATGGCCCAGGCAACCAGGTCAGGAAGCTGAGGTTCTCAGTGAAAGTGCTTTGCATAGGAAGTGCTATCTCATCTGGTCTGTTACTTCTGCCATAGCCTCAGGCTGTTTTCACTCTTGAGGACAAACTAGTGACCACCACCCAGGCACACTGGTTGTTTGATGGCCTCAAGTGCTCTCAGGTGAGGTGAAGGAAGCTTGTGAGTCACTGTTCTGGAACATCTGTCCCTTGGCTCTATGCTGTGCTGGTTTATGGAGAATCTTTTAGTTCCCAAATGGTGGTGGAAGAAAGGGGCTGGTCTGCCTTCAGTAGATTGTCCAGCACTTTCCCTCTTTCCAATGTCTTAAAATAATGTAGGTTTTTATTTTTCTCTTTTATAGTCTTGCAGAGGGTGTGATCATAAGATAACACAGTCAAATGTTCTCATCTTGACTAACTGAGAGACCAACTCTCATTTAAAAGAAATTCTTCATTTTGAGATGTCAGTATTGTATCTTTCACCAAACACAGTTTTCTCAAACATCAGTTGTCCCAGAACATTTTCTCCTCATACTCACCTGGCTAATTAAAACATAGATTGTTGAGCTCTACTGTTGATTCAGTAGATTAGTGGTTGGGCCTGAGAATCTGCCTTTCTTGCAAGGTCACAGATAATGCTGATTCTGCTGGTTTGTGGATGACAGTTTGAAAACCACTAACCTCAAATGTCTTATCCTCTCAAGGTATTTCTGAAGATCTGTCTTCCCCACTCTCCAAATGAACACTACACAGAGAATCCCTCATCTGAGGAGCACATTTACTGCTTCAGCATTCTCTGCAGAGCTGCCTTCACCTCCTGGTTCTTGAGGCTGTAGATGAGGGGGTTCATCAAGGATGTGATCACACTGTACTGAATGGAGACCACTCGCTCCAATACTGAGCCTGAGGCGGGGCTGATGTACCTGAATAGAGCTGTCCCATAGAACAAGAGCACCACGGTGAGGTGGGAGGAGCAGGTAGAGAAAGCTTTGGCTCGGCCATTAGAGGAGCGCATGTTCAGAATGGCAGAAATGATTCTGGAGTAAGAGAAGAGGATCAGGGGAAGTGTCAGCAGTCCCAGAAATGCACTGGACCCTGACAGAAGGAATTTGTTGACAGTGGGATCAGTACATGACAGAGGGAAGAGTGAGGGTAGCTCACAGCAGAAGTGGGAGATAATGTTGGACCCACAGAAATGTAAATTGTGGATGAAAAGATTATTTATTAGTGAGTTCAGAAACCCCATTACCCATGCTGCACTAACCATTACCATGCAGAGAGGCCCGTTCATGACCATGGTGTAAAGCAGGGGGTGGCAGATGGCAGCATAACGGTCATAGGCCATAGCAGAGAGAAGACTGGCTTCAGCACACCCAGAGAGAAGAAAAAAGAAACTCTGGGTGATGCAGCCCCACACCGAGATTCTTTTCTTCTGAGATAGGAAGTTCTGTAGCATTTTGGGCATAGTAACTGAAGAGAAGCAGATATCTAGGAAGGACAGGTGTCCAAGGAAAAAATACATGGGGATGTGGAGGTGAGAATCCCCTCTGATCACCAGGATCATGACCAGATTCCCCATCAAGGTCAGGAGGTAAATCCCCAGGAACAGCACAAAGAGCAGAGTCTGGATGTGGCAGTCAGCAGACAGCCCAAGGAGGATGAACTCATTGAAGAAAGTGAAGTTGTTCATGGTTGTTTATAAATTCCATTCCTAGAAAGGAATGAACTGTATTACAGAATCTGAGTAGTTTCTGGTAATCAGAATATCACTCCCACACCCTAAAACTTTTCAAGAAATACTCCTTTCAGCTTAAAAATAGAAAAAGTAAACAAGTTGAGTATTTCCAGTTGTGACTGCTATGGGTTGAACTGTATTCCTTCCTCTCCAAAAATATGTTGGAAGTCCTTACCCCCAGTACCTCACAACGTGACCTTACTTGGAACTAAAATAATTGCAGATGTGGTAAGTTAAGATTAGCTCATACCGGAATAGGGTGGGCTCTTAATCCAATAGGACTGATGTCCTTATAAGAAAGAGGAGAGCACCATGTGAAAACAAACACACAAAGGGAAGACAGCCATGTAACAAAACAGGCAGAGATTGGAGTGATGCAACTGCAAGCCAAAGAATTCCAATGATTGACAGCCACCAGCGAGGAAGAGGCAAGGAAGGATTCTTCCATACAAGTTTTAGGAGGAAGTGGCCCTACTGACACCTTGATTTCAGAGTAACAAACTCTAGAACTGTGAGACAATAAATTTCTATTGTTTTAAGCCAGTGTTTGGTACCTCGTTATATCAGCCGTAGGCAACTATTAACAGTAACTTTCAAGAGTTCTGCCCCTTGGCCCTTCCCAACTGATCTCATTAATTTTGTCAGTGAATATAGCAAACATCTTGGAACCTAAATCAAATTACATCCTTTGACCCTTAGGAGTATACTTATGAAAACAAATAAACAGGATGCTTCAAGTGAAACTGTTCCAGAAAACAGACATTTAGTTGCAAGTCTTTTTATATTTAGGTTTGGATCATAAAGCCAAAAACTACAGAACTCACCATCCATTGTAGACAGTCTGAGTTTTGGATAAAGATGTGGAAAAGGGACTTGGAAAATGCCACTAGGGGTTGTATGGGACTTTCCAAACATTTCAAGACCCCTCAAGGGTACCCTGTCTCTTCAAGTCCATACTGGCAAAGCCGGAGAAATGTTTGTGGGAATGGGTGGATATGCCTCAGGAAAGCTTGCTCTGTCCTCAAGCCCAGGAGGTCAGGTTCTCACAGCATCTCAGAGTGGGAATATGAAGGCCCACAGAGATGAGGTGACTTGCTCTGCATCGCAGCTTATCAGCAGAACAGCGAAGAATTAAACAGAACACTGTTCTCAGTCCTGTGCTCTTTCCAACACAACACAGCCAGCAGAGGGATGACATATTTTTTGAGTCATTTAAAATATGCTTAGAGGACTATATAGCTGTGTCCTAAATATAGTACTGTGCTTAAAATTAAAAAGCTAGACCTGAGAGCTATGTGAACTTGAGCAAGTCATTTAACCCTTCTGAAGGACAATTTTTCACATCTTTAAAATGGCACAATTACATCTGTCTCATGTGGTTGACAAGAACTTATTTAAAAAGGCTTTTTACACTACACCCAGTGCTCCATGCAATACGTGCACTGGGTGTGGTGCATGAACAATGAATCTTGTAACACTGAAAAAATAAATTAAATTCAAAAAATAAATAAAAAGGCTTTTTGGTGGTTGAACACAAATTTCTGAAGAAACTGTTTTGAGGAGCTTTCATGGAAAGGAACTGACTACTAAAAGGGATAGAAAGAAATGGGTTAGCTTTGCCCTTCTTTGGGAATATTTATAATTAGTGTCATTGCCTTTTCAGATCAAGAAAACTTCTCATTCCCAGTTCTTTCAATAACAGCAAAGGCATTGTTGGGGAAAATCCACCTCTGAAACTTTCTAAGAGACTGAACTATCAGTCTGTCCTCTCTGCCGATTATTCTTCTTTAGAGACAAGGAATATAGCTTAATGATCTCTTGCTATCCCTAAAGCCATAAGATCTTGGAACTCTTCGTGAAAGTCAGGTAAGAGGGCATGAGAAGGACTCCTTCTGTTTCCTTTACTCCTGCCATTGCATACATTTTTTTTTTTATCGTGTTATGTTAGTCACCATACATTTTTTTTTTAATTTAATTTTATTTTTTCAGTGTTCCAAGATTCATTGTTTATGCACCACACCCAGTGCTCCATGCAATACGTGCCCTCCTCAATATCCACCACCAGGCTCACCCAAGCCCCCATCCCATTCCCCTCCAAAACCCTCGGTTTGTTTCTCAGAGTCCACAGTCTCATTATTTTTTGATGTAGTATTCCAAGATTCATTGTTTACGTATAACACCCATTTGAGAGAATGCTCTCCTGTATTTGAGAGAATGCTCTCCTGTTTTCCATCTGAATGCCTTCTCAACAGCTCCTCCATGCCAAAAGAAGGCCTGCTTTAGTGTCAGGAACCGGGGACATGAAAGGAGGAGACAGAGAGATCCCATATGGACAGAAGTGCACATAGATCAACATCTCACAAGATTCTACACCCAGAGGAGAATAAATTGGTCTATTTATTTACTTTAGGCGAGATATTTCTCTTATGCTTGATTTTACTTCTTTCTCAACACCATGAGGTCAGAATAGGATTCCTCCCAGTTATGCAAACCTATGAAAATTGGACCTGTGCACAGTTAGGCAAGTGGGATGAGAGAGTGCTCTAGCTAGACCTTGGGCAAAATCACCTGTGGTGTCAGTTCTAGCTAACACCCAAAGGGCTGGCATTCTCTGCACTGGGACTTTCTGGCCTTGCTAAAAGCTGCTAGTTCCTGTCAGTCTTCCTGTAGTAACCTACCTGAGTCCTGAGAAAAGCTCCTGACCAGCTTGTAGGAGTCTTATATTTCTCCAGCCCTATTTTCTTTGGCTATCTCTTCGCCAAGATAACCCTGGAAGAGGATCATGAGGAAAGACCTCAGGGAACCTGCTCACTGCCCATGGGGCAGTATCAGAGTCATTTGAGATCTTGTGTTGACTTTGAAGGGTTGGCTATAATTTGGAAGTAAGGGTACAGAAACATTTCCAGGAGGAGCACAAGGCATGATCCAGAATCTGACAAAACTCAGTTTAGGGTTTCTCAACCTCAGCTATATAAGTATGTGCACAGAGAGGCATGAGTCTGCCTGCTAGCACATGTGCGCGCGCGCACACACACACACACACACACACACCCCTACATACTTAAAGTCTAACATTCCCTTTTGTCTTTTGAATTTACTCCAAACTCATCCTCAGATGTGTTGTTTTTTCCATCACATTCTCCTCACATGGCCTTGCAAGAGCAATTAGAGCTATGAGGCAGGAACTCTTAATTTTCTTGATTTCCCATTTACAAATGTATTTCTCTGCCCTTTCTTTAGTAGAGTTATCTGCCTTGAATCCAAGACTAACACCTGTATATGTATTTTAACTCCCATTTCATCCTGAGCCTCTGGGTCCTTCTTCAACTTTGCCAATCATCTGTTTTTATCATCAGTTTCTTTCTTTCTTTTTTCTTTCTTTTTTTCCTTCTTTCTTCTTTCTTTCTTTCTTTCTTTCTTTCTTTCTTTCTTTCTTTCTTTCTTTTTTCCCTTCTTTCTTCTTTCTTTCTTTCTTTTTTTCTTTCTTTCCTTTTTTAAGATTTATTTATTTATTTGAGATAGAGAGAGAGTGCATGCAAATTGGGGGAGGAGTAGAGGGAGAGGGACAAGCAGACCACACTGAGCTCAGAGCCTGACATGGGGCTCGATTCCAGGACCCTGAGATCATGACCTGAGCCAAAATCAAGAGTTGGATGCTCGACCAACTGAGCCACCCTATCATCAGTTTCTTTCTATTACTCATTTGTACTAAGAATATAAACATATTAAAATATGCCTCATATTTGAAAGTATCCAGTTGACCCCCATTTTTCACTGGGGGGGTGAACTGATTTTACATCTCATTACTCTACTTCTCCCACAGCCACTTTTACTGAAAGTCTAACTTCACTATATTACCTGCCAAGCTTTTTTACTTTTCGTTCCACAACATTCTGGATTCTGTATCCACCGTTCCTTTTCTTTCATGTTGCTAGTTACTTCTACAACCAATATGAATTTTTCTACTGATACCGGGACGTAAGAAACATTACATTTCAGTCCTCGTTTTCTAGGGTTTACTAGACATCTCATCTCTGGACTGTGCATAGTTAAGAAAAAGTTGGGGAGAAAAAGTGATGATTTTTTTTGAGCTACTAAGAAAATAGCCCTTTATCCAGGCCTAACTTTAGAAGGAGGCTGGACTTCTTCCTCAATAGGTTAAGATTAGGAGGAATAGTGGTTTCCATTAGTGATGGATACCTTTCTCATAAGCTGTAGGACACCAGTTGGTAATGGACTACAAGTAATTACATTGCATAAATGTAGCATAAAGATGTAAATACCAATTCACTCTGTTTAGGGATATCAGGCTTAGAAGTATTACATACAGCATTACTATTTACTTATTTGTTTATTAATACATAAACTACCTTTCCACAAAATAAATTTGATATGGCTATATTAAACTTAGTATTGCTAGATTAAAAAGCTTAAGTATTTGAAGGGGAGTGACTGAGGGGCACTTGGGTGGCTCAGATGGTTAAGTGTCTCCCTTTGGCTCAGGTCATGATCTCCAGGTCCAGGGATGATGATGATGATGATGATGATGATGATGATGATGACGATGATGACGATGATGATTAGGATGAATTTAAAGAGAAAGCAAGCAAGCAGGGGGAGGGGGAGAGGGACAAAGAATCTCAAGCAGACTATGCGTGGAGTATGGAACCAGATGTGGGACCCTGAGATCATCACCTGATCACCTGAACTGAAATCAAGAGTAGGACACTTAACCAGCTGAGCCACCCAGGCAATCCCCTTAAGTTTTTCTATGTACATGATCATGTCATCTGCAAATGAACATAGTTTTACTTCCTCCTTTCCTTTCTGGATTCCTTTTATTCCTTATTCTTGCCTAGTAGCCTCAGCCAAACTCTCCAGGACAATGTTGAATAAATATGGCAAGAATGGACATTCTTGTCTTGTTCTTTACTTTAGGGGCAAGGTATTTAATCTTTCACCATTAAGTTTAATGAATGTTATCTAAGGGTCTTCCCTAGATGTCTGCAGTTCTCTTGTGATGTCTTTGTCTGGTTTTGGTATAAAGGTAATACTGGCCTGGGGCGCCTGGGTGCCTCAGTGGGTTAAGCCTCTGTCTTCGGCTCAGGTCATGATCTTGGGGTCCTGGGATCGAGCCCCGAATTAGGCACTCTGCTGGGCAGGGAACCTGCTTCCCTCTCTCCCTCTGCCTGTCTCTCTGCCTGCTTGTGATCTCTTTCTCTCTGTCAAGTAAATAAATAAAATCTTTTAAAAAAATAAAATAAAGGTAATACTGGCCTAATAGAATCAGATGGGAAGTGTTCCCTCTTGTTCTGCTTCTTAGAAGAGTTTGTGAAGAATTAGTATTAATTCTTGTGCAGACTAGGATAACCACACTTCTAAAGTGTGACCTTTTTATGGACCCTTAAATTCTCAGGTATTCGATGTGGTTTTTCTACTCTGGATGGTCATTACTTAAGTATCTCTCAGTAATCTAAGAGATTAATTAAATCTCTTAGAATTTTTCTCACAGCTTCCTGCAGTAGTGGTGCTTACTTGGCCTACTTCAACTTCATTTAATGATTCATGCACAGCATAATATAGATCATGGGGATCTATATTCAAATTTCTGGAATTCTTTATCTATGTATCTCTTTTTTTCTAGCACTCTACCTCACAAATCTCTCTCTTTGCTCTTCTCGAACTCAATCTATGTCTCCTAAACTCAGCGACACTGCCATTTTCTGCTTGTTTTTTTTCTCCTCTTGTATCATGGTTTAAAAAGTGCCTCCAGTGAGAAAGGTAGGACTTACTTTATCTGTTTCCTGTCTCTCAGGATTCAAAGTCCTAAGCTTTCTGTTTTCCAGTAAGGGCAAACAGGATCTTTTTCTCCAGATATTTTGTTCATTTTTCTAGTTATTTATGGGTAGAAGGACAAAGCTGGCATCAGTTACTCCATACGGCTAGACATGGAAATCCCATCAAATAGTTTTGAATGTCTCCTATGCTAGATACTGTTTTAGATGCATAAAATACAGATGAAGTCTCTGCTCTCAAGGTGCTTACATTATATTGGGGAGGACAGAATGTAAATACAAACATACATAAATATTGTTAGTTGGTGATGCATGGTAGAATGGCGGGAGGGTAGAATATTTAATATAGGGTAGTCAGGAAATAATTCTGTGAGGAGAATACTCTTGAGGAAGACCTACATAAAGAGAAGGAACAAGCCATGTGAATATACAGAGAAAAATGTGTCAGAGGAAACAGCAAGTGCAAAACTCTTGGATGGGGAGAAATCTGCAGTCTTTGAGAAACAGTAAGAAGGCCAGTATGATTGGAGTATAGCAAAAGAGGGAGAAATGAGAGAAATGAGGTCACCAAGCCCACAAAAGCCAAGTTTGGTGAGTCTTGTATATCAAGGAAGTTTGGATTTTAAATGTGGTAGGAAGCTATGGATTTTTCTTTTTTGCCTCTTTAGGGGAATGATATAATCTGTTTTATGCTTTTTCTAAAAAGTTGATCAGTCTGGTTTCTTTGTAGCTTTAAGGGACAGTAATGGAAGCAGTGAGACTAGTTAGGAAGCTATTGCCTTATTACTAGCTAATATTCAGCCAGCATTCATGACAGACAACAAAACCAGAATCCATTTTTATCTGTTGGGAATCCATTTTAATTGTTCTGTACTTAATGGTTATTAACTATTTTGAATACCAGTCCTGAGTCTAGGTGGGAGAAAATGATGGCTTAAACTAGGTTGGTAGAAGTGGAGGTGATAAGATGTGTCCAGATTCAGGATATATTTGAAGACAGAACAAATGGGATTTGTTTATGTGTTGAATGTATGCTGGGAGAAAGAGAAAAAAGGAATCAAAAGATGACTCTCAGGTTTTGGATGAATTATGGTGCCATTAACTTAAATAATGAGTTCAATCTGAACTTATTTAAATACGCCGTTCAAATAAAAAAATAATACTATGAATGCAGTAACACAGAAAAATGGTATGCTAATGATAAAAGAGGAAATACCAATGTTAAACAAACATTTGAGAAATGTTAAATATTACTTATGATGAAAAATAAATGCAAATACACGACAGAAGTAGCATTTTATGCTAATAAATTGATAAAGATTAAAATATAGTTTAAAAATTGTTCTCAGGCCTAGCAAATAGTGTCAGACACTCTAATATTCTGTTGGTTTGACTGTAAATTAATGCAAATATTTATGCAAGCATATGGGCAATATAAATCAAGATCATAAAATACAGCACAAAGATAGGAGTGGAAATGCAAGTGAGAAGATAAGGGATTACAGTTTGAGTGTAAGCCATGCTTTCACCAACACAATTCATACATATAGTGTATATATGGGAGGTGAGTGGGGAAGTCCACTATGGATCTTATTCCACTATGGATCTGTAAGGGTCTGCAGTAAGAATTGAAAATAAAGGAGCAGGTGGCAAGCATACATGTAAGTGTATGCCAATAACTACCTCAGTCTTCTAAGGGAGGGGAGATTGAGTATAGATTGGTCTATGGACCCATCTCTCAAAGATGCAGGCGAGGAAGAGAATGGTTGCATCATGTTTACATCAGTTTATGTGACTTCATTTATATCCTTTATTAGGGTTTGGTCTGGATAAGGATGCCCTTCCTGTTATGCCCATAAACTATAAATATGTTCACTTTGGAAAGTTTCTCTTAAGAATATCTAAAGCCATAAAAAAAAAAAGAATATTTAAAACCATGAGAGACTGTGAACTCAGAGCAACAGACTGAGAGTTTTGGAGGGGAAGGAGGTGGGGAGATGGGCGAGCCTGGTGGTGGGTATGGAGGAGGGCACGTATTGCATGGAGCACTGGGTGTGGTACATAAACAATGAATCTTGTAACACTGAAAAAATAAAATAAAGTATTTGGGGGAAAAAAAAGAATATTTAAAAAGTCAGGGTAGGGGAGCATAATTATGTTATTATTAACTATTCCTTTATTTAAAAATTCATTAAGTCATGTTAATTCTATTCCTACCATATCTCAAATTTAGATCACTTAGGGAGAACCACGCTCCACATGAGGTACCTGGTTGACTACATACACTCTGTACTAAACCCTCATTTCCTTGACAAAATCAGATGATGTCAATCCTTAGAATAACTGATGCAAATGGTAATTATTATCGATATAAAACATTATCCATAATATACTTCATTTTGAAATATATTTTTTCTGAAAAAATGATTTTTATATGTTTACATCTCTAAAAATTATAAAATACTTCTCTTGTTCATCCATTATACATTTCTCCTAATTTTTATAGAATTTATTATATATTTAAGATTAAAAGTTAATAAAAATATAAAACAAACCAACAATATTTGTTATTTTTATTTGTAAGAAGTTAAGAAAATGCCAAGAAAAAATCCTTACTTTTGGTTAATTCTTATAAGGGTAGAAACACAATGATTCATATTAAACATTTCATTAAAGGGGTCATATGAGTCAGCCTACACTTTAGTTTGTGAGCTCTCCATTCCATGAATCTTTTGTGACAAGAAGTTAATTTATTTGCTTGAATATATGTCAAAGGAACAATGAGCAGTAGACTCAGAAGGGGTTTGGCTGAGTGAGACCATAAGATACTGAATGAATTAATTGGCTTGATATCCTCAGGGCTGAGTGAAAACATCATTTTGAGACAGCACAGACATTCACCAGTTTGAATTCCAACAAGGTTTCTCTATTCTAGTTCCCAAACAGCTTTATCTCATCCTAGACATTGGTCACCAGCAGCAAACCTGAAAAATTTTTTTTTTCTTTCGAATGGTCTGGGGCAGGTCCTCACCAATCTCTGTCTTTGCTTTCTGGCAACTAGGCATATCAATTTTTTAGGTTACTCCGGTTAGGTGGACAAAACAAATTTCATTCAGTATCATCTTTAATTAGTAACTAGTTTCCACTTCGAAATATGTTTCACACTCCTATCTTTAAAACACACACACGCACACACACACACACACACACACACACACATAGACACACACACACACCACTTTGAGCTCTATAATTCCAAAGCTCTTTGACAAAACAAACAGATATGAACCTAGTCTGTCTACACTACTCCATCCCAGTACTTATTTCTCAGTCTTCACAAATTTTCTTGCCAAATACACTAAAATAAGCAATCACACACTTAAACCTCTATTACTAAGACCCAAGAGGTTATTTTCATCAAAGGGAAATTTTTTGAAGTAATCAAGTTAGCCATTATTAATATATTTCATCACCCATTTTCTCATTGTCTTCAAACCAAATACAACATGAGTCTTCCATACAGAGACACAGTTATTGCTTCAATATTTTATGCAGAGCTGCTTTCACCTCCTGGTTCTTGAGGCTATAGATGAGGGGGTTCAGCAAGGATGTGATCACACTGTACTCAATGGAGACCACTTGTTCCAACTTCAAGCCTGAGAGGGGGGTCATGTACCTGAATAAAGCTGTGCCATAGTACAAAAGCACCACAGTGAGGTGGGAAGAACAGGTAGAGAAGGCTTTGCCTTGACCCCCAGAAGAACGGATGACTAGGATGGCAGAGATGATTCTAGAATAAGAGAAGAGGATCAGGGGAAGTGTCACAAATCCCAACAATGCACATGACCCAGCAAGAAGGGCCTCATTGGCAGTAGGGTCACTGCAGGACAGAGGGAAGAGTGAAGGAAGCTCACAACAAAAGTGAGGGATGACATTGGGGCCACAGAAATGTAAGTTGTAGATAAAAAGATTGTTTGGCAAGGAGTTTAGGAACCCTACTGCCCATGCTGCACTTACCATCCCAACACACAGAGGCCTATTCATAACCACACTGTAGAGGAGAGGTTGGCAAATGGCTGCATAGCGGTCATAGGCCATAGCAGACAGCAGGCAGGCCTCTGTGCTCCCAGAGAAGATGAGAAAGAAACTCTGGGTCACACAGCCCCATGTAGAGATGGTTTTTGTTTGAGTTAATAAATTCTGCAGCATCTTGGGCATGGTTACTGAAGAAAGGCAGAGATCTAGAAATGACAGGTGACCTAGGAAGAAGTACATGGGTGTTTTAAGATGAGAATCATTTCTGATCACCAGGATCATCATCAGGTTCCCCATCAGGGTCAAGAGGTAAATCACCAGGAACACTGCAAAAAGCATGGTCTGGATCTGAGGATTTCTGGACAATCCTATGAGGACAAACTCGGTAATGATGGTGAGATTTTTCATGATTAAAGATACTGGCCCTAGAAAGAAACAATGCAATTGAGTCATACCAGATGAATAAGACTGTCTCTCCTATTTAAAAAAATGTGACTTCCAGCTTAAAGGTATAATAAAAAACTATATGGTCAAGAAGTTTCCCTCTGGGTCACACTCATCACCTCCATTATTATTTCAATTCTATTGGCATGCAGCATTCCAAAGTACCTCTTCTGTAATTGCTTCTTTGAATTTTAATACCCATTTATTCAGGAAATATTTAATAAGCATCCAAGAGCTGGGCACTGTACCAGATCCTGAAGACACAAAGTTGCTTGAGATATGATTCCTGCACTCAAAGGGCTTAAAGTTTAATAGGGGCAGAGAGACATGTAAAGAAGCAAAATAAAGCTGTAATACATAATGCATAGGATACAGTCATGGCACAAATATGAATCAATTATCTCTGAATGACCTGGTAAACGAAGAAGGGGTAAGGCTTAAGCCTGTTTTTTTTTTGTTTTTGTTTTTGTTTTGCCAGAAACACTCAAATATTTAATAATTTTAAAAAACCCTTTTTTTGGGAACACTGTGGGGAGACAAGGAGACAGAGGCCATCTTTAGTGAAAAAAAATAGGAAGCTTCACTCAACATTCAATTACATGCTAAGCTGTTCTCAATCATGTGAGTGGTGACAAGATGGTGGAAAGATTACTAAAAAAACCACACTCTTTACCATGAATCTGCTCACATCCTGGATAATTGTTATGGGGGGAAGAAAATCCCACGAACTCCTCGCTGTTTAAATAAGGAATATGCCCCACTGCGATGAACTACCATGGGAAGTGTGGGTTGCTATGAGGTCACACAGGCACTTGGGGGTCCATGTTGGTGGTCCACGAAGTCTTTATGGGTGAAGTGCTTTTTATTTACTTATTTTTTGCTCTGAAATAACTTTTTTAATTTAAATTCAATTAGCCAACATATACTACATCATTAGTTTTAGAAATGATTCATCATTTGTGTATAACACCCAGGGCTCATCACATCATGTGCCCTCCCTTAATGCCCATCACCCATTTACCTCATCCTCCCACCAGCCTCCCCTTCTGAAACCCTCAGTTTGTTTCCCAGGGTCAAGAGTCTCTCATGGTTTATCTCCCTCTCTGATTACTTCCCATCTAGTTTTCCTTCACATCCCCTATGATCCTCTGTCCTATTTCTTATTTTCCACATATGAGTGAAACCATAATGTAATTGTCACTTTCTGATTGACTTACTTCACTTAGCATAATACCCTTCAGTTACATCCATGTCAATGTAAATGGTAGGTATTCATCCTTTCTGATGGCTGAGTAATACTCCATTTTATATACGAACCACATCTTATTTATCCATTCATTTATTGAAGGACATCCTACTCCTTCCACAGTTTGGCTAATGTGGCCATTGCTGCTATGAGCATTGGAGTGCAGGTGTCCCTTCAGATCACTACATTTGTACCCAATAGTGCAACTGCTGGGTCGTAGGGTAGTTCTATTTTTAACTTCTTGAGGAACCTCCATACTGTTTTCTAGAGTGGCTGCACCAGCTTGCATTCCTATCAACAGTGTAAGAGGATTTCCCTTCCTCTGCATCCTTGCCAACATCTGTCATTTCCTGGCTTGTTAATTTTAGCCATTCTGACTGGTGTGAGGTGGGTATCTCATTGTGGTTTTGATTTGTATTTCCCTGATGCCGAGTATTATTGAGCATTTTTTCATGTGGCTTTTGGACATTTGGATGTCTTCTTTGGAGAAGTATCTGTTTGTGTCTTCTGCCCATTTCTTGACTGGATTATTTGTTCTTTGGGTGTTGATTTTGATAAGTTCTTTATAGATCTTGGATACTAGCCTTTATCTGATAAGACATTTGCAAATATCTTCTCCCATTCCATAGGTTGCCTTTTAGTTTTGTTGACTGTTACCTTTGCTGTGCAAAAGCTTTTGATCTTGATGAAGTCCCAAAAGTCCATTTTTGCTTTTGTTTACCTTGCCTTTGGAGATATGTCTAGCAAGAAGTTGCTGTGCAACCACAGAAGAGGTTACTGCCTGTGTTCTTTTCTAGGATTTTGATGGATTCCTATCTCACATTGAGGTCTTTCATAGATTTTGAGTTTATCTTTGTATATGGTGTAAGGAAATGATCCAGTTTAATTCTTCTGCATGTGGCTGTCCAATTTTCCCAGCACAATTTGTTGAAGAGACCGTCCTTTTCCATTGGATATTTTTTCCTGCTTTGTTAAAGATTAGTTGACCATAGAGTTGCGGGTCCACTTCTGGGTTCTCTATTTTGTTCCATTGATGTATGTGTCTGTTTTTGTGCCAGTACTGTACTGCCTTGATGATTACAGCTTTGTAATAGAACTTGAAGCCTGGCATTATGATGCCACCAGCTTTGGTTTTCTTCTCCAACATTCCTCTGGCTATTTGGGGTCTTTTCTGGTTTCATAAAAATTTTAGGATCATTTGTTCCAGCACTGTGAAAAATGTTGATCGTATTTTGATAGGGATTGCATTGAGTGTGTAGATGGCTCTGGGTGCCTTAGATATTTTAACAATATTTATTCTTCCAATCCATGAATACAGAATGTTTTTCCATTTCTTTGTGTCTTCCTCAATTTATTTCAATAGTGTTCTGTAGTTTTTAGAGTATAGATCCTTCACCTCTTTGGTTAGGTTCATTCCTTGGTATCTTATGGTCTTTGGTGCAATTGTAAATGAGATGGATTCCTTAATTTCTCTTTCTTCTGTCTCATTGTTAATGTATAGAAATGCAACTGATGTCTGTTTATTGATTTTATATCCTGCCACTTTGCTGAATTCCTGTCTGAGTTCTAGCAATTTTGGGGTAGAGTCTTTTGGGTTTTCCATATAAAGTATTATGTCATCTACGAAGAGTGACTGTTTGACTTCTTCTTTGCCAATTTGAATGACTTTTATTTCTTTTTGTTGTCTGATTGCTGAGGCTAGGATTTCTAGTACTATGTTGAACAACAGTGGTGAGAGTGGGCATCCCTGTCGTGTTCCTGACCTTAGAAGAAAAGCTCTCAGGTTTTCCCCATTGAGAATGATATTCGCTGTGGGCTTTTTGTAGATTGCTTTTATGATACTGAGGTATGTTCCCTCTATCCCTACACTTTGAAGAGTTTTACTCAAGAAAGGATCCTGTATTTTGTCAAATGCTTTTTCTGCATCAATTGAGAGGGTCATATGGTTCTTATCTTTCATTAATGTGATTTATCACATTGATGGATTTGCAACATTAAGCCACCCTTGCCTCCCAGGAATAAATCTCGCTTGGTCAATCATGAATGAAGGGAGAGCTCACGACCAACACCAAGGAAATACAGACAATTTTAAGAACATATTATGAGCAATTATATGCCAAAAATTAGGCAATCTGGAAGAAATGAATGCATTCCTGGAAACTTATGAACTACCAAAACTGAAACACAAAGAAATAGAAAACCTGAACAGACCCATAACCAGTAAGGAAATTGAGGCAGTAATCAAAATCTCTGAAAAAACAAGAGTCCAGGGCCAGATGGCTTCCCAGGGGAATTCTACCAAACATTTAAAGATGAAATAATACCTATTCTACTGAAGCTGTTTCAAAAATAGAAATGGAAGGAAAACTTCAAACTCGTTCTATGAGGCCAGCATTACCTTGATCCCAAAACCAGAAAAAGACCCCATCAAAAAGGAGAATTACAGACCAATATCCCTGATGAACATGGTGCCAAAATACTCACCAAGATACTAGCCAATTGAATCCATAGTATATTAAAAGTCTGTTTTGACTGATATGTACTCTACTAAGTAGATAAAGTGGAAGGTAGTATTCTAGGCAAAGGAAATAGTATGATCAAATATAGGGAGGCATGAAATAATAGTGCCTTTTTGAAGAGCTTCATCAGCTCAGAATGGGTAGGTGCAGGGTGATACACAGGGGCATATGGTGCTAAGCGTGAAGGTCATGTGATCAAATCAGTAGTTTAAAGACATTCACCCCATGAATATGTGGAAGATGAGCTGGAGGCAATGGAGTATATAGTTAGGACAATGAGTTCATTCTTTTAGTGGATAGTTATTGAGTACCTATTATGTGCCAAGCACAGTTCTAGACTCTTAGGGTGTGCCATTGAATGCAACAGACAAAATTTTTTTCTTCACAGAGCTTACATTCTAGTTTGAAAATTCATAGAATAAATAATAGACATAATAAATACGTATAATGTATTAGAAGGTGCTATGTGCTATATATAATTATAGATCAAGGAAAGGAAGATTGTTAATGTGGGAGTAGAGGAGGGCAGTGAGGTTTGCAATTTAAATAGTGTGGTCAGGAGAGGAGTAACTGAGACAGTGTCACTGGACAAGGATTTGAGATGAGGTCTTTATCCCTGCAAACATTCTATGGAAGGAGAACTGGGAAAGTATAGCAATGAGCCTAGTCAGAGCTGGTGAGGGGTTAACAGAGGCTGCAGCAGTAAGGGCAGAGTAGAGGAGGCAGATTTGAGAGAGATCATTGAGATGAATTCTAACGGATGTCATCACCAATCCGATGTTTAGGGTGAAAGGAAGTAGATAAAAAAATGATTCTCCAGTTCCTGCCTTTGGAGACTGAGTGGTCCTATTCAGGTGACCCAGAGAAAGGAGAATGTTTGAGGCAAAGACAATAAACAAAGTTTTAAATATGTTGTTTGATGAGCCTTGTGAGATAGTGAGGGTGTCCAGGAGGCACCAAAAGGTAGGGTCCTGAAGTTTAGAAAAGATATTTGGGCTGAATATATGAGTTAAAGAGTCATCAACAAACTTACCCACAGTGAG
>CM052897.1:58083926-58100384 GCA_028534135.1 Potos flavus | reverse complement strand
GTGTGGAGATTCTTGAAGAAATTAAAAATAGAGCTACCCTATGACCCTGCAATTGCACTACTGAGTATTTACCCCAAAGATGCAGATGCAGTACAAAGAAGGGCCACATGTACCCCAATGTTCATAGCAGCAATGGCCACAATCGCCAAACTGTGGAAAGAGCCAAGATGCCCTTCAACAGATGAATGGATCAAGAAGATATGGTCCATATATTCAATGGAATATTATGCCTCCTTCAGAAAGGATGAATACCCAACTTTTGTTTCAATGTGGACTGGACTGGAAGAGATTATGCTGAAATAAGTGAAATAAGTGTGAAATAAGAAAGTGCTGAAATAAGAGTGAAATAAGTCAAGCAGAGAGAGTCAATTATCATATGGTCTCACGTGTGGAGCATAAGGAAAAACATGGAGGACACTGTGAGAGGGAAGGGAGGGGTGACTCGGAGGAAATCGGAGGGCCGATGAACCATGAGAGACTGTGAACTCTGAGCAACAGATTGAGAGTTTTGGAGGGGTTAGGGTGGGGGGTTGGGTGAGTCTGGTGATGGGTATTGAGGAGGGCACGTATTGCATGGAGCACTGGGTGTGGTACACGAACAATGAATCTTGGAACACTGAAAAAATAAAAGTATTTGGGGAAAAAAAAGAAAAAATAAATAAAATTAAACAAAAAAGAAAGAAAGAAAGAACAACGTTTGTATCAACATGCATGGGACTGGAGGAGATTATGCTGAGTGAAATAAGTCAAACAGAGAGAGTCAATTATCATATGGTTTCACTTACATGTGTAGCATAAGGAAAAACATGGAGGACATTGGGAGAAGGAAAGGAAGGGTGAATTGGGGGAAATAGGAGGGGGAGACGAAACATGAGAGACTGTGGACTCTGAGAAATAAACAGGGTTTTGGAGGGGAGGGGAGTGGGAGGTTGGGTGAGCCTGGTGGTGGGTATGGAGGAGGGCACGTATTGCATGGAGCACTGGGTGTGGTGCATGAACAATGAATCTCGGAACACTGAAAAAATAAATTAAAATAAAGTTATAATTTGAAAAAAAGGAATACTACTATAGGCAATTGTCATCAGTGGTTTGTAAATATATTTAAGTAAAAGAAGGTTGGTGGGGATACCTGGGTGGCTCAGTTGGTTAAGCAGCTGCCTTCGGCTCAGGTCATGATCCCAGGGTCCTGGGATCAAGTCCCACATCAGGCTCCTTGCTCAGCAGGGAGCCTGCTTCTCCCTCTGCCTCTGCCTGCCACTCTGCCTGCTTGTGCTCTCTCCCTCTCTCTCTGGCAAATAAATAAATAAAATCTTTAAAAAAAAAAAAAAAGAAGGTTGGAGAACTCTACAGTGAAGGGATACAAGTGTCATCACCTGGACCCACTGATCAATCTTGTCATCAAAAAAGTGGGACAACCAGACATCATGCTCCTCTGATGTAATGCAACATGAAGATCACAACTCCACTTATGAAGATTTTCAGAAAGGACTCAAGTCAAAATGTGGGATCAGTAGACAAGGTAAATAACACAACTAGGAAGCATATTGACTAAATCCAGAGTATAGATATTCCACAGGAATACTGTATGGATTTCTTCAAGAATTCAATGGCAGTCACAATTTTCAGATATGCTCAGGAGCTATGAAGACTCCTGCCTTGGCAGTGGAGTAAGCTTGTTGTAGCATACATGACAGACCTGGTTCTTCTTTTGGGTAGGATGATCTCATGAATTCATCGTTTTCTCTAGCATTTAGCTCTGCTCTCAGGAGTATTCCTTGTCCATTACCCTGCATGGCCACATCTGAGATGAGCTATGGAGAATGTGTCCTTCTTAGCATTTTCATTGCTTTCACTGCCTGCTTTTTATTGGGCTTCAACATGTAGAACTTTCTTTAGGGTGATCAAACTCTGGTTTTTGCAGGGCAGGCTTCTAGTCAGTTCTCTGTGTAGGTCACCATAGTCTTAAATCTTGAATAGCCTTGATTTTTAAGTCTGAAGATCCTATTATCTTTTTTTTATTATTAAGATTTATTTATTCGAGAGAGAGAACATAAGCAAGAAGGGCAAAGGGAGAGGAAGAGAATCTCAAGCAGGCTCCGTGCTGAGCATGCTCTGCACTTCCCTCACCACTATTTAATTGGACCACTTTGAGACTATCTGAATCAATGGATTTGAGTGAGAAAGTAACACTCAAAACCTTGCTTTGCCAGTATGTTTTGCGTGTGAATGCAATTTAGTCTTATCTCCTATTATGGCCTCTGCATCAAAGCCAGTGCTTATAACTGTATCAGTTTCAAATACAGAAGCAATCACCGTTTCACTCCCATAAGACTCTAAATTAGAGAACCCCCAGCTAATATAGATTGTTAACTGTAGGCAAAAATTAACTCAGTAGACTGTATTTCTTTCCATTTCTACTTGCGGGCAGGAATTCTAGCCATAATTTATCTTTCATTAGACTTTGCTAAAACAAAAAGAAGGCAATCGACACCCACCAACATCCTGTATTTTTACTATCATTTCCTCTAATGTTATGTTGTCAGTAAGCATGTGGGCTGTCTTTCAAGGTACCACGTATGAAACCTTGATCAAATAATTTATTGTAACTTAACTAGGGTATTGGATTTTCTAGTATTCAGGGTTTTGTTTGTTTGTTTGTTTTTTGTTTGTTTTGGTAGGCTCCACACCCAGCACGAAGCCCAACTTACACCCCTGAGATCAAGACCTGAGCTGAGATCAAGAGTTGGACACTAGCCAGCTGAGCTACCCAGGGGCCCCTACTATTCAGTTTCTAAATCCCTACTGCCTGTTGCTTGACTGTTTGCACTGAATCCCACATGTAGGTTTTGTTACATGGAACACTCCACTTCCTGGAATCAAATTCTATATTCTTTGGGATAAAATTTATTTCTAAGTACCTGAGACCAAAATGATAATAGCTTAAGAAACACAGAATTTTATTTTTGTCATGTAAAAGTCTATAGGTATTCAGGTTTCCACAAATTAAAAGAAAAGAATGAAATTACTATATGGATATTAGAAATAAACACTATAAAATATCTTTTTTTCTTGGTTGTATAATTGCATGTCTAGGAAACTTAAGAGATTATTATAGTAAAAGAAAAAAAGTTAATAAGACATTTTGGTACAGTGGCTCATTGCACCCATCTGGGTTCATCTGAAACCACAGAAAGGAATTTGATACAGGTCTCAGTTGCTTATGAAAAAATTTTTAAATTTTTTTTATTGATTTGAGAAAGAGAGTGAGCATGGGGGCGGGGGAGGGTCAGAAGGGGCAAAGGAGAAGCAGACTCCCTGCTGAGCAGGGAGCCCAATGTGGGGCTTGATCCTAGGACCCTGAGATCATGACCTGAGCTGAAGGCAGATGCCTAACTGAGTGAGCCACCCAGGTGCCCCAGCTTATGAAAATTTTTAAGAAGGGCTGGAGGATTGGGGGAAATCAGAGGGGGAGACGAAGCATAAGAGACTGTGGACTTTGAGAAACAAACTGAAGGTTTTGGAGGGGATGGGGGTTGGGTGAGCATGGTGGTGGGTATTAAGGAGGGCACGTATTGCATGGAGCACTAGGTGTGGTGCATAAACGATGAATCTTGGAACACTGAAAAAATAAAATTAAATTAAAAAAAGAGAGAGAGAGAAGGGCTGGAGGAGCAGGCACTAGAATGATCTTCTGGTTAACAATCTACATAGATCCTAGACCCACTCCTTTGTCACAATAGGAAAAGCCGCTGCCACTGGTACAGAAACTAAGGAATTAGAAAAGTTTTACTGCTGCATTTGACTAAAGAGCCATGCTACTTTCAACCTAATCAAAAGCTGTCTCTATTATTGTGGAAGCTCCTAAATCAGGGCATCTTCACCACAGCTGCTGTCTGCAAAGCCATGCCATCTCTACCATCATCTAGGTCAGAAAAAAGGATAACCCACATCTCGCCATTGTTCTCCTAGGATTAAGGTCCAAATTATTATTTCATATGAATATGTCTGAAGCCTAAGAAAGCTTCTTAAAACTAGATACAATGGAGTTTGCAAATCTAGTTGTTACCCTTCTAGTTTCTGCATACTAGAATAAGATAGGATAGATAGAATAAGAAAGGAAGGGATTCAAACAAGTGCAATCCATCGTATACTCTATACTGGGTACAACAGTAATTATTTAAAACTTGCCATCTTTTCTCTGTACTATTAGTAAGAACCTATAAACAAAAATGGGAAAAAACCCATTTATAATAGTGACAGAATTTTTTTATACTTATGGGTACATTTAAGAAGAATGGCATAGGACCCCCATAATCATAATCTGTGAAATTTTATTTAGGGATATAAACAAGGTCTGAACAAATTCAGATATATTCTTACTCTAACAGTATTCTTATTGGGATGCGTTAATATCATTAAAAGTCTACTATCCCCAAATTAGTTTCTAAATTTGATGCCATTTCAGTTGTGATCCCAAAATTGTTTCTTTGAAGTTGAAAAAAAGATACTGAAGCTCATATAATAGAATTGGGAAGGAATGACAGTGGTGGTGGTGGGGAAAGATACTGAAGGAGTCTTATCTTGTCAAATATCCACATCATATTTTAATAAAAGACATCAATAGGACATTGTTAAAATAAAAAACCCATAAATATATCTCAGATTTAATGTGTCTCAATTGCTATTTTAGTTCAGTTAGAAAAGAATAAGTCATTTTTTAATGTTGCTGTCACAAGCTGTTATCCATCATAACTTAATGAAGTTAGACATCTATTTCACACCAAGTACAAACATGAATTCCAAATGATTACAGACTTAAATGTAAAAAGTTAAAAATTAAAGGCTTTTTTTTGTTTCAATTTTACAGACTTTATTTAAAGGATAAAGCCATCCAAACAGTTACACTAAATTTTCTTGGTAAAGGCTAATAAGAAGGACATCTAGGAAACTTTAAAATCAAAGCTGAGGTAGACTTTTATCTAGATGGGTAAACAGACTTAATGTTTAAAGAAAATGAATTATGTATGAATATATAAAAACAAAAAGTTTGGCTTGGCAAAATATACCATAAAAAAAGATAAGAGCAAATAATAGAGCTGAAAAGACACTTGCTGCATAGAATACAAATGGTTAACATACCTGAAATGTAAAGTGCTCTTAAACAGCAAACAAGCCAAAAGTAAAATGGGCTATGGATATGATCTTCACAAAAGATCAAATGCAAATGGTCAACTAATATGTGAAAAGATGTTAATATTGCCTACTAGTCAAAAGAATACAAACTGAAATAAAAATATCATTATATAATAAACTATAACATACTGCAGGCTCAGTAGGGGTTAAAGGGCACTCTTACTCTGCTGGTGGAGATGTAAAGTATACCTGGTAAACAATTTGGCAACATCAATTAAAATTAGAAATACATATACACTTTACATTTCTATCTCTGGGAATCAATTCTAGATAAATAAAAACACTAAATTTCATGTTATGTACTGAAAAATGTTTATTGTAGCATTTTTTGTAGTGGTTAAAAAAATGGAAGCAAAGTTGCTTCCATATTTTAGATAAGCAAAATATGTCAGAATGAGAAAGACAAATACCATATGATTTCACAAAAAGCAGAATCTGACCTGTAAATACAAAGAATTGATGATTGCTAGAAGGGAGATGGGTCAGGGGATGGGCGAAATGGGAGAAGGGGAGTGGGAGATACAGGCTTCCAGTTCTGGAAGGAATAAATCCAGTAATAAAAGACACAGCATAAGGAATATGATATTGTAATAGTGTTGCATTATAACAGATAGTAGCTACACTTGTGGTGAGCCTAATATAAGATATAAAAGGTGAATCACTATGTTGTAAACCTGAAACTAATGTAACATTGTATGTGAACTATACTTATATAACAATTTTTTTAAAATGGAAGCAAAGTGAATCCATATGTAGGGAAATGGCTTGAGAAACTATGACACATTCACAAGATGGGATTTAATGCTAACACAAAAGAAAATGAATTGGGGCTATGCCATTTGACGTATAGTAAGTTTTATAAATTATTAATGAATGAGAAAAGAAAATGTGTATTTTATTCTATACAGATTTTAAACAGAGATGGAAAAGCTTCTATGTATGTACATATATGACAGAATATGTGTGCAAACTCAAACATGAATATATAAGCCAAAGAAAGCTAAGAAAGATATATACTTTGTGGTTAACATGGGTTACCTTGAGTAGAGAATAAGTAGGAGAAGATGTTGAAGGGTGACTATCCCTCCTGCCCCCTCAAATCACCAGGAAATAGACTGTATGCTATGATCCCATTCAAGTATTTATATAAAATGATGTCTGGATAAATTAATATGTATTTGAAAAATTATTAAAAAAACACTACACAGAAATTAAACATACGCACCTTAGTTAAGAGAAATATACACTCCTAGAAATATTCCCTAGATTATTTGAGATAAAAATTCATCCATTACTATCATTTCTTTTATGTGTAATTCTTTCCTTCTTTAATTCTGATTTTAGCTTTCAGGCCATGTTAATTTGAATTCTAGGCCTCAACAGAGCATCATGGAAGAATAAGATAGGAGGAGTTACTAGCTTTCTTTTCTTTTCTTTTCTTTTAATTTTTATTGTGTTATGTTAGTCACCATACAGTACATCATTAGTTTTTGATGCAGTGTTCCACGATTCGTTGTTTACGCACAACACCCAGTGCTCCATGCAGTACATGCCCTCCTTAATACCACCACCAGGCTCACCCAACCCCCCACCCCTCTTCCCCTCTAAAACCCTCAGTTTGTTTCTCAGAGTCCAGAGTCTCTCATGGTTCGTTTCCCCCTCTGATTTCCCCACCTTCTCTTTTCCTTTCCTTCTCCTAATGTCCTCCGTGTTATTCCTTATGTTCCACAAATAAGTGAAACCATATGATAACTAACTTTCTTCCATTAGGGAGATAGCATGCTAAGCAAGGTAGACATTGTAGCTTTAGAGAGATTGGAGGTTCATTTTTTCCAGGCCCTCCAAATTCTCCGCGATGTCATTATTCCAATTATTCAGATGATACAATTCCCTGATAAACATCTAATTCTCCTATAAGCAACCTGTTGTGATAGTAAATTCATGGAATCAATCTCTGGGTTATTTTGTATAGACTACTCTATCTATAAAATGAAAGATATCCTTTCAGCATGGGAAAAGAAAGGCTCTAAAATTCATTCTGTTCCTTAAGGTCAAAAATCAAGAAATGAAATAATTATCTTGACAACAGAAGACTTGTGGTCTTGGCATTCCTCTTTCTCTTGGACTTGCTTAATTTTAGCATTTTCTCCTTATTCAGAGGCTTAGCACAATGTCCACAGTCTCAGGCAATCATAGGTCTTAAGGGTGCCGATTACATATCATGAGCAGAAAAAAAATGAAAAGACAACTCACTTCATTGTACATATCTTAACACAATAACTAATTCTACATATACTCACTTCCCTGAGAGTTGTTGTCTACAAATCAATCTACAGTTCCAATTTTAAAACTAATTTGCTTTCTTTGAAAGCAACAGAAACTGCCTGTGGATGACCTCATTAAAGGCAGAAAAGGAACTTTTTGGGGGAAAAAAGGATGACTCACAAAACAGAAGAGGAAGGGTAGCATACTAAATACTTTGTTTTCTCAAATCTTAACCAAATAACTAATTCTAAACACTTTGCATTTCACTAAAGTTCAGTTGACTTAATTTCACCTTTGATATCTGTATAAGTTACCATTCTTTGGTTGTAAGCGACTGAATCTGATAGTAAATAATTATAAAAAGATCTGTGAGCCTTGTAGACTTAATGGAGAAGGCAGTCAGTGACTAAGAGCATGGACTCTGTTCAAACTGCATAGGTTAAACTCCAGCTCCACCATTCCCTTGGTGTGAGTCACTGGACAGGCAAATATCCTCATTTTGTATATTATGGTGATACTGTATGGTGATACACCAGCAAAGAAAAACTAACAATAAATCTATCTCATACCTGTTGAGATGATTAAGTAGGATAGTAGGATAACAAAGTAAGGTACTGTATTAGTTTTCTACTGCCCTATAACAAATTACCACAAACTTAGTGACTTAAAATGGCAGAAATATATTATCTCAGAGATCTTTATGTCACAATCTGGATGGGCTCAACTGATTCCACTGTTCTGGATCACACAAGGTCCAATAAAGCCAGAAGGCCTTACCTGAAGGATCTGGAGAAGACATCATTCATGTTTTTGGCAAAAGTAAGTTCTATGAATTCCACAAAATGAGGTTCCTATTTCTTTGCTGGCTCTTGGCTGGCAGTTGCTCTCAGTTTCTAGAGGCCACACACAGTCTCTGGCTCATGGCCCTTATCCATGATTAAAGCAACAATGGCAGGTTGAATTATTCTTATGCTTATATTATCTCTGACCTTCCCTTCTGGCTTGTTGTTCCTAACTACAGCTGGAGAAGTTTCCCTGCTTTTAAGGATTCATGTGATTAGACTGAACCCACCTGGATAATCCAGGATACTCTCCTATTTTAAGGTCTATAATTTGATACATCTGCCTGATCTCTTTATGCCATATAACATATTCATAGTTTCCAGGGATTTAGGAGGACCTCTTTGGGGGGCCAGCCTGTCTATCACGGGAACTTATTAGCACACTTCTTGACAGGAGTTAAGAAATGTAACAAATTAAAACAAAAAAAGAAAGAAATGTAACAAATTAGCTATTGTTACTATATTTGTTAAAAATATGACCTCAGATTCACAGACATGTAACCTGGGGCAAATAACACATTATGTTACAAAACAAAACAAAAACAAACAACAACAACAACAAAAAATATGACCTCAGGAAGGACAACTGCTAGGGAAGCGGGATTTCATGGTGTCTTTACGCATTGCAGTCAGATTAACTCTGTTCCAAATGCTGTCTTTTCTTATGTTTATTCCTGCTAAGTACTTGAATTTCCTAGAGTAAGATTCTGAATAACCTCACTTGGGTCTTGGTTTTAATTCTTACCTCAGCGCACTGTTAGGAGAAAAGGACAGAAAAGTTAGCCTATCTTAGGTTACAGGATCACCCCGTTTTACAGATATGAATTTGAAAGAACTAGTTTTCCTAAGGATTTGGATGTAATTATTTGAAGGAGTAATGAGGAACCAATAGCAACAGATGTCCACGTAGATATAAAAAATAAATCAACATTTTTATAAAATGATCCCCTAAGAAAGAAGGCTAGCTGATTCATTTCTCCCTTTCTGAATAAGAATGAACCCTAATCATCCTGAGATATTAGTTTTCTGTCCTCTTCATAAGCATCTTCAAGGAAATAAATGCCACCATGTTCTCTGTAGCATCTAGCATGGACAACCAAGAAACTCTCCTTAAAATCCATTACTTGATCATGTAGCGTAATAGTTCAGTTCCCTTTAGTCATGATTTGGGGTCTATTACATGAAAGAATGAAAATATTTTCTGAACATTCTTCCCATAGCTGCCTTCATCTCCTTGTTCTGCAGGCTATAAATGAGGGGATTCAGCATGGGAGTGACTACAGTGTACTGTAAGGAGAACATCATCTCCAGAGGGGAGCCTGAAGTTGGCAAGAGATAGCTGAGGAAACCTGAGCCATAGAACAAGGTCACAGTAGTGAGGTGGGAGGAGCAGGTGGAGAAGGCCTTGCCTCTGCCTGAGGTGGAGCTGATGCTCAGGATGGTGGAGACAATTCGGACATAGGAGGAAACAATCATAAGGAAGGTTCCAAAGAAATGTAGGACAGAGGAGCAGAGCAGGAGTGTGAGGTTGGTGGAAGTATCAGAGCAAGACAGAGGGAAGAGAGAAGACAGTTCACAGCTGAAGTGGGGAATAGTCTGGTCCTCACAGTAGTCTAAATTGACAGCCAAAAGGATATTGATGAGAGCATCAGCAAAGGCCAGGCCCCAGGAACCCCACACCATCCCAACACAGAGCTGGTTGCTCATCACCTGGCCATAGAGCAGGGGGGAAGTGATGGCTACATAGCGGTCATAGGCCATCACAGCCAGCAGACAGGCCTCAGTACCTCCGGTGGCAAACACAAAGAAGGCCTGAGCCAGGCAGCTCTCTACGAAGATGGTTTTGCTTTCAGCAAGTAGATTCTCCAGCATTTTGGGGACTGTGACAGATGAGTGGCAGAGGTCCAGGAAGGAGAGCTGTCTCAAAAAGAAGTACATGGGCATGTGGAGGTGGGAATCAGCCCTAATCACCAGCAGCATCAAGAAATTTCCCATCAGAGTGAAGAGATAAATCAGAAGGAATAGTACAAAGAGTATGTCCTGAATATTGGGGTCAGTAGATAGTCCAAGGAGAATGAACTCACTGATAGCACTGTAGTTTTTCATTGCCATATAGAGAAGTATTCTCTCTGGAAAACAAGAAGATCCACCAAAAGTCTTTCAGTGCCTCTCAGTTCCCCACCCCCTAGATCTTATTCTACATGAATATCTTTTCATTACTGTCCCACAATCCACATTCAGTTATTTAAAAGTTGATTACTTGGGGCACCTGGGTGGCTCAGTGGGTTAAAGACTCTGCCTTCGGCTCAGGTCATGATCTCGGGGTCCTGGGATCGAGCCCCGTGTCGGGCTCTCTGCTCAGCAGGGAGCCTGCTTCCCCCTCTCTCTCTCCCTGCCTCTCTGCCTACTTGTGATCTCTCTCTGTCAAATAAATAAATAATATCTTTTAAAAAAAGTTAATTTCTTGGTCATCATCTTGTCATTGATATTTTAAATAAGCCAAGATCCTATTTTTTTTTTTGTAATATGTTTGTTTATTTATTTATTTATTTTCCCAAATACTTTTATTTTTTTTCAGTGTTACAAGATTCATTGTACATCCTATTTTTGATTATAATCTTTTTTGGAGCCATAATGTTTTTATGTAGTTTCGAGTGATACATTTGAAAAGAAGTTTCCTGATACGAGAAAAAGGTAGAGAAGAAAATTTCAGGAGTGAATTACTTGAGAAATTGAGGTAGGATTAAGTCTAGATTATAAGGACTTAGGTAAGAGCAGGGATACTTTGTCTAGTCTATGTCTAGGAGAGACGGTCAAGAGTTCAAGAAGTGAGTTTCCATTTGACTGCTTCTATTTGTTTTTAATAAAGTGTAAATGAGATTATTGGTTGTGCATATGTATGTGTATGAGCATGCCCACATCTATACAATAAATTATAAAGGTATTGATAATGATAAAAGTATGCACATAATCACAGGCATAGGGGCCAAGATGAAGTATAAGAAACTATTACAGGACAGGAGGACAACAAGACATCAAGGAATTAGATTGTTCTGGATTTTCCTAATTTTAAATTTCCTTCATTTTATTTAATGGCATCATATTATAATTTAATTTTAAAATACATTCACAAAATAATAATAAAGTTTTAAAAACTGGTAGCCTAGATCATGATGCCTAGTGATATTTTAGGTGGGCTTTTGTGGGCAATGCTCTGACTACAATGGGTCATGAGAAGCTCTTCCTACTCAACAGGACAATGTTTTGATTAGATCACCATGCTAATCCTAAAAATCACATATCCAGGAATATATGTAGTCACCACTCCTGTCTAGGCCATTATTGCAGGCTTTAAGGCCCCCACATGGTTCTCTAAACTCTCACTTCATACTTTGAAACTTGTGCATATATCCCCGTACTCGCCTGTTATTTTAGACTTCACCTGAGTCTCAATATAACTGTTCAATATTCTTGACTCAAACTGGAGGTGCTTCCTGGCCCTTGCTATTGTAATTCAACACTACTTCATTTACTCCATCAGTGAAGACTGAGGGAACTAACCTGTTGTTGATTCACTGACTGAACAGCTAAGCATCCCAGCCCATGTAAGAAACAAAACCTAATTATCTGAACTCTCATTTGGTAGTACAATGTTTTGTGGCAACAATACTTTCAGATCCAGTCAGTAATAAAACTCTTCAGCTTGTGAAGTCAATATTAAGAATGCCGTTTTAGTATTCTTAAGGGAGAGGTAGAAAATCATATACTGGAAGTTAACATTTATGATGGATTCAACACTAGCAATGTAAAATAATAAATTGTGGGCAATATGTAGAAATTTATTTATAATTACTTGGGGTCAGAATATGGAGATAATCTTGTAAATTCTTCCTTTTCCACTCTTTAGATATAGCAATATTATGCATGGGGGCTCTCAATGCTCATCCTGAGACCACCCCATCACCCCCAGAGCAAAGCAAGAGAACTCAAGTAAGGGTTCACAGTAGCCAGGAGTGAGGCTTGTGTTGTATGATTTCAGAGCCAGTACATACAAAATAAAATTCCCTTTCTCTTGGCTACCAACAAACATAGTCCAAGTAACTAGATCCAGAGATTCCATGAACTGCAGAGAGAATCCAAACCTTGGATCAAGGCAATACCTTGCAAAGAAACAACCACTGTGATAAAAATCAATGCTAGGGGTTTGATTTCCCAGTAAGCTTCTTCTTTAACAGAATTTAGAGGTTCTCAGAACAATCTTTTAAAAATAAAATTATGGATGTTAGTAAGATGGAGGAATAAGAGGTCCGAGCCCTTATCCCCTTAAAGAAACATCAACTTAACAACCATCCATGGATAAAAATACCTTTATGAAAGATCTGGAATCCAGGTGACAGATTACAGCACCCTGGTGGAACACAGAAATGAGAAAAGACACATTTGAAAGGGTAAGAAATAACTTTACTCATGTCAAACTTCTCACAACTCAGCACAGAGAACTGCAAAAAAAGATATCCTTGACCCACAAGTTCTCCCATGGGGGAAAGAGAGAGCAAGCATACCTACAGATGCCAGCCCCTGATTTACCTGTCCACATACCCAGCAAAGGGCACAAGGCCAACCCACACACTCCATCATCCGGCCTGCTCAAGGTCCCCATCAACCAGCCTACCCAGAATCCCTGGCCTGGCTGACAGTGAAGGAATTTCTTTGTTAAAGTTTCTCTTGAAGAAATATGTACACTCCAATATTCATTGCCACATTATTCACAGTAGCCAAGACATGGTAACAACCTAAGAGTCCATCACAGATTAATAGATAAAGAATAATGTCATATATACATTTAATAGAATATGACTCAGCCTTAAAAAAGGAAATCCTGCCATTTGCAACAACATGGATGAACTTGGAGGATTATATGCTAAGTGAAATAAGCCAGATGCAGAAGGAAAAATACTATAGGATAACACTTATATGAGGAATCTAAAATAGTCAAACTCATAGAAGCAGAGAGTAGAATATGGTTACCAGGGGTTAAGAGTAGGACAAAATAGGGAGGTATTAGTCAAAGGGTTCAAAATCAGTTATATAAGATGAATAAGTCCTGAGATCTACCATATACCATGGTGACAATAATTAGTAATACTGTATTATATACTTAAAAAGTGGCTAACATGATATATCTTCAATGTTCTTTTTTTTTAAAAGATTTTATTTACTTGACAGAGCAAGAGATCACAAGTAGGCAGAGAGGCAGGCAGAGAGAGAGAGGGAGAAACAGGCTCCCCGCTGAGCAGAGACCCCCGATGTGAGGCTCGATCCCAGGACCCTGGGATCATGACCTGAGCCGAAGGCAGAGGCTTTAACCCACTGAGCCACCCAGGCACCCCTATCTTCAATGTTCTTATCACACACAATAAGTTACAATAATAAATAAAGAGGGTAGGAGGAAACTTTTGGAGATGATGGATATATTTATAGCATAGATTGTAATGGTGATCTCGTTGATGTATACTTATCTTCAAACTCAGCAAGTTTATACATTAAATATGTTCAGCTTTTTGTCAATGCCATCTTAATAAGGTGCTTTAAAATTTATATTAAAACTTCCATTTTTTATCATGGTTCGTTCCTGAAACATGACCATTACTGATTTATTTTTTAGTCTCTATTTCAAAATTTAAAGTAAACAGCTCTGGGAACATAATAGAATAGGTTTGTTTCTACATATTAACACCATTATGTGGAGGAAGTTAGTTAGCTCTTGCCCAAACTAAAAGTTCCCTGAGAAGCGTTAATTTCAGAGTCAGACAAAGGGTACCAAGCATAATAAATAGCTCATAAGGGTTATTCAGAACGTGATAGTGAAAAACATTAACAAATGAGTGAATGAATGAGCACGAGACTGCTTGAAAAAGAAAGAAAGAAAGAAAGAAAGAAAGAAAGGAAGGAAGGAAGGAAGGAAGGAAGGAAGGAAGAAAGGAAGAAAGGAAGAAAGAGGAAGGAAGGAAGGAAGAAAAGAAAAGAAAAGAGAAGAAAAGAAGAAGAGAGAAAGTAGACAAGACAGTCTATGTAACCAAGATACAAGCTTCTAAATGGTATTAGTTGAAGCCCCTTACTTTATAAGGGGCACTTGGCATTGGGGGGGAAATATAAAATATAAATACATATAAATAAACATATATGTAAATATATATAAATATATAATATTTATATATAAATATATTAAAATATATAAATAAATATATAAATAAAATATAAAATAAAAAGTACCAATGATAACCATCTATATGCGTCCTGGTTTTGCTTTATGTCCCGCTCCTTGACTCATGAGATACCTCATATGCTCTGGGGTGGGTTAAAGGAGGTCTTTGGTCTGGTTTCATTTCACAAAACTTTACTAAACAAACCTGGAAATCAATAGTATTATTACATAAATTAGACTTCAGTAAAATTTCCCAAGGATTTATATACAAATCACAATGATTCCTATTAAGCAATTGATTGACAAGATTTTAAACAGTACTTCTCCACATGGTGAGGACTAGCAATATATGCTGCACAGTAACTAAAATCACCTTCTGGAGTTTCCAGTTCCAGCTTGCCAGTAAGAGCACCAGATGACAAAGCTTACTACTTCACATCTGTGGTACGCATTGGCAGCCACATTTGTCCTAGAAGCACGGACAACATGGTGAGGCACCAAAAGAATGACGTTGTAACAATTGTTTAGAACTGAAACACTATCTTAGAGGGCAAAGAAGCACTAACTACATTTCAAAAGGCTTCAAATTCCATCTCTTAAAATACAAACTCAGGATTAGATATTTATCGAATTACTGTTATTTATCTCAGATCTGTCAATGGGATTGTGATTATGTAAGAGAATATCCTTATTCATAGGAGATGAATGCTTAAGTATTCACAAGTGAGGTGTTGCAGTTGACATACATTATTTTCAAAAGATTCAGCAGGTCAAATTAGATAGATAGATAGATAGATAGATAGATAGATAGATAGATAGATAGATATAGATACATACATAATACAATACATACATATAGATAAATTAATAAAGTATATGTAGCAAAATGCTAACAATTTGTGGATCTAGGTGAAAATTATACTGTCATATTACTCTTTCAATTTTCCTATATTTTACAATTTTTCAAGGTGAAAAATGTTTTTAAAATTTTTTAATAACTTCTCTCCCCAAACTGAATAGCTTAGTTTTACTTAGACCTTTCCACTGTGGAAGATCAAATTAAAGCTAAATGATATTTCTTAAAATACAAAAATTTATAGAAAACAGTTACAGTGTATTTCCCTTAGTTACAAGGCCATTGGGTTTACAACATAAATCTGATAGTAAAATGTTATTCTTGGTTAAAGCACACTCCCTCTATATCCACCATACACACTCCAAATAAACTAACGTAACATAATAAAAAAATTATGTATTCAAATACACAATTAAGACAAGTATTTATGTGTTTTTCCTTTTGATTTTGTTAAGTAAGAACTGTGAATTCTTACCTTCATAAGAAACAAGAATATATAGAACTTGACCAACATATGTAAAATATATGCTAGGTAAAGTGACCAAAACTGAAAAGCAAATGAGGAATCATACTTCAAATCTCTATAACTGAAACAACAGAAAATTTTGTTAATGCAATGCAAAATCAGCTGGTTAGGGGAGAAATCTAGTAAGTTATTTCCCTGCACATGTCAACCAAGTAACAGGCCCAATTGCTTTAATGTTCAGGTGTGATGAGTGGCTAGCCTATGGTGCTCACTATGTTAGTCCTCTCTGTCAACATGGTTGTGCCTTGAGATCTTTTAATTAACAGCATTAAGGTCATATTTTCACAGTCAAAATGGTGCAGCCACTTTGGAAAACAGTGTGGAGATTCCTCAAAAAATTAAAATTAGAGTTACCCTATGACCCTGCCATTGCACTACTGGGTATTTACCCCAAAGATGCAGATGCAATACAAAGAAGGGCCACATGTACCCCAATGTTCATAGCAGCAATGGCCACAATTGCCAAACTGGAAAAGAGCCAAGATGCCCTTCAACAGATGAATGGATAAAGAAGATATGGTCCATATATACAATGGAATATTATGCCTCCATCAGAAAGGATGAATACCCA
>CM052897.1:58065542-58078081 GCA_028534135.1 Potos flavus | reverse complement strand
GGGCAAGGTAAATGAGGAGCAGATGAGATGGGCTTGTTGTGAGATGGGGCTCAAAGAGGAGAAATTCTAGGGGGGAAGGGGTGGGGTGAATTACAACTTGGGAAGCCCAGCTGGGTAACTTTCTGGGTATGACTGGCCTAGTTCTGACTTGGGTTTGGAGGTGGGAAAGGATGGGAGGGTGAAACTGGGAGGCACCTTTTCTTTTCTTTTTTTTTTTTAAGATTTATTTATTTATTTATTTGAGAGAGAATGAGACACAGAGAGAGCATGAGAGGGGGGAGGGTCAGAGGGAGAAGCAGACTCCCTGCTGAGCAAGGAGCCTGATATGGGACTAGATCCTGGGACTCCAGGATCATAACCTGAGCCAAAGGCAGTCGCTTAACCAACTGAGCCACCCAGGCGCCCGGGAAGGCACCTTTTTAGAGGAGGGTTTAACTCTTGTCTAGGTCACAAGACCTAGAGCTTTAGCCTCTCAGCCTCATGTCTTTTTGACAGTATCAACTATGAGGTTTCCCTCCTCCTCTACAAAGCACTTGAAGGCTGGAGCTGATAGACTTCTAGCCTGTAGTGCTACCCTTAGTTGACGATGAAGATTCTGACTGTGCGGTAGTGAGATAGGGAATTTTCCTGTCTTGAATTCATTATATACTACTTCCTATCCTTGCCTTAGAGCCCACCTTCACTAAAGAGCCTCTACCCAGGCCCTTAGTCCCAATCTCCGCCAGCTATTATCTTTTTACTCAGGTTGTTTCTCTTTCTTCACTTACTTTCTCATTGGAATTTCTGTTTTTACTGAAAAAAAGGACAGAGACTTACCTGGGGTTACACTTCTATACTTGCTTACTCTCACCGTTATCTTTCTTTACATATATGTACACACACACACACACACACCCTCTTCAAAACACAGGTGCTTCAGGAACTACGGAGACCTCTGTCCTGGTAGTTCTCTAGTAAGTAAATGCTTCTCTACTCACTGTAAACCTGTCCTCTCCCCCTACCATTTGTGCCTTCCCAGGGCCTAGACCTACCTCCATCTTCAGCTCCAGAGTTTCTGGTTTCTGTTCAAAGACAAATGGCACAGCATATCTTCCAAGATCAAGAACAAAGGACCTCTAGGCAGCAGAATAGGTAAACGGAGCTAATGATGATCTTCGAAAGTCTTTATATATACTGTATGGGACACAAACTAGGGTCACCTCTCTCCCGTCCCCCTTCTGGCTGCACCTATTTCCTGATAGAGGGGGGTGGGGACTTCCGTGTGTCCTCTCTCTTCCCCACCTCCTCAATGGAAGGAATATTAGGTCTTTGTTATTTCAGTTTAGAGGGTGGGCATCAATCTGAAATACCTCTAGGAGTTAGTTGGGTATACAACCTACAGATATTTATTTATCCCAGGATAAACTTTTGCTAGAAATCCTTACGTCATCTATAGTGTAAATCAAGGCCAGCCATCCAAAACAATGCTTCCCTTGGACTAGGGTGGAGAGGAGGGCCAGAATCTGCCCCCATGAAACTGAGTATGAGAGCCAGGCAATGTTATCCATAAAGTTGGAAGGAAGGAGGCTTATGGCTCAAGAAAGCTTCAGAAAGGAATTAGGACTTGGCTTGAGCTTTTGAAGTATGCAGATGTTTTGAGATAAGAGTTTATAGGAGTTCAGGAAGAGAGTTAAAGTGTCTTCAAGGTTTCTAAGCTGCCTATCTTTGATTAAATTGCTCAGAATAGTTAACTAGACCTCAAGTCTGAGAGCCAGTGAGAAACTGAGAAGCCTGAAATTTGTAGGAAGATGGAAACCTTTTGTAAGACTATGAAGTCTCTTGCAGACAGCTGCAGGACTATAAAAGAAATAATGAGTAGATACTGGAGTCTCTGAGAAATATATGAGTATATGAGAAAGCACATAAACCATACCAGAGACCTGATTTCTCTCCTGACAAATAGATGTTTTGTCAGTGGGAATGAGAAGACACTGAAAAATAGTGATAACTATTATATAATAGTTATAATATTAATATTTATATAATAATATAATTATGTGATCACAATGTTAAGAATATATATTATTAGTAATACTAATAATATATAACATATAGTAGTATAGTATAATAGTATAATCTATATGATATATAATTAGTAATAGTAATTCAGTAATATTTAAAGTGAACTTTACAGTTACAAAGGCTTAATCCAACCCCAAACTACCCTCAAGTATACAGTATATTATTGTTATCTATAGGAAATATGCTATACATTAGATCTCTGGAATTTATTCATCTTGCATTACTGAAACTTTGTACCCCTTAATCAACATCTCTTCATTTCCCTCTCACCCAAGACCCAGATAACAACCATCTACCCTCTGCTTCTATGAGTTTAACAATTTTAGATTCCACGTATAATATAGATTACATAATGCTTGCCTTTCTCAGTCTGGCTTATTTCATTTAGCATAATGTCCTCCAGGTCCATCCACATTGTCATAAATGACAGAATTTCCTTGTTTTTCAAGGCTAACTAATATTTGATTGTATGTATATCCCACAATTTTTTAATCACTCATCTATCATAGACAATAAGTTGTTTCCATATTTTAGCTATTATAAATAATGCTGCAATGAACATAGGAGTGTAGGTATCCATTAAAGAACAATAATTTCAGTTCCCATGTATTTATACCCAATATACTGAGCCAATGCCGGCTCACATGATAATTCCATTTAAAAATTTTTAATACTGTTAACCATATGTCTATACCAATTTACATTCCCACCAACAGTATACCAAGGTTCCCCTTTGTCTGTACCTTCACCAACACTTGATATCTTTTTTCAAAATTGAGGTATAATCAACATAACATTATATTGGTTTCAGGTGTACAACAAAATGATTTGATATTTTATATGCTTGAATGTCTAATTAACACGTCACCATACAGAATTACGTTCTTCCTTGTGATGAGAACTTTTAAGATCCACTCTCTCAGTAACTTTCAAATATGCAATATAGTATTATTAACTATAGTCACTATGCTGTACATTATATCCCCATGACTTATTTTATAACGAACTTTGTACCTTTTGGCCCCTTAACCCATTCCACCCACCATCTTCCCCCATTCTGGCAGTCACCAATCTGTTCTCTATTTCTATGAATTCAGTTTTGGGGGTTTTTTTGGGAGAGATTGGGAGAGATTCCACAGATAAGTGAGATCATATGGTATGTCTTTTTTTTTTAATTAAGTTCAATTAGGCAACATATAGTACATCACTAATTTTTGATGTAGTGTTCAATGATTCATTAGTTGGTATCTGTCTTTTTCTAACTTATTTCATGTATCATAATGTCCTCAAGTTCCATCCATGTCACGAATGCAAGATTTCCTTCTTTTTTTGACTGAATAATATTCCATTGTATAGAGTTATATAGTTATAGATATCTATATCAATATAGATCACATTTTCATTATCCATTCATCCACTGATGGACACTTAGGTTGTTTCCATATCTTGACTACTGTAAATAATGCTACAATGAACATGGAGGTACATATATCTTTTCGAGTTAGTGTTTTCATTATTTTGGATAAATTTTAAGAAGTAGAATTGCTAGCTCATCTGGTGACTCTATTTAATTTTTTGAGGAACCGCCATAATGTTTTCCATTGTGGCTGTACCAATTTACATTCGCATCAACAAGTGTTGATCTCAAGTGATCAACAAGTTCCCATCTCAAGTTTTCCCTTTTCTCTACAACCTTGCCAACACTTGTTATTTCCTGTCTTTTTGATAATCATTCTAACATGTATGACCATTCTCATTGTGGTTCTGATTTGCATGTCCCTGATGATTAATGAAGTAGAGCACTTTTCATGTGCCTGTTGGCTATTTGTATGTCTTCTCTGAAACAATGTCTTTTCAGGTCCTTTGCCCATTTTTCAAATGGGTTATTTGCTTTTTTGACATTGACTTATATGAGTTCCTTACATATTTTGGATATTAGCCCCTTATCGAATATATGGTTTGCAAGTATTTTCTTTCATTCCAGAGGTTGCCTTTTCATTTTGTTGATTTTTTTTGTTGTGCAGAAAGTTATTAGTTTGATATAGTCACACTTGTTTATTTTTGTTTTTGTTGCCTGGGCTTATGGTGCCATATCCAAAAAACCATTGCCAAAAATAATGTCAAGGAGCTTTTCCCTTTGTTTTCTTCTAGGAGCTTTACAGTTTGAGGTCTTACATTTAAGTCTTTAATCAATGCTGGTTTGATTTTTATGCATGTTATAAGAGTTCAATTTCATTCTTTTACATGTGGATATCTTGTTTCCCCAACACAGCTTTTTTGAAAAGACCATCTTTTTCCCATTTTGTATCCTTAGTTCCCTAGTCAAAGATTAGTTAACCGTATATATGTGTGTTAATTTCTGGTCTCTCTACTGTATTACACTGGTTTATGTGTCTGTTTATACGACAATACCATAATGTTTGATAACTATACCTTTGTAATATAGCTTGAAATCAGGGATTATGATGCTCAAGACCAAGAGTCACATGCTCTACCAACTGAGCCAGCAAGATGCCTTGATATATACATCTTTTTGTAATGTGTATCCATTAAAAAATTATTGCAGCTACAGTTACTTTCAGTACTCTTGGGTTTTAACTTTTGTACTAGCATTAAAAATGATTGAAGCAGGGCGCCTGGGTGGCTCAGTTGGTTGGGCAACTGCCTTTGGCTCAGGTCATGATCCCAGAGTCCCAGGATTGAGTCCTGCATCGGGCTCCCAGCTCCGTGGGGAGTCTGCTTCTCCCTCTGACCTTCTCCCCTCTCATGTTCTCTCTCACTCTCTCTTGCTCAAATGAATAAATAAAATCTTTAAAAAAGAAAAAAAACAGTGATTGAAGCAGGGCCGCCTGGGTGGCTCAGTGGGTTAAAGCCTCTGCCTTTGGCTCAGGTCATGATTTCAGGGTCCTGGGATTGAGCCCCGCATCAGGCTCTCTGCTCAGCAGGGGGCCTGCTTCACCCCCCGCCCCCGCCTGCCTCTCTGCCTACTTGTGATCTCTCTCCCTCTAATAAATAAATAATCTTTAAAAAAAAATTATTGAAGCACCACCATTACAGTATTGAAGTATTCTGAATTAGACTATATACTTATCCCTTCCAGGAAGATTTACACTTCTATATTTTCATTCTGCTATTTAACATCCTTTCATTTCAACTTGATGAAATCCCCTTAGCATTTATTGTACACCAAGTCTAGTGGTGATGAACATGCTTAGCTTTTGTCTGTCTGGGAAAGTCTACCTTTCATTCATTTCTAAAGGATAGTTTTGCCAAGTAAAGTATTCTTGGTTAGCAAGTTTTTTCTTTTAATACTTTGGCTACTTCATCCTACTCCCTCCTGGCCTGCAAGGAGTCTGCTGAGAAGGCAGCTTATAGTCTGTTGGGAGTACCTTGTACGTAGCATTTCGTTTTTCCTCGCTGCTTTCCAAATTCTCTTTGTCTTTGCCTTTAAACAATTTGATTATAATGTCTCACTGAAGACCTCTCAATGTTCAGCCTCTTTGAAATTTTTGAGCATCATGAATCAGGATGTTTATTTCTTTCCCCGGATTTAGGAATTTTTCTGGCATTATTTTATTAAATAAGTTCTCTGTCCTTTTCTCTTTCCCTGTTTCTTCTGAGGTTCTCAAAATGTCTATATTGTGTCATTTCACGGTGTCCCATAAGTTACATAGGCTTTTTTCACTCTTTTGAATTGTTTTTTCTTTTTGTTCCTCTGAATTTCAAATTATCTGTCTTCAAGTTCAATGATTCTCTCTTATGCTTGAGTCTGCTGTTGAAGCTCTTTATTGAATTCTTTAGTGAAGTCACTGTATTTTTCAGCACCAAAAATTGTTGCGTTCTTTTTTTATGCTTTTCATCTCTTTCTTAAACTTGTCCTTTTGTTTATGTATTGCTTTCCTGATTTCCACTAGTTGTCTGTGCCCTCTTGTAGCTCACTGAGCTTCTTTAATATGATTATTCTGAATCATTTTCCAGGCAATTTCTAGTTTTCCATTTCCTTGGGGCCCACCACTGGAGCTCTATTTCCTTGATTCTTCATGTTCCCTGAATTCTTCCAGTAATCTTTGCATTTGAGACGTGGTTCCCACTGTTAATCTTTACTGACTGGCTTTGAGAGTGAAAGACCTTCACCAATCAGCCCAGCTAAAAATGTGGGGGGCTTCTCAGGCCTTTTTTATGGATGTGCTCACCCCTATCTTCTTGTTCCCTCTTCAGGAGCATTTAGGATTTTGTGTCTTCTCTTGATCCTATAGAGTCAGTCTGGGTACTGAGAGCCTCCTGTTTATTTTCTCCAGGATGGTGCCCTGGAACATTCAAGATTATATGCCTTCTCTCATTCTTACATAATTGAGCTAGCTGCTCATATCTACATACTGTACAGATGCTTGCACCTGCCATCTGCAGAAGCTTGAATGCATCACTTCAGGATGTATACAGTGTTAGGGGCATTTGTCAGCCAGTTGAGGGGGGTAGGGGTACATGCAGGTAAGTAGTCCCATGTAGTTCATGGATGGGTCTCTTGGTAGAGTCCACAAACCACCCAGTAGGATCTGTAGCTGGTTTTTGAGATCCATATGGTGGTTTCTGTGAGTGCCCATTCCCTTTCTCTTTTCCTATATCCCCCCAAAATATTTAGCTGTGCTGATCACCTCAGTGACCTGGATGGGATGAAACAGAAGTTGGCCTCTTGGGCAATGTCTCACAAGGCTGGGGAAACAGGGTGCTCATTCCACTTTCACTTTCCCCCATGGGAGAAATCACAGGCTGAAACAATCTCTCCTGGCACTGAGTTACACTGCCCCTGGGGAGGGGTGACATAGGTAAAGTGAAGCTGGGTTTTTTTTGTAAAGATTTTATTTATTTATTTGACAGAGAGGAGAGAGATCATAAGTAGGCAGAGAGGCAGGCAGAGAGAGAGGGGGAAGCAGGCTCCCCGCTGAGCAGAGAGCCCAATGCGGGGCTCGATCCCAGGACCCTGAGATCATGACCTGAGCCGAAGGCAGAGGCTTTAACCCACTGAGCCACCCAGGCACCCCGAAGCTGTTTTTCTTACCCTCTTCAATGCATCTATTTATGGATATTTTGCTCCAGTGAGGTGCTGGAATCTTTTCACTGGAGTCCTGGTTTCCCACAGAGGTATACCCATCCATGATGGTTTCAAAATTGATGTTTGTGTAGGGGGTATGAGGACTGAAATCTCCTTTTCTGCCATCACCTACCCAGTGCCTCATCATATTTATATCATTCTTTCTTTCCAGAAAATCCACTGATCACACAATGAGACCAAAGGTGGGTAAGACTTCCAAATAGACTGTTTGCTTTGGGGATCCTGGTTTCTGAGGAAAATGGAGAATGGACTGCACTCAGGAGGCAGAAAGCTGCCTAGTAAGGAGCATCTTGGAGGACTTGGGTATTGTAGTTCAGGGTGCTCCTGACCAATTGGTGGATCACATCTACCAAGACTAGGTAATACTTTCAATGCTACTACTGTACTAGATAACTCCAGGGGAAGGCAGCCTATGTGGGTGTTCACAAGGGTAAAATATGAGTCTGTTTACACCTGTCACCCACAAGCTAGGTCAAGAGATGACAAGACATACGGCCTAAAAATGACTCAGTAGGGCTGAAGGAGACTTTGGGCTGTCTGAAAAATAGGATGACTTCAAGTATCCATCTCTATTCTAAAAAAATATCCTATATTCTATCAGTTCCATGATGTATCTATTCAGATTCTGGGAGAGTTAGGGTAATGTTTCCAAAATGTGTTCTTATTTCAACAGGAAATACAGCTAACAATCACTGAAGCCCTGTGGGACCAAGTGAGTATGAAGGGGTCATCTTTGATAGCATGGTGAGAAGTGGGAGAAGGGAGAGAGGACTTAAGAAAGGAACAAACTTCTTCCTTTCCCCTTGAGTAATTGCTGATTGATAGTAAAGGTCCATTAGATCACCAATGTAAAATTGTTGCCTTCAGTCTTCTGAATTTCCATGCTCTCTCCTGTCTGGTTCTATTACTCACCCAGTCCCAAATCTTCAGAAACTCATCTTTGTGCACCTCGGCACTTTCTAGATATTCACCTGTCCCCTTAGATAATCCCTCTCAAATATGTTTTCTCTGCCAGCCTTTTAATAAGAACAATAAATCATGGAACACTACATCAAAAACTAATGATGTACTATATGGTGACTAATATAACACAATATAAATAAATAAATAAATAAATAAATAAATAAATAATAAAATGAATAAATCTCATCCACTAACAAGAAATCCATACCCACTTGAGAAATACATATATTTTAAATCTTGGATGAGAAGAGACAAAGCTACAATTTTGTTATGAAAATTAAAGATCTTAATTCCATTTCTGATCCAAAAGAAAGTTATTTTACCTTTGGAGCTACTCAAATTGTCTAACAAATACTTGATTGTGGCCCTTAATTCCTATATCATAAAAATAATTTTCTGAAACATTTGGCCCCTCCAGAATGAATTTGCTTAAAAATAAACCTCTTAAAAAATAAATGACTCAACCTGAAGAGTAGAGGTATTTAGTTTTATCTATTTGAATGCAAAATTAAGTCCATTAAAAATGATTAATTTTCATATAATTACTAGTGAGTTTCACAGAATAACATGGCAAGTGGTCCCATTGTTTCGAAAGGTCTTACCTGGAACGTGATTGGGATTTTGTCATTAGCACAGAGGACGATTGTTTTCTCCCTCCCATTGGCTATGGCTGGCAGGTCTGTATCAAGATACTAAAAGACATCAAAATTGGACTGTCATTCAGATATAATTTCAACATAATTTCAATATTTGATACCATTCTACTTTGAACTATTTATAATAGGAAATTGTTTTATTACTAAGGCATTTCTATCTGTTGTAAATTTCTTTAAAGTATTTTAACAAAGATTCTGGAGGAGCACAAATACCAGATTCATTCCATGGGATCAGAGGTTGCTAACAAAAAATTTTTAATGCTTCAAAATGTCCTAGACATTCCAAAATTTATTGACAGTAGTTTAAATGAGAATAATGGCTAACAGTAGAAAACTATGCCTGGAACTTTCCTGTCCCTCAAATTTATTAGATTTGAGAGACTCAAACTTGCTTTTTGTTGAAGACTTCTGAAGTGTTGAGAAATAAAAGATTATGAATCTGTACTTTGGATGTGAAGAATAATTGCCATTTTTGGGTTAGAAAAAAATATCTGAATCTCATTTCGGTGAAATGAGATTGAATTCTTTAAATTTATTTAAAGATACCCAGTCAAAAAAAGTCTTCTTTGTTAAATCGAATATTTTATAATAAATTAAATTTTTAGTCCAGTTAAGAGTGTGTTTTGGAATCTGACAACTATGAGTTGAAAATAAAAAAAAAGGTCCATTAGGTCACCAATGTAAATTTGTTGCCTTCAGTCTTCTAACTAAAGCAATGCCATGAGCAGTAAGTCTCAGAATCTACGTTATTCAGCCCTGATTTTGAAACTGCTTTACAATAGATTTAAATTCAATGAATTTGAGAGTATGAATTTGAGAGCTTCTTTTAATTATATAAAAACTGATGTCTTTTCCATTTTCACAAAATGTCCTTAGTTTCCCAGCTATACAAAAATAATAAGGGGGAAATTCTCAAACATGAAAATGCCAGACTTCACTTTATATTTGAATGGTATGTCAGTGCAGAAGCTAATTATGCCCGTTAGATAGCCAGAGCAAGCTGTTGTGAATGTTCATAGACCACAGACATTATTTGGAGTTTCTGATGACTTCCCAAAAATATCAACTACTTCAGCTTCCCAATCTTAACATTTTAGTTGCATTAGATAGGGATGGGAATTAGAGGACGATTGATCACTTTGAACCTATAACATAAGTTTCCCTATGGAGCCAAGCAAGAAAAGACTATTAAATTAATGACTCTGGATTTTTTATTAAAATGAGTAAGTCTCTACAGCCTCTCCTGCAAGCTCTCACTGAACAATATTATATGAAATGAGTAATGTGATCAACTTTTTTATTCACTATGATTTTTCAATGACTCTTCCTATAAGTTTTACAGAAGAAAGTAATCGTCTTAATTAAAATGGGTAGGATAGGAAATTACTTAGAGGGATGAAGGAAAAGATGCCAGAGGAGTAGGGGATCCTATTTTAACCAGTCCCCTGAATTGAGCAGTATCTCTACCAGACCATTCTTAACACCCACAAATCAGCGTGAGATATGAGAAGATATACCTGGATCTCTACAAACAGAATATCTCCAGCAGTTGGTCTCAAGGTATGAAGCAGGGAGCCACAGATATCAGAAGACAAATGGAAGGGGGAGGGAGCCTCTGTGATCTTGCTCTGGGAAGGCAAAAGCCTCCCACGCTGGGGACCGGGCACAGACTTGCAGACCAGTAGCAGCAGGGAAAGGACTTTAGGGCAGCCCCCCAGACTGAAACCTGAAGCCACAGGGGTTGCGAGTGAATGGGGGGCAGCTTGTGGTTTCAGAAGCACAAAGGGCAGAGACATGCCCAGCCCTGTGAGCAAGGGCTGGGAGTGCTTCTGTGGGGTGCACAACCCAGGACACCCAGGATGCTGCAGTTTTTAGCAGCACAGTCAGAAATGGAGACAGTGTGTCCTGGAGAGCTCAGTGAAGAGCAGACAGAGATCTCTCTGTTCTGAGATAGAGGTTTGGATATGGTCACTTCTGCTTTGACTCCTGGAAGAGATGGGGAAAGCCGCCAGAGAACAAAAGCCCCAAAAAACTGGTCTTCACTGAGACCATCCCCCTCACCACAGGGGGCAGGGCAACTCTGCCCAAAAAGAGTTGCCTGAGTAACAGCACAGCAGGCCCCTCCCCTAGAAGACAGGTTGGAAGAACAAGAGGCTGACAACCCTAAGGTGCCTATAAAATAGGTGCATCTTGCTTGGGTTGTAGTCAATAATTTGGATTCTGTACATTCCTTCAACCACCCCTCAACAGAATGACTAAGAGGAGGAACCTCCAACAAGGGAAAGAATCAGAGAATATGGCCTCTGCCACAGAACAAATGGATATGGATATAACCAAGATGTCAGAAATAGACTTCAGAGTAACAATTATCAAGGCAATATCTAGCCTTGAGAAAAATATTAATGACAAGATAGAATCTCTAAGGGCAGAAATGAGATCTAATCAGGCTGAACTTAAAAATGCTATGAATGAAATGCAGTCTAAACTGGATACTCTGACTGCCAGTGTAAATGAGGCAGAAGAACGAATTAGTGAGCGAGAGGATAAGATGATGGAAAAGAAGGAAACCAAGGCAGCATGCGAAAAACAAATTAAAACCCAAAGAATCAAACTGAGAGAGATTAGTCACTCAATGAAACATTCCAATATCAGAATTATTGGGATCCCTGAGGGAGTAGAGAGAGAGAGAAGTCTAGAAGATATATTTGAGCAAATCCATAATTGAGAACTTCCCTAATCTGGGGAAGGAAACAAGCGTTCATGTCCAAGACACAGAGAGGACCCCTCCCAAGATCAATGAGAACAGACCAATGCCACAACATATAATAGTACACTTTGAAAATCTCAGTTCCAAGGAAACAATCTTGAAAGCAGTGAGGGGTAAGAGATTTCTTACATACAGAAGCAGGAACAGAATAGCATGACACCTGTGCACAGAGACCTGACAAGCCAGAAAGGGCTGGCAAGACATAGTCAGGGTACTAAATGAGAAGAATATGCAGCCAAGGATACTTTATCCAGCAAGGCTGTCATTCAGAATGGATGGAGAGAAAAGGAGCTGTCAAGACCAGCAGAAACTGAAAGACCATGTGACCACCAAGCTGGCCCTGCAAGAAATATTAAGGGGGGTTCTATAAAAGGAGAAAGACTCCAAGAGTGATATAGATCAGAAATTTACAGAGACAATCTATAGAAACAAGAACTTCACAGGCAACATGATGACAATAAAATCTTATCTTTAAATAATGACTCTCAATGGGAACAGCCTAAATGCTCCCATAAAGCAGCACAGGGTTGCAGATTGGATAAAAAGACAGGACCCATCCATATGCTGTCTACAAGAGATTCACTTTGAACCTAAAGATACATCCAGACTGAAAGTGAAGGGATGTAGAACCATCTTTCATGCAAACAGACCACAAAAGAAAGCTGGGGTAGCAATTCTCATATCAGACAAATTAAATTTTAAGCTAAATACTGTAGTTAGAGATACAGAAGGACACTATATCATTCTTAAAGGGTCTATCCAACAAGAGGATCAAACTATTGTAAATATCTATGCCCCCAACATGGGAGCAACCAACTACACAAGCCAACTGTTGTTAACCAAAATAAAGAGACATACTGATAATAATACATTAATAGTAGGAGACCTTAACACTCCACTCTCAGCAAAAGACAGATCATCTAAGCAGAAAATCAACAAAGAAACAGGAGCTTTGAATGGCACACTGGACCAGATGTACCTC
>CM052897.1:58043872-58065042 GCA_028534135.1 Potos flavus | reverse complement strand
GTGGACATAACTAGAGGGTATTACATTAAGTGAAATAAGTTAGAGAAAGACAAATACCATATGATTTAACTCATATGTGGAATTTAAGAAACAAAACAGATGAACATAGGGGAAGGGAAGGAAAAATAAAATAAGATGAAAACAGAGAGGAAGGCAAACCATAAGACACTTAACTATAAGAAACAAACTGAGGGTTACTGGAGGAAAGGTGCATAGGGGGATGGGATAACTGGGTGATGGGCATTAAGGTGGGCACTTGAAGTAATGAGCACTGGGTGTTGTATGCAACTGAGGAATCACTAAATTCTACCTCTGAAACTAATAATACAGTATATGTTAATTAAATTGAATTTAAATTAAAAATTTAATTAAAAACTACAATGAGATACCAACTCACACCTATCAGAATGGCTAAAATCAATAACACAAAAAACAACAAGTGTTGGCGAGGATGCAGAGAAAGGGGAACCCTCTTACATTGTTGGTGTGGATGCAAACTGGTGCATCCACTCTGGAAAAAAGGACGGAGGTTCTTCAAAAAACTAAAAATAGAATTACCTTAAAATCCAGCAACTGCACTGGTGGGTATTTACCCAAAGGACACAAAAATACTGATTCAAAGTGGCACATGCCCCTGATGTTTATAGCAGCTTTGTCAACAATAGCCAAATTATGGAAAGAGCCCAAATGTCCATCGACTGAGGATTGGATAAAGAAGATGTGGTACATATATACAATGAAATATTACTAAACCATCAAAAGAATAAAATCTTGCTATTTGCAACAACATGGATAGAGCTAGAGAGTATAATACCAAGCAAAGTAAGTCAGAGAAAGACAAGTACCATATGATTTCACTCACGTATGGAATTTAAGAAACAAAACAAACAAGCAAAGGAAAAAAGAGAGAGAAAGAAAGACAAACCAAGAATCTGATCCTTAACTATAAAGGAAAAAACTGAAGGCAACCAGAGGACAGGTAGATGGGGGTGAAATAGGTGATGGGGATTAAAGGCTACACTTATGATTAAAAAAAACAAAAAGTCTAGGGGTAAAAAAGATCAGGCAACAATACCAGATATTCAACTTAGATATTAGGAATAACTTTCCAATAATGACAACTAAGAAACAAGAGAACTGGATAGTCAAGAAAGATCGCAGCATCACGTTTTTCAGAGGACTATAGATACTTTTTTAAAATCAGTTTGATATGTTTCAGATATGGTCCTTCGTGAACCAGGAAATGAAGATGAACTCCATCCCTGATCCCTATTTGAACCATTTGGTCCTTTTTTAGAGAGTTGGCTGTAGTGAAAAAAAAAAACAATTCCTCTTAAAAAGATAGATCATTATACTTTAAACTGATCAGTGTTAAAACCATGAATGGAGTAACTGGCAGGTAATCTCTTACATATATTTTAAATGTAATTATTGTAAACCTTTACATACGAAGAGCACTTTAGTTTTGTCAAACCATATTCAGGGTGACTCAGTTAGTTGGGTATCCAACTTTTGATTTCAGCTCAGGTCATGATCCTCAGGGTCATGGGATTAAGACCTCTGCCCAGCTCTGTGCTTAGCGGAGTCTGCTTCTCTCCCTCTTCCCCTGCCCTTCCCCATACACAGTCTCTCTCTTTCTCGCTCTCTTGCTCTCTCTCAAATAAATAAATCTTAAAGAAAAAATATTTGACCTAAGATCTTACTTAATTTTAATATTCCTCTGAGGCAAGCATGAGGAATTGTCCTGATTTTCCTGTTGAAGACACAAGCTCTGATAAGCTATGATACTACATATCCTAAGACCTAGCAAGAGCTATTTCCTGTGGGCCACATGATCATCAGAGGTTTGCAACTTCCAAAGCTAGTGATGCCCATTCTTGGTGGAATGTGATAATAAAATCCTTAAGGACAGTGGTGGCCACGGCAGAAAGGGTGGGGGAGGATAGGATCTCTCTTCGTCATATATTCACAACCTTCTCTTATTTGGTACAGAAACGTCGGGCCTCCAGATTGTGGGATGCCCCTAAATTTGAGAAACACTGGAGAACAGCCATCAATGGTCCACCCCCACAACCTAAGAAGATAGTTCTCTGATCGATCAGCTTGCTACTCTGCACCCTAACCCTACCATCAAGAGAGGAAGGCTCTTCTGCTTCTGCCATGTGTTTTATCCACATGGCTTTTCCCATGTGCTCCATCCTGCCCATTCTTCTACAGTAAGGAAACCAGGCCTCATGAGTCCTCACTCTAACGTGGCAGAGCAGCACTAAACCAACCCGGTCTGCTCCAATACAAGGGACAAGGAGTAAGAGAGTGGAAGCCTGAGGGCAGGGCTAAGCCGTGGTTTCTTGTTCTCTTTGATCAATACAAAGAGTCAGAGTTTGTCAGTTTTGGATGGTTCCATACAGGGAAAATCATGGAGAGACAAGTATGGGATAAAGAGATGGAAAAGTAGGAAATTTTAAAAACACACTAAGAAATGTCAGGCCCATTATTCCCTTCTAGAAAGTGCTCTGGACACTTGAATTACCTTTGGGGCTTAATTCAGACTCAAGAGTTAAACACAGTAGGTTCACAATAGACTCCATTGTCAAGATTTTCATTAATAAAGTACTTGAGTGTGCTGCCTTTGAGGGCTCAAAGGCACTGCTTGAGTGACATTTGAATATGACAAAGTTCCCTACTCTCTAGTTTCATCTAACACCTAACATCATATAAAGAAGACTGTCTCAGATGCTCACCTGTGGCATATACCAAGCTAGCCACACTCTCTATATGGCCTAACCTAGGACATACTGGGAATTCCCTTCAAGACAGAGTCTGAGTGATGGGTGATGAAGAAAAGCAGGCTCATCTGCATGTGTCTAAGTACAATAACTGTGTATTTTCTTTAACAGTCCCCTTTCAAATACTTTATCCCATATTTATTCTCCATATATTAGCAAAATTCACAAAATGTTCCAATATTTTGGCAAAAAGATTACAGCCTTCTGAAAGAACAGATATACTTAACAAAACTTGTCTGTCATCATTCAAATTCAGTTTGGTTCAGAATTTAAGGCAGGGAGCTTTTTCTCAGTACAACATAGGCAGCAATATAGGATAGCAAAGAGTGAACACTACATAGAAAGATGGTATACAACCAACACATCTCCTCCCTTACTTGATGTTGGATATCTGGGGATAGGGTCATGAAGGCAGTGCCACCTGCCTAGTGAACCAAATTTCTTTCATTTCCATTCAAGTGACGATGACATCTAGGGCACAGCTTTGGTTGCCTGAAAAATAGAAGTTATTAGGCAGACATCACCACTACCCAGAAGAGAAAGTGATACTCATGGGCAGAGATGCCAGGAAATATGGCTGCACCTGAGAACTTGGAAATTGAATGAGACCCAAGCACATCACAACTGCCAAGCAAAGAAACCAGCAAACAAACAACTGATAAAAATAAATGTGATATAAAAGACATTTACTTTATTGATTCTTACTGGGTAATGGAATATAGTGATCTGATGTTCAAGTTTGGTTCATAAAACAGCACTGTAGATTAGGAAAATACATGGATTATAAAGTCACAAACCCATTCTGACTTTGTCTAAGTTACTCTGCTTTGTGGGCCTCAGTTTTCTCCCCTGTAAATAATGAGGCATAACTGGAAAATACTGAAGGCTTCTTTCATTTATATTATCCTGTGATCTAAATGTTCTCACAGTCTACAAGTCCAACATATAGCTATTCTCCAGACTGTGAAAAAGCCATTTCATCCAAAAATATTTCCTACATGGAAGGAATATTTAGGATTTTATCAAAGATGGTGACATTTGAACATAAAAACGTATATATTACATGACAGGGAAAGTAGAGCTTTTAAATTTAAACAACTGAACATAACATACCAAAAACTATACAACACAGAAGTTAACCCCAGGAGTGAAAATTAATCATAACACCAATAAAATAATAAGAAGAATGCATTATAGCAACAAAATATGTTTTTAAAAAACCCATTACCTTATCAGGTGTTGACTTGGTATTTGTTAAAATACAAATTTTTATTTTTTTTAAGTAAGCTCTACACCCAACATGGGACTTGAACTCAGAACCCCAAGATCACTAGTTGCGTGCTCTACCAACTAAGCCAGCCAGGTGCCCCACAGATTTTAATTTTTTAATTAAGACTTTACAAAAGTAATGGAGTTTTTTTTCACATGATAAAGAGACTACATAATTTTGGGGTTGTACTGAAAACAAAACTACACAAGTATGCTTTCTATTTTCATGTTAATTCAACAGGATTAAAAACACTTTCAGTGGAGGCACCTGGGTGACTCAGTCAGTTAAATGTCGACTCTTGATTTCAGCTGAAGTCATGATCTCGGGGTCCTGGGATTGAGGCCCATGTTAGGCTCTGTGCTCAGTGGGGAGTCTGCTTGAGGATTTCTCTCCCTCTCCCTCGACACCCCTCCCCCACTCTCCTCTCTTTCAAATAAATAAATTTTTAAAAAATAGTAATAATAATTTCAATGGTTTTGCCAGATCCAAAAACAGTTAAATATAAAATTCCAGTAAGAAATGTATAGAGGTTGACAGATAGCAAAATACATCTAGAATTGCCAAGAGTTCCAAAAAATAAAAAAGGTATTGATTGAGTTACCTTCAAAGTTTTACTTCTCAAAGTCAAGAAAATAAGACAAGTCATGGATTGGAAGAAAATATTTACAAAGATTCATCAGATAAACCTAAAATGTACAAAGAACTCTTTAAAAATCAACAATAAGAAAATGAACCACCAAAGTAAAAAATGGGCAAAATAATAGATTCCTCACTAAAGATGACATACAGATACCAAATAAGCATATGAAAAAATGCTCAACATCAGTGCCATCTGGGAACTGCAAATTTAAATAACAATGCCTAGAGGCACCTGGGTGGCTCATTTGGTTAAGAATCATCTGACTCTTGATTTTGGCTCATGTCATGATCTCAGGGTCCTGGGATGGAACCCCACATCGGATTCCACGCTCAGCAGGGAGTCTGCTTGAAGATTCTCTCTCCTCTCTCCCTCTGCCCTTCCCCCTGCTCAAGCTCTCTCTCTCTCTCTCTCTCTCTCTCTCACACACACACACACACACATTCTTTCTCTCTCCCAAATAAATAAATCTTTAAAAACAATAAAATAACAATGCCTAAATATCATTGAGATGAAGGTAAAGCATCCAGAGAAAGATTATCAAGAGCCAAATGAGGGGCGCCTGGGTGGCTCAGTCGTTAAGCGTCTGCCTTTGGCTCAGTCATGATCCCAGGGTTCTGAGGATCGAGCTTCACATTGGGCTCCCTGCTCAGCAGGAAGCCTGCTTTTCCCTCTCCTTCTCGCCCTGCTTGTGTTCCCTCTCTACTGTCTCTCTCTCTCTGTCAAATAGATAAATAAAATCTTAAAAAAAAAAAAAAGCCAAATGATAGAGAAATATTTGAGACAGCCCATACTAAGACATTTTGGAAAGTACAACCTTTACCCTCAAAGTTAGGCCATCATTCTAGAAATATCACTTTTTCTTAGTCATAAATATAGACATCTCACTTCTGATCATGTAGGATTGGCTTGTATCTGATCAACATTTCTGAGAACTAGAAGAAGATAAATGCAAAAAACATCTGTTTCAAAGTACTGGAATGTCTAATAAGGGTGTAAAGAGTCAAAGACCAAGACCTCAGAGGGAAGAAATGTGCACTGAAATGAGCTTAGTATTCTGCATTATTCTACGTTATCCTCAAGGCCTTTGTCTATTTTTAAGTGGTACATAGCCAAGAGACTGAGAAGCCTAGCAGAAACTGATAGCTAAGAGGCTGAGAACCTTAACTGAATTTCTGGCAGTTCATAGGTATACAGACACAAAACTTGAAATTCAGGGCTACCAAGGCAGCCAGAACTTGTTGGGCCAAGATCCCCAGAAGAAGCAAAATGCTTTTAAGGTGAGACTAACATTCCGCATTAATTCTTCCCATGAGATATTTGCCATTACCTAAGTAGCACATGACAAGAATATAAGATGAGCAAAAAGTAGTATCTACGAGCCTGAGAAGCCAAGCAGATCTGTAGTTCAAAATTGTAGCTCAGGGTCTGTCAAGAAAAGGTGACTGGTAATGACTTCTCTAGTTAGAGCTATAGAAGGTCACGGAAGCCCTACACTCTAGAAGCAATATTGAATAAGAAATAGACCATCACAACAATAGAAACACAATTTTGAAACAGCTCAATCCTAGATTGGATTAAGATGATTTGCCTCTAAAAAAAAAAAAACAAAGATGATTTGCCTCTGCCTACACAAAGCAAAAGTCATTCTTTTCTAGAGTAAGGTAACACCAGCCAGAATCTCAATTTTATTTCTAAAAATGTCAAATTGGGGGAAACCGGAGGGGGAGATGAACCATGAGAGGCTGCGGACTCTGAGAAACAAACTGAGGGTTGCAGAGGGGAGAGGAGTGGGGGATGGGTGAGCCTGGTGGTGGGTATTCAGAAGGGCACGTATTGCATGGAGCACCGGGTGTTGTACATAAACAATGAATCTTGGAACACTGCATCAGAAACTAATGATGTATTTTACGGTGACTAACATAACACAATAAAAAATAAATAAATAAAACAAAAATAAAAATGTCAACTGACCAAAAAAAGAAGAAAAAAGACCACAGAAACATATTCATGGGTTATCTACATATTGAAGTTATTAAATATGCATTTTAACTTTTTCTCATATACATTCATTCATGCATTTATTCAACAAACATTTGCCTTTCTCTAGCTTTACTAAGATATAATTGAACTGTGTGATAACCATGATAATTGTGAGTTTATGTGTACAAGATGATTTGATATATGTATAACTTGTGAAATAATTATCACAAGAAGGCTAGTTAACATATCCATCACCTCACATAGTTACCATTTTGTGTGTGTGATAAGAACATTAATGATCTACCATCTTAGCAAATTTAACATATATAATACAGTGTTGCTAAATATAGTTATCGTGCTGTACATTAGATCCCCAGAACTATTCATTTATAATTGGAAATTTGTACCCTTTGACCAAGATCTCTTCATTTTCCCAAACCCATAGCCTCTGACAACCACCAATCTAGTCTGTTTCTATGAGTTTGGCTTTTCTAGATTCTACACATAAGTGAGATCATAGAGTACTTGCCTTTTTCTGTCTGGTTCCACTTAGCATAATACCATCAGGGGTCATTCATGTTGTTACAAATGGCAGGATTTCCTTCTTTTTTATGGCTAAATACTATCCCATTGTGTATATATATATCCCCATGCATTTGTTGATAGACACTTAGGTTGTTTCCATGTCTTAGCTATGTGAATAATGCTGCAATGAACATGGGGGTACACATATCTCTTCAAGGTAATGATTTCATTCCTTTGAATACACACCCAGAAGTAGGACTGCTGGATATGTCAGGTCTATTTTTAATTTTTAATGACTCCCCATACTGTTTTCTATAATGGCTGTACTTATTTACATTCCCACCAACAGTACACAAGGATTCTCTTTTCCCCACATCCTTGGCAACACTTGTGATCTCTTTAGACATACATTTTAAAATGATTTTGATTAATGTGTTCAAGTAAATAGATGGCAAAATGGAGAATTTCTCTAGAGGACTGGAGTCTATAAAATAGAATCAAACATAAATGTTAAAATTGAAAAATATAATAACCAAAATTAAACACATTAGGTACAGAAGAATTAATAAACTAGAATGGGGTCAATAGAAAATATTCTCACTGAAATACAAGGACAAAAATGGGAAACACCATAAAATCATTAAAATCTTGTGGGAAATGGTAAGATCTAACATATGTTTAGAGTTACAGAAAAAAAGGACAGAATGGGACAGAGCAGTATAATTTAATATGAAAACATAGTTAAACAGAAGTTGAAAAATTCAAAAAGCAATCATAAAATTTGTATTCAGGTCAGAAAAGACCCTGAATAGCCAATGTAATGTTGAAAAAGAAAACCAAAGCTAGAGGCATCATAATTCCAGACATCAAACTGTGTTACAAAGCTGTAATCATCAAGACAGCATGGTACTGGCATAAAAATAGATATATAGTTCAATGGAACAGAACAGAAAACCCAGAAATGAACCCACAATTGTACGGTCAATTAATCATCAACAAAGCAAGGAAGAATATCCAATGGAAAAAAGACAGTCTCTTCAACAAATGGTGTTGGGAAAATTGGACAGCCCTGTGCAGAAGAATGAAACTGGACAACTTTCTTACACCATACACAAAAATAAACTCAAAATGGATGAAAGACCTAAATGTGAGACAGGAATCCATCAGAATCCTAGAGGAGAACATAGGCAGCAATTTCTTTGACCTCGGCCATAGCAACTTCTTGCAAGACATGTTTCCAAAGGCAAGGGAAACAGGGGCGCCTGGGTGGCTCAGTGGGTTAAAGCCTCTGGCTTTGGCTCAGGTCATGATCTCAGGGTCCTGGGATCGAGCCCCGCATCGGGCTCTCTAATCAGCGGGGAGCCTGCTTCCCCCTCTCTCTCTGCCTGCCTCTCTGCCTGCTTGTGATCTCTGTCAAATAAATAAATAAAAATCTTAAAAAAAAAAAAAAACAAAGGCAAGGGAAACAAAAGCAAAAATGAACTATTGGGACTTTATCAAGATAAAAAGCTTTTGCATAGCACAGGAAACAGTCAACAAAACCAAAAGACAACCAAAAGAATGGGAGAAGATATTTGCAAATGTCTTATCAGATAGAAGGCTAGTAACCAAGATCTATAAAGAACTTATCAAACTCAACACCCCAAAAATAAAAAATCTAGTTGAGAAATGGTGGGTATGGAGGAGAGCACGTATTGCATGGAGCACTTGGTGTGGTACGTGAACAATGAATCTTGGAACACTGAAAAAATAAAATTAAATTAATTGAAAAAAATGGCCTACATCAAAAAAAAAAAAAAAAAAAGAAAGAAATAGGGAGAAGACATGAACAGACATTCCTCCAATAAAGACATATATGAAAAAATGCTCCACATGACTCGGCATCAGGGAAATACAAATCAAAACCACAATGAGATACCACCTCACACCAGAATGGCTAAAATTAACAACTCAGGAAACAACAGATGTTGGCGAGGATGTGAAGAAAGGGGACCCCTCTTACACTGTTGGTGGGAATGCAAAGTGGTGCAGCTACTCTGGAAAACAGTATGGAGGCTTCTCAAAAAGTTAAAAATAAAAAAAAATTAAAAACTACCCTACAAGCCAGTACTTACAGTACTAGGTATTATCCAAAGGATACAAACATAGTGATTCAAAGGGGCACATGCACCCCAATGTCCACAATAGCCAATATGGAAAGAGCCCAGGTGTCCATCAACAGATGAATGGATAAAGAAGATGTGGTATACATATAACAATAAAATACTACTCAGCACCAAAAAGAATGAAATCTTGCCATTTGCAACCACGTGGATGGAACTAGAGGGTATTATGCTAAGAGAAATAAGTCAGTCAAAAGCAAATACCATATGATTTCGCTCATATGTGGAATTTAAGAAACAAAACAGATGACTATAGGGGAAGAGAAGGAAAAATAAAATAAGATGAAAGCAGAGAAGGAGGCAAACCATAAACTCATAACTATAGGGAGCAAACAGGGTTTCTGGAGGGGAGGTGGATGGGGGATTAGGTAACTGGGTGATGGGCATTAAACAGGGCACTTGATGTAATGAGCACTGGGTGTTGAATGCAACTGATGAGTCACTAAATTCTACCTCTGAAACTACTAATACACTATGTTAACTAAATTAAATTTAAATAAGAAATTTTTTTTAAAAAGAAAAATTCTAAGAGCAGAAAGGGGACATTATGGTGACGCAGAGGTACTAATTACAGGAAGTAGCTACCATCCTTAGGGCTAGGGGTACAAGGAGATGAATTTGGATGGCCAGCCACTAGGAGCCTGCAGGAGATTCTCTGAGAGCTGGGACTCAGATCCCTGAAGAGGCACAGTGCCCATCTGTGTTGCTATCTCAAGAGTTCAGAGGAGGGACCTTGTGGAGCTGAGAAGGGGAACTTTCTTGATGCTGCCATGTCTAAGAGGGCATAAAGGGACGAGTTCTGCGAGTGCTGAGAGAAAGGTGGAAAGTGGAATCCCAGCTATTGCTGGGGTGCTAACAGAAACAGCAAGTAGTCTCCCTTCAGTGCCAGAACCTAAGAGAAGTCGGTTGCCAAATATATTTCCCACAACCTGCGCATCACAAAGCATAATGGTGGGTTTCAGGATGAAAAGTTGCTTAATAACTATGAACCTCCAGCAGGATAAATACAAAAGAAACCACAGCTCACCACTTCATAATAGGCAAGAAACCAAAACCAAAGAAAAGAGAAAAATTTAAAAACAGAAACAAAGGGCAAATACCTTTAAACAGCACCACCTTTAGGCACAGGCAACTGTGGTCCTGGCCTGGACTTGTGCTTTGGGGGTTCGTGTTCGTCTTCCTTCCCACTGTCACTCTCCATAGGGTAAGGGCCCTGCCGTCTGGCTGATACGTCCACCTGCAGCCAGCACACTCTGTAACTCGGGCTCCAAACATCTGGGGCCTCGAATTCCCTGCCCACAGAGTCTCGGGTCCACCTCCAGCCTGCACAGCCCTCTTTCGGCTGGAGTGCCGGGAGCGTGCTGGGTGCCGGCTGAATTCCTTAAGCATGCAGACACCCTCATCATTCAGGAACCCCCAAGGGTGGGACAGGAAACGGCCTTGGGTCAAGGGCCTCCATTTTTTAGCCTGAGAAAGAAAGTAGCGGCAAGACCGCCTTCGAAAGAACAACCGACCAGTAGACTGAAAACTTCCCAACAGACGTGATGGAAGCCTTAAGGCAAGGAGGATAAGGAGGATAGCCTGGAAATGAAAGAAAATAAATGCAGACGAGAGTTCTACACTTCAAAATGTACCGCAGAACAAAAGCGAACGTACCTCAAAAACGGAGAGAGAGCTCCACCTCCGCCTGGCACCTGGCGCCCCGCCTGATGGGGGATGGGCCGAGGGGAGGTCCGTGCGCAGGCGCGCAGAGGATGCCGGTCCTGCCAAGCGGTCCCAGGCAGCATTGCGCCGCGCAGCCTATTGTTCCCAGTCAGGTGGTGGGTGGCACGAGGGTGGAAGACTGTGGGGAAAGCGCGAAGTTTAAAAGGCAGCCCTTTTCTGGGCCTCCAAAAGCGGGCGCCGCCTGAACGAAGTGCCACTGCCGCTTGAATGGCGGCGGCAGGCTGGGAGGACAGCCCGTACTACTTCTTCAAGGTAGTGGAAAGCTTCTTCAACCACGAGGCCAGCATCCTGGAGGGCATCCTGGTGGCACACGTCCAGAACGGCAAGAGCGAGGAGCAGAAGCAGAATGGGGTGCGTGGCATCCTGCGTATCCTCAAGCCCTGCAACCACTTGCCAAGCCCGAGCTTCCTCATTCCGCAGGACAACAGGTCATCCAGAGTTATGGGGCCCAGCACAGCCAGCACTGCACGCTCCTGTTACAGCAAAGATGTGAATGTAAAGTAAGTAAAAGTTTTGGCTTCTCTTGTGACGGCTAAATGTGCTGTGGTTGATGTGCCATTTGGGTCGGGGTGGGGGTGGGGGGTAGGAGGGGCTAATGTTGGTGTTAATACCAAGAACTACACCAGTAATGAATTGGAAAAGATCACAAGGGAGTTTACCAAGGAACTCACAAAAAAGGGTTTTATTGGTCCTGGCGTTGATGTGCCTTTCCCAGACACGGGCACCTGCGAGCAAGAGATGTCCTAGATTGCTGACACCTATGCCAACACCATAGGGCATGTAAAATAATGTACATCCCTGCCTGGTAAATCCATCAGTCTCGGTCGCATCCACCCACATCTCTCTGCTACTGGCTGTAGTGTTTTGCATGGGATTGAAAACTTCCTAATGAAATCTCTTTCATGAGCATTTTAGGAATGACACCAAGGTTTGGAGATAAAATATTTGGTTTTTAGGGAGTTAGCAATTTTGCAGTCTATATTTACATTGTAATTTTGCTAAATGTGTTGATGTTGCTGAATCTATTGGGAGCGTATTGAACTCAGATTGCAACATGGATCAATCCTGAATTTCTCCAAGGCAAAGCCCTAGGAAAGAAGCATCCTGCAAGCAAACTGGCATACTAGTCCCTATTGCTAATGAGAAGCAAGTGACCAAATCCTGTGCACTCAGAGTCAAAGCCAAGATCATTACTAAAACTGCCAATAAACCGACAATGCAGAAGCTGGTAAGATTTTTCTGAAGAGGAACATTATGGTTATTCCTGATCTATACTTGAATGCTGAAGGAGTGACAATATCTTACTTTGAGTGGCTGAATAATATAAATCATGTCAGCTATGGCTGTTTGACCTTCAAGTATGAAAGTGATTCTAACTACCACTTTCTCATATCTGTTGAAGACAGTTTAGAAAGAAAATTTAGAAAATACCATTGAACTTTTCCCATTGTATCCACAGCAGGGTTCCAAAACAGAATATCCAAGAAAGACATTGTGCTTTCTGGCTTAGCTTACATTTGGAGTTTTCTGCCAGGCAAATCACGTAGACAGGCACAAAGTATAACCTAGGATTTGACCTGAGAACAGCTGCCTATGTAAGCACCACTGAGAAAGTCTTTGAAGTGTACAATGAAGCTGGTTTGACCTTCAAATAAATGGATCATAGCTGACTTCTTCACTATCCTCTTATCCTGTAACTTCCACAAATTTATCACAAGTTAAATTTAACCACAGAAAGATTTTTCTCTAGTGGACACCATTCTCAATAAGTCCATCCAATCAGCCCTTTAAGAAGAAAGAAATTAAAGGGGAGATCGCATACCCATTGGTGAGTGTAAAAGTAGAAATTGCCTGTGCTAGAGGGCCACTTGGGATATTTTGCCTTTAAATAAAAAGTCTTTTCTTCTAGCTATGTGCTCCCTTGCTGCATAGCCTGTTCCCAACATGTTAATTACCTTTTTTTTTCAGCTGAGCAATCAGTCATTTGCATAATTTTGCTCTGGCCAAATCTGAGATGCGACATGCTATAAATCTGATGCATTTAAGAAATGGGTGTCAGGTATTTTCAGAAGGTAGTGTTGTCCCAAAATTAGTTATTTTTTCACATCAGCAAAATAACTCAATTTCACAGGTTGCAAACAAAAACAAAAGCTGTTTCTTATATGCATTTTATTTTTTAAAAATGATAGAAGTACATGTTGCTATAATAAAATTGCCATTAATCATTTAACAAGCCTAACCTTGACTCAAGCGGTAAGTGCTTATAAACATAAATGGAAAAAATCTCATATTTTATGACATAAAATAGTATCATTTATAGCTCTTCAGTTCTGTATTATTGTCCAGCAAAGATAAAAAGCCAGATGGATAATCATTATCTTCATAACTACAGATGGTGGAGGCTATTTTTATTGTGGCCATCTGAATTTGCTAAATATAATTATGACATGTAGTCCAAATAATGCAGTAACCTCCTTATGATGTTAATTTTTTATTTCTTTAAAAATGTATTATGCTGAGTAATTGAACAATAATTCAAGTAGAGTATCCCAGAAAAAAACTATTTGGTCTTGCTCTCTGGAGTCTGGCTGACATCTTAAGCATTGCCAATGTCTCCAGCCCTGCCTGATTCCATGTCCCTTCTCTTTTAGAGGCCTCAAATTCACACAAGCTTAATTAAAAACGTGAGGCTTAAAACATTGGATTGAGTGTTTTGTTTGAGACTTTTTTGGCCAGGACCTTTTGAACAGTGGTAAACCAACGAAATACTAGACATTAGGATTGTAATGAATGAGCGTTTTTTAAAAAACAATAATACTCTTTCAGAAATTGCTAATTACTTTGTAACTTCATGACTTAACCTAGTAATAAAACAGTTATTAAAAGTCTGCCTTTTCGAAAAAAAAAAAAACTGAAAGGGAAATATTTTCAGACAAACAGCAGCTAAGGATATTTAGCACCAGTATACTTTCACAACAGAAATACTGAAAGGATATCCTTTCATAGATGGAATATATTCCTAAATGGTAACATCGAAATAGAGGGATGAATTAAGAGCAACGGAAAGTTTGAACATGTAAGTTTATTTTTTTATTTGTACCTTTTTTATTATTAAGTTCAATTAGCCAACATAGAGTAAATCATTAGTTTTCGATGTAGTGTTCAATGATTCATTAGTTGCATATAACACCCAGTGCTCATCACATCACGTGCCCTCCTTAATATCCGTCATGTAAGTTTAGTGAATATTGACCTATATAGTAACAATAATGTCTTGAGGATTATGCATATACATAAATATATCTGTATACATGTATATACACACATATATATAATCAAAATACATGACAATAACAGCACAAAAAGTTGGAGAGGGGTAAAAAGTGTTAAAACTATGCCAAGATCCTTACATTGCCTAGGAAATGGTAAAAGTACTAATTTATAGGATACATGTGGTAATATCCAGGGTAATAGCTAAAATAAGAGTAAAAGATTGCCTCCTAATAGAAATGAAAGAACGAAGTGATTTAAAAAGATGTTAGAGTTAGGGAGGTAAACCATCATAAGATTAGCATAGGGTGGCATGTATAATCAATTCTAGTTTGGCTGCATAAGGCAAAGTCAATATTCAACCCAGAGGTGCCTTAGGAATAAATACAGTCCAATTCAAAAGAGTAGAAACAGTATTTTGAGAAGCTACATTTCCTTTAGCTCAAACATGCAAATGTAGTTCCAGGCCTGGGATACCACAGCTGATAAGAAGAACCAGTACCACAACAAAAACCTCCAATGTCCAGCAGTCTCTTTTAAAGGGTTCCACATTGGGGTGCCTCAGTAGCTCAGTCAATTAAGCATCTGCCTTCAGCTCAGGTCATGATTCTTGAGTCCCGGTATTGAGCACCAGTCATGCTCTCTGCTCAGCAAGGAGTCTGCTTCTGCCTCTGCCTCTGCCCCTCCCATCGCTCCTGCTCTCTCTTGCTCACTCTATTTCTCTAACAAATAAAAGAGTAAAATCTTAAAAAGAAAAGGGGGGGTTTCCACATTTACCACTCTTCATTTTCTTGTGAGGCATACATTGACCCAATTGAGTTAAGAAACCCTTCATGATCTTACCATGTCTTTAATAAAAACATTTTAATTTCCCATTCTAATTGTTCAATTAGGTCACTGCCCCATAGGTTTTAAGGGTTCTTTTGACCCGTTTTTGTAATGTGTTTTGAAATGTGTTTCTTGATCCAATGAGATGTTGGTTATGGCTCCAAATTGACATAAAATGCCTATTTCTAGGACCTGCTGTTTCTCTGAAAGAGTAAGTATAAGTGTCATTTCTGTTAAAATCCTTTTGAATCCTTCAGAGACATCAGCAGTGGCCCTGTGTCAGTCACCTGTCGGCTTTGGGTCAGTCTTTGTTCTTGGAGATTTTCCCAAGGCCAATTTCAGGTAGTTTTTCTCCTGTTAACATTTAGGAAATTACATTTGTAACTTCCACATTAGTGACTGATGGATGGCAGTGGAATATGTTTTTGTAAATTCATTGTTGTATGGCTTGGACACTACCATGCCTGCTCATTTCATGTGTTCAGGTGGCTACATACAGGCAGTGGACCAAGGCATCATCTTGGCATTCTGATTCTCCTCTGAGATAGTAATTGGGTTCTTTTGGTGAGCATCCATATAATCTACTTTAATTTTCTTTCTAAAATTCCACAGACCAGCACACCTAGGTGGGGCAGTCAGTTAAGTGTCCAAGTTGGTTTGGATTCGGGTTGTGATCTCAGGGTCATAAGATTGAGCCCCTGTTGGGCTCCATGCTCAGTGGGGAGTCTGCTTGGGTTTCTCTCTCTCCCTCTGCCCCTCCCCACCCCCACTCACTCTTGCTCTCTCTCTCTAACGTAAATAAATAAATCTTTTAAAAAAAATAGTAAAATTCCACAGGCCTTCCACAGTTGTGTTCTTCATATACAGTAGTCTTTAATTATTCATTCATTAAAACATTTATCAACCATACCTGGGCCTTTGACTCTGGACGGAGAATTTGTGATACCCATACTTTTTTTATATAGCATTTTATAACACTTAGGACTTTGTTCTAGGGCAAGATTTAGTTCTTTTTGTATTGCTCTATGCACTGCTTTCAGTTCAGCCCATTGTACAAAATTACCTGTGCCTTTTCATTTTTTTAATTTAATCCCAGTATAGTTAACATACAGCATTATATTAGTTTCAGGTGTGCAATATATGATTCAATAGTTCTGTGCATTACTCAGTGCTCATCATGATAAGTTTACTCTTAATCTCCTTCACCTATTTCACCCATCCCCCCACCCACCTCCCCTCTGGTAACCATCAGTTTCTTCTCTATAGTTAAGAGTCTGATTCTTGGGGTGTCTGGGTGGCTCAGTCAGTTAAGCATCCAACTCTTAATTTCAGCTCAGGTCATGGTCTCAGGGTCCCGGGACCAAGCCCGGCATCAGGCTCTTCACCCAGGGGGAGTCTGCTGGAGATTCTCTCCCTCTCCCTCTGCTTGTTCCCTCCCCCCATGCTTGTTCTCTCTCTCTCAAATAAATAAATAAATAAATCTTTAAAAAGAAGAGTTTGATTCTTGGTTTGTCTCTCTCTCTTTTTTTTTCCTTTGCTCATTTGTTTTGTTTCTTAAATTCCACGTATGAGTAAAATCGTATGGTATTTGTCTTTCTCTGACTGATTTACTTTGCTTAGCTTTATACTTTCTAGCTCCATCCATGTTGTTGCAAATGGCAAGATTTCATTCTTTTTTGTGACTAAATAATATTCCATTATGTATATATACATATACACATATATATGCATATTTATGTGTGTGTGTGCATATGTGATATATATATCACATCTTCTTTGTCCATTAATCTGTCAGTGGACACTTGGACTGCTTCCACAGTTTGGCTATTGTAGATAATGCTGCAATAAACATAAGGGTGCCTGTATCCATTCGAATTAGTGTTTTTGTATTTTGGGGGTAAATATCCAGTAGTGCAATTACTGGATTGTAGGGGATGTCCACTCTCACCACTTATATTCATATATTCAACATAACACTGAAGGTCTAGCCACAGCAATCCAACAACAAAAAGAAATAAAAGGCATCCAAACTGGTAAAGAAGAAGTAAAACTTTTGCTATTTGCAGATGACATGATACTATATATAGAAAACCCCAAAGACCCCACCAAGAAATAGTAGAATTGATAAATGAATTCAGTAAAGTCACAGGGTACAATATCAACATACAGAAATCCGTTGCATTCCTATACACTAATAATGTAGCAGCAGAAAGAGAAATTAACAAATTAAGAAAACAATTCCATTTACAAGTGCACCAAAAACAATGAAGTACCCAGAAATAAACTTAACTAAAGAGGTAAGAGACCTGTACTCTGAAGACTATAAACATTGATGAAAGAAATTGAAGACTACACAAAGAAATGAAAAGACATTCTGTGCTCATGGATTGGGGGACTAAATATCGTTAAAAAGTCTGTGCCCTAGGTGTGGTGCATGAACAATGAATCTGGGAACACTGAAAAAATAAAATTAAAAAAAAAACGTCTGTGCCTTTGCCTTTTTCAAGTAGGGATTTACTGTCTGCTGGGCAAATAGCTGCAGACTTCCATATAAAGTGTCCTTTTTCAGTACAGGAGCTCCCACTAGTGGAGCAAGAAGCATATTACACTTTAATGCGAAGAGTGACCTAAAATTCCTATCACTCACCAACAGGAGAAAGTGTTCTATCATTGATCCTAGAGGTAGAAAGAGACTACCTTCTCATGAATATGATGCACTTACTCCATTTCAGCATATTCCTAAGTATAACATATACATTTTACCAAAGAACTTTGTTGTACAGCTCTTTCTTTCTTTGAATGTATTTTTGACATCACTCATATCAAAAAATATATCTTGGTAATTGTCCTTCAGCCATATAGTCTGTTTCCACCAGAGCTTAAGAGTGTACTAATAATTGTGTCTCAAATGGTTTGTACTTAGTCATAGCATAGTTTTCTAAATCAGAATACCAGTAGCTGCCATTTGGTGTCAGAATTGGAGTTTTGCTAATAACTCCAGGCTGTCTGAGTTTTAGTAGTATACACATATAAAATCATTGGTCCTTTAGGGTTATGTAGTCCCAGAGGTGCAGTTTGTACTCTTACCCTTTACATATCTTCAAAGATGTCCTTTGTTCCAGCTCATCTGAATTGAGTGTTTTTTTCCTGGTCACTCTATATTAGAGTGGATAGGATACCCAAATGCAGTATATGTGTCTACCAAAATCTGTATTGCTCCACAAGATTTTGTGTTCTTTTCTCATTTGTAAGACCCAGAAGGGATAGTAATTTGTTCTTTACTATTTGTGAAATGTCCCCAGAGGCCTCAACTTGGGATATTCCTCGATATTTGACAGATTGGCCTTGGCCCTTAATCAGCCATATAAATGCCCTTGACTTCCTCTTCCAAAGAAGAAATATCAATGTAATGAATCAACTGATGTTGAAAGTGGTCATATCTAAATCTTATCCTATCATGTTATGACAGTATGCCAGAGAATTCAGGTACCATACAAGAGGACAGTAATTGCATGATGGAGTTTATCTCACATGAAGATGAACTGTACTTGACCTGCTTTCCAGAATGGGATATAAAAGCCAAGTCACCTTTAGCAAACCAGTCACCTTTAATGTGCTTAATTCCTGAAATGTTTTCCTCATGTCTGGCATACCAAAGGCTTTTGATGGAAGTTCTTTTAAAATTCAGTAGTCAACAGCTGTGCAATGTTTTTCATAAGCCATATGGGAATATTATAGAGAGAATTAGAGGAGACATTCACTCTTTATTCTACTGCTTTCTTAATAAGGGCTGAGGTTCACTATCCTCTAGTACTCAGATACTGCTTAGTAATTACTATAGAAGAGGGTGCAGGCAATGCTAATGGATCCCCTTTAGCATGTAATTAGAACCAGGCAAAGGGTGAATTTACCCAACATTTGGTTACAACCTGGTAATGGCAATGCTCTCTATTCTTGCATCACCTGTCTTCTGTATATACATTTGGGACAATGTGATACCTCTACTGTGTATCTCTCACTTTCTCAATTATCTACACTTTTACTCAGTCTTCATACCTTCTGCCACAGAATCAGCATGCCACCCCAAGTTTTACTTTTAGCCCCTTAATGTTACTTTCTGATTTCCCTACAAATGTAATAGATGTCATGTACCAGAATCCTTAGGGAAACTAATATGTTTTCAATGTTAAAAAAAAAGCATAGAGGTTATGATGGTCCTAAGGAGGGGGGGGTGTGATCATGGACAAATCTAAAAGATGAGATCCAAAAGGTTAGAAATTAAATTCTCCATGCCTATAACCAGATCTGCAGGACAAGGTTTCTTCAACAACCATATGTTTTGATGGAGGAGTTAAGATGGCAGAGAAGTAGGGGACCCTTGGCTTTCCTCATCCCTGGAATACAGCTATATTGAGGTCAGATCCTTGGAACACCCAGAAAATCTATCTCAGGATTGGGAGAAGGATCTCCACCAGTGGAGGGAGATCGCATGACAGACACACGACTTTTTTCAACAAACAAATTGAAGGACACCTAAAGGTTCAAACACTCTCCACTGCAAGCAAGGAGGAACTCTGCGGAGGATGGACCAGTGGGAAAGAGCAGCCAAAACACAACAGCAGAGTGTAGACAGAATACACCAGAAACACTTCCTGAAGTGCCAGGCCCTGGACAGTGTATGACCTCTTTTTAATATAGTATTACCCTGAGGTGCAGGAAACAACAAGCTTTCATGAACTCAAGAGACAGAAACTTAACCAAAATGACAACATGGAGGAATTCTCCCCAAGAGAAAGGTCATGAAGATATCACAGCCAGGGACTTGCTCAAAACAGCAGTATATCTGAACAAGATTTGGATCAACAGTCATAAGACTACTAGTTGGACTTAAAAAAAGCATACAAGACACCAGAGAAACCCTTGCTGCAGGGATAAAAGACCTAAAAGCTAGTCAGGCTGGAATAAAAAATGCTATAACTGAAATGCAAAACACACTGGATATAATCACTATGAGGATTAAAGAAGCAGAGGAAAGGATAGGTGATATAGAAGATAAAATTATGGAAAATAATGAAGCCGAAAAGTAGAGGGAAAGAGAGGTGCCTAGGTGGGTCTGTTGGTTGTGTGTCTGCCTTGATCCTAGGGTCCTGGGATCAAGCTCCACATTAGGCTCCCTCCTCAGCAGGGAGTCTGCTTCTCCCTCTCTCTCTGCCCCTCCACCCCCTGCTCATGCTCTCTCTCTCACTCTCTCTCGCGCTCTCTCAAATAAAATCGTTAAAAAAAAATAAGAGAAAAAGAAAAATATTAGATCATGAATATAGACTTAGGGAACTCAGTTGTTCCACAAAGTGCGATAATATCTGTATCATAAGAGTCTCAGAAGAAGAGTGGGGAAAAGGGGCAGAGGTTTATTTGAACAAATTATAGCTGAGAACTTCCCTAATCCGGGGAAAGAAATAGGCATTCAAAAGTCAAAAAGGCACTTTTTGAGAACTCCTCTCAAAATGAACATAAACAGGTCAACACCATGACATGTCATAATGAAACTTGCAAAATAACACAGATAAGAGAGAATTCATTGGTTAGGTTTATTCCCAGGTATCTTATGGTTCATGGTGCTATAGTAAATGGAATCAATTCTCTAATTTCCATTTCCATATTGTCATTGTTAGTGTATAAGAAAGTAACTGATTTCTGTGCATTGGTTTTGTATCCTGCCACATTACTGAATTGCTGTATGAGTTCTAGTAGCTTGGGGGTGGAGTCTTTTGGGTTTTCCATATAAAGTATTATGTCATCTGCGAAGAGAGAGAGTTAGACTTCTTCTTTGCCAATTTGAATACCTTTTATTTCTTTTTGTTGTCTGATTGCTGTTGCTAGGTCTTCTAGTACTATGCTGAACAAGAGTGGTGAGAGTATGGGGCGCCTGGGTGGCTCAGTGGGTTAAAGCCTCTGCCTTCGGCTCAGTTCATGATCTCAGGGTC
>CM052897.1:58024791-58043372 GCA_028534135.1 Potos flavus | reverse complement strand
CATTGGGGTACATGTGGCCCTTCTTTGTACTGCATCTGCATCTTTGGGGTAGATACCCAGTAGTGCAATTGCAGGGTCATAGAGTAACTCTATTTTTAATTTCTTGAGGAATCTCCACACTGTTTTCCAAAGTGGCTGCACCAATTTGCATTCCCACCAACAGTGGAAGAGGGTTCCCCTTTCTCCACATCCTCTCCAACATCTGTTGTTTACTGAAGGACTTATCTTGTGCCTCACACTGCAGTGTGTGTTCAGAGTATCCAAAGTAACATTGAGCTCAATCCCTATCCTCAAGGAACATTAGTTTAACTGAAGAAGAAAAGAAAAACACCTATTACTAAATATTTTAGATACTAATCCTTTATCCGATCTGTCATTTGAAAATATCTTCTCCCATTCCATAGGTCACCTTTTAGTTTTGTTGATTGTTTCCTTTGCTATGCTGAAGATTTTTATTTTGATGTAGTCCCAATAGTTTATTTTTGCTTTTATTTCCCTTGCCTCAGGGGATCTATCTAGAAAAAAGTTGCTATGGCCAATGTCAGAGAAATTACTGCCTATGCTCTGTTCCAGGATTTCTATGGTTTCCTGTCTCACACTTAGGTCTTTCATGACATTTTGAATTTATTTTTCTGTATGGTGTAAGAAAGTGGTCCAGTTTCATTCTTTTTTTCCCCCAAATACTTTTATTTTATTTTTTCAGTGTTACAAGATTCATTGTTCATGTACCACACCCCATGCTCCATGCAATACGTGCTCTCCTCAACACCCACTACCAGGCTCTCCCAACCCTCCACCCCTTCCCCTCCAAAACCTTCAGTTTGTTGCTCAGAGTCCACAGCCTCTCATGGTTCATCTCCCCCTACGATTTCCCCCAATTCACCCTTCCTTTCCTTCTCCCAATGTCCTCCATGTTTCTCTTTATGCTCCACATGTAAGTGAAACCATATGATAGTTGACTCTTTCTGCTTGACTTATTTCACTCAGCATAATCTCTTCCAGTCCCATCCATGTTGATACAAAAGTTGGGTATTCATCCTTTCTGATGGAGGCATAATATTCCATTGTATATATGGACCATATCTTCTTGATCCATTCATCTGTTGAAGGGCGTCTTGGCTCTTTCCACAGTTTGGTGATTGTGGCCATTGCTGCTATGAACATTGGGGTACGTGTGGCCCTTCTTTGTACTGCATCTGCATCTTTGGGGTAAAGATCCAGTAGTGCAATTGCAGGATCATAGGGTAGCTCTATTTTTAATTTCTTGTGGAATCTCCACACTGTTTTCCAAAGTGGCTGCACCAACTTGCATTCCCACCAACAGTGTAAGAGGGTTCCCCTTTCTTTTGCATGTAGCTGACCAGTTATCCCAACACCATTTGTTGACTAGACTGTTTCCCATTGAATATTCTTTTCCTTGTTGAAGATTAATTGGCCATATAATTGTGAGCTTTTGCCTGGGTTCTGTGTCAGTACCATACTGATTTGATTGCCACAGCTTTGTAATATAACTTGAAGTTTGGAATTCTGATGCCTCCAGCTTTGCCTTTCTTTTTCAAAATTGCTTTGGCTAGTCAGATTCTTTAGTGGTTTCATATGAATTTTAGGATTCTTTGTTCTAGTTCTATGAAAAATGCTGTAAGTATTTTGATGGGGATTGCATTAAATCTGTATATTGCTTTGGGTAGTATAGACATTTTATTTTTTTTCCTTTTGTTTTATTTTTTTCAGTGTTCCAGGATTCATTGTTCATGCACCAGACCCAGTGCTCCATGCAATACGTGCCCTCCTCAATACCCACCACCAGGCTCGCCCAACCCCCCACCTCCCTCCCCTCCAAAACCCTCAGTTTGTTTCTCAGAGTCCACAGTCTCTCATGTTTCATCTCCCCCTACGATTTCCCCCAATTCACCCTTCCTTTCCTTCTCCTAATGTCCTCCACGTTTTTTCTTATGCTCCACACATAAGTGAAACCATATGATAATTGACTCTCTCTGCTTGACTTATTTCACTCAGCATAATCTCTTCCAGTCCCATCCATGTTGATACAAAAGTTGGGTATTCATCCTTTCTGATGGAGGCATAGTATAGACATTTTTTTTTAACAATATGTTTTGTCTTTCCATTACTTTGTTTTGTCTTTAATTTAGTTCATCTGTGTTTTATAGTTTTTGGAGTAAAAGTCTTTTAACTCTTTGGTTATGTTTATTCTTAGGTATCTTATTATTTTGGGTGCAATTGTAATTGGAATTGTTTTCTTAATTTCTCTTTCTGCTACTTAATTATTGGTTTATAGAAATGCAAAAGATTGCTGTACAATGATTTTGTATTGTGTGACTTTACCGAATTTATCAGTTCTAGCAGTTTTTTGGTGGAGTCTTTAAGGTTTTCTATATAGAGTATCATGTAATCTGGAAATAGTCAAAGTTTTACTTCTTCCCTGCCGATTCGGATGCCTTTTATTTCTTTTTGTTGTCTGATTGATGTGGCTATGACCTTTTTTTTTAATGGTTTTTCTTGATGAACAACTTAGTTTTGTTTTACCTTTATTATTTCTTAGCTCTATTTTTTAACTTTAAAAAATATTTCATAGTTTCCTCCCTTACCTTTACTCCGCATCACACACACACACACACACACACACACACATACACACACACACACACACACAGCTTTCCAAATGCCTTAGAGATATCTAAGATCAAATGTTCCGAATTTATGGAAGATAATAAAGAGGAAAACTATAAGACAAATGTACATAAATAATTTGTAATGAACTATTACAGTCTTTAATGGAAAGTGAAAGACAGACTGAGGAGAACAGGAAGGATTATAGTATCTTCTGCAGAAAGTGAGTTCTTGACCAGAATGTTATAGAACAAAATCAATGGCCTAATTTGAAGGGATAAAAATTATCCAACGGTCAGATCTGAAAAATTACATAAATTTCTCTAGAGCTGTTTGTAAGAAAAGAGCAACAAATTGAAAGAGCACAGAAGGTTCAGGGCTTGTACAGCTGACAAAAGAGGGAAGGGCGTGCTTCAAGGGACTCCATGAGAAATATTAAACAACCGTAGCAATAATGAGAGATGAAAAAAAAACGTGCGTGTACATAGAATAAGTAGAAATTTGGGGTTGCCAGAGGAGGTGGTTGATACATTGTTTCTCTTTCTGTTTTTTTCTCTTTTCTTCCAAAGTATTTTCATCTTTAAATGGCCTTGGGAAATCACAGCACCATCACTGAGTTCCTCCTTCTTGGACTTCCTGCTGATCATCATACCCAGGCCCTAGTCTTTGTGCTTTTCCTAGTAATTTACCTCCTGACTCTGTCAGGGAACCTGTTGATGATCTTGGTTATCAGGGCCAATTCTCACCTTCACACGCCCATGTACTTCTTCTTGAATCACCTCTCCTTCCTGGATCTCTGTTATTCTTCAGTCACTGTGCCCAAGATGCTAGAGAACCTCCTGTCTGTGAAGAAAACCATCTCAGTGGAGGACTGTTTGACCCAGGCCTTCTTTGTGCTTGCCTCTGGGGGAACAGAGCTCTGCCTCCTTGCTGTGATGGCGTATGACCGCTATGCTGCCATTTGCTACCCTCTACTCTATGGTCAGATAATGAGCAATGATCTGTGTATGGGACTGGTATGGGGATCTTGGAGTCTGGCCTTTTTGGATGCTTTCATCAATACCCTCCTAGCTTGGAATTTGGACTTCTGTGAGACTCAAGTCATCTACAACTTCATTTGTGAGATTCCATCTCTGTTCCCTCTATCCTGTTCCAATAGCTCTGTTAACTTTGCAGTCCTTCTCTGCTCTGCCTTCCTGCATGCCTTTGGGACCTTCCTTCTGGTCTTTTTCTCTTACATACGTATTGTTGCCACCATCTTGAGCATCAACTCCACCTCAGGCAGAAGCAAGGCCTTCTCCACCTGCTCCTCGCACCTCACCACAGTAAGCTTATTTTATGGCTCAGGTTTTCTTCGCTATCTCATGCCAACCTCAGGTTCCCCATGGGAGTTGGTTTTTTCCATGCAGTACAGTGTGGTCACTCCCCTAGTGAATCCCCTTGTCTACAGCCTAAAGAACAAGGAAGTAAAAACAGCTCTGAAGAACATGTTGCAGAAAAGTTTACAACATCTCAGGTAGCGGAGAACAAGCAGAGGATGATTGGAAAGCAGGGCAGAATTGTAGCAAACTACCCAAATAATAAACATTAAGGAAAATTTTTGTTTTCTCATCATGTCAGATATGACAAAATATCTTTTTTTTATTTAATTTTATTTTTTCAGTGTTCCAAGATTCATTGTTCATGCACCACACCCAGTGCTCCATGCAATACGTGCCCTCCTCAATATCCACCACCAGGCTTACCCAACCCCCCAAGCCTTCTTTGTTTTTGGAAATCCACAAAATAATAGCAAGGTATTTTCTTGCTTTCATTCATATTTTATCTTTCTTAGAGGCAGAAAACATGCATCAGATAACTATTTCGATTCAAGTAATTTGGTTATAGACATAGATTATTCCTTTTATTTGTAAAACATTAACAATGTGCTTAACGTCGGGGAAATTGTTTGTGTCCTGAATTCTTACATGGAGTCCTGTGGGTATTAAACTGGAGATAAAGTTTTGCTACAAGGTAAAAAGCCAGGGTCTCTAAAGGAAAAAAGATATAGACTTGAGACTTGTGGAAGGTGAGTTTAAGATGAGCTCTGATTGAAGAGGGTCTTAATGGCAAGGCAGATGCAGCTGAAGGTGTCTGAGAAAGGAAGTCAGTTTGTTGGACTAAAGTCCAGGCAAGCAGACATCTTCCACAAGCCTTGTGAAGCATTATCTGCTATGGGGCAAACAGTAGAGAATTTCATTCATTCTAGGGTAGTATAACAGCTCTGCTTCTTTCCCCTTCTAGGCTTTACTGATGGCTCAGAAGACTTAAGTCCAGTAGAAAGTAATGGGGTTTAGAAAAGAAGTGCATGGGGTAGGGAGAATCCTAGGTAGGAATTTCCTTAGGGGGGGGGAAAGGATGGTCATGGAGAAGACTAATCAGAAAAGCTGCATAAACCATCTACCAAAGCATCCTAGACATCTATTAAACCATTTTTTAAGCATCCTAGAAATCCTAAAAATACAACTACAAAGCCACACAGACACTGTAACTTACTCTACAATATCTTAAATGAAGGTAGAATTGTTTTTTTTAAAAAGAACTTCATTTTAATTCAATTTAATTAAGAGATAGTATGTTATTAGTTTCAGAGGTAGAATTCAGTGATTCATCAGTTGCATACAACACCCAGTGCTCATTAGTTCAAGTGCCCTCCTTAATGCCCATCACCCAGTTCCCCAATCCCCCCACCCACCTCCTCTCCAGTAACCCTCAGTTTGTTTCCTATAGTTAAGAGCCTCTTATGGTTTGCCTCCCTCTCTATTTTTGTCTTATTTTATTTTTGCTTCCTCTCCCCTATGTTTATCTGTTTTGCTTCTTAAATTCCACATATGAGTGAAGTCATATGGTAATTGTCTTTCTCTGACTGACTTATTTCACTTTTAGCATAAAACTCTCTAGTTCCATCCACGTGGTTAGAAATGGCAAGATTTCATTCTTTTGATGGCTGAGTAATATTCCATTACATATATGTGTTTGAAGGCTGAGTAATATTTCATATGTGCATGTGATTATATATCAGTTCTTTATCCATTCATCTGTCAATGGACATCTGGACTCTTTCCATATTCTGGCTATTGGGAATTGTTGCTATAAACATTGAGGTGCACGTACCCTTTCAAACCACTATGTTTGTATCTTTTGGATAAATACCTAGTAGTGTCAAAGATTAGTTGACCATAGAGTTGAGCATCCATTTCTGGGTTCTCTATTATGTTCCATTAATTTATCTGTCTGTTTTTGTGCCAGTATTATATTGTCTTAATGATTACAACTTTGTAATACAGCTTTAAGTCTGGAATTGTGATGCTTCCAGCTCTGATTTTCTTTTTCAACATGCCTTTGGCTATTCAGGGTCTTTTCTGATTCCATACAAATTTTAGGATTATTTGTTCCAGCTTTGTGAAAAATGTTGATGATATTTGATAGGGATTGTATTGAATGTGTAGATTGCTTTGGCTAACATAGAATTTCAACAATATTTGTCCTTCCAATCCATGAGCATGTGGTGTTTTTCCATTTCTTTGTCTTCCTTAATTTCTTTCATAAGTATTCTATGGTTTTCAGAGTACAGATCCTTTACCTCTTTGGTTAGGTTTATTCCTAGGTATCTTATGGGTTTTAGTGCAATTTTAAATGGGATCTATTCCTTGATTTCTCTTTCTGCTACCTCATTGTTAGTATATAGAAATGCCACTGACTTCTGTGTATTGATTTTATATCCTGTGACTTTGCTGAATTCCTGTATCAGTTCATGTCACCTGCAAAGAGTAAAAGTTGGACTTCTTCTTTGCTGATTTGGATGCTTTTTATTTCTTTTTATTGTCTGATTACTGAGCCTAGGACTTCCAGTATGTTGAACAACAGTGGTGATAGTGGACATCCCTGTTGTGTTCCTAACCATAGGGGAAAAGCTCTCAGTTTTTCCCATTGAGGGTGATATTAGCTGTGGGATTTTTGTAGATAGTTTTTATGATATTAAGGTATGTTTCCTCCATGCCTATACGGCAGACATTTTTTAATCAAGAAGGATGTTTCATTCTGTCAAATATTTTTTCTGCACCTATTGAAAAGATCATATCGTTCTTATCCTTTCTTTTATTAATGTAGTGATTCACATTGATTGATTTGTGGATGTTGAACCACCTTTGCAGCCAAGGAATAAATCTGACTTGGTCGTGGTGAATAATCCTTTTAATGAACTGTTGGATCCAATCAGCTAGTATCTTGGTGAGAATTTTTGCATCCATGTTCATCAGGGATATTGGTCTGTAATTCATCTTTTTGGTGGGGTCTTTGTCTGGTTTGGGGATCAAGGTATTGCTGGCCTCATAGAAAGAGTTTGAGGTATTCCTTCTTTGTCTACTTTTTGAAACCATTTCAGGAGTATAGATATTAATTCTTCTTGAAATGTTTGGTAGAATTCCTCTAGGAAGCCATCCAGCCCTGGACTCTTATTTTTGGGGGGATTTTTGATTACTGCTTCAATTTCCTTCCTGGTTATGGGTCTGTTCAGGTTTTCTACTTCTTCCTCTTTCGGTTTTGGTAATTTATAAATTTCTAGATGCATCCGTTCTTCCAGATTGCCTAATTCGATGGCATAAATTTGTTCATAATACTTTCTTATAATTGTATTTCTTTGGTGTTGGTTATGATCTCTTCTCTTTCATTCATGATTTTTGTTTATTTGGGTCCTTTCTCTTTTCTTTTTGATAAGTTTGGCTAGGGGTTTATCAATCTTATTAATTCTTTCAAAGAACCACCTCCTAGTTTTGTTCATCTGTCCTAGGTTTCGTTTTTTGTTTGTTTGTTTGTTTCACTTCTATGTCATTGATTTCTGCTCTAATCTTTATTAAACCTCTTCTCCTGCTTTATATTCTGTTCTTTTTCCATCTCCTTTAGGTTTAAGGTTAGGTTATGTATTTGAGACTTTTCTGGTTTCTTGAGAAAGGTCTGTATTGCCATATACTTCCCTCTTAAGACCATCTTTGCTACATCCCAGAGGTTCTGAACTATCGTGTTTTCGTTTTCATTTTCATTTGCTTCCATGCTTTTTTTAAATTCTTCTTTAATTTCCTTGTTGACCCATTCATTCTTTAGTAGGATGCTCTTTAACCTGGAAGGTATATTTAATACTAAGTTGTTGGAATGACTCAATGGCCAAAAGGGAGAAGGATGAAGGGGGTCTTAGAGAAGCAGAAAAGAATGAAGAAGTTATTCCAACCCTAGGCTGAAGCTGATAATTCTACATTGGCTGCTGTGCTTCTGGGGCACCAGGGACAGGACCACTGAGGAGAGGAATCACAGTAATGCCAGGACTGCTGAAAAAGTGCTGCACTACTCCTGCCATAATCAGAATGTGGCTGCAGGGTCCCCACCACTGCCTCCTCTGCCTCCTCTGCCTCCTCCTCCTCTCCCTCCTTCTCTTTTTCTCCTTGTCCTTCTTATTCTTATTCATACACTTAAACAGACCACTTCTTCCAATTGGCTAAATGTAACCAGAAGCCTATTAGCAAAAGAATCTGGGAAATGTCCTATGGAGGTTTCTAGCCCAAGCAATGTAAAATCAAGGACATAAGGGTGAATGTAGGGTTTGTAGGGTTTGTAAATGTGACAATCCTGGGTCAAGAAAAGAAGTTTTCCAGACTTTGGAAACCTTGGTGTGTACATGCCCTGCAGAGCAATCAGTTGCTTAGTTTAAAGGATGAATCTCAGGCATTCACTGCCCCCAGTGAATGCATAGAAATGTAGGCAAAGGACAGATGTGATTTCTGTAACTCTACTCCAAGGCAAAATATTGTAATTTGGGGCTCTAGAGGCCTGTGAGTTTTTCTCCAAACTCTGGGAACTTTGGAAATTACCAGGCAGCCTTCTGAAAGAGGCTGTTTAAAGTTTTATCTTACTTTTTGTACCTGTCTTACACACTTTACAGTGCCTCTCTTCCCACCTAGGCAATGCCCTCTGCAGGCCTCTCCTGGCTCTTCCACTCATCCAGCAAATTCACCTAAGGTTTTGTTCTTTATTTTTATTTGTTTTTTTACTAAAGGAAATTTGGCTAAAACAATTTTGCCTAATAATCACCTCCACTAACAAAACATTTACTAAATATCTATTGTTATTTAATTTCAGAATTTCATGTAAGATAAACCTGTTCCAGCTCTTTCAATATTTTGCCCTATTTTATTTTGTTTTTATCATTAAATTTATCTTAGATTTTATTTTTTCTTTTTTTAATCTAAATTTAGTTAGCCAACATATAGTACATCATTAGTTTCAGATGTAGAGTTCAGCTATTCATCAGTTGCATACAATACCCAGTGCTCATCACATTACGTGCCCTCCTTAATGCCCATCATGCAGTTTTCCCCAACCCACCCACCTTCCCTCCAGCAAACCTGTTTGTTTCCTATAGTTAAGAGTTTCTCATGGTTTGTCTCCCTCTCTTCTCATTCAGTTTTCCCTCCCTTCCCCTATGATCCTCTGTGATGTTTCTTATATTCCATATATGAGTGAAACCATATAATTGTCTTTCTCTGATTGACTTATTTCACTCAGCATAATACCCTCCAGTTCCATCCACATCGATGTAAATGGTAAGATTTCATCCTTTCTGATGGCTGAGTAATATTCCATTGTATATATATATACCATATCTTCTTTATCCATTCATCTGTTGATGAACATCTGGGCTCTTTCCATAGTTTGGCTATTGTGGACATTGCTGCTATGAACATAGGGGTCCATGTGTCCCTTTGGATCAAGAAATGGGCAGAACACATGAACAGACATTTCTCCAAAGAAGACATACAAATGGCCAACAGACACATGAAAAATATGCTCCACATCACTTGGCATCAGGGAAATACAGATCAAAACCACAATGACATAGCACCTCATACAAATCAGAATGGCTAAAATTAACAAGACAGGAAACAACAAATGTTGGCGAGGATGCAGAGAAAGGGGAACCATCTTACACTGTTGGTGGGAATGAAAGCTGGTACAACCACTCTGGAAAACAGTATGGAGGTTTATTAAGGAGTGAAAAATAGGTGCACCTGGGTGGCTCAGTGGGTTAAAGCCTCTGCCTTCGGCTCAGGTCACGGTCTCAGGGTCCTGGGATTGAGCCCCGCATCTGGGCTCTCTGCTCAGCAGGGAGCCTACTTCCACCTCTCTCTCTGCCTGCCTCTCTGCCTACTTGTGATCTCTCTCTCTCTCTGTCAAATAAATAAAATCTTAAAAAAAAAAAAAAAGGAGTGAAAAATAAAGTAAAATAAAGTTACCCTACAATGCCGCAATTACACTCCTAGGTATTTACCCCAAAGATACAAATGTATTTTGCCCTATTTTAGATCTGTTTTCTACTTCACAAATTTCAAATGTTTTCAGCCAACCTGCTTTTCTCATTTAATGGCATTTTAAAAGGTGTATTTATCAAATATTGAATTTCTTAGTATTTGATTGATTAAAGTTACAATTTATGAGGGCTCAACTTCTTTTAGGTATTTGTCTCATATTTGCATATATTTTTGCAATATATGGATTTCTGAAGCAAGTCAATATCTGTTTATTTTTCTTCATATTAAAGACAAGACTGAAAATACTCCATGGACACTGCTATGTAGCTTAAATTATTTTTCACTTTACTTTGACTATGTTGAAATCATAAAGTATTAATGCTTCATGTAAAATACTAACATTTTTCTTTAAATATTTTTAAATTATAAATTATTAAAATATAGGTAAATGGTTCTACTACACAGTGAAGACCACTATTAACATTTAGGTATATCTCAGTCCAGATTTCTATGAAAAATGTCTTTATGGCACATTCTTATACATAGCCATAATTGTAATTTATAAGCAATTTTGTTTCTGTCATTTTACCTAACATAAATTAAACATTTTCCACTTCCAAAAATATTTTAGTCTCTAGTTTATTTTATAAAGAACAAAAAAGGCCATAGTTTATTTAACAATTCCCCTACTATTGACCATTTCATTTATCTAGCAATTGTTCCAAAGAGTTTTCCCCTTTCCTCCCTGCCTTTTTCTATGTGTTTCTCCTTTCTTTCTTTCTTGCCTTTTTATTTTTTCCTGATTTAGGAAATCAGAAGCATAGGATTGAATTATTCTTAACTCCTTGTTCATAATGCACTGTCATAATCAGTGCACACATATACTACTTTATTTCATTTATTTTCTTTTTGTTAGGTTGTTCATTTGTTTCTTGAGGTATTACAAACCATGCCCCCCAACCTAAAAACTTAAACTTATTCATAATTAAATTTACCTTTGATTTCCTCCCTATTCCTATCATCTGAGAAGTTACATATCACCTTAAATTTTGTGGGGTTTTTTTATTATGTTATGTTAGTCACCATACAGTATGTCATTAGTTTTTGATGTAGTGTTCCAGGATTCATTGTTTGCATATAACACTCAGTGCCCCATGCAATACATGCCCTCCTTAATACCCATCACCGGGCTAACCCATCCCCCCACCCTCCTCACCTCTAAAACCCTCAGTTTGTTTCTCAGAGTCCATAGTCTCTCATGGTTCATCTTCCCCTCTGATTCCCCACCCCCCCTTCCTTCTCCTAATTCTTCCATGCTATTCCTTATGTTCCACAAGTGAAAGAATGGGCAGAAGACATGAACAGACACTTCTCCAAAGAAGACATACAGATAGCTAACAGACATGAAAATTTTGTGTTTATGAATTTCCTTTAAAAGTTTATAAACTTCCTTTCATATGTTATTATTGTCTGATTTTGTTATCAAAAACAGGCTATGCTTACAACTTTACATTAATATTACCTCCAAATGTCTTTGAAAATCACTCAATTGATTTTAGTGATTACTTATATAAATCCCAGATATGTCCAAACCCAGATATCTACATACCAGAAAAGAACAAAGAAACACACATCTAGCTGTTTATTATCCTTTGAATTCAGGAATAGGTCTTGATGTGGTGTGTGCCCTGCTTGCTTACCTAATGCCCTCTCCAGAGAAGGGCACAGCCTTCTAACAGAACACTAGATTTTGCTTTCTGAGTCTCCCCTCTCTTTGTTTTGTATCTACAGCTCCTTTTCTGTCTACAAGAATATATATATCACAAACCTTAAACTCAATTACCCCATTTGAGGCTATTTAGCATAGTGATGAAAAGCAGTTTTTAAGGTCTTATGATATAAATTTTAATCCTGACTCCACCACTTAATAACTTTATAAACTTGGACCAGATATACCACCATGCCTCAGTTTCCTCATCTGGGGTAAATGAAGGAAATAAAGGTTCCAGCTCATAGAGTTGTTCTGAGGAATTAGTTATCATGCCTAAAATGTGTGGGACAATACCTGGAATTTGGTATGTAACTAATAAACCTTCATTTATTTTTTTGTTCTGGTCTCATTCTCTTCTAAAATTTTGAAAACATGCCAGTTTTTACCATTAATGCACATCTCAATCTTCTTCAATCTGGCCAATGCTACCACTGTTCCTTATAGACAACAATACACCATAAGTCTAAAATCCAATGGGTATTTTGTATTTCTAATCATTCAGAATCAAACTGCTGCATTTGTCAGCGTTGATTGGTCAGTCTTTCACCATCTCTTCCTTGGCTTTCGTGACCTGCCTTCAACCATTTCCCTGAAAACCTCCCTGATTGTTGACACAACTGGTCACTAAAATACTCATCTGAGAGATATTTATGAATTCAAATCATGAGGGCAAGGAAAATAACCTGAGATCAATGCACAGCTTCCCTTTGCTTTCCCAAATGTGACATACTGAGACTGAGCACACAAAGGATGTTGCCACCTACTTTGCCTCCTTTCAAACTCAATAAACACCAGAGAGTTTCCATCAAAGTTAAAGCTTCAACATAGAAGTTCCAAAAGCTCACACTAAATAGAATCCCTTGAGCTTTTAAAAATTTGTTTGTTTTGTGTGTGAGTCTAAAGTTGGGCCTCAAGCTATGACTCCGGAGAATAAAAGACATTGGCTCTTTGGTCTCCTAGGGTGCCAGGCTCTGCTGGTCAATTACTAACTGCCTAATCTACACTTGTCCTTCCGAAGGGTTATATCTGGGAATCACTCACTTCATGGAGTCTCCTAGTACTACAGTATTTAGAGTCAGAGAGAAAACAGAAAAAAAAAAAAAAAAAGACACCCTAGGAGTTGGACTTAAGACTACCAGAGAGAAGCCCTTCCACACCTTTTGTGGAGGATTTGAGAGTCTTCCTACAACCAGTAAGAGAAAAAGGCAGGACCGAGCTAAAGCTCGGAGGTTATGTGCCTTGTAGCTTCAACCTTTGAGAGTACCTAGCTCTTTGGTAAATGATTTTTATGAACTTGCTGTAACTTCCCTTAGAAAAAAATTAATAATCTGAAGTTCCTGTAATTAGTCCTCATGAACATAGAGATCTTGTGAAAAATCAGAGTGGCAGGAAATCTTTTGAGCCACAAAAGCCCAGAGCTCAGTAATCTCTCAAGGACCACTGTGGGGTTTCTCTCTCTCTCTCTCTCTCTCTCTCTCTCTCTCTCTCTCTCACCTGATAAATTCTTTTCCTCTCTTCACATACCTTCTCTTTCTGGCACTCTGAGGTGTGTCTTTTCACCCTGAGTCTTCTTGTAGACTTCTTATTTGCTGTAGACTGAGCCCCCAAATCTAAGCAAATTCATATTCTCCATACATTGAGGTCTATGTGTGCCCCTACTCTGAGCAACTACTTGGGAAAAACTCTTTGGTCTTGATGACTGATGTTGGGCAACGGGAATGGGGACTTCATGCATTCTGGGTACAAACTCTGCATTGCCTAGGCCCTAAGAGTATGAAATTAGAGTAAACCAACTGGGAGCATAACAGTCAGGAGGATTAGGCAGAGTACATCATCAGATTAGATGGTTTATGTTTTATCCTTTCCAAGGATCCACTTACATGTGCCACAGAATGTTAATTTTTCTGCTATTAATAACTCCCTCAACCTCCCAAATGGTTCAAACTAATGCAGGTGCTGAAGCACACAGGAAGAGGGGCAGAAGTCAGGAAATATTTAGGAAAAAAATTTACTCATGCTCCTTTTCCATGCCCTCCTACTTTCAGCCCTTCTCACAGTTAAGGAAACTCCCAGGTTCCTGGGGGATTTATAATGCTTCTGAGCCTACAAACTTTTCTACCTTTGGTCAGTAAATAGAGGAAATACTGAATCTCTCTCTCTCTCTCTCTCTCTCTTCCTTTTCTTATTAATCCATCTGTCCCAGCATTTGTGAAATTAAACTAACCTTTTAAAATTAAATACATTTAAGATGGACAAAGTGTTAAGAAACCTATGTTTGAAGAGGGGATCAGGAAGGAGACAAACCATAAGAGACTCCTAAACTCATGACACAAACCGAGGGTGGCTGGAGGGTAGGGGCGGGTAGGAATAGGGTGGCTGGGTTATGGACATTGAGGAGGTGTGCTATGGTAAGTGCTGTGAAATGTGTAAGCCTGAGGATCCACAGACATGTACCCTGGGGCAAATAATACATTATGTGTTAATTAAAAAATAAAAAAATAATAAAAAATTTAAAAAAAAAAAAACCTATGTTTGTTCTCTTTGTCAAGGGAGGTTTCCCAACTACTCGTCCCTTTGGAAAGGATGTGATTAAGGTACATTACCAAACTGCCTGAGCTCAAATTCCAAATTCTCCACTTGGTGCCTATTTGACCTTGGGCAGAGTTCTTAAATGCTGTCTGCCTCAGGTCTTCATCTGTTTAAAAGAAAGAAAAAGGATAAGAAGATAAAATGGCTGTATCTCTTACAAGAAGTAGGTTAATATATGTAAAGTGCTTGGATTAAGCAATATCTTTTCAATATCATCACCGTCATCATTATTAGATATAAAGGGGTTAATATTGTGACTGATTTGAAGTGCCACTCTATGTATTTTGTTTTTGTTTTTTGTGGGGGTTTTTTTCTGCTTCCTTTTTTTTTAATTTAATTTTATTTTTTCAGTGTTCCAAGATTCATTGTTCATGTACCACACCCAGTGCTCCATGCAATATGTGCCCTCCTCAATACCCACCACCAGGCTCTCCCAACCCCCCACCGCCCTCCCCTCCAAAACCCTCAGTTTGTTGCTCAGAGTCCACAGTCTCTGATGTTTCATCTCCCCCTCCAATTTCCCCCAATTCACCCTTCCTTTCCTTCTCCCAATGTCCTCCATGTTTTTCCTTATGCTCCACATGTAAGTGAAACCATATGATAATTGACTCTCTGCTTGACTTATTTCACTCAGCATAATCTCTTCCACTCTATATTTAAACACACTCATTCCAGTGGAATAAATACCCAATGATAAAATGAGATGACTCTTTAAAAAAAAAAAGTCAGGAGGCCTGCGTGGTTCAGTCATTTGGGCATCTGACTCTTGATTTCAGCTCAGGTCATGAACTCAGGGTCCTGAGATTGAACCCCACATTGGTCTCCACATTCAGCAGGGAGTCTGCTTCTCTCCTCCCTTTCGCTCTGCACTTGCACACACACACTCACTCTCTCTCAAATAAACAAATAAATCTTTAAACACACACACACACACACACACACACACAAGTCTACATCATGTTGATCTGTAAAGCAGATCAGACAGAACTGAGGATTGAAGACATGTTTAACAAGTGCTCATATATGACTCTCTAACGCAAATTAGAAAGCCCAGCTAACTTCTAACTTCTACATTGACCTCTCTTTTCTCTTTAAGAATCTAGGATGTCCCTCCTCCACCTACTCGAATCTAGGCTATATCTCATAAACTTCAATGTGAATTGAAGGCACTGTGATCCTTCTAGATGAGTAAGTATGCACAATGTAGACAAAGAGTAAATGTGAAAGAAATGAAGCTATTATAAGCCTAATTCATACAGAAAATCCCAAGCACAGAAATGTTCATATTCTTGAAGAAAGCAGTCTCAATTTACTTTTTAATTTTCTTTTATTTACTAATGTAGAGAGCAGAAAAATTGTTTTCTTCTAACAGGACTTGACAAAAGCAGAGATAAGAGGGGTCATTGAAACTTATTTTTTTCAACAGTTTGTCCTCCTTCCCTGTTAAATTTAAGTTGCCATCTATGCTGCATATAAGTCTAGTAGGCAGAACTGAGATGGAAATTGAATTTAAGAAAATCCCATAGCCTGGAAAGTATTTAAATATTCAATATTAATAGTGGGGAAATAATCAGAAAGGAAAAGCACTGGAAAGGTGGCTGCTCTACAGGATTAAATTCATTGTGAGCCCTTTGGGCAACATCAAAGTGAGGCTCTACAGTATCATGACAAAGCTCAAGAATACAGGGAAGATTCTGAGCACAAGGGGACAGGCCAGAGTTTGTGTGGTATTACAAAGCCAAGCAAGACGTTTCAAGAGGCACAACCTAAATATATAGCCCTAGGGAAAGGCTAAACAGAATCCCTGAATACTAGAGAGGAGGGACAAAATCAGAGAAAAAAACCAAGTATTTATAAAATAGTTAAACAGCTGTATATACAATGTTGTCTTCTTCTCAGTGCCTAGCATAGCCTGGCATATAGCAGTCCACCTGTAAATATCTGCTGTCTGAATTATGGGCTTATGGTAGAAGTATAAACAAGTGAAAAGAACGATTGTGAATGAAATGGGTAAAGTCCACTACCCAACCCTCTATAGCACCGACAATCTGACTCCTCTTCTCCTCCTCCTCCTCCACACACACATACACACACATACACACACACACACACACACACACACACACACACACAGCATTTCTTTCTCTTTCACTTATCTTTAATGTTGAATCTTTATTCAGCTTATGGGTCTGGAACCTTTCCCAAAAATATTACCTATATAGTCTATACTCTTCATTTCATTATTTATTTCTTTATTCAACAAATACTCATTGAGGTTCCACTCTATGCACATCCCTTCACCAGGCTGAGTGTTCTGGATGCCAAATACGGTAGAACACGATCACTGCCTCCATGAAATTACGGTATCATGAAATGGAAAACATTAATACATTACAAATGCATACTAACACTAACTATGACAGCAAAACAGGGATTCATGTGGTAGCCTCCCAGGAACAGAGTTACTTATTATGAAGTAATGAGTTAGATCATACCATAGAGAAACACAAGAATTCTTAAGAAACTCTTCAGAAAAGAAGTAGAGACTCAGAATAGAAAAAAATACAGGTTTCATAATAAAAGAGTTCAGAGTTAGAATCATGATATTAATCCCTTGGGATGATACTCAAATACTTTTGTTTCCTTATTAGAAAAATCTTTACAAAATGATTTACTTCAACTTGCATCTGGAGTTTGGTAGGAGTACCTAGAACTTAAATGGCATGCAATTAAAAAAAAAAGTTCTCCTATTATTACATATTATGGTGAATTCAGAAAGAGAATAATCAATGAAAATCTTAGAAAAAAAGTTGAAACTGAGGCGAATGTCAAAAAATAAATAAAATTTGATCTATAGATAAGGTATTCCAGATAGAGCCAATGCTTGAGCAAAGGCAGAAAGAAAGGATGTCCATAAAGTACTTGGAGGAAAATGCACTAATTTACCCTCAGAATTAGGGCTCTCAAGGGGATAATATATGGGCAATTATATAGGTACATAGGTGCCAGATGTTGAAGGACATTCACTGCCAAGCCTTTGTTGGGAGACATGCTATGATAGAGACACCTCTTATCTGAGAGTCCTACATAGTGCAACTAAATACCGACTATCCACATTGGCAATTTAGACAAAACATATCCTCTGATACTCAATTTTCACTTCTGTAAAATGGATTCAGCAAGCTCTGCCCTTATTCATTCTACTCCACCCTCCAACATGCAAAGACAAATAAAGACACTTGTATACATACAGGCACACATACGCTAAGATTCATGATAACATGTTTCAGTCTTGCCCCAAAGATGAAATTGACAATATATGTGAAATTGATTGTAAAAAAGCTAAAGGAAGACAAAATAATGTCATTGAGCAACTTAGCAAGGTTTTAAATGGGAATAAGAAACCGAGTAATAATGGTCAACTAATCTTCAACAAAGCAGGAAAGAATGTCCAATGGAAAAAAGACAGTCTCTTCACTGTGGACTCTGAGAAACAAACTGAGGGTTTTGAAGGGGGGGGCTGGGGGGATGGGTGAGCCTGGTGGTGGGTATTGAGGAGGGCATGTATTGCATGGAGCACTGGGTGTTGTGCATAGACGATGAATCTTGGACACTGAAAAAATAAAACTAAATTTAAAAAAGAAGACAATCTCTTCAACAAGCGGTGTTGGGAAAATTGGACAGCCACATGCAGAAGAATGAAACTGGACCATTTCCATACACCACACACAAAAATAGACTCAAAATGGATGAAAGACCTCAATGTGAGACAGGAATCCATCAAAATCCTTGAGAGGAACACAGGCAGCAACCTCTTCGACCTCAGCTGTGGCAACTTCTTAGAAACATTGCTAAAGGCAAGGGAAGCAAGGGCAAAAATGAACTATTGGGACTTCATCAAGATCAAAAACTTTTGCACAGCAAAGGAAACAGTCAACAAAACAAAAAGACAACTGACAGAATGGGAAAAGATATTTGCAAATGACATGTCAGATAAAGGGCTAGTATCCAAAATCTATAAAGAACTTATCAAACTCAACACCCAAAAACCAAATAATCCAATCAAGAAATGGGCAGAAGACATGAACAGACATTTCTGCAAAGAAGACATCCAAATGGCCAATAGTCACATGAGAAAGTGCTCCACATCACTTGGCATCAGGGAAATACAAATCAAAACCACAGTGAGATACCACCTCACACCAGTCAGAATGGCTAAAATTAACCAGTCAGGAAATGACAGGTGTTGGCGAGGA
>CM052897.1:57994999-58024291 GCA_028534135.1 Potos flavus | reverse complement strand
ACTTGGCATCAGGGAAATACAAATCAAAACCACAGTGAGATACCACCTCACACCAGTCAGAATGGCTAAAATTAACCAGTCAGGAAATGACAGGTGTTGGCGAGGATGCAGAGAAAGGGGAACCCTCCTACACTGTTGGTGGGAATGCAAGCTGGTGCAGCCACTCTGGAAAACGGTATGGAGGTTCCTCAAAAAGTTGAAAATAGAACTACCCTATGACCCAGCAATCACACTACTGGGCATTTACCCTAAAGATACAAATGTAGTGATCCGAAGGGGCACGTGCACCCCAATGTTTATAGCAGCAATGTCCACAATAGCCAAACTATGGAAAGAACCTAGATGTCCATTAACAGATGAATGGATAAAGGTGTGGTATCTATATACAATGGAATACTATGCAGCCATTAAAAATGAAATCTTGTCATTTGCAACGATGTGGATGGAACTAGAGGGTATAATGCTAAGCGAAATAAGTCAATCAGAGAAAGACAGTTATCATATGATCTCTCTGATATGAAGAGTTTCAGAGGCAGGGGGAAGGGAGGGAAAAATGAAACAATGAAACAAGATAGGACGGGGAGGGAGACAAACCATAAGAGACTCTTAATCTCAGGAAACAAACTGAGGGCTGCTGGAGGGGGGAGGGGAAGGATAGGGTGGCTGGGTGATAGACATTGGGGAGGGTATGTGCTATGGTGAGTTGTGTATTGTGAATTGTGTAAGACTGATGATTCACAGACCTGTACCCCTGAAACAAATAATACATTGTATGTTAATTTAAAAAAAAAGAAACTGAGTGATAGAGGAGAAATGACAAGTTTTACAGCATCCACTATAGACAGTCCTCTAAAACATGCAAGTTACAGGTAATATTGCTAAGCAGTTTCAACTGAAGGAAACTGACTAAATTAGTCATGGTCCAGGTCTGGATGAATTTGTGAATTCATTCAGCAATCTCTGAGATAGAATATCAACTATAGGGTAATATCATACTGAGATTGACCTATTCGGAATTGAAGCAGAATATCAGTCTGGGAAGAAAGGATCTAAAAAATCAATGAGGAAAAATAAGAAATATAAGCTAGTTGTATTCAGTCTCCCTCTTCTGGTAATTGAGTGTGGTCAACAGAGGTTTGAGGTTTATGCCTATTTTTATTTCTAGGGAATATCGTCTCTAAATGGCTTTGAGGAATTACAGCACCATCACAGAGTTCATCCTCCTTGGCCTGTCTGTTGACGCCCACATCCAGATTCTCTTCTTTGTGCTTTTCCTTGGGATTTACCTCTTGACTATAATGGGAAATCTATTGATGTTGTTGGTCATCAGGGCAGATTCCCAACTCCACACACCTATGTACTTCTTCCTGAGTCACCTCTCTTTCATAGACTTTTGTTTCTCTACTGCCATAGTGCCCAGGCTACTGGAAAACCTCCTGTCTCAGAGGAAAACCATCTCGGTAGAGAGCTGCCTGGCTCAAGTCTTCTTTCTGTTTGACTTTGGAGGAACAGAAGTCTGCCTATTGTCAGCAATGGCCTATGACCGTTATGCTGCTATCTGTCACCCACTCCTCTATGGCCAGGTTATGAATATATAGCTGTATATATAGCTTGTGTGGGGCTCATGGACCCTGGGGTTTCTAGATGCACTCATTAACATCCCCCTGTTAATAAACTTGGATTTCTTTGAGGCCAAAAACATCCATCACTACAGCTGTGAGCTGCCCTCCCTCTTCCCTTGGTCCTGCTCTGATACCTCTGTCAACCTGGTCCTGGTCTGTTCCACACTCCTGCATGGCTTTGGTACATTCTTCCTGATCTTCTTCTCCTATGTGTGCATTGTCGCCATCATCCTGAGCATCAGCTCCACCTCGGGCAGAAGCAAGGCCTTCTCCACTTGCTCCTCCCACCTCACCGCAGTGAGTTTCTTCTGTGGCTCAGCTTTCCTCCATCATCTCATGCCAACCTCAGGCTCACCTCTGGAGCTGATCTTCTCCATACAGTATGGTGTGGTCACTCCCCTAGTGAATCCCTTCATCTACAGCCTGAAAAACAAGGAGGTTAAAAATGCACTGAGAAGAACTTTGGGCAAGTTTTTGCAAAGTACAGGTAGCAAACTGGATGGAGATGATTAGGCATTAGGCTCGAACTGCATGCATGATGATATCTGTTGAGTTGATGTTAAGTAAAATTGCTGAATGCACATCTTGTTAAATGCTGACAGATGCCTTAGTAAACAATTTTACCACTCAAATTCAATATATTTTCATCTAATTTTTTTATACATAGGGATTTTAATTGAACAATATTGAGCAGTCTCAGTAATGTAAGAGCGTGAATCATTTTTAATTTTCCATCATTGAATATAGGTGAGATCTATAAATGACCTTTACCTATTTCTAAATAGGTTATAGCAGATTTTTAGCATTTTGACCTATTTTTATTAAAATATAAAATACATACAGAAAAGTGCACAACATATGTGGATACAGTACAATAAATTTTCTCGAAGAGAATATGATCAAAAAGCTGGCGACCAGATCAAGTCCCCCTTTGGAACACTATCCCAGCCTCACAAGTAATCTATTGACATACATTACTTTGCCTTCTCTTGTTCTTCATATAAGTGAAATCTACCATCTATTTCTTTTGTGCCTGACTTGATTCACTCAGTATTGTACTTAGAGAGCTAACTCTCCAAGTATAATGTATTTGTACATTGTTTGTTCTCAGTGTCGCATCATTTTCCATTGCATGAATACATAATTTCTTGATCTGTTTCTGTTGAAGGATATTTATGTAACTTCTGGTTTATGGCTATTCTGAATAGTGTAGCTATCAGTATTCTTGTACACATCTCTTAGTCACCATAGACACTTTTGTTTTGCTTTGTTTTAGTATATATCTACAGGTGGTTTTGTGTGATCATAAGGTGTGCTTCATGCTTCCAAGCACTTTTCCAAAGTGGTTGTAAGATTGTGTATTCCCATAGTAGTTTATGAGAACTCCAGTTGCTCCACATCTTAATTATACATGATATTTTATGTTTTTTTAATTCATTTTCCAATTCTAGTGGATGAGTTTTGATTGCATCAAAAGTTTCTCTGATAGCTAACAAAGTTAAGCACCTTTTCCTCTTCTGCCCTGTGGATTTACTTTCATTCTCTTAATGTTGTTTTGATGAAGAGAAATTCTTAATTTTAATAAAGACCAAATAATCATTTTTTCCTTAATAACTTGCCATTTTTGTGCTAGGTTAAGAATTTTTTTCTTTACTCCAAGCTTATGAAAATATTCCGGGTTTTTTTTTTTTATTATTATGTTATGTTAGTGACCATAGAGTACATCATTAGTTTCTGATGTAGTGTTCCAAGATTCTTCGTTTATGTATAACACCCAGTGCTCCATGCAATACATGCCCTCTTTAATACCCATCACGGGGCCAACCCATCCCCCCAACCCCCTCCCTTCTAAAATCCTCAGTTTGTTTCTCAGAGTCCACAGTCTCAAATGGTTCTTCTCCCCCTCCAATCCCCCCCCTTCATTTTCCCCTTCCTTCTCCTAATGTCCTTCATGCTATTCCTTATGTTCCACAAGTAAGTGAAACCATCTGATAATTGACTTTCTCTGCTTGACTTATTTCACTCAGCATAATTTCCTCCAGTCCCATCCCTGTTGATGCAAAAGTTGGGTATTCATAATTTCTGATGACTGAGTAATATTCCATTGTGTATTTGGGCCACATCATCTTTATTCATCTGTCTGTTGAACATAGTACTAGAAGTCCTAGCAACAGCAATCAGACAACAAAAAGAAATAAAAGGTATTCGAATTGGCAAAGAAAAACTCAAACTCTCTCTCTTCACAGATGACATGATACTTTATGTGGAAAACCCAAAAGACTCCACCTCCAAATTACTAGAAATCATTCAGCAATTCAGTAATGTGGCAGGATACAAAAATCAATGCACAGAAATCAGCTGCTTTCTTATAGACTAACAATGAAACTGTAGAAAGGGAAATTAGAGAATCAATTCCATTTACAATAATAACCAAAAACCATAAGATACCTTGGAATAAACCTAACCAAAAAGGTAAAAGATCTAAATTTTAGGAACTACAGAACACTCATGAAAGAAATTGAAGAAGACACAAAAAGATAGAAAAATATTCCATGTTCATGGATCAGAAGAATAAACATTGTTAAAATGTCTATGCTGCCCAGACCAATCTATACTTTCAATGCCATCCCAATCAAAATACCATTGGCATTTTTCAAAGTGTTGGAACAAATAATCCCAAAATTCGTATGGAACCAGAAAAGACCCTGAATCACCAAGGAAACATTGAAAAAGAGAAACAAAGCTGGGGGCATCACGTTGCCTGATTTCAAGCTATATTACAAAGCTGTGATCACCAAGACAGCATGGTACTGGCACAAAAACAGACACATAGATCAATGGAACAGAGTAGAGAGCCCAGATATGGACCCTCAACTCTATGGTCAACTAATCTATGACAAAGCAGGAAAAAATATCCAATGGTAAAAAGACAACAAATGGTGCTGGGAAAATTGGACAGCTATATACAGAAGAATGAAACTTGACCATTCTCTTACATCATACACAAAAATAAACTCTAAATGGATGAAAGACCTCAATGTGAGACAGGAATCCATCAAAATCCTAGAGGAGAACATAGGCAGTAACCTCTTCGACATCAGCCACAGCAACTTCTTTCAAGACATGTCTCTAAAGACAAAGGAAACAAAAGCAAAAATGAACTTTTAGGACTTCATCAAGATAAAATCTTTTATCCATTTTGAGTTTATCTTTGTGTATGGTGTAAGAGAATGCATGCCAGCAATGGCCACAATCGCCAAACTGTGGAAAGAGCCAAGATGCCCTTCAACAGATGAATGGATAAAGAAGATACGGTCCATATATACAATGGAATATTATGCCTCCATCAGAAAGGATGAATACCCAACTTTTATTTCAACATGGACTGGACTGGAAGAGATTATGCTGAGTGAAATAAGTCAAGCAGAGAGTCAATTATCATATGGTCTCACATGTGGAGCATAAGGAAAAACATGGAGGACATTGGGAGAGGGAAGGGAGGGGTGAACTGGAGGAAATCGGAGGGGTGATGAACCATGAGAGACTGTGAACTCTGAGCAACAGATTGAGGGTTTTGGAGGGGTGAGGGTAGAGGGTTGGGTGAGCCTGGTGGTGGGTATTGAAGAGGGCACATATTGCATGGAGCACTGGGTGTGGTACATGAACAATGAATCTTGAAACACAAAAAATAAAAAGTATCTGGGGGGGGGGAACCTCCCTTTCCGAGCCTGGTGGTGGGTATTGAGGAGGGCATGTATTGCATGGAGCACAGGGTGTGGTACATGAACAATGAATCTTGTAACACTGAAAAAATAAAAGTATTTGGGGGGAATAAAAAGATAAAAAGCTTTTGCACAGCAAAGGAAACAGTCAACAAAACCAAAACAAACCCGGAATGGGAGAAGATATTTGCAAATGACACTGCAGACAAAGGGCTGATATCCAAGATCTATAAAGAACTGCTCAAACTCAACACCCAAAACCAAATAATCAAGTCAAAAAATGGGCAGAGGACATGAACAGACACTTCTCTAATGAAGACATATGAGTGGCTAACAGACACATGAAAAAATGTTCATCATCATTAGCCATCAGGGAAATTCAAATCAAAACCACTTTGAGATACCACCTTAAACCAGTTAGAATGGCAAAAGTTAACAAGGCAAGAAACGACAAATGTTGGAAGGGATGTGGAGAAAGGGGAACTCTGCTTCACTGTTTGTGGGAATGCAGGTTCGTGCAGCCACTTTGGAAAACAGTGTGGAAGTTCCTCAAAAAATTAAAAATAGAGCTACCCTATGACCCGGCAATTGCACTACTGGGTATTTACCCCAAAGATACAGATGTAGTGAAAAGAAGGGCCACATGCACCCCAGTGTTCATAGCAGCAATATCCACAATAGCCAAACCATGGAAAGAGCCGAGATGCCCTTCAACAGACAAATGGATAAAGGTCTTTTCATCAGAAAAAAATGACTACCCAACTTTTGCATCAACAGGGATGGGACTGGAGGAGATTATGCTGAGTTAAATAAGTCAAGCAGAGAAAGTCAGTTATCATATGGTTTCACTTACTTGTGGAACATAAGGAATAGCATGGAGAATATTAAGAGCAGAAAGGGAAAATGAAAGGGGGGAAGTTGGAGGGGGAGACAAACCATGAAAGACTGGACTCTGAGAAACAAACTGAGGATTTTAGAAGGGAGGGTGGTGGGGGTATGGTTTGGCCCAGTGATTGGTATTAAGGAGGGCATGTATTGCATGGAGCACTGGGTGTTATATGCAAACAGTGAATCATGGGACACTACATCAAAAACTAATGAATACTGTATGGTGACTAACATAACATAATAAAAAATAATAATTAAAAAGAAAGAAAGATAAAAATCATATGAATTTCTAAATAGATGTAGAAAAAGCATTTGATGAACACAACATCCTTTCATGGTAAAAAAAACCCTTAACAGATTGGGTACAAAAGGAGCATACCCCAATGTAATAAAGGCCATATGTAACAACCCCCAGCTAACATTATACTTATCATGAAAAACTGAAAGCTTTTTCTCTAAGATCAGGAAAGACAAAAGTACCCACTCTCACCACTCTTATTCAATATACTACTGGAAGTTCTAGCTAGAACAATTAAACAAGACAAAGAAATAAAAGTTATCCAAATCAGAAAGGAAGAAATAAAACTGTCATTATTTGAAGATATGATCTTATATATTGGAAATCCTAAAGACTCAACCAAAAAACTGTTGGAACTAACCAACAAATTCTGTAAAATTGCAATATATAAAATCAACATACAGAAATTAGTTGTGTTATATACACTAACAATGAAACATCTGAAAAATAAATAAAGAAAACTCTTCCATTCACAAAACAGTAACATACTTAGGAATAAATTTAACCAAGGGAGTGAAGGATTTGCACAATGAAAACTACAAGACTTTGTTGAAAAAAAAATCAAAGAAGACACAAACAAATGAAAGATATTCCATGTTCATGGATCAGAAGAATTAATTTTTTTAAATGTCTGTAATACCCCCAAGCATCTTTAGATTCAACATAATCCCTATGAAAGTCCCAATGGAATTTTTCACAGAAATATAATAAACAATCCTAAAATTTGTATGGAACCAGAAAAGATACCAAAGAGCCAAGGAAATCCTGAAACAGAAGAAAAAGCCAGAGACATCACATTTCCTGATTTCAAACTATGCAACAAAGCTATGGTTTGGAACAGTATGGTATGGGCATAAAATAAACACTTAGACCCATAGAATAGAATAGAAAACCCCTGTTATTTGACAAGGAAATGAAGAACAACAAATGGGGAAAAGTTAGCCTCTTCAAAAAATGGTGCTGGGAAACTGGATACCCGTAAGCAGAAAAATGAAATTGGACCCCAATCTTACACCACTCACAAAAATTAACTCAAAATGGATTAAAGATCTAATCGTAAGACCTGATACTGTAAAACTCCTAGAAGTAAATGTAAGAAAGAAGCTCCTTAACATTGGTCTCAGCAATGAATTTTTACATGTGACACCAAAAGCCCAAAAATCAACAAGTAGGACTACATAAAACTTACAAGCCTGTGCACAGCAAAGAAACCATCCAGAAAATGAAAAAGCAACCTACAGACTGGGAGAACATTTTTGGAAACCATATACTGGATAAGAAGTTAATAACCAAAATATATAAAGAATCTGTACAACTCAATAATCAAAAAGAAAAACTAAACAAAACAATCTGAATTTAAAATGGACAGAGGACCTAAACAGATATTTGTCTGAAGAAGACATACGAATGGATAATAGGTATATGAAAAGATGTTCAACATCACTAATCATTAGGGAAATGCAAATCAAAACCACCATGGATATCACATAACACCTATTAGAATGGTTATCATCAATAATATAACAAGTGTTGTGAGGATGTGGAGGAAAGGAAACCCTCATACACTGTTGGTGGGAATGTAATTTGGTTCAGCCAGTGTGGAAAACAGTGTGGAGTTTCTTCAAAAAATTAAAATAGAACTATCATATGATCTAGCAATTCCACTTCTGGGTATATATCCAGAGGAAATGAAATCAATATCTGGAAGAAATATCTGCACTCCCTTATTCATTGCAGTATTATTCACAATGGCCAAGACAGAAACAGAATATCCATCAGTGGAAGAATATATAAAGAAGAAAATAAGACAATCAGAGAATGGTAATTATTATATGGTTTCACTCAGATGTGGAATATAAGAAACAGGACCAGGACCACTGGGGAAGGGAGGGAAAACTGAATGGGAAGTCATCAGAGAGGGAGAAAAACCATGAGTGACTCTAAACTATAGGAAACAAACTGAGGGTTGCTGGAGGGGAGGAGGGAGGGGTGATGAGGTAATTGGGTGATGGGCATTAAAGAGGGCATGTGATGTGTTGGGCACTGGGTATTATATGCAACTGATAAAGTATTGAGCACATCTGAAACTAATGATGTACTATAAGTTGGCTAATTGAATTTAAATTTAAAAATAAATAAAAAGAAGACACGATGTACACACACACACACACACAGAGTATTACTCAGCCAGAAGAAAGAAGAAAATTCTGCCATTTGCAACAACATGGATGGGCCTTGAAGGTGTAACGCCAAATAGATATGTCAGACAGAAAAGGACAAATCCTGTATGATATCACTTATATATGAAATCTAAAAAAGCCAATCTTGTAAAATGAGAAGTTAAAATGGTGATTACAAGGCGCTGGGGGTGGGGAAATAGGATAGATTTTATTTAAGGATACAAACTTGCAAACAGTAAAAAATAAGTCCCGAAAATCTAAAACACAGTATAGTGATTATAGACAATACTGTATTACAAACATCAAACTTGTGAATAGACTAGATCTGGATCCCATCACAAAAAACAAATTATAGGGCTCCTGAGTGGCTAATGGTCCTGGTATTGAGTCCCGTCGGGCTCCTGGCTCAGCAGGGAGTCTCCTTCTCCCCCCTGCTTGTGCTCTCTCTCGCACTCATTCTCTTATTCTCTCTTTCATATAAATAAATAAAACCTAGAAAAAAGAAGATTATAATTATGTTACTGTTAGAGGTGTTAGCTAGTGATTCAACGGCACTCATATTGCAATATATAAATGTATCAATCAACATGCTTATACCTTAAACTTATACAATGTTACACATCAATTATATCTCAAGTTTAAAATTTTTTAATAAATATAAAAATGTTTTAAAGCAAAAATTTCACATAAGCTGAGTAAATTCTCATTATTGTCCAACAACTCATCCTCAGAGAAAGATGCCTCTCATGAGAACATGAAGCTGGACCTGTGATTGTACTAGTCTATACACCACTCTTTGCCATACTGTTACATAGAATGAGGTTTCACAGATGCACCCCATGAATTAGATAGCTGCATAACTAACTGTTTCTAATTTTTTAATTGATTTAATCAGAAAATGTTCATCCCAGTTGTTTAAAGATACAGTTCCCTATGGGGCACCTGGGTGGCTAAGTGGTCAAGCATATGACTCTTGATTTTGGCTCGTGATCTCAGGGTCCTGAGATTGAGCCCTGGGTTGGCCTCTGCACTCAGCAGGGAGTCTGCTTGAGATTCTTCCCCCCTCCCCGCACTCTTTCCCTCTCTCTCTAAAGTAAATAAATAAATCTTAAAAAAAAAAAAAGATATAGTTCCCTATGGTATGAATTCTATCTCAGTATACACCTTCCTTAATAATTTCCTAATAAGGTATCCCTCCAGTAAGCAGCCAACAGGAAATGACTTCCCAGCTTGCCTACTTTCAGAGTCTACAAGACTTCAAGGTTTATGATTAAACTTCTATAGCCTATATCTGTGAGAACCCCATAGGACTTCTACAAACTTCATTCTTCTAGTTAATTGCTTAAAGTCTGGCTTCAGACTATGACCTCAGGGAATACAGCTTTCTTGCACTGCTGAGATCCACGAAGACCACAAAACATCTGGTTTCCTTCAGCTAGATTATATCTCGCTAGATTATATCAGCTGGATTATATTGCTTCACTGATATTCGTTGCCCAGTATGTAGATTCAGAAAGATAAGTGAGGAGTAGCCTCTATGATTGGGTCTGGCATGATATGAGAGAAGTCTCTCTTATGCTCCTTTCAGAAGTTGAATGTTTCCCACTGTATTTAGTGAGTGAGAAGCAGTTTTCCTTCCTTCATTGAGACTTGTAAATAGAAAACATGTATGCTTTCTGAAATTAGGCTATAGAAATACTGGTTCTTCTGTGCCTAGTGATCACCTGACCAAAGATGACTTCTTGTACCATGGTAAGACTAGAGCCAAAATTTTAGGATTGTTTGTTACACCTCTGTAAAAAATGTTGATGGGATTTTCACAGGGATTGCATTGAATGTGTAGATTGTTTTGGATAGCATAAACATTTTTTTTTTAAGATTTTGTTTGTTTATTTGAGAGAGAGTACAAGCAGGGGGAGTGGCAGGGGGAGAGGGTGAAGCAGGCTCCCCACTAAGCAGGGAGCCCAACCTGGAACTAGATCCCAGGACCCTGGTATCATGACCCAAGCTGAAGGCAGATGCTTGACTCACTGAGTCACCCAGGTGGCCTGAGCATAGACATTTTAACAATATTTGTTCTTCCAATCCATGAGCATGGAATGTTTTTCGATTTCCTTGTGTCTTCCTCAATTTCTTTCATAAGTGTTCTATAGTTTTCAGAGTACAGATCCTTCATCTCTTTGGTTAGGTTTATTCCTGGGTATCTTATGGGTTTTGGTGCAATTGCAAACAGGATTGATTCCTTGATTCATCTTTCTTCTGACTCATTGTTAGTATGTAGAAATACAACTGACTTCTGTGCATTGATTTCATATCCTGCTACTTTGCTGAATTCCTGCATGAGTTCTAGCAATTTTTTGGTGGAGTCTTCTGGGTTTTCTACATAGAATATCATGTCATCTGCAAAGAGTGAAAGTCTGACTTCTTTGCTGATTTGGATACCTTTTATTTCTTTTTGCTGTCTGATTGCTGAGGCTAGGACTTCCAGTACTATGTTGAACAACAGTGGTGATAGTGGACATCCCTGCCGTGTTCCTTACTCTCATTTTTCCCCACTGAGAATCATATTCACTATGGGCTTTTAGTATATGGCTTTTATGATATTGAGGTATGTTCCCTCTATCCCTACACTGCAGAGAGTTTTTATCAGGAAAGGATGTCATATTTTATCCAATGCTTTTTCTACATCTATTGAGAGGATCATATGGTTCCTGCCCTTTCTTTTATTGATGCGGTGTATCACAATGATTGATTTTTGGATGTTAAACCACCCCTGCAGCCCTGGAATAAATCCCATTTGGCCATGGTGAATAATCCTTTTAATGTACTGTTGGAACCTATTGGCTAGTGTATTGGTGAGGATTTTTGAATCCATGTTCATCAGGGATATTAGTCTTTAATTCTCCTTTTCGGTGGGGTCTTTGTCTGTTTTGGGGATCAGGGTAATGTCAGCCTCATTGAAATAGTTTGGAAGTTTTCCTTCCATTTCTATTTTTTTGGAACAGCTTCAGAAGAATAGGTATTAACTTAAACTAATAATACACCATATGTTAATTAATTAAAAAGAAAGACTAGAGCCAAAAGATTACTTTTGTGCCAGAAAAATTCAGTCCCCTATAATTTCTCTAAAGGTTCCCCTCATCGCCATTTGGTGATTTCCAGTCTGTTTTCATTTAGCCTTCTGTTCCTGACTGTCTCAGGCAACTCCTTTTACACTGGTTCTCTCATCATCTTTTGCTTGTGCTATAGACTAAGTTCCAGATGCTAAGAACTTTGTGGGTATTTCTCTCCTTTGAGGCTCTTATCCTTAGCTGTTTTTAATATCTATTAAATAAATCTTTCTGTACTCTCTAGTGTTGAGTGCACACTGGCTATAGATTTCTGCATTGGTCTGGGAACCTGAAGCCAAGAGCTCTTTAAGAGGTTCTCAGTCTGTGAGGAGTGGGTAAAAGCACATTATAACAGACTTTAAGGGTCTGAGATCCTCCTTTTTCTCTTAGACCCTAAGTGCATGTGCTAAAAATAGTTTACTTTTCTGGTAATATTAACCACTCCATCAACTCTGGTCATCAATACTAGTGGTTAAAGGGGAAGAGGAAAAGCAGAATTCAGAGAAGATTTTAAGGAAAATATTGATGGTATGTGAAGTTTGTCTTCCATGCAAACAAACCACAGGCATTGGGACCCTTCTTCCCATTTCAGGTGGCCTCAAAACATGAAAGGTCTTATATTTCCAGTAATAGTTACTCAGACCATCACTGCCTTCTAGCACTGGACATGCCTCTCATCCTATGTTCATTAATATATCTTTCCTGTCACTTATGTAATTAATATTTTCTGTGTGATTTCACCAAGTAGGAAACTTTTGAGGCTTTTTTTCTTGGAATATCTTCTTGGGAATGATATAAGATCATTGTATCTAAATGGCATTGATATTCTTTGCCTGTCCGAATTAACTGAATCTTAAATTCAGGCAAATGTCCATTTAAGTAAAATGAATCCACAGTGGTGTAAACTTCAGCCAAAAAACATAGGATGTAAGGTGATAATTATTTTTCAAGTGACCCAGAAAATGCAATTTCCTGCTCCACTTCTCCTTAAGATGATATCTGACATAAACATATATGAGATAGCAAGAGGTGACCTATTTGAGAAGTTTCAAACACAGCTACGAAGGCAAAGTGGTAAATAACACATTTTGTTAAGAGGGTCCCCCTGGGCTCTATTATCTACCACTCTTCTCTATGTAAGCACCCAAACTTCTCTCTCTTTGCCTTTTTCTGAATTTCAGAATAGGTATTCGACTTCGATGTGAATTGAAGCCATTGTGTTCCCTTTCACAAGGTAAGTGGAAAGAATTTGAAATTAGTGCTTACCTTTCATTGCATATTTGAAATGAAGCCCTGTCTTCAGGTGGTTACAGTCAGAGGATCTATATTAGGAGCCAAGGGAGCAAATCATGGAATCTCACAAATTGAGCTTCCATCTGGCTTCCTGATGGGTTGTGTTGGCCCTCAGCATAGCACAGAGATTTTCAAGTACTGGATCTCTAACTCACGATTGCTCCAAAAATCCTTTGGTTATGCTGGGGTTTGCTTAGTCTTAGTGATGGAAATAAAAATGGGATTATAGCCAGGTCTGCAGTGAGAGTAAATATGGAGAAAAACCATTAGAGACTCTTCACTCCAGGAACCAAACTGAGGGTTACAGAAGTGAGAGGGGTTGGGGGGGAGGGGTAACCAGGTGATAGATATTAAGGAGGGCACATGTGGTAAGAAGAGCTGGGTGTTATACACAACTAATGAATCATTGAACACTACATCAAAAACATGATCTATATGTTGGCTAATTGAACATAATAAAAAAACTCTACATCAAAAACTAATGATGTACTGTATGCTGACTAACATAACATAATAAAAAATAATTTTTAAAAAGGAGAGTATGGGGTGCCTGGGTGGCTCAATGGGTTAAAGCCTCTGCCTTCGGCTCAGGTCATGATCTCAGGGTCCTGCGATCAAGCCCCGAATCGGGCTCTCTGCTCAGCAGGGAGCCTGCTTCCCCCTGCCTTTCTGCCTGCCTTTCTGCCTACTTGTGATCTCTTTCTCTTTCTCTGTCAAATAAATAAATAAAAATCTTTTTTTAATAAATAAATAAAAATAATAAATAAAAAGGAGAGTTAAATAAGAAGAAAGTGGTCAAAATCAGACAGTGAATTATGAATCTTGAGAAATTTTCCAGTTAAAGTAAATGTCCTGAATTGAGTGTTTACTTTGCTGAGGAAGAACACAAAGAAACTGTTTATTTCAATGAGATTTTACAAACTCAGAGATAGGAAGAATTGACCTTTCAGTGTGGTCATTCATCTTCACTGTGGAAGCTGAATTAATTTGGGCCATCGTGCTGGGCTGCAAGTTACTCATCAGATAGAACAAACAGGTGATTTGGATACAGGTTCTGACAAGGAATGGGAGTATAAGAACTTGTCTGAATAAGAAATAAGAAAGGAAAAGCAGAGCATTGGCTAAACCTGCAGGAATAGAATCTGTTCTGATGAGTTCTCTGGGCAAGAACAACATCACCTTGTGGTGAAATTCCCTAGATGAAAGCTGGGAAGCTCAGAGTCAATTCAGAATTCTGGGTGACAGGTCAAGATTACTGTAAGGAGTTAACATACCAGGAAAGAGGACTTATGAAAGAATAGCATCTGAGGTTTCAAGCTGGGTATGAAAAAAATTAACCAATGCAAGAATTCAGCTCTGAATGCTAGAAATGTATGACTGGAAAAGCAAGACAAGTAAGTATATTCACACAACAGTTCAACAAACATTAAGTAAGGTTGTTTGGCCAATCTATTGCAAGTAGGAGGCCTTGCACAAAGTAGATGCATAATATTTTGAATAATTAGATAAAAGAGAGAATTGATGGATTAATGGATTGAGTGGAAACAGATGGGTAGATGACTGAATTGACAGACAGGATGGATAATGGAGTGTATACACAAATGTCATGGTTTTAAACCACTCTCCCAGCATGGAAAGGAATGAGCTAGTAAATACGAACTGCTCCACGGGGAAAAGGAATCTTTAGATACCAATTATTACAACAGAAGATAAGTCTTCTGCCTTCATAACCACTACAAAATGAGCCCCTCAACCCCACATAGCCTTTCCTTCCTCCACCACTTCCTAGTCCTCCCCAAGTTTTATTTCTAATTAGAATTAAAGCTGGGGATATTCCTCTAACAAAGCATAAATGTCATAGTTGCTTCATTCTTTCTGCATTTAACAAATATCAAGGACCTATTATTGCCTTTTGTTCTGCTGTATGTTCAGGATTTAAGATAACATAGATGATTAAATACCAAATCTATTCTACAAAAAAGCAATACATTTGAAGAAAAAAGAATACTACTCCTATCCTAGTAAAAGCCAGAGTAAGATATCCAAGTGAAGGCCCCAAACAGTTTACAGAGTAAGGGGTAAAAGAGAACATGGAATGGAGAGATCATTGCTTAAGCAAATGAATGTCAGCCAGTCAGAGTGTAAAAATCACAGATATGGAAGCTTCATAGACCTGGGAGAGATGTAAAGCTTATCCACTAATCCTCTGAATATCAGCAAGTTACCACAACATTTTCACATCACATCACAGAGTACTAACCACTATACGATCACAGCACCACAACATTTTCAGATTCAATTTCCTTATGCTAACATTTGAAGCAATGCAGCCCCCATAGTTTTGTTGAGTTCTTCCAATAGAGAAAAAGCTAGTGTTTAATAATACCTAGATATAATTGTTACCGATGAAATAATAGGTGTCATTACTTTCCATAATCTGTCCAGGCAGAGAAGGAGGTAATCAAGACACATATATAAAAAATGGAAGAAACAGAAATTAATGTATTATGGAAAAATAGGTCGGATTTGGGTCAAGATTTGAGAAAAATTTCAACAGAGTATCAGCTGAAGTCAAGGCAGAGAATAGGAGAATAATGAGGGCACCAGAGCAAGTCTGGTCTGACCAATTGGTGCCTGATTCTATAGCACAGAGGCACCCAGAACCACCTGAAGAATGTTTAAAATACCCATCACCAGGATCCAGAAAAGACCCAGTGAAACAGGTTCTCTGCAGGTAGAGAAAATACTTCAAAAATTAGTTAATCTTCAAATGCCAACCAGAGAAGTTTATCATTATTCAGGAGCATTGTAGAATTAAAGTTCTGGTCATAGGCTCATATAGAGTAGATGTAAATCCTGACTGTTCGAATTGAGGAACTGAAGAAGTCTTATAGATCTGAGTTTTGGGTTGAGGGGAGGGTTAACTATTAAAAATACAGACTAGCGATATCCTTTCTTAACCCCATTCCCCACCACATGCATACTCACACTACATACATTTCAAAATTGTCCCTCGAATCAAATAACCAGATATACTAGAGAAAGACACATAAATACTTAGAAATATAATAAATATAGCATGTTATTATTAAGTAATATTGGACTATTGCAAGCTTTTGAATAGAGAGTGAACGACTGTGTAGCTCAAGAAACCAGAGATGATTAGAATCACTTCTCCAATGTATCGGGTATAAATTGACTGGTAGTGTTGCGGGATAAAATCAAAAGACAGTTCAAGGAGATGAAACTGATCAGTCATAGACTAAACTGAAAAAATACCTAAAGGTCTCCAGAGCTATTTGTGGGAGAGGAGCCAAGAGGGAAAAGAGCACAAATGGGCTGGTTCAGGGTTCAGGAGCTGTGCAGCTGGCAATCAAGTGAGGGAAGAATTCTGGGGAGGGAGGGAGAGTAGATTTTTTAAAAATCCCTGAGCACACTGAAGAGAGAAATATATGCATGCATAGAATGAAGTAAAAATCCTGAGGTGGCACAAAAAAAGGTGAATATTTCACGCTTCTTTGTGCTTTCATTCCAGTGGAACATCTTCTATCATGGTCTTAAGAAACCACAGCACCATCACGGAATTTATCCTCCTTGGACTGTCTGCTGACCCCTATATCCAGGTTATGCTCTTTGTGCTTTTCTTGGAAATTTACCTCCTGACCACCATGGGGAACCTGATGATGATGGTGGTGATTATGACTGACTCCCGTCTCCACACCCCCATGTACTTCTTCTTGAATCACCTCTCCTTTCTGGATATTTGTTTAACTTCAGTCACTGTGCCCAAGATGCTGGAGAATCTCCTGTCTCAGAAGAAATCAGTATCAGTAGAAGGATGCCTCACTCAGGCATTTTTTGTGTTTTTCATTGCAGGAACTGAAACTTTTGTGCTCTCTGCCATGGCCTATGATCGCTACATTGCCATCGGCTACCCTCTGCTCTATGGCCAGCTGATGAGTAAACAGTTGTGTGAGGGTCTGGTATGGGTCTCATGGGGACTGGGCTTTCTGGATGCTCTCATTAATACCCTCATGGCTTGGAATTTGGACTTCTGTGAAGCTTATGTCCTGCCTCACTTCAGCTGTGAAGTGCCATCTCTATTCTCTCTATCTTGCTCTGACATCTCCACCAACTTTACAGTCCTGGTGTGCTCTACCATCATTCATGCCTCTGGAACCTTACTCCTGATCTTCCTCTCCTATGCTCTCATTGCCTCCACCATCCTGAGCATAAGCTCCACCTCAGGCAGAAGTAAGGCCTTCTCCACCTGCTCCTCCCACCTCACTGCTGTGAGCTTCTTCTATGGATCTGCTTTTCTTCGCTATCTCATGCCAACCTTAAGTTCCCCACTGGAGTTAATTTTTTCCATACAGTATAGTGTGATCACTCCTCTCGTGAATCCCCTTGTCTACAGCTTGAAGAACAAGGAAATAAAAGTAGCTCTGAAAAGAATGTTGCAAAAAGGTTTACAACAGCTCAGAGAGCAGAGAATAGGTAAAGGATGACTGGGAAATGGGGAAGAATCTTATCAGATGGTTGAATAATAGATGTAGAGAAAATTTTCGTTGTTCATAACAGAATGACAAAGTATCTTATAACGGCCAGTCTCCTTTGAAATGCCTGGGAAGATCCAAGAGCTACTACTTACTTTGGTTCATATTTAATTTATTCAGGGATAAAACAATGGACTTACTCTCCTTTTTAATTATAAAACATTCCCATTGAGATTAGAACTGAGAAAATTGTCAAGAAACTGAATTTTTTTATTTTATTTATTTATTTGTCAGAGAGAGAGAGCACGAGCAGGAAGAGTGGCAGGCAGAACAGACAGAGCAGGCAGAATGAGAAGCAGACTCCCTGATGAGTAAGGAGCCCAGTTTAGGACTCGATCTCAGGACCCTGGAATCATGACCTGAGCCAAAGGCAAATACTTAACCGACTGAGCCACCCAGGCATCCTAGGAAACTGAATTTTTATTGGGTCTAGTATTTAGAGGGGAAGATTTGCTAGAAATAAAAGCACCAAGGCCACTGATAATCATAAATTTCAGACAGAGTTGGGAGGAAGGTTGGGGTAAGTTTAGACTAGACTTGTAGAAAAGATAGAAAGACCTAAAAATGGCTGACAGAGGCAAAGCCAGGTTCACAAACACTTTCCAAACTTTGTGCCTCTCCTGGTAACTTTACCTGCTGGCAACGGGGAGAGAATCCACTCTTTCTAGGGTGGCCATCAGCCCTAATGTGTCACTGGGGCACCATTGCTGGGATGCTGAGGAGGTGCTAAGGCCAGGTAGCAGGTCATCAACAAGGATGCTGGGGATGCTGAAGGGATACTGCCTTGCCTCCCTCAGAACCGGATTAGCTGCTTCTCTTAGTTGCTACCATGCTTGCCACTGGCTGAGCCTAACCAGAAGCCACCAGCCTGGTGGGAATCCGGGTGATGTCTTCTGTGGGCATCTAGTCGAGGTAATATAAAGCCAGGTACATTGGACAAGCATAGGGCTGAGGGCCAACAGAAAACTGGTGTACCAGATAGTCATGTAAACATGACCCTCCTCAGGCAGGAAAGGGAAGGGAAGGGAAAAGAAAAGATTAGACAAGGAAAGACCAAATGGTAGAAGATGGGATAGAAGGGAGAATGGAAGGAATAAGGGAAAATTTACAAAGACTTCAGTAAGGATCAGACAAGTAAGGGTACCCCCCCGGGAGGGGGAGGGGGGCCGCCCTTGAGAGAACAGGAATTAGAAACCCAAGGCTGTACATACACTGGCGCCCTCAGGTGGCTTGAGAGATTCACTGCACCGATGTACACAGGAGTTTAAGGAAGGAAGAATTCCTCTAACTCTACTCAGGCAAAACATGGCCTGAAAGTAGCCAGCAGTTCTGTTTTCAAGCTCTGGAATCCTAGGAAATTTCCAAGGAAACTTAAGGGACAGTCTTGCTCTGGTGGTCTTTTCTTCCCTTTTGGTAATCCTCCCATCTCACAGTGTTTCTGTTCCCACCTAGGCACAGTTCTCGACAGACCTCCCCCAGAGTGAGGGGATGCTCCAAGTCTACCTAAATCCTTTTTTCAAAAGATTTAGCTTGAGGGGCGCCTGGGTGGCTCAATGGGTTAAAGCCTCTGCCTTCGGCTCAGGTCATGATCTCAGGGTCCTGGGATCGAGCCCTGAATGGGGCTCTCTGCTCAGCAGGGAGCCTGCTTCCCCCTCTCTCTCTGCCTGCCTCTCTGCCTACTTGTGATCTCTCTCTCTCTGTCAAAAAAAATAAATAAAATCTTTAAAAAATATATTTAGCTTGAAAAAAGTTATCTGTAATCTAGTGAGAGAGTCACTGAAACCCACATTTACCTAATTTCAAAATGTCGTACATGATTGACCTATTTCAGGCCCTTCCTACAATTATGCCATATTCCCTGTCTATCTTCCTATTTTACCTTCCTTGATGATTCAAAGGATTTTCAGTTTTGATTTTCAAATTTTCCTCCCCCCTTTAATGGCATAATTTTAGAAAATCTTTATCAAATATTCAATCCTTAATATATGATTCATCGTTTATACATTTTGAAGATTCTTGTTTTATTTTTACTATTTCTCTTTTCCATACATTTTTTTATTATGTTATGTTAGTCACCATACAATACTTCATTAGTTTCTGATGTAGTGTTCCAAGATTCATTGTTTGCTTGAAACACCCAGTGTTCCATGCAATACATGCCCTCCTTAATACCCATCACTGGGCCAACCCATCCCCCCACCCCCTTCCCCTCTAAAACCCTCAATTTGTTTTTCAGAGCCCATAGTCTCAAATGGTTCTTCTCCCCCTCCGATTTTGACCCCCTTCATTTTTCCCTTCCTTCTCCTAATATCCTCCATTCTATTCCTTATGTTCCACAAATAAGTGAAACCATCTGATAATTGACTTTCTCTGCTTGACTTATTTCGCTCAGCATAATCTCCTCCAGTCCCATCCCTGTTGATGCAAAAATTGGATATTCACCCTTTCTGATAGCTGAGTAATAATCCATTGTGTATATGGACCACATCTTCTTTACCCATTCTTCTGTTGAAAGGCATCTTGGTGGTTTGGCTATTGTGGACATTGCTGTCATGAAAATTGGAGTGCATGTGGCCCTTCTTTTCACGACATCTGTATCTTTGGGGTAAATACCCAGTAGTGCAATTGCTGGGTCATAGGGTAGCTCTATTTTTAACTTTTTGAGGAACCTCCACACTGTTTTCCAAAGTGACTGTATCAACTTGCATTGAGGGTAAGAGGGTTCTCCTTTCTCCACAACATCTCCAACATTTGTCATTTCTTGCCTTGTTAATTTTTACTATTCTAACTGGTTTAAGGTGGTATCTCAATGTGGTTTTGATTTGAATTTCCCTGATGGCTAATGATGATGAACATTTTTTCATCTGTCTGTTAGCCATTTGTATGTCTTCTTTGGAGAAGTGTCTGTTCATGTCTTCTGCCCATATCTGGACTTGATTATTTGTTTTTTGGGTGTTGAGTTTGAGAAGTTCCTTATAGATCTTGGATATCAGCCCTTTGTCTGCATTGTCATTTGCAAATATCTTCTCTCATTCCATGGGTTGCCTCTCGGTTTTGTTTACTGTTTCCTTTGCTATGCAGAAGCTTTTTATCTTGATGAATCCCAAAAGTTCATTTTTGCTTTTGTTTCCCTCGCCTTTGGAGACGTTTCTTGAGAGAAGTTGCTGTGGTCAATGTCGAAGAGGTTACTGCCTATGTTCTCCTCTAGGATTTTGATGGATTCCTGTCTCACATTGAGGTCTTTCATCCATTTAGAGTTTATTTTTGTGTATGGTATAAGAGAATAGTCAAATTTCATTCTTCTGTATATAGCTGTCCAATTTTCCCAGCACCATTTGTTGAAGAGACTGTCTTTTTACCATTGGATATTTTTTCCTGCTTTGTCGTAGATTACTTGACCATAGAGTTGAGGGCCCATATCTGGGCTCTCTACTCTGTTCCATTGATCTGTGTGTCTGTTTTTGTGCCAGTACCATGCTGTCTTGGTGATCACAGCTTTGTAATATAGCTTGAAATCAGGCAACGTGATGCCCCCAGCTTTGTTTCTCTTTTTCAACATTTCCTTGGCGATTCGGGGTCTTTCTGGTTCCATACAAATTTTAGGATTGTTTGTTCCAGCACCTTGAAAAATGCCAATGGTATTTTGATTGGGATGGCATTGAAAGCATATATTGGTCTGGGCAGCATAGACATTTTAACAACGTTTATTCTTCCAATCCATGAACATGGAATATTTTTCTATCTTTTTGTGTCTTCTTCAATTTCTTTCATGAGTGTCCTGTACTTCCTAGAGTATAGATCCTTCACCTCTTTGGTTAGGTTTATTCCAAGGTAGCTTATGGTTTTTGGTGCTATTGCAAATGGAATTGATTCTCTAATTTCCCTTTCCACAATTTCTTTGTTAGTGTATAAGAAAGCAACTGATTTCTGTGCATCGATTTTGTATCCTGCCACATTACTGAATTGCTGTATGAGTTCTAGTAATTTGGGGGTGGAGTCTTTTGGGTTTTTCACATAAACTACCATGTCATCTGCAAAGAGAGAGAATTTGACTTTTTCTTTGCCAATTTGAATGCCTTCTGTTTCTTTTTGTTGTCTGATTGCTGTTGCTAGGACTTCTAGTACTATGTTGAACAATAGTGGTGAGAGTGGGCAACATTATCGTGTTCCTGATCTCAAGGGAAAGGTTGTCAGCTTTCCACATTGAGAATGATGTTTGCTGTGGGTTTTTCATGGATGGATTTTAGGAAATTGAAGAATGTTCCCTCTATCCCTATACTCTGAATAGTTCTAATCAGGAAAGGATGCTGTATTTTGTCAAATGCTTTTTTCTGCAGCAATTGAGAGGACCATGTGGTTCTTGTCTCTTCTCTTATTTATGTATTCTATCACATTGATTGATTTGTCAATGTTGAACCAGCCTTGCATCCCAGGGATAACTCTCACCTGGTAATAATGGATAATCCTTTAATGTACTATTGGATCCCATTAGCTAGGATCTTGTTGAGAATTTTGGCGTGGGTATTCATCAGGGATATTGGTCTGTAATTCTCCTTTTTGATGGGGTCTTTGTCTGGTTTTGGGATCAAGGTAATGCTGGCCTCATAGAATGAGTCTGGAAGTTTTCCTTCTGTTTCTATTTTTTGAAACAGCTTCAGGAGAATAGGCAGTATTTCTTCTTTGAATGTTTGGTAGAATTCCCCCATGGTGTCCATCAGGTCCTAGACTCGTTTTTTGGGAAGTTTTTGATCACTGCTTCAATCTCATTTCTGGTTATTGGTCTATTCAGGTTATCAATTTCTTCCTGTTTCAGTCTTGGAAGTTTATAGGTTTCCAGGAAGGCATCCCATTTCTTCCAGGTTGCTTAATTTATTGGCATATAGCTGTTGATAATAGTTTCTGATAATCGTTTTTATATCCTTGGTATTAATTACGATCTCGCCCCTTTCATTCATAATTATATTAATTTGGATCCTTTCTCTTTTCTCTTGGATAAGTCTGCCCAGTGGTTGACCGATCTTATTAATTCTTCCAAAGAACTGGCTTCTAGTTTTGTTGATATGTTCTACTGTATTTCTGGTTTCTAATTCATTGATCTCTGCTCTAACCTTAATTATTTCCCTTCTCGTGCATGGGTTAGGCTTAATTTGTTTTTGAATTTCCAGATCCTTAAGGTGTAAATATAGTTTGTGTATTTGGGATTTTTTCTGTTTTTTTTTTTTTTTTTTTTTTTGAGTGAGGCTTGGATGACTCCCCTTAGGACTGCCTTTGCCATATTCCATAGGCTTTGGACCGATGCCTTGGTTCTCATTGGTTTCCATGCAATGTTTAAGTTCTTCTTTGATTTCCTGGTTGACCCAAACTTTCTTGAGCAGGATGGTCTTTAGCTTCCAAGTGTTTGAATTTCTTCCAAACTTTTACTTGTGATTGAGTTCCAGTTTCAAAGCATTGTGGTCTGAGAATATGCAGAGAATAATCTCAATCTTTTGGTAACAGTTGAGACCTGATTTGTGACTCAGTATGTGGTCTATTCTGGAGAAAGTTCCACGTGCGCTCGAGAAGAATGAGTATTCTGTTGTTTTAGGGTGGAATGTTCTGTATATATCTATGAGGTCCATCTGGTCCAGTGCATCATTCAAAACTTGTTTCTTTGCTGATCTTCTGCTTAGATGATCTGTCTATTGCTAAGAGTGGAGTGTTGAGGTCTCCTACTATTAGGATGCTATTATCAATATGTCTCTTTATTTTGATTAACAGTTGGTTTATACAGTTGGCTGCTCCCATTTTGGGGGCATAGATATTTACAATTGTTAGATCTTCTTGTTGGATAGACCCTTTAAGAATGATATAGTGTCCTCTATCTCTAACTACAATCTCTACCTTAAAATCTAATTTGTCTGATATGAGAATTGCTACCCCAGCTTTCTTTTGAGTTCCATTGGCATGTAAGATGGTTCTCCATCCCTTCACTTTCAGTCTGGATGTGTCTTTAGGTTCAAAGTGAATCTCTTGTAGACAGCATATGGATGGGTCCTGTCTTTTTATCCAGTCTGCAACCCTGTGCTGTTTTATGGGAGCATTTAGGCCATTCACATTGAGAGTAATTATTGAAAGATACGATTTTATTGTCATGTTGCCTGTGAAGTCCTTGTTTCTATAGATTGTCTCTGTAAATTTCTGACCTATATCACTCTTGGAGTCTTTCTCCTTTCATAGAACCCCCCTTAGTATTTCTTTCAGGGCTGGCTTAGTGGTCGCATATTCTTTTAGTTTCTGCTGAAGCTCCTTTTCCCTCCATCCATTCTGAATGACAACTTTGCCAGATAAAGAATTCTTGGCTGCATATTATTCTCATTTAGTACACTGAATATGTCTTACCAGCCCTTTCTGGCTTGCCAGGTCTCTGTGGATAGGTCTGACATTATTCTGACGTTCTTCCCTCCGTAAGGAATCTCTTCCCCTTAACTGCCCTTAAGATGGTTTCCTTGGTTCTAAGATTTAAGAGCTTTACTATTACGTGTTGGGGTGTTGGTCTGTTCTCCTTGATCTTGGGAGGGGTCCCCTCTGCTTCTAGGACACAAATGCTTGTTTCATTCTCCAGATTAGGGAAGTGCTCAGCTATGATTTGCACATATATCTTTTAGTCCTCTCTCTCTCTCTCTACCCCCTCAGGGGTCTGAATAATTCTCACATTGGAATGTTTCATGGCATCATTTATTTCTCTAATTCTGTTTTCATGGATTTTAAGCTGTTTGTTCTAGGCCTCCTCCTGTTCCTTCTTTTTTATCAGTTTGCCTTCTAGATCACTAATTCATTCTTCTGCTTCGTTTACACAAGCTATTAGAGTATCTAGATTAGATTGGGTTTTATTGATAGCATGTTTAAGTTCTGCCAAATCAGCTCTCATTTCTGCCCTTAGAGAATCTATGTTGCCATTAATAGTTTTCTCCAGCCTAGCTATTGTCTTCATAACTGTTACCCTGAAGTCTATTTCTGACATCTTGCTTATATCCATACCCATTAGGTCTGCAGGAGAGGCCATTGTCTCTGGGTCTTTTCTTTGTTGGGAGTTCCTCCTCCTGGTCATTCTGTTGAGTTGTGGTTGAGGGGATGTACAGCCAAAAATATCAACCACAATCCAGGTAAGGTGTACCCTGGGAAAGTTTGGAGCAATCGGAAGCCACCACCAAAAAACCACAGCCAAAATGAAACCCAAGAATAAGATTTATAAGGTACAAAAACAAAAACAAACAAAAAGACCCACAACTCCCCTCCCCAAAAAAATAAAAATAAAAGAGGAGGCGTGAAGGAAAGGTGGCTATAACCCCTCAATGGGGGTGAGGTAGGGCATTTCAGTTCTTCCTGGGTGTATTTTGTTCTCTGTTAGAGAATGCTATCTCCCGGAGAGACAGGGAAATTAAAACTGGTATATATACAAAGGTAGTATTGAAAAGGGAAAAAAGGACTAATTTGAAGCATATATATATATATAAAAGAAAAAGGTATATGTGTGAAAAAGTTCAAGTTAAAAAGTTACTGTGAGCCTGGTAGTGGGTATTAAGGAGGGCACGTATTGCATGGAGCACTGGGTGTGGTGCATAATCAATGAATCTTGGAACACTGAAAAAATTAAATTTTAAAAAAGTTACTGTGAAATATGTTGTATTAAACATCTAGTTGAAATGAAAAGTAGGAAAAAAAAAAAAACAGAAGAAACATGAGAAAGAATTTTTTAAAAAAGAGAAAAGTCGTATCTGAGAAATAGGCCATGAGACAACACCAGGAGCTTAATATACTATTTTCCCCTGCTGTTAGGGTTTTACAGTTTTATGGGGACCCTGGGGTTGTTGTCCTCTTGTTCTTCTAGCTTGCCTTCTGGAGGAGGGGACTGCCACGATGTTTTTCAGTCAATCCTGCTTGGCCAGAGTTGCCCTTCCCACTGTCAGGGTCTGGGCTCCATGGAAAGTGGTTTTTGGGGCTTTTGTTCTCTGGTGGCTTTTGTTCTCTGGTGGCTTTTCAAGCCTTTTCAGAGGGTCAGGACAAAGGAAAATGTCCACACCCAGATCTCTGACCCAGAGGAGAAAAGCCACAGTCTACTCCTCTCTGATCCTCCAGAACAAACAGTCTCCCCCTCTGTAAGCGCTGCTGGAAATTGCAGCCTCCCACAGGTGGTGCATGCCCCCAGTGATCCTCTTAGTGGTGGAACCCGGCCCCCACTTTCCCATGCCCCCTCCCCCCCACCGTGCCACCAAAACCGAGCGATCTCGGTCCAGGCAGGCCCAGACACCAGCAGCAGCTACCTGAGATCTGTGGTACAGATCTAAGCCGGGTCCTCTTGGGCGTGGGCGGCAGTATCAGCCAGCCCCAGGTCCGCAGGCTCGGGTCTGTGGCTGTGGGCACTCGGTCCCAGCATTTGCCCCTTAAGCCCCTGTGTTCTGTTTCAGTGCTGTTTTCAGTCTCTTCCCCTCCCACAGCCACTGGTCTCCAAGCTATCGTTGGTCCCCAGGCACAGGACACCTTTGCACTGGGGTATTACTTTCCAATGGCTAGCTTCTGGTGGTCCCCTTCCCCTTCTGTTTATCCTCCAACATTGTCCATGCAATCACAACTCCGGCCTTCGTACCTCTTGACTGATGATCCTCTGCCCCCGTAGAGATCAAGACATATAATCTTACATCTCAGGCTGATCTCGTAGGTGTTCAGAGTGGCTTGGTAGGTATCTAGCTAAATTCAGAAGACCGGTTGAAACAGAGTGCCCCACTCCTCCACTATACATTTTTATCTCTTTCCCATACATTTTTATGCTGCAAGGGATTATGAAGCAATTTAGCACCTGCTCAGGTTTTGTTCCCATTTCTCATCATAAGGAAAATATAAAATAGATGTTGCAAAACATTTTTAGTGTTTCTAATATTAACCTATTTTATTCATGCAATATTTCCAAAAATATTTGAAGCCAGAATTTTTCCCTTTCTTCCTTCTGTCTTTTTATCTGCTTTAAAAATTCATATCACAGAATTTAATTAATCATAATCCTTTGTAATGTGTAATAATTGGTCCATACATGTACATCTTTTACTTTATTTCATTTATTTTACTTTTTGTTTGTATATTTGTTTGCCTTTTTAAAAATGATAATATAAACCCTCCATTGTCCCACCTGACAACTAAAACATTGTTACAATGAATCTTGAACACTGAAAACATAAAATAAAATAAAAAACATTGTTAATAACATGCACTTATCAACAAGCTTCTCTATCCCAAGCAATATCATTGCCAAATATTTCACATGTCTTTTCTTATTTGCACAAAATAATACCAATTTTATTATTTTAGTGTAATTCCAGTTTGCTTATATTCAACCATTTCCGTGTCAATGATTTCTTCCTGCAACTTAAGTATCTTTGGGGGATTATTGTCCTTCTTCCTCAAGTGTACTCTGCACTGAGTGGATACCAGATGACTCTCAAAATGGAACATTCCTCTCACAACAGAATGCCTCACAAGGATCCTTCGTCGTCCCCTTCAGATATTAAGGCATTATATATCATCTATTAGCATCATAAGGAAACTTCCTTCAAAAATACAGGATGCACACAAGGGTCAGGCCTCCCAACTCCTGTAATGTCCATAAAAACCATGTTCATGTTCTTACCTTAAAGAGACTCAGAGTGTACCCTATGTACCTACACCCTTTCACAAGACGCACTCAGTAAGGAGACTCCAAGCTCTCCCATAGTTGGATGGTTCACCTTCATACCTCAGGGCCAAACTAAAACAGAGAAGCTCCCACATACCTGTACCTCCAAGATCAGTGGAAGGCGAGGGAAGGGGATAAGAATGTAAGGAAAGATAAAATCATTAGAAACAATTGGTTATTCTCTTTCCTTGGGTGTCAATGAGGAAAAAAAATGATAGGTTTTTAAATTTATAATTCTTCTTATTCATATATTTTATCATAGCCTTCTTCTTAACCATTAGCAAAAGAAATAAGGAGATCAATATTTACTAACCCATTAGTATTAGCCAAGCATGATATATGGAATTTTATACATTTCGTGTCTACATGACAATTATTCCTCTACAATTTTGATAAATAATTCCATTTTCTTGCAATCTGTCAATTCTATAAAAGTATTTAACACTATTGTTTCTCCATTACAAAACAATCCACTTTTATTTTGGAAAATATGAAAAATTTTGAAAAGGATAAAAAGCTAATATCACCCATAATCCCAAAGTGTTGTCTGTGGTGCTTTCTTTCGTATCCAAAAAAGTAAAAATAAAAATATTCTCCTCCTTTTAGATATGTGCATATGCACAGCTTAGTATGCATATATATTTCCTTACTCTGTCAGCTGAGAAGGCCTAAGAGTAACAACATCCCCGTAACAAGTAGCACACTCAGCATCCAGAGCTTGGTTTTTAACACCATTCTCCAACAAAAGGAACCAGGTCTACTTGGAAAATTGGTAGATTCTAAGGCTGAAATAGAAAAGGTACAGTATGAGCCTGAAGTATCTCGTAGCAACAGAAAGTGTTCAAAAGAAAAAAACAAAAACCCACAATGATAAGGTATGTTAAAGAGACACAGGAACCAAATGAAAGAGCCCTCTGTGACTAAGGATGGAGCATTTTGAGCAACAAAATAAAGAGCATAGTATTAGATCATAACCAAAAGTATAAAATAAATAGCTATGATGCTGATATAAATAAATAATTAATAATGAAATAAATAGAAGAAAATAGACAATCTCCCTTTCCGAAGAACTCCAAATAACTTATGTAGAAACTGCACTCTCAATGAGGTAGAGCATAACTGCACACTCCTTAAATGTCATCAGAAACAAAGTCTGAGAACTGTCACAATCAAAAGGAGCTTAAGGAGACATGAATTAAATGTAATGTGCTATGTTGGGTGGAATCTTGGAAGTTGAACTTTAGGTGACAACTAAGGAAATATGAATACATTGTAGACTAGTAATAATTTATCAAAATGGTTCATTAATTGTGATAAATGTACCACACTAATGTAAAATGTTAATAATAATGGAGACTGAGCAGGGGTATATGGGAATGCTCTGTACTATCTTTGCACCTTTTATGTAAACCTAAAACTATTCTAAAATTTAATTTTTTTAATCTTTTCCTTCCCAGCTCCAATCTCGTCATCCATGGTAATCAATGTGACTGGCATGGCTCAGTTCATTCATAACAAGTGCCGCATAGTCCAAGGCATTCTGAATATTTCTCCAGGCTATTCTGGTGGATGGTGAGATATTGTTACTCTAAAACTGGGAAGGATGTTTTAAGTCTTTTAAAATATTTAGAGTAAGGTATAGATTAAAAAAAAAAAAAGAATTATTTTCCAAAATGAACTCCTACCAAAAACATAAGTTTGATATGTCATTGTACTTAAAAACATTTCTCGCTTTTTTAAATTTATTTTTTTATTTTTTTCCCCAAATACTTTTATTTTTTCAGTGTTACAAGATTCACCATTTATGTACCACACCCAGTGCTCCATGCAATACGTGCCCTCCTCAATACCCACCACCAGTCTCGCCCATCCCCCCATCCCCTCCCCTCCAAAACCCTCAGTCCCTTGCTCTGAGTTCAC
>CM052897.1:57973172-57994499 GCA_028534135.1 Potos flavus | reverse complement strand
CTAATGATGATGAATATTTCTCACTTTTATTATATCTCCTTTGTGTATGTCTCAATTTGGCTGGGCCATGGTGCCCAAATATTTGGTCAAACATTATCCTGGATGTTTCTGTGAGGGTATTTTGGATGAGATTATCATTTAATTTGGGTGGATTAGAGCAGAGCAGATTCCCCTCCAATAATGTGAGTAGGCCTTGTCCAATGGACTGGATAGAACAAAAGTCTAACCTCTCCCAAACAGGAGGAAATCCTTCCAGTGGACTGCCTTTAAGCTTCATCTGCAACATCAGCTCTACCTGTTTCACCAGCTTATGCCTTTGGACTTGAACTGCAACTCTTTCCTGAAACTCCAGTCTGCCAGCTTCCTCCGTCAGATTTTGGAATCACCAAGCCTCCACAATCACATCGGCAAATTCCTTGAAATAAATCTTATTCTGTACATATATACAAATCCTACTGTTTCTATTTCTTTGGAGAAGCATTACTACTACACCCTCCTAAACAGGCACAAGAGGAAGAAGTTCCAGTACACTGTTGGTGGAGAAAATATCCAAGATTGGATGCACTGGAATGGGTAAGAGGAATAGTTGTTCTGTATCCATTGTCACCCCTCCCCCAAAGTGGCACAACTCAGTGCCAAGAGAGATCTTCTCAGCGCGTGGTTTCTCCCATGGAAGAAAATGGGAGCATGTGAGTAAGCACCTGGCTTCCCAGCTGTATAGGATAAAAAAGAGGCCCCACTTCTTTCTTGCCCCATCCAGAATACTAAGATATGCTGCATGACTAGGAGTGAGGGGCCTTGGGGAACAGCAGCCAGTTGCTCTCAGAGGGCATCAAAGAAACATGGGTCCCACTAACCACTTCACAGACTCCATTAAGAAGACAGCCTATGGGGTGCCTGGGTGGCTCAGTCGTTAAGCGTCTGCCTTTGGCTCAGGTCGTGGTCTCAGGGTCCTGGGATCGAGTCCCGCATCGGGCTCCCTGCTCAGTGGGGAGCCTGCTTCTCTCTCTGCCTCCCGCTCCCCCTCCTTGTGCTCTCCCTCTGACAAATAAATAAATAAAATCTTTAAAAAAAAAAAAGAAGAAGAAGAAGAAGACAGCCTATGAGCTTCTGGTGATATCTCACCTGTGGATCCCCCAACTGGCCTGTGGGCACCCCCAACATTGCAGGTGCCTCACCCACATACCCTACCTGGCATGTGGCAGGTAGCTGACAACCAGTGTGGCCCCCCAAAGGCAACAAGTATAAGCCTTTGCAGACAGCTAGTGAAAACATGCAGAAAGATGACACGACTCTACAGGATTGAGAAAAAGTACACAAATTTGACAATTCAGCACTGCCCTAGGGAAAGCAAACAGGAGGCTGTTGGTACCCACTCTGGTTTTACAGAATCAAGACATAAGATATTAAGAATTCTGCCTAAGAAGAAGCAAGAAGCATGGAGCAGGTGTATCCATAGAAAAGCATGGGGGAAAGCCTTAAAATACCTACCAGGCTAACAGAAGGTATTCGTCTCCTGAAGCCAGGCAATAAAGAGGAGGTGAACAAGTCTTCAAATGCAAAGACAGCAACCCAAGACATCAAGGAACATGAAAAATCAAGGAAACATGACAGCACCAAAGGAACACAATAACTTTTCAGTAACCAACCCAAAGGACTGGAGATCTATGGGGATTTGCCTTACACAGAATTCAAAATAGTTGTTTTAAGGAAGCTCAGTAAGCCATAGGAAAACACAGAATGACAATTCAACTAAATCAGGAGAGTGATACATGAACAAAGCAAGAACTTTCAGAGAGATAGAAATTATTTAAAAGGAATTAAACAGAAATTCTGGAGCTGAAGAATACAATGAATGAAATGAAAAATGAAATAGCGGGGCACCTGGGTGTCTCAGTGGGTTAAAGCCTCTGCCTTTGGCTCAGGTCATGATCTCAGGGTCCTGGGATCGAGCCCCGCATCAGGCTCTCTGCTCAGAAGGGAGCCTGCTTCCCCCTCTCTCTCTGCCTGCCTCTCTGCCTACTTGTGATCTCTCGCTCTGTCAAATAAATAAATAAAATCTTTAAAAAAAAAGAAAAGAAAAGAAAGAAAAAAATGAAATAGCATCAACAGCCAACCTTTTGTTACCAGTAAGGCTTCTGGTCAATAGTAAACTATTAGTAGTTAAGTTTGGGGGGAGTTAAAATCTCTATGCAGATTTTGGACTGACCTGGGTTGTTCAAGGGTCAACCATAAATAAAATCAGAAATGAAAGAGGAGATATTACAATCGGTACAACAGAAAAACAAAGATCATAAAAGACTACTATGAATAATTATACAACAATAAATTACATAGCCTAGAAGAAATGTAGAAATTACTAGGAATATACCACCTACCAAGACTGAATCAGGTGGATATATAAAATCTGAGCAGACCGAGTAAGGAGACCAAATAAAGAGATTGAATCAGTAATCAAACCTCCCAACAAAGAAACACTTATGACCTGATGCCTTTATTGTTGAATCCTACCAAATATTAAAAGAAGAGATCATACCAATCCTTCTCAAACTCTTCCAAAAGACTGAAGATGAGGAAACTTTTATATTACCAGCATTGCCCTGATAGCCAGAGAAGGACACTACAAGAAAACTACAGGCCAAATATCCCTGATTAAAATTGGTACAAAAACCCTCAATCAAACTGAATTCAAGAGCACATTAAAAGAATCATATACGATGATCAAGTAGGATGTATTCCAGGGATGCATGGATGGTTCAATATATAAAGATTAAAAAAACATGATATACACCACATTAACAAAAAGGACAGAAATCATATGATCATCTTAATCCATGTGAAAAAGAATTTGACAATATTCAACATCTTTCATGAAAAAAATCTTCAAAAAATAAGGTACAGAAGGAATGCACTCCAACATAACAAAGGCCATATATGATAAGCCCTTAGCTAACGTCACACTCAGTGGTGAAACAGAAAGTTTTTCCTCTAAGAACAAGAACAAGACAGGGTGCCTATTCTCACCATTACCATTCAACATAGTTCTGGAAGTCTTACCCAGAGAAATTAGGTAAGAAAAAGAAATAAAAGTTCCTTTTCCAAATTGGAAAGGAACAAAGAAAATTGCCTCTGCAGATGAAATGATCGTATATAAATACTAAAGACTCCACCAAAATGCTATTAAACTAATCAATTAATTCAGTAAAGTTGCAGGACACAAAATCAACACATAAAAATTAGTTGCATTTTTATACACTAAGATCAAACAATTTGAAAAGAAAATTAAGAAAACAATCCCATTTACAATTGCGTCAACAACAATAGAATACTTAGGAATAAATTTAACCAAGGAGGTGAAAGACTTGTACACTGAAAACTGTAAGATGCTCATGGAAGAAATTGAGAAGGACACAAATAAATGGTCAGATATCCATGTTCATGGATCAGAAAAATTAATAGTGTTGAAATGTCCATATTACCCAAGCCAACTACAGATTCAATGTAATCCCTATCAAAATTCCAATAACATTTTTTACAGAAATAGATTTCTTAAATCCCTAAAATTTTATGGAACCATAAAAGACCCCAATAGTCAAAGCCATCTTGAGAAAGAAAAGCAAGCTGGAGGATTATATTTCCTAATTTCAAACTATATAACAAAGCTATAGTTATCAAAACAGTATGACATTGTCATAAAAAATAGACACATAGACCAATGAAACAGAATCAAGAGTCCAGAAATAAACCCATGTATATCCAGTCAACTAACCTTTGCAAGTGCACAAGATCACACAATACAGAAAGGATAGTTTCTGATAAATGGTTTTGGAAAAACTGGATATCCACATGCAAAAGAATAAAACTAAACCCCTCTCTTACACCACCTACAAAAACTACTTGAAATAGATTAAGGTCCTAAACATAAGACCATAAGACCTGGAACCATAAAACTCCTAGAAGAAAACATAGGAATAAAGCTCTTTGATTTGCTCTTGGCAATAACTTTTTTTTGGATATGATGCCAAAAGCAGAAACAATAAAAGCAAAAATAAACAAGAGGGACTATCAAATTTTAAAGACCCTGTACATCAGAGGAAACAACTAACAAAAAGAAAGGCAACGTACAGGATTAGAGAAGTATTTGCAAAGCATTTAACTGTCATAGGGTTAATATCCAAAATATATAAGGAACTTATCCAACTCAACAACAATAAAAAAAAAAAATTCAATTTAAAAAATGAGAAAATCACTTGAACAGACATTTTTCCAAAGACATTCTAATAGTCAATAGGTACATGAAAACATGCTCAACATCACTGATTATTAGGGAAATGCAGATCAAAACCACAATGAGATACCACCTCACACCTATTAGAATGGCTATGATCAAAAAGACAATAGATATGTGTTGGCCAAGATGTGGAGAAAAAGGAACCCTTGGGACACTGTTGGTGGGAATGTAATTGGTACCACCATTATGGGAAACAGTATGGAAGTTCCTCAAAAATTAAAAATACAACTACCAAATGAGGGGCTTGTAGGTGGCTCAGTTGGTTAAGCATCTGCCTTTGGCTGAGATCATGGTCCCAGGGTCCCGGAATCGAGTCCCACATTGGGCTTCTTGCTCCATGGGAGTCTGCTTCTCCCTTGCTCATGCGCTCTCTCCCTTTCTCTCTCTCTCTCTCTTTCAAATAAATAAATAAATAAAATTGTTGGAAAAAAAAAAAAAGAACTACAAAACGATCCAGCAATTCCACTTTGGGTATATATCCAAAGGTACCAAAATTAGTATCTTGAAGAAATATCTATACTCCCATGTTCATTACAACATTATTCCCAATAGCAAACAAGGAAACAACTTAAGGGTATATCAATGGACGAATAGATAAAGATGTGGTATATATATGCAGTGGAATACATGCAATGAGAAAGAAGATCCTACCATTTGCAACAACATGGATGAATCTAAAGGACAATATACTAAATGAAATTAACCACAGAGAAAGACAAATACTTTATGATCTCACTAATATGTGGAAATAAATAAACAAACAAACAAACAAACCAAACGCAGAGAAACCAAGAGTAGAATGGTAAACGGTGGTCACCGGGGACCGGGGGTGGGGAGATGAGAAGATGCTAGTCGAAGTGTACAAGCCTTCAGTTATAAGATGAATAAGCTCTCTAGGAGTCAGGGTGGCTCAGTCAGTTAAGCGCCCTACTCTTGATTTCAGCTGAGGCCATGATCTCAGGGTCGTGAGATGGAGCTTCACATCAGGCTCCACACTGAGCATGGAGCCTGCTTAAGATTCTCTCTCTCCTTCTCCCTCTGCTCCTCCCTTCTCATGCTCTCTTCCTCTCTAAAATAGAATAAAATAAATAAATAAATAAATAAATAAATAATTTTTTTACTTAAAAAAAATTTTTAAAAGATGAATAGCACATGCACCTCAATGTTCATAGCAGCAATGTCCACAATAGCCAAACTGTGGGAGTTGAGATGCCTTTTTTTTTTTTTTTTAAAGATTTTATTTATTTATTTGACAGAGAGAGAGAGAGATCACAAGTAGGCAGAGAGGCAGGCAGAGAGAGAGGGGGGAGCAGGCTCCCTGCTGAGCAGAGAGCCCGATGCGGGGCTCAATCCCAGGACTCTGAGATCATGACCTGAGCTGAAGGCAGAGGCTTTAACCCACTGAGCCACCCAGGTGCCCCTGAGATGCCTTTCAACAGACGAATGGATAAGGAACATGTGGCTCATGTAAACAGTGGAATATTACTCAGCCATCAGAAAGGATGAATACCCATCATTTGCATTGACATGGATGGAACTGGAGGGGATTATGCTAAGTGAAATAAGTCAAGCAGAGAAAGACAATTATCATATGGTTTCACTTATATGTGGAACATAAAGAATAGCATGGAGGACATTAGAAGGAAGGGGAAAATGAAGAGGGGGAAATCCGGGTGGGGGGAATGAACCATGAGAGACTATGGACTCCAGGAAACAAACTGAGTGTTTCAGAGGGGAGGAGGGTGGGGGAATGGGTAGGCCCGGTGATTGGTATTAAGGAGGGCATGTGTTGTGATGAGCACTGGGTGTTATACACAAACAATGGATCGTGGAACACTACATCAAAAATTAATGGAGTACTGTATGGTGAATAACATAATGTAATAAAAAAATAAATAATTTAAAAAAGAAAAAGATGAATAATCTCTGGGGATCTAATGTTCAGCATGATGACTATAATTAATAATATTCTGTTGTGTACTTAAAATTTGCTGTAAGCAGACCATAAGCATTTTCACCACACATGTAACTATGTAAGGTGATGGGTGTGCTAATTAATCTAATTGTGGTCAGGGTGCCTCGTCAGGGTGCCCAGTCGGTTATGTGTCTGACTTCAGCTGAGGTCACGATTGCCAGTTCCTGGGATCCAGCCCTGAAGTGGGCTCCCTGCTCAGCAAGGAATCTGCTTGTGCCTCTCCCTCACCCCCCACCCACCCAGGCTCATGCACACATGCACACTCGCTCTCTCTCGCTCTCAAATAAATAAATAAAATCTTTTTTAAAAATATAATTGTGGTAATCATTTCACAAAGCATACATATGTCAAATCATCACATGTACATTTTAAATATATAAGATTTTATTTTCTATTATAACTCAATAAAGCTGAAAAGTCTAGAAGGAAGGGAGGGAGGGAGGGAGAAAGGGAGGAAGTAAAGAAAAAACACCAGGAGTTCTCACCTAAGAGTTTCCAGTAAGATTTCTAAGTCAAATTCTGAAGCCAACATCTGAGGTCATCTGCTGCTCTTACAAAATGCAACTTCCCTAATTAGCTCATGTAGTTCAGGCTCTAACTCCAGGGAATAAAGGCTATTGTTCCATCTTTCTCTTGAGCTCCCAGGCTCAGCCAGCCAATAAACTAATCGTATGAACTATAACTGCTTTTCTGAGAAGTTAGAACTGAGATTTACTCTCTTGAACACAATATTTAGTCACAGAGGAAACTAAATGAAGAGACACCAAGTAACGAGGCCTGAGACCACCTGAAAGAAATCTCTCGCCAAATTGCACTTATTGAGGATTTGAAAATCTTTTCAGTGTGGCCAATTGAGACATGGATGACCAATACTTCAGGACAATCTAAATCTAGGACATTGTCTTCCTGTGACTCTCAACTGGAAAAATAAAAGTTGCTGTTTTTCCTAGAGTTATTTCATTGAAGTGTAAGTTCTTGGAACCTCAGATAAGGTCTACCTAGGAAAAGAGCTACAAAATGTCTTCTGTACCAGAAGATACTGGAATATGGTAGTATTTTCTCTGATTTTTATGAAAGTTTTTCCCAAATGCTTTCTAGTTGCTTTATAGTTTTATTAACATCTCTCATTGGGCTTTCTCTCTCTGGATCTCTGAGACCCCTCTTTTCACTTTCTCACCTCAATTCCACACAACAGAGAGACCTTTGCCTCTCAATGCTCCCTACACTGTGTCTGTATTTCTCAATATGTTCTACTGGGCTTTTGTCCTCAAGTTCTCTTATTAGGTAATGAGGAAGTCAATGTTTACTCAATTAATAATGTTACTCATTAGGAAAGGGGAATCCATGAATTTTGGCAGAAAAAAATATTGGTGCCCTTAGGTACACTCTATTTTCCCAGGTCCTCAGTCCTATTTGTGCAGAAAATTCATTTTTCTACTATTATTACCCATGCCCAATATGATCCCTGCTGAAATAATTAATCTAAAGAACAATGGGAGACCAATTTATAACAACTCATTCTGGTCATCAGTTCCCTTCTATAAGTACTGAAGCATTTCAGATTTCTCTCCTCCTAACCTCACTTAGAAATTATTTAATTAAAGACCTCAACATCTTCTGAGTTAAACTATACCAGGACAAATATCGGGCACCTATTGAAGTAAGTCTCATGTTTTGATTATTGGTCCTTAACTAGTTGTCACCTTGGAAAACACTGGTGGTCTCATTAGAGCTAAAGACTTGATACTTGATAACTGTCTCAATGTGTGACCTTTGTCAAAATTATCCAATTTTACTTTAGACACAAACTCACTCTGGCAAAAGCAATCTCTAATGTTGACATTTCAGTAGAGGCGCACCTGGGGGGCTCAGCGGGTTAAGCGACTGCCTTCGGCTCAGGTCATGATCCCAGGATCCTGGCATCCCAGGGTCCATCGGGCTTTCTGCTCAGCTGCGAGTCTGCTTCTCCCTCTCCCTCTGTGATCTCTCTCACTTTCGCTCTCTCTCTCTCAAACAAATAAATAAATAAATAAATAAGATCTTTAAAAAACAAGAAATTTCAGTAAAAAGGAAGCTGGTGAATATTTATGATGCTACTTGACTTCAACTTTATATTCTACTTCTGTTAAGATGGTCTTTGAAAAAAAATATGGAATGTTAAATGAGTTTGCTTTTGTTCTGTACAGTTCAAGGAAAATTGGTAAAAGTCTTGGGAGAATCCCTTGAGCTGCTCTTCCTACCTCTCCCTTCTTAGGAACTACCCCACGACTCCCTACAGTCACAACCAGTTTTAGATCTGGAACCACTCACTCAAACTCTGGGCTGAATTAAATTCACTGTGCTTCTTCTTGGAGGTAAGTGAGAAGATTTTGGTATTAGCATTTTATCATTTCCTTAAAGATTAACATAAAGACACTGTCCTACTTTGAAAGAAGGTATCGTTTGTCAGAAGATCTGTGCTTTGAGCCTGGGGTGAGGTGGGTCTTAACGTCACATGCTGTCTCCCTGATAGACTGTGGTGTTTCCATTCCAAGATAAAAGTTTTCAGGTTTTGGATCCATAATGAGCAGCTTCACTAATATTCTCTGAAGGTGCTAGAGTATTTTCTTTTTTTTTTTTTTAATTTAATTTTATTTTTTCAGTGTTCCAAGATTTACTGTTCATGCACCACACCCAGTGCTCCATGCAATACGTGCCCTCCTCAATACCCACCACCAGGTTGGGTGAGCTAGAGTATTTTCATGCTAAGAATTGGTCCTTATAACCAGATCAATAGAGAATAAGCATAGACGAACTGGACCAATTTCTCTCATTTGGATACTAAATTCCAGATTGTTAAATATGTTCACTGTCTTGACTCGAATGAATTCTGTTTACAGTGTTTTTTCTTAATATAAAATCCAGAGAAGTTGTTTACTTTCAAAAGTAAATGGAGGTCGGGGCGCCTGGGTGTCTCAGTGGGTTAAAGCCTCTGCCTTTAGCTCAGGTCATGATCTCAGACCCTGGGATCGAGCCCCGCATCGGGCTCTCTGCTCAGCAGGGAGCCTGCTTCCCCCCCCCCCCGCCCATCTCTCTGCCTGCCTCTCTGCCTACTTGTGATCTCTCTCTCTCTGTCAAATAAATAAATAAAATCTTTAAAAAAAAAAAAAAGTAAATGGAGGTGCCTGGGTGGCTCAGGCAGTTAAGGGTCTGCCTTTTCTGGGCGGGAGGTGGGGGGTGGGGGGGTCTCTACTCAGCAGAGAGTCTGCTTCTCCCTCTGCCTCTGACCCTCCCCCACTTGCGCTCTCTCTCTCAAATAAATAAATAAAATCTTTTTTTAAAAAAAAAGGTATTTTATGGACTTGCTGGGGGATAATAAATATCATTAGCCTTCCTTCCAATATGAGTCCTAAAATGAGCAGGATAGGACTGTTTAGAATGAGTACCTTGACACCCGATATGGCTGCATTCTGTATCTCAGTGAAGAAACAAAAATACTGACATACAGTGAGGAAAAGGGCATCTCTGAGAAACTTTTGTGGTGTATATTAGCATGTGGTTGGTCTTGGTTTTATTTTAAGCTAAACATTAAAACAAATTACAAGTTAACAGCTCATACAACTCAGATTTAGTATTGTTGTTTGATTATCAGAAAATATATTATGTTCCTAGTTTTTAAAAGATGCAAACTATGATTTGTAAAATTTATTGGCATTTTTGCTGAATAGGTTTAAGTTAGATAATAGATTTATAAAAAGCAATGTGTCAAAAATATTTTAAGAGTTTTATGGACTCAAAGATAGAACTGACTTTTGCAGGAAGTCATTCTTCATTGCTGAGTCTTCATTAGTTTGGGCCAACCCTCTGGACTACAAATGACACACTGCAAAGAACTCATAGGTAATCCAGATACATATTCTAAATCAGGGCTTAAAGTTTGGGAGGTGTATATTTGATAGGCCTGGTAGCAGGGGTGGAATAGGGTGGAAAGGAAGTTCAAGGACTGGGAAACTTACCTTCTGAGCAAGATTATACCTTTTATTGAAAGTCCTGTGAGATGGAATATCATACCTCCATCAGAAAGGATGAATACCCAACTTTTGTATCAACATGAAGAGATTATGCTGAGTGAAATAAGTCAAGCAGAGAGAGTCAATTAACATATGGTTTCACTTATGTGTGGAGCATAAGGAAAAACATGGAGTACATTAGGAGAAGGAAAGGGAAAGTGAATTGGGGAAACCAGAGTGGGAGATGAAGCATGAGAGACTGTGGACTCTGAGAAACAAATTGAGGGTTTTGGAGGGGATGGGGGTGAGGGTTTGGTTGAGACTGGTGGTGGGTATTGCGGAGGGCACGTAGTGCATGGAGCACTGGGTGTGGTGCATAAACAATGAATCTTGGAACACTGAAAAAATAAAATAAAATTTGAAAAAAAGAAAGAAAAAAATCCTATGAGACACATCAAGATTAGATTTGTTTGGTAGACATAAAAGGTAGAGATCCCAGGAAAGATTCGGAGTTCAAGGGGCAGATTTGAATACTCAAATGAGTAGTAAAGCACTCATGAGGATCTGAGAAAAGGTTGAGTCTGAATGTACAACCATAGGTTGCATCTGATGAGGAGGAAACAGCCTAGGGGGATTAGTTACACCTAGATAATGCTCAGGTAGGTGCATTCATGCAAGAGTCAACAAAAGTGCAAGGGAGAATTGTCTTCAACTACATGCACAACACAGTACCTTACAGTAAACAGACATTCAAAAACGTTTATTTGACAACATGGATGGATGAATGGATGGATATTGTACATTTAAACAAAATGTAGGGTGATCCCTCTGAAGCAGAGATCTGTAGGTATTAGCAATTTCAGAAAGAATAAGGCCTCTGTCAGTCTGTTGTAGCAAAAATGAGATAAGTACTCCACCTCTTCCCTTTGTCTTCTAATTTTGGGCCCCCTTAAAGCTTTGCCCTTGACTACAACTTAAAGTTGACTCTCTAGACATGGAGATAATCTCCAAGAGTTTTTACTACACAATCTGTTCAATTTTCTTAATTTTTGTATTTACTTACTTAACAATGATTTATTTAAGGTCCATTAGATATTGATGGGGGGGGTGAGTTAGAAAATCATTCCCACCCTCCATGAAACTGCACTCTCATTGTAGACACAAGAAATGATACTCAAACTAGTAATAAAAAAAATGGCAAAATTTACAGTGTGTTGATGAAATGTTACACAGAAAAGGGAAGCAGATGAGGTTTTAAGATCCTAGACTAGAGATTAATTAGAATCTTGAATAAACTTATTTAGCTTTATTTTCATCATCTGAAAAAATGTGGTTCATGATGATTTTCCCAGAGATTTATGTGAGAATGGAGAAGGGAATGATCAAAGAAGAACTCATGGAATAGATGATAAATAAGACAGGAATTCCAAGGTATATAAGATGTAAATCAACTAATAGGAACACAAAATACATCAGCCTGAATCAAATCAGAGAAAACAGGAGTGATGGGGAACAAGCAAAGCTATCTGGCCTCAGCAGTAGGGCATCTAGAGAACCTTGGGTGATTAACGCTTTGAAATCCAAACAAGGGAGCTTGGCTTTTTCTCTAAGCAGGCCGTATAGCAGACAAGCTCTTGTCCTACAATCAAATGCAGCATTCAATTCCTTGTTGTTCAAAGAACTGATTGGTATAGGGATCTAGACAAGTTCTAGGATCACTGTGCTTAAATATTCTCACCTATGAAATGAGTTCGGTCTCTTGTCTCACCATCCTCTGTACAAACACACACACACACATACACACAGTGGAAAATATGGGTGGAAGTCATTTGTGCAAGACAAACTGCTACACAAACACAACTCTGCTATTAATTAGTTAATGAACCATGGAGGGTTTGGAAGACGGGAATAAAGATGAGGTAATAAAGGTGAGCCGAGATCTGCTGCAGCCTCCTCAGGATATCTGCTGGAATTCCTAAAAGATGCTAAGTGCAGTGGAATACAAGGACCCAGCTAGAGGATTGTGTAATTTATTTATGGGTCAGTTCTCTGGGAGGCCTGCATAGTTAATCATACCCTTGCATATTAGCCTTATTAGGAAAAAGTCCCCAGTGGGGCTGATCCAGAGCTCAGAGATAAATAAGAGCAGAGACAGCACAGCAGAGAGAGAGGAGAAGGACTCCATGGAACTACTGAAGGCAGATGTGAGGGCTATGAAAATGGAGATCAGACCAGGCAGGAAGGAATATATAGGGAAAGATCTGGGGAATAAATAGCGAAGAGTGATGCCTTCTGGAAACTGTTATAGAAAGAAGAGATTTCAATCCTCTTCCTAATTTTTCTCTAAAGAACAGTGACCGTAAATCACCTCAATGAATCACAGCAGCATCACAGAGTTCATCCTTCTTGGAGTGTCTGCTGACCCCCATGTCCAGGTTCTGCTCTTTTTTCTGTTCCTGATAGTTTACCTTCTCACTCTGCTGGGGAACGTGCTGATAATACTTGTGATCCATACAGATTCTAACCTCCACACACCCATGTACTTTTTCCTGAACCATCTCTCCTTCCAAGACCTATTCTATTCTTCAGTCACTGTGCCCAAGCTGCTAGAGAACCTCTTGTCTCAGAGAAAAGCCATCTCAGTAGAGGGCTGCCTGGCTCAGGTCTTCTTTGTGTTTGCCACTACGGGGATTGAGGCTTGCCTTCTCTCAGTGATGGCCTATGACCGCTATGCTGCCATCTGCCACCCTCTGCTCTATGGACAGGTAATGAATAAACAGCTATGTGAGAGGTTGGTGTGGGGCTCTTGGGTCGTGGCCCTTCTGGATGCACTCATGAACATCGTCCTGGCTTTAAATATGGACTTCTGTGAGGTTCAAACCATCCACCACTATTCCTGTGAGCTGCCTTCCCTCTTCCCTCTCTCCTGCTCTGATGTCTCCACCAACTCTGCAATGCTGCTCTGCTCTGTCCTCCTGCATGCCATTGGGACCTGCCTCCTGATCTTCTTCTCTTACGTTCGCATTCTCTCCACCATCCTGAGCATCAGCTCCACCACAGGCAGAAGCAAGGCCTTCTCCACATGCTCCTCCCACCTCACTGCAGTGACACTGTTCTACGGCTCAGCCATTGTTCGATATCTCATGCCAACCTCAGGCTCACCTCTGGAGTTGATCCTCTCCATACAGTATAGTATAATCACTCCCCTGGTGAATCCATTCATTTACAGCTGGAAGAACAAGGAGATGAAAGCAGCTCTGAGAAGAATGATGATAAAATATTTACAATGTTTGGGCACAGAAGAGATATAAACATGAAAGAAACATAAAATAGCACTGCAGCAAGAAATCTCATGATTGACATTAAGTTCCTGATTTCCTGTTTTGTCACCTATTGCAATATGCATTGCTGATTCTCCCTTTTAAAAAATTATCAAGGAAAGTACTAGAAGCTATTTTGTTTTCTATGGCTCAGAATCAATCCTATTCAGACACAGAGCACATAAGTCAGAAAACCTTCTCAGCTTCATAGATTTAGTTAATAACATGTCAATTCATGATTCATATTTTTTAAAGTCATTCAAATAGGATAAACCCTGAAATATTTTGTGTCCTGGATGTTTAATTTGAATTAATGTGTCTAGGGAAAGATTTTATAGGAATAGTAGATCCTGGGTCTCTACAAAAGGGAAAACAAATACTTGAGGTTTATGGGGTGGAAGAAAGGGTCACAGGTTGTGGTAAGGTCTCTGGAAATAGGCAGAAATAGAAAATGTGGCCAACAGACTGAAGTCACAATTTACTAGGTATAGTGGTCTCTATTGCTTTCTGTTATTGCCATGAAAAGTTACCAAAACTTCAGCAAATTAAAACAACATCCATTTATTACCTTACAGTTCTCTAGGTCAGAAATTGGAGCAGACTCCACTGAGTTCTCTGTTTAGGGTCTCACAAGACCAAAATCAAGGTGCTGACTCACTTGGGCTCTTCTCCACAAGCTCTGGAAGTTCAGATTGTTAACAGAATTTGGTTCCTTGAAAATGTAGGTCTGAAGTCCCCATTTCCTTGCTGGTTGTTGACAGGGGATCATTCTTTCCTTATTGAAGCCTCTTCACTTCTCACATGGTCCTCTCCATTTTCAAAACAATGTGTCGCCTACTTCTTACTTTCTGAATCTCCCTCATGTCCCCTTCTTCTACCATCTGGAGAAAAATCTCTGCTTCTAAAGGGCTGATTAGGCCCACCTGTATAATCTCATATTTTAAGGTCAACTGATTTGGGACTTTCATTACATCTACAAAATCCCTTCACACCAGTCTCTAGATTCATGTTTGAAGAACCACAGAGCAGGAATCTTGAACGGCCATCTTTAGAATTCTGCCTTTCACAGCAAGTAAACATGTAAACATAACACTCCTACTACAAAAACAGGGCATAAAAGGGAGTAAAGCTAGAATGATGAGGAGAGCAGAGGGGAGAGGTGAGGAAAGGGAGAGGACCCAGTACAAGCAAATAGTACTACATAGAGATGGGGAAGGAGTCAGTCTGGAGAGGGAGATCACTGAAAAGCTGTCAAATACAGAACATCTGTTTTTCCCAGAATATGTATGAATGTAGGGAATTCACTGCATCAATGCCTGGGACTGATCATGAAGAAAGACTTTTGTCCTGAATTTAAAATGAAACCAAAATAGAGAAATATGTCCCTACACAAAGTCTATGATGACCTCTTTATACTTTGGAGGACAATAAGCTCTGTGGTCCTTCTTGTCTGTCTTCACGTCTCCCACTTTTTATGTCCCTGTGCCCTCAAACTACCTTCTGCAGAACTCCACTGACTTTCTACCTAAAGGATATTTGGAAAAAAAAAAAAAGGATATTGTCTAAGCCATTTTTGCCAATTATCAATTCTTGGAAAACATTCTCTTTCGATCTATAATGATCAAACTTTGAATTTTCATATAAGGTAAACATGATTCAGCCCATTTCAACATTCTGTATCATTTTCAACCTATTTTCCTGTTTTGCTTCTTGCTCGAGTACTAGAAATAGTCAGTCTTGATTGCATTATTATCCTAGATAACAATATTTTATAACAACTTCAGCAGAGTGGTAAAATGGAACCACTAAGGAACCTTTAGGTGTTAATGACTATCTCTTGTCCTGCAGGCCACAAAAGCACAATAGGAGTTCATATGTCAACAAAATTTTGAAGAGTACACACTTGAATAGCTCACTACCTCATGCATACAATGCAAAGAAAATGTTTTATTACCTCCTTCTGAACTCAATCTGCATACCCAAAAGCATTTACTCTAAGCTACCACACCACACTCCTCTAGGATACCAGATTTGTTTTTATTCAGTAACTTTAATGTTCTTTGATATGTATATGTATAATGTGTGCTTGATATCTGTGCAATATATACATACACATGCGCGCATATATTTAAGTAACAAAAATCAACTGAGTAAATTTTAAAGATCTAATTGGTTTTATTAATTGATTCATGAATCAGGCAACATTCCGTCTTACAAGTAGAGGGGAACTCTAAAGGGAAGGTTTTTCAAAGGTAGAGAGAAAGTGGAAAAAAGGAAATTATTAGGAAAGAATCCATTGTTTTAGGCAAAGTTGCCTTCCTAAAGAGAACAGAAGAGGCCTATCAGTAAATTGCTTAGTGTCAACCAAGAAATTTCCATGCTGACTGGCTAAAGTTTACCTTTCTGGGAAGTTGAAACTGCAGTTAGGTTATTTATTAAGTGTTGGTTTACTGACATGAGGTCTTAAGCTAAGTGATGCCATTTGGAGCCTGTGGTTTTCTTTTTAAAAATACACACACGGAGGGTTGCTGGGGGGTGGGGAGGGGCTGGGGGGCTGGGTTATGGACATTGAGGAGGGTATGTGCTATGGTGAGTGCTGTGAAATGTGTAAGCCTGATGATTCATAGACCTGTACCCCTGGGGCAAACAATACATTATATGTTAATAAAACACACACACACACACAATCATCTTTTAATCTTGTCCCAAAAGACCAACAATATGTGTTAATGTGTATTGTCAATGATAAGAAGCTATGGAAAGACAAAATGATACTATTAAGCAATTATGAATCTTAGGAGGGTTTTGAAATGAGGCAAGAACCGGTTGGAAAATGGAGGAGAGAAGACAAATGCTGAAACAGCCCCCTAGCAACTGCCACAATGTATAAAACATGCCCAGGACACTGCTAATAAAGCAGTGTCCAGTTGAAGGACACAGAATAAACTGATCATGGACTAGATCTGAACAAAATCGTAGATTTCCTCAGCAGGCTTTAAAATAAAATAACAGCTATACGGAAATATCACAGTGAGTTTAAAACCAAACACCGGATGGAAAAGAAGGGATTCTAGATAGTCAATAAAGGCATATGTGAAACCTAAATAATTAGGAGCGTATACATAAAAGAGGGTCCCTAACGCTGTAATTGGGTGTACTCAAGACAAGTTTTGAGTCCATTCTGTATTTATTTCTAGGAAACATGCTCTCTAAATGGCCTTGAGAAACCACAGCACCATCACTGATTTCATCTTCTTGCCTGTCTGCTGACCTCAATGTCCAGGCTGTGCTCTTTGTGCTCTTCCTGGGGATTTACCTTCTGACCCTAATGGGGAACCTGCCGATGCTGCTGGTAATCAGAACTGATTTTCACCTCCACACACCCATATACTTCTTCCTGAGTCACCTCTCCTTCCTGGATCTTTGCTTTTCTTCAGTCAGTATGTCCAAGCTTCTGGAGAACCTCCTGTCTAAAAGGAAAATCATTCCAATAGAGGGATGCCTGACTCAAGCCTTCTTTGTGCTTGACATTGGAGGAACAGAAATTTTCCTGCTCTCTGCCATGGCCTACGACTACTATGCTGCCATCTGTCACCCTCTGCTCTATGGTGAGCAGCCAGCTGTGTGTGAGGCTGTTATGGGCTTCATGGAACCTGGGTTTCCTGGATACAGTTATCAACATTCCCCTGGCTATGAACTTGAACTTCTATGAGGCCCATGCCATCCATCGCTATAGCTGTGAGCTGCCCTCCCTCTTCCCTTTGTCCTGCTCTGATGCCTCTGCCACCTGGTCTGTTCCACACTCCTGCATGGTTTTGGTACATTCTTCCCTTTTTCCTGCTCTGATGCCACTGCCTGGTCTGTTCCACACTCCTGCATGGCTTTGGTACATTCTTCCTGATCTTCTTCTCCTATGTGCACATTGTCTCCACCATCCTGAGCACCAGCTTCACCTCGGGCAGAAGCAAGGCCTTCTCCACTTGTTTCTCCCACCTCACTGCAGTGAGTTTCTTCTATGGCTCAGCTTTCCTTCGTCATCTCATGCCAACCTCAGGCTCACCTCTGGAGCTGATCTTCTCCATACAGTATGGTGTGGTCACTCCCCTAGTGAATCCCTTTATCTACAGCCTGAAAAACAAAGAAGTAAAGGCAGCTCTGAGAAGAACCTTGGGAAAATGTTTGTAATGGCACTGGTAGCAAGCTACAAAGAGATGATCAATTAGGAAAGAACTACAGGCTTCAGGATATCTGTTGAATTGATATTACAATCTTCCTGATGGCCCACTATTTTAGATGCTAAAAGACACCACAGAAGAGCTTAAGAAAGAGGCACAAAGATACCTTGAGGGTGGGGTGAGGGTAGGAGAAGGTGGTTCAGATTAAATCCTGCTCAAAGGCAGATCAATGGAATATATAGTCCTCTTGATTAAAAGTTTTAATCATAATTTATTCCTCTATTGTTTCATTGACACTGAGTAAAACAATGTGTGTGTACTGGATTATTTTTTAGGATTAAATGTACAGAAAGGCATGACAGCCATAAGATTTCACCAAAAACTGTTGAATCTCAGGGAAAGAAAAGTTATAAACTTGGGGTCTGTGGAGGCCTTGGTGCTTTAATGAAGAAGCCCTTGCAGATAGGCAAGAGTGCTAAAATTCAGGGCAGCACAATCGGCAGGTCAATGATTTGGGTGATATGAGGAACTCTATTGATTCTGTTACTTGAGAGTTTGAACATGAGAGAAAATGTCACTCCTTCTAGGGTAGGACAGGATAATGTAGCCCTCTCCAACAATTCGCCTCCTTCAAGCTTTGTTTTTTCCATTTGGCCCACTTGGAGAATGCAGGGTGTTTAGTCAATTGTTTTGGAGTAATTTCCTTTTCATATATTCTAGCATGCGTTATGAAATATGCAGTATGTGTTATATAATTCACCAAATTTGTATCTTCTGAGAAATTTTTCTATACTATTTATGATTTTCCTCAAAATAGATTGTTTTAAGTGTAATAACTTATACTGGTTCAATGTTATTTTCTACACTTGATCTTAGCCAAAAGGCCGAGAAGCGATTCAATGTTATTTTCTGTCTAACAATAATGACACCCCTAACAATACATGTTATTGATGAGGGACAGAAGCATGAAAATGTTGACCCTTAGCCGGGAAGGTGAATTTACAATCTGCATAGTTTCGATAAGGATCAAACACATGCTGGTTGCTACATTCTTTAAGGGTCTCACGACTGCCTTCATATTCACCGATAGTTACTATTGAACTAATGATAAGCACCAAAAGAATGTTGCAAAAGTAGTTTTAGGAGTACAAGTTCAAACAAAATTGAGGACACTTTTGTAATCTGATACTCCCTGCAGGCCTTCTTCCCTTTGATTACTAAGCAGGTAACCACCAGCCTTTTAGTTTTCTTGACTGTTTCCTTTGCTGTGCAGAAGCTTTTTATCTTAATGAAGTCCCAATAGTTCATTCTTGCTTTTGTTTCCTTTGCCTTTGGAGGAGTGTCTAGTAAGAAATTGCTGTGGCCGAGGTCACAGAGGTTGCTGCCTGTGTTCTCCTTTAGGATTTTGATGGAATCCTATCTCACATTTAGGTCTTTCATCCATTTTGAGTTTATCATTGTGTATCGTGTAAGGGAATGGTCCAGTTTCATTCTTCTGCGTGTGGCTGTCCAATTTTCCCAGCACCATTTATTGAAGAGACTGTCCTTTTTCTTTTTTTTTTTTTATTAACATATAATGTATTATTTGCCCAGGGGTACAGGTCTGTGAATCATCAGGCTTACACACTTCACAGCACTAACCATAGCACATACCTCCCCAATGTCCATAACCCAGCCACCCTATACCTCCCCTCCCCCCACTCCCTAGCAACCTCCGTTTGTTTTGTGAGATTAAGGAGACTGTCCTTTTTCCATCGGATATTCTTTCTTGCTTTGTCGAAGATTGTTGACCATAGAGTTGAGGATCCGTTTCTGAGTAAGGCAACCTACAGAATGGGAGAAGACATTTGCAAATGACCTATCAGATAAAAGGCTGGTATCCAAGATCTATAAAGAACTTATCAAACTCATAACCCAAAAAACAAATAATGCAGTCAGGAAATGGACAGAAGACATGAACATTTTTCCAAAGAAGACATACAAATGGCCAACAGACACATGAAAAAATGTTCCATATTACTCAGCATCAGGGAAATACAAATCAAAACCACAATGAGATACCACCTCACACCAGTCAGAATGGCTAAAATTAACAAATCAGGAAACAACAAATGTTGGCGAGTATGTGGAGAAAGGGGAATCCTCTTGCACTGTTGGTGGGAATGCAAGTTGGTGCAGCCACTCTGGAAAACAGTGTGGAGGTTCCTCAAAATGTTGAAAATAGAGCTACCTTACCAGCAATTGCACTACTGGGTATTTACCCCAAAGATACAAATGTAATGACCTGAAGGGGCACCTGCACTCCGATGTTCATAGCAGCAATGCCCACAATAGCCAAAATATGGAAAGAGCACAGATGTCCATCAACAGAGGAATAGATAAAGAAGGTGTGGTTCATATACAATGGAATGTTACTCAGCCATCAGAAAGGATGAATACTTACCATTTACATTGACATGGATGGAACTGGAGGGTATTATGCAGAGCAAAATAAGTCAATCAGAGAAAGACAATTATCATATGGTTTCACTTATATGTGGAATATAAGAAACAGTGCAGAGGATCATAGGAGAAGGGAGGGAAAACTGAATGGGAAGTCATTCAGAAAAACCATGAGAAACTCTTAACTATAAGAAACAAACTTAGGGTTGCTGGAGGGGTGGTGGGTGGGGGGATGGTGTAATTGGGTGATGGACATTAAGGCAGGCACATGATATGATGAGCAGTGGGTGTTATAAGCAACTGATGAATTATCGAACACTACATCTGAAACTAATGATGTACTAAATATTGGCTAATTGAATTAAAAAAATAATAATAATAATAATAATAACAACCAGCCTCACACAGCAAGTGCAGCTCTTTCTGTCCACAGGTCCTGTTCCGATGCTACTTAAATAAACTTACTAAGATGCACCATACAATGTCTCAAGAATTCTTTCTTGAAGCACCTGGGTGGCTCAGTTGGTTAAGCATCTGCCTTCAGCTCCAGTCATGGTCCCAAGGTCCTGAGATCGAGCACTGCAGCAGGCTCCCTGTTTGGTGGGGAGTCTGCTTCTCCTTCTGGTCCTTCCCTTACTCATGCTCTCTCTAGCTCTCTCTCATGCACGTTCTCTCTCCCAAATAAATAGATAAAATCTTAAGGAAAAAAAAAAAAGAAAAATTCTTTCTTGACCTGTGCCAGATGATCCTGCATCATTTTGATTAACAGGTTAAAACACTGTCATTCCATTTTACTTTATTTTTTCATAAACATATATTATCATAAAACATACCATGTACTGAATCACGTGCTAATTAATAACACATCTGTATTTCCAATTTTTAAGTTGTCATAAGAAAACAGTTATGTTAGGGGCACCTGGGTGGCTCAGTGGGTTAAAGCCTCTGCCTTCGACTCAGGTCATGATCCCAGGGTCCTGGGATCAAGCCCCACATCGGGGTCTCTGCTCAGCAGGGAGCCTGCTTCCCCCCTACCCCCGCCGCCTCTGCCTACTTGTGATCTCTCTCTCTCTGTCAAATAAATAAAATCTTAAAAAAAAAAACAGTTATGTTAAAGAAAAGATGATAACTATTA
>CM052897.1:57941224-57972672 GCA_028534135.1 Potos flavus | reverse complement strand
ATGGCCACAATTGTCAAACTGTGGAAAGAGCCAAGATGCCCTTCAACAGATGAATGGATAAAGAAGATATGGTCCATATATACAATGGAATATTATGCCTTCATCGGAAAGGATGAATACTCAACTTTTGTATCAACATGGATGGGACTGGAAGAGATTATGCTGAGTGAAATAAGTCAAGCAGAGAGAGTCAATTATCATATGGTTTTACTTATGTGTGGAGCATAAGGAAAAACAGGGAGGACATTGGGAGAAGGAAAGGAAGGGTGAATTGGGGGAAACCAGAGGGGGAAACGAAACATGAGAGACTGTAGACTCTGAGAAACAAACTGAGGGTTTTGGAGGGGAGGGGCGTGGGGGGTTTGGTGAGCCTGGTGGTGGGTATTAAGGAGGGCACGTATCGCATGGAGCACTGGGTGTGGTGCATAATCAATGAATCTTGGAATACTGAAAAAATAAAATAAAACAAAATAAAATACATAAAAATACAAATAAATATAAATTATAAATTAATAAATAATAAATAAATAATATTTTAATGTAATACATTTATTAAGCAGTCTCAACTCCATGGCAAATACACATGAAACTGGTTTTGTTTCCAGTTACTTAATTCAACTGGGCTATATAATCTCCATTTCCTTACATTTAAAGACATATCAGCAGATCCTTAATGTTTTATATCACTTTGTTTAATATACGTATATTCTAATTTAAGACATACATTTCATCGAAGTCTCACTCCTCTCCTTCCCCAAATGCAGGTCTGAGCTGGGATCTTACTGTCCTGAAGAGGCCTAATCTGGCCCAGACACATCCCCTCTACCAACTCTTCAAGGCCAGTTTCCCCAGTCTGGGGGACAAAAAAAGAGAGTGGGAACAAAACAATGACTTTCTGTAATTTGCCGTTGTTATTTTCTCACTGTTGATTGTCACTTGTTTCCTAGTTAGCAATGACTGACCAAAAGAATGACCTCAGGACAGCCATCATACAAACTGCTCTGGTGGAGGCACATTGGAGTTCTTTTTAAGATCCCACTGATCCTCCTCAGTGCACAGTTCCCTGACTCAGACAACTTGATTCCTATTCACTCTACTGTCTCCCGCTTCTTCTCCTATACTAGCTGCACTCCACAGCCTCTTGCTGTTGAGGGGTCCTCCCCTAAAAACTACCTTAGCTATAAGAATTAGAGTCCAAAGTCAGCTGTCTACCAAAATGACCAATTGACTCTCCACATGCCGTCCCTCCCCGCCCCCACAAGGAAATTCATGCATCATCCCTGCCATACCAAATAGTGGGTAGGCTGACTGCTGTATTTCCACACACCCCCAGATCCTTCACACCTACCCCACACCCACCCCATCTGCCACCTTTCCAAATTCTTGTCTCTATGGCCCAGAGAGGCACAGAGGAAAGATCAGCAAGTCTACTGCTGAAGTAGATTCTAATAGAGGAATAAGATCTCAGTCTATTCTGCTTGCAGGCATTTCCTGTTTTTGTGAGCTCTTCTCTTAGGACCCCATTTATTTGGATTCTAAAAAAGAAAAGCAATCCTTCCTTCCCCCATGAGAAAAGAAGGAAATGACTTCTTACCACAAACACTAAATTCCCAATAAGGCCAATGAAAGGAACACCCTCTCCAATTTGTTCCAATCCCTAACTTTGTGTATAACCAGGGAAGGAGAGGGTTGATAACTAGTAGTAGCATCACAGGTTCTGCTATCTCCTACTAGGCCTTGAAAAGGGTATCTGATGCCATTATTGGTACCTATTATCAAATGTAGGGTATTTATGTTATGAGAATATAAACTGGTTCAGCCACTATGGAAAACAATATGAGGTTTCTCAAAAAAAGTTAAGAATGGATCTGCCATATAATCCAACAATTCCACTTCTTGGTATATCCCTAAAGGAAATGAAAATAGGATATCAAAGAGATATATGCAATCTTGTGTTTATTGCAACATTATTCACAATAGCTAAGGTATGGGAACAATCTAAGTGTCCATCAAGAAATAAATGGATAAGGAATATGTGGTGTATGAATACAATGGAATATTATTCAGCCATAAGAAAGGACATCCTGCCATTTGTAACAACATAAATCCCACTTGAGCACTTTATGTTAAGTGAGATAAGTCAGACAGAGAAAGACAAGTACTGTATGATACCACTTACATATAGAATCTTAAAAAGCCACACTCATAAAAAAAGAGAGTAAATGATGGTTACCAGAAAATAAGAGGTGGGGAAGTAAGACAGATGTTGTTTAAAGATACAACATGTGGGGTGCCTGGCTGGCTCAGTTGGTAAAACATGTGACTCTTGATCTCAGGGTCATGAGTTTAAACCCCATGTTGGGCATGGAAAAAAAAAAAAAGAAATTAAAGATACAACTTTGCAACAAATAGTAAACAAATCCTAGTGATCTAATGCACAGTACAGTGAATATAAACAACAATATTGTACTATATTCATCAAACTTGCTTAGACACTTGAACCTACTTATCCCAACCACTAAAAAGAAATTATAATTATGTAACATGACAGAGGTGCAAATTATCACTAAAATGGCAATCATATTATATAAATATATCTAATTAATATATTGTACATCTTAAACTTACACAACGTTATATGTCAAATATATTTCTGTTAAAAAAAAAAAAATCATAGATATAGAGAGCAGATTAGCGGTTGCCAGAGGCCGAGGAATAGAGAGTGGGCAAAACGGGTGAAGGTGATCAAAAGGTACAAACTTCCGGTTATAAAATAAATAGGTCTTGGGGATGTAATGTACAGCCTTGTGACTATAATTAGGAATACCATGGGCACCTGGGTGGCTCAGATGGTTAAGCATCTGCCTTCAGCTCAGGTCAGGATGCCAGGGTCCTGGGATTGAGTCCCACATTGGGCTCCCTGCTCCTTGTGGAGCCTGCTTCTCCCTCTGCCTCTGCCTCTCTCTTTCTCTCTGTCTCTCATGAATGAATAAATAAAATCTTTAAAAAAAATACTTTATTGTATATTCCAAAGTTACAGAGAGTAGCTTTTAAAACTTCTCAAGGAGAAACATTTTTTGTAGCTATGTGTAGTGAGATGTTAACTATATTTACTGTGGTGATCATTTCATAATATATGAAACATTATGCTGTATTATGCTGTATACCTGAAAAAATATGTTACATATCAATTATATCCAACTAAAGAAGATATGTTGCTTAGATTCCAAATGTTTAAGCTAGACACAAAAAACCTAGTCAACAAAAAAAGTCCAATACCAGATGGCTTCACTAGTGAATTTTACCAAACATTTAAGGAATTAATGACAATTTTTTTCAAACTGTTCCCAAAAAATAGAAGAGAAGGGAACACTTCCAAATTCATTTTATAAGGCCAGCATTATGATTCCAAAATCAGACAAAGATACTATAAGAAAAGAAAATTACATAGATGCAAAAATCCTCAACAAATATTAGGAAAAAAATATATATGGAGAGAGAGAGAGATTTAAAAATCCTTTTCTTATTCTTCCTTCTCCAGTCCCAACCAGCATAATAAAATTCTCTTTTAGGCTTTAAATAATTGCTTCAATTCAGAAATTTCAAATACTCCCCTGTGCCTCTTACTGTTTACCTCTCTAGTTAACTGCAAACTGTGTTAATTAGTGAGTCCAGAACTTGGTTTCAGACTAGACTTCAGAGAATACAAGGCATTGGCCCAGCTTCCCCTGGGTGCCAAATCCAGTCTATGGCTACATAACTACAGATGGCTTCTGATCGGTTGTGTTAGATTGTTCTTTCTTTAAGTAGTATTCTTAAGATAGTATTCATAATCACAGAGGAAATAAATGAAGAGATGGCAGGTTGCTAGATCCGATATCAGGTGAGGAAGTTTTATGAAATATATGCCAGTTGGAAATACGAGCTTCTTTAGAGATACTGTTCTTGTCCTTCCATATGGTGGCCTGCATTGCAGAATGACACCACTCTAGGTTAAGGTATTCAGGAAATAATCTTGATACCCTGTTATCCTCAATGTTTGTAAAGTTTGAACTATTCTAATGCCTAATACCCACTGACAGCAAGAAGATAGAACTATCTGTTCTGTCAAGAGTCAGACGTAGGTTCTCTTATGGGGAGACTTTATCTATGATGTGTCTGTCTGAATAGGAAAGCCAGAACACACAGGAGCTGCCTCCTCCAGGAAAAGCCAGGAGCATGGTAATATCTTTCAACATATCTGATATTCCTCCATTTTTTCTTCTTAGAAAGTTCTACATGTGTTTTAATTTTGCTCACCATGATCCACCTTGATCCCATCCCCTAGAACTTTCTAATACATCCCACTGCTGCTAGATGCTGAGACTCCTGTTCAACCTATTCCTCTTTCCTAAGTTTGTGGTGGAAACTTCCCACCCCTTCCTAGGCCACTTCCTTCCCTAGATTGGACCCTGATGTCTCTGTTCTTGAAAATGTTCATTTATCCCAGCTGCCTTGGACAAGATATCAGAAAGATCTGTCTTTGCTTCCTCATAACGTTGTGACAGGGACATCTCACAGTCCGGACATAAATCCCCTTATGTGTCAGGATCCCAAAAGACTACAGAAAGTTGACACCTGGAATGAGAATATCGGAAATAGATGTTGACTCGTTGAAGTTACTTATCCCTTGCTTGCACAGACCTTCTATTTGTATTTTTTTTTCAATTATTAGAACAACCTTCCAATCTAGTCATCACTGTGAAAATGTGAATAGTGTGAGAGATTCTGGAGAGGACAGCTATGAGAATAGTTTCAAGTGGGTTATGTTGATCTTTTGTTCCCTTCTTCCAGTACTGATATCCTTCTCCCCTTTCAAATTCTTCCTCATGCACATAAGGTCAGAACAGGGCACCCAGCCCCTGGAAGCCTCAAGCCATTTGGAAACTGACCTTCAAACATATCCTTCATTCACTTATTCTTTCCAAATATATCCAAAAACCAGTGTGGGCAAGGCTTGTCTAGAACATTTCTGAAATCCTCTTATTTACATATTTTACCCTTGCAATTACCACTTGTTTAATTTTAGTCTTTTGTTCTCACCCACGTGTAAATCTGACATCAGTGTCTCCTACGTCTGTACGAAATAAAGCCGAAAATGTCTTTCGTTCTAAATAGTAAATGAAAGCTAATATTCATTTTCCTGTCTAAAATTGATTTATTTTCATGCTTGGAATGTAATCTAGAATTGAATGGAAGACTTTGTCCTTGGTCGTTAAAGAAATCCCTGGACTCCGTTTGATTTGCTGTTTAGGATGGTGAGAAGGGTGAGACCCCAAGATCATATGACAAAAGTAGCTGCTGCCTTCATTCACACAAAGTGTGGATGTTAGCACACTAATGAAAAACAGTTTTGCAAAAATGCTAGTCTTCTTAGATGAGATTCTGAACTCCCCAAAGATCCTGTGGTCAGGCACTGCCTTATGAGTAAAAGTAGAAAACTGGAAACTATTTTCAGGATAGATCTATCCACAAATACTTGATGCTCTCCAAATCTTTGAAAAGTATAAAAGAAACTAACCTTTCCACTTCAGTTGAGTAGATTCCAAGTAAAATGTTTGCTTTCAACACTGTTTACAATTTTATCCATGGAAGATCCTCAAAAGTAAATCCTCCAACTGTTTATGCTTCACCACCACTGGATCTAGCTGAAGTCACACCAAGGAAGACATTGCACTATTTACCCCAGGCGAACAGGTAACCTAGATTTGGGTCTAAGATGAGCTTGAGCTTGGGCTGATGGACTTGTTAATAGAATCAGGTTTTTAAGTACACTTGACAAGGAAATAGCAGGATTGGAGGGGATGCTGGAAGGCAGTTGAAAATGCAGGTCAGTGGAATAAAGAAGAACATCTGAAAGGAGAACAATGTAATCAAAGACACAAAAATAAATAGGCCTTTCTAGTATCAAAACGGGCCAAAAAAGCTAAAATATAGGTTAAGAACAAATGAGGAGAAAATCTGAATGTCAACGGAGGAAAAGTGGTCTTCATTCCTGGAACCAGACCTAAACACTGAGATGAGAATTAGGAAAAAAAACTAGGGAATTTATTTCTTGGCTCTTCTACAGGTTCTCAACAGGGCTCAATATCATCTTCCTCCAGGATAAAACAGGGGAAATTTCCATGCATGAAAACAGATAGGATTTTTTTTTATACTCTGTATACCCCCAAAAAAAAAAAAATGCTATTACGTTTAACGTGCAGTTTAGGAAGTAAGAAGACATGGATTATTTTGAACAAGAAGAATGAAGAGAGGAGAAAAGGTTTAGAACATTTGCTGTAGGTATGTTATATAATGGTTTTTGAAACATTATTGTAAGGATTTCTGAACTTTGGAGCATGCAGTGAAAAGTGAATAATACTAATGTGTAAGTGAGCCAGTAATATTATTTTTCAAGTAAATCCCTGTGAAACAGGAATAGAATTCTCTAAAGTACATGAAGACTGGACAAGAAAGGATGAAAACTCTTCCTGAGATACAGTGAGGGCAGCTTTGAGATACCTGAGCACAAGGTCAGACTAAGTAGGGTGGGAGGGACGTATACAAAGACATGATGATGCTCTAAAAAATTGAAACAATCATAGGTGATACCACCCTCTTTCTCTTTTATTCCAAGGAAATCCTCCCCACAAATGGCCTGGAGGAACCACAGCACCATCACTGAGTTTATTCTCATTGGACTGTCCAATGACCCCCACATCGAGGCTCTGCTCTTTGTGTTCTTCCTGGGGATTTACCTCCTGACCATGATGGGGAATTTGATGATGATCTTGGTGATCGGGGCTGATTCCCGCCTCCACACACCCATGTACTTCTTCCTGAGTAACCTGTCATTCATGGACCTCTGCTTCTCTTCTGTCACGGTGCCCAAGCTACTGAAGGACCTTCTGTCTGAGAAGAAAACTATCTCAGTAGAGGGCTGCCTGGCTCAGGTGTTCTTTGTGTTTTTCAGTGCAGGGACTGAAGCCTTTCTGCTCTCGGTGATGGCCTATGACCGCTATGCCGCCATCTGCCACCCGCTGCTCTACGGCCAGGTGATGAGCAGCCAGCTCTGTGTGAGGCTGGTGCTGGCCTCATGGGGCCTGGCCTCTCTCAATGCACTTATCATTGTGCTTTTGGCTCTTAACCTGGACTTCTGTGAGGCCCGAACTATACCCCACTACACTTGTGAGCTGCCTGCCCTTTTCCCTCTGTCGTGTTCTGGTATCTCCATCACTACCAATACCCTCCTGCTATCTTCCACTTTATTGCATGGGCTTGGAACATTCCTCCCAATCTTATTCTCCTACGCTCGTATTATCTCCACCATTCTGAGCATCAGCTCCACCTCAGGCAGAACCAAGGCCTTCTCCACCTGCTCCTCCCACCTCATTGCAGTAATCCTGTTCTTTGGTTCAGGTTTTCTTTGTTATCTCATGCCTCCCTTGGGTTCCTCTTTGGATTTGCTCATCTCCTTGCAGTACAGTGCAGTCACGCCCTTGCTGAATCCCCTCATCTACAGCCTAAAGAACAAAGAAGTGAAGGCAGCTGTGAGAAGGACACTGGGAAAATATCTCTAAGTAATGACAAAGACACGGTTACAAGGACTGTTCCTTCACACTTCTTCTTTTCTTCCCACTTTCTCCCACACACAGTGTCACATAACTTGGAAGAAAAATTCTGGAGCTTGTCTGAACAGAGTCTGCCTATTATTCTAAGGCGGTAGTTCTTGATTTGGGCTCCTTATTTGGAAAGTCTGTGCTCGATTAGTTGGAAGAGATCGTGAAGACAATTTTCCACAAAACAGATTGATAAGACAACAAAATAATTAGGTTGAAAAGATTCAATGATCATTTCAGGAGATTCGGCATCTGACTGAGGAGTTACAGAAAGAACTAAAAATAAAGGAGGCATTTATTAAACAGAAGTTAATTTTTGCAAATCCCAACTCCTAGTAAGTTTTCTAAATAAAGCATTGGATAGAAAAACTATCCTATGTCAACAAAACAATCAAAACTCTATGTAGAATATTATGAACATTAGAACATTATATACTAAAGTTATAAAATATTGCCAGTATTTAGATTGCTTTATTGTAATCTGTCTCTCCTTATATGAATTCAATAATAAATCAGAAAAAAATTTAAGTTTCTAAAAGCTCAAATCCAAGCATTAGAAAGGTAACAAAAGCTAACATATGAAAAGGAGAATAAAGGAACTAAAAGCACAAATTAACAAGTCAGAAAACAGAAAAACAAAATTGGGAAGTAAATTAAGGCTGTAGTCATTCAAAAAGATCTATAAAATTTGATATAACTGTAGAGTATATTCAAAAAAAGAAAGAAAAACAATAATACAACAGATGTAAAAAATAAAAATTTTAAGGAAATACTAAGAATGATCTCAAAAAATTTGAAAAGTGGGCTTTTGTTTAATTTTAAGGCATATGTAAGTCAAGGAAAAGAAAATTGAGCCATTATATATGTAAAAACAAAAAAAAATCAAAGAATTAGCTCAAAGGGCAACAAGCACAGATAGTTTCTCAAATGAGTCCAAACTTCAATGTTATATGAATTGTTTAGAGTACAGAATAATAGGGAAAGCTGTAAATGCATTTTCAGAGCTAAAGTAACTTGACTCAAACCTGTAATATTATCATCCTGTAATGATTGTATAGGCAGCAATTCCAAATGAAATATTAATCTGTTGAATCTAAAAGTATACTGAATTGCTTCTTGGCCTTTTGGCTAAGATCAAGTGTAAAGTATACTGAAAGAATAACAATCTAAATAATAATCCAAGATCAAGCAAACTTTGTTATTGGTTTGATCCCTCAAATCAGTAGGTTAAAATGAATAATCATATGTCCACCCTAATAGATTCTTAATAGGCATGAAAATAAAATTCAACATCCCTTGTGACCTCAAATATTTAACAATAAAAAATTCTAATGAAGCCCTAAGAAAAAAGTATTATCAGATGTCTGTGGTGGAGGCGGGAGGTATACATGACTTAGCCTCGACTAAGAGAATAAAGTGAAAAGTAAGGTAGGAACAGGACATAAAGGAGTGTTAAGCAGAAAGGGGGGGGAAGGTGGAGGTATAATGGAAGGAAATCCCAAGGTCTAAAATGTGTATGTTAAGGAATTCTTTCAATTGAGTAATGTTTAAAAGAGTCTCATGGTAGCCACTAGCCATTGAGTAATATAAAATAAATCTTTTATCTTAAAAAAAATCTAATGATTCTCTCTTTAATACAAAGTATTTAACATTAAGTAATATTCATGCTTAATACACATTCTTCAGGATAATAACAAATAACATCAGATTGAAGAAATTACACTTTAATAAAACAGACAACACTACCACTCACATTACTTAAGAATATTATGCAATTTCACTCCAATGCAGCGAAACAAGTCAGAATTGTCTGAAAGCTATAGAACACTTAATGAAAGAAATTGAGGAAGATGCAAGAAATGGGAAAATATTCCATAGTCATGGATTGGAAGAACAAATACTGTTAAAATGTCTATGCTACCCAAAGCAATTTACACATTCAATGCAATTCCTATCAAAATACCACCAGCATTTTTCACAGAGCTGGAACAAACAATGCTAAAATATGTATGGAACCAGAAAAGACCCCAAATAGCCAAAGTAATGTTGAAAAAGAAAAATCAAAGCTGGAGGCAGTAGTCTTTTTTTTTAATTTATTTTATTTTATTTTTTCAGTGTTCCAAGATTCATTGTTCATGCACCACACCCAGTGCTCCATGCAATACCTGCCCTCCTCAATACCCACCACCAGGCTCGCCCATCCCCCACCCCCCTCCTCTCCAAAACCCTCAGTTTGTTTCTCAGAGTCCACAGTCTCTCTTGGTTCATCTCCCTCTCCGATTACCCAATTCAGCATTCCTTTCCTTCGCCCAATATCCTCCATGTTTTTCCTTATGCTCCACACGTAAGTGAAACCATATGATAATTGTGGAGGCAGTAGTCTTTAAATCTTGATGAGGAGGTGGTAAACTTCAATCTCCTTTCACCTGTGTTTTGCTTTTTACACCCATTATGTCAGGCAAAAAAAACAAGCAAGGAATGCTGTAATTTTCATCCTCAATTTACAAGAGAATATTCTCTATATGAACTCACCTTCAGCTTTGCTACTTATAATTGTCTATTTGCATGTCCTTAAGAAGTCTATTTGTGGTGTCCCTGGGTGGCTCAGTTGTTGAGTCTGCCTTCAGCTCTGGGCATGATCCCAGGGTCTTGGGATCAAGCCCCGCATCGGGCTCCCTTCTCAGAGGGAAGCCTGCTTCTCCCTCTCCCACTCCCCCTGCTTGTGTTCCATCTCTCTCACTGTATCTCTGTCAAATAAATAAATAAAATCTTTTAAAAAAAAAAGTCTATTTGCATGATGATTGTCTATTTGCTTGACCTTGCTGCTTAGAAGAATCTACAGAATTTTTTGGTCTATTGTATCAAGAGGTGTTGGACTTTAAAATCTTAAAAATGCTAAAAGGAGAAAAGAAATAGAAAAATAGGGGCACCTGGGTGGCTCAGTCAGTTAAGCGTCTGCTTTCGGCTCAGGTCATGGTCCCAGGGTCCTGGGATCGAGGCTTGCATCGGGCTCCTTGCTCAGCGGGGAGCCTGCTTCTCCTCCTCCCTCTGCCTACTCCTCCCCTGCTTGTGCTCTCTCCCTCTGTGTCAGGTAAATAAATAAAATATTAAAAAAAAAAAAGAAATAGAAAAATAGCATTAAGAATTGGTCGGGTCCCCAGAGCAATTGAACCTCTCTCTCATCTGTGAAATCTGATTTGCTAGTAGAGATTTTAGGCAAATCCACATTCATGTAAATGGGTTTTTCAGTGATTAGACTTGAGGAGAACTGGTTTGGACCAATTTAAACCTGGGCAGTCTATACCTGCTGACTGGCTTCTCATGCTCTGAAATATTCTCTTTCATAAATGTGTAAAATCAGTAACAGTGGGAGTGGTAATGGGTGGAAACCAGACTTCAATATGTTGAAGACTTTTTTAAAGATTTTATTTATTTATTTGTTTGTTTGTTTGTTTTAGAAAGAGAGCAGGGGGAGGGGCAGAGGGAGAGGGACAAGTAGACTCCCCGCTGAGCATGGAGCCCAATACAGGGCTTGATCTCACCACCCCGAGATCATGATCTTAACCCAAATCAAGAGTCAGATACTTAACCAACTGAGCCATATAGGCACCCCTATATTTTCTAATTTAAAATAAAGGGCTACAAAAATAAAAATAAAAAAATAAAGGGCTACAAAGATTACAAAAACACTAACTCAAAGAGATCCATGCACTCCAACATTTATATCAGCATTATCTACAATAGCCAAAATAGGTAAACAGCCCACACATTCATTGACTGATGAGTGGATGAAGAGGATGTGGTATAGCGATGGACACTGGGGAGGGTATGTGCTGTGGTGAGTGCTGTGACTTGTATAAGACTGATAAATCACAGACCTGTACCCCTGAAACAAATAATACATTATATGTTAATAAAAAAAAGAAAGGGGATGTGGTGTATATGTATGATTGAATACTACTCAATCAGAAAAAAGAATGAAATCTTTCCACTTGCAATGACATGGATGGAACTGGAGAATGTAATACAAAGCAAAATAAGTTAGAGAAAGACAAATGCCATATGATTTCATGCGTACATTGAATTTAAGATACAAAACAATCATGGGGGAGAATAGAGAATGACAAAGCAAAAAACAGATGCTTAACTATAGATAACAAACTAATGGTTACCAGAGGGGAGGTGGAGACAGGGATGGGTTAAATAGAGGATGGGGATTAAAGAAGGCACTGGTCCTGATGAGCACCAGGTGATGTATGCCTGTGTTGAATCACTATTATGCATCTGAAATTAATATTACATTATATGTTAACTGACTGGAATTTAAATAAAAAGAAAAATAAATTAAAGGTCTAACCAGATCAAATGTTTTCAAATGTATTTTAACCCTGATTATATTATTAGTATTTTTAAAGTTTTATTTATTTATTTATTTATTTATTTATTTATTTATTTATTTTAAGATTTTATTTATTTATCCAACAGAGAGAGAGATCACAAGTAGGCAGAGAGGCAGGCAGAGAGAGGGGGAAGCAGGCTCCCCGCTGAGCAGAGAGCCCGGTGCGGGGCTCGATCCCAGGACCCTGAGATCATGACCTGAGCTGAAGGCAGAGGCTTTAACCCACTGAGCCACCCAGGCACCCCTAAAGTTTTATTTATTTATTTGACAGAGAGGGAGAGCACACATGAGCAGGAGGGGCAGAAGGAGAGGGAGAGAGACTCTCAAGCAGACTTGACAGTGACTGTGGAGCCCAATGCAGGACTCAGTCTCACAACCCTGAGATCACAACCCTGAAATCACAAGCCAAAACCAAGAGTCGGACGCTCAATGACTGTGCCACCCATTTGCCCCTTAACCCTGATTACATTGTTTTTTAAATTCTACATAAAAACATAGACAAATAAAGGTAATTAGTCTCACAGTGGCAGTTCCAGTGGCTGAAGCAAAATGGGTCAAAGGCAGAGAGGTGGTCATGGCCCTGGAAGTGGCAAGAGGGATGATAAGGATAAGAAAAAGAAATACGAACCTCCTTTACCATCTAGAGTGGGGGGAAGAAAAAGAAAACAAAGGGACCAGATGCGGCCAGTAAGCTGCCACTGGTGACACCTCACACTCAGTGCCTGTTAAATATACTGAAATTAGAGTGGATGAAGACTATCTTCTCATGGAGGAAGAATTCATTAGAAATGAAGCCTTCAGAAGAAAAGCAAGGGGAGAAAAGATGAAAGGTGGATGTTCTGAGGGGGATCCCAATGTCAGTAGGAACCATAGAAGAAATCATTGATGACAATCATGCCAACATGTCTACAGCTGTGGGTTCAGAACACTACATCAGCATTCTTTCCTTTGTAGACAAGGATCTTGTGGAATTAGGCTGCTCCATCTTGATCAACCACAAGGTGCATGCTGTCATAGGGGTGCTCATGGATGATGTGGATTCCTTGGTCACAGTGATGAAGGTAGAAAAGGACCCTCAGGAAACCTATGCTTATACTCTGGAGTTGGACAGCCAAATTCAGGAAATTATGGAACCTGCGGAGCTTCCTCTTACTCATCCTCGATATTACAAAGAGATGGGTATAAAGTCCCCAAAGGGGGGGTCATTCTCTACGGTCAACCTGACACAGGTGAAACCTTATTAGCCAAAGCAGTAGCAAACCAAACCTCCGCCACTTTCTTGAGAGTGGTTGGCTCTGAACTTACTGAGACCTAAGGTATAAGCCCAAAATCATTCAGGAACTGTTTCGAGTTGGAAAAGAACACGCACAATTCATTGTGTTTATTAATGAAATTGATGCCACTGGAACAAAAAGATAAGACTTAAATGCCGGTGGTGAAAGAAATTCAACAAACGATGTAGGAACTGCTGAATCAGTTGGATGGATTTGATTCAAGGGGTGACGTGAAAGTTATCACGGCCACAAACCGCACAGAAACTTTGGATCCAGCGCTTGTCAGACCAGACCTCATTGACAGGTAACTTGAGCTTCCCTGCCCTATGAAAAGACTAAGAATCACCTCTTTCAGATCCACAAACAAGATGACATTTTACCTGGATGATATAACCCTGGATGACTTGATCATGGCTAAAGATGACCTCTCTGGTGCAGACATCCAGGGAATCTATACAGAAGCTTGTTTGATGGCCTTGAGAGAATGTAGAGTGGAAGTAACAAATGAAGATATCAGAAAATCTGAAGAAATGTTCTTTATGAAAAACAAGAAGACACCACTGAGGGGTTCTATCTCTAACAGACTACAGTTGCCTTCAAGGAAGTAGTTGAAAGTGTCCACACCCTTCAAGGGGTGAGGTTGGGAAATTGCCCAAAGGAACCAATATTCCAATTGATCTCTCTTAGCAAAACCTTCTGTGTACATTTTTGAGTATGATGTATAAGATGCCCACGGGGCTGCCTTCATCTGTATGCCAGGTCTCCCCAGTAAACTATGCTCCTTCTGAATGAATGAATGAATGAATGAACAAATAATATGACTAAAGTAGACCTTCTCTGGATTAACTAGGGACTCAAGAAGATGTAGTCCCACTCACAAATGCCCTCCTTTTCCTTACCTACCAACAAGGATGAACCAAACCACTATCACTCCATCAGCTGTTCTACCACTCACCTTGTCATGTCAAGACCGAAACTGTCTCTTGCCTTATTTACACTCATATTTTACAGATGCAATGTCAGTCAAAGGTCAATGCTTTTTAACACCACAAAAATCACACTAAATTGGCCTTTAGTACGGGGAGTACTGTTTGCTTCCTAGAATTGAGATATTTATTTCCTGACCTGCTGTCAGATATTAAGCTTTATAGGAAACTGAGAAGGACAAAGGGCTACAGGCAAATGGGCACAGGTGCACTGGCCTCCAGCCGTCTTCCTGACCGCCCAGGAAACCAACTGGAATAGTCATCCATACCTTGGTTCACTCCAGCCCTATGGCGCTCCACCACCCCTGCAACAGGATGGCCCGAACACCCACTACTCAGAGGCCCTGGCACAGATGTCTCCTTCTCCAGGAGGACTTCCCTGACCCCTCCAAAGATGGCTACAAGCAGGTACTGGAAGATGTGGTTAGACAGTTTTTAAAAAAAAAAAAAAAACAGTAACCACAAAAATGGGGGCCCCAAAAGGAGAGCATTCCTGCCCATTAATCAGCCTGGGCCCACTTCACGTATCTACAGATGATGCCTGTCTGCCCTACCACTTGCAGATCCAGCCTATTGGGGGATAAAGGCTGGAGAGTGACTGTGGGGATCACAGCAACACACCAAATGCTTCCAGAACAACACTGAACACCGGGTGGACCAGGAAGCTTCATCCTACAGCAGCCCCATCCAGAGGCTTCCATTTCACAGCTTAGGGGACAGAAAGGCAGAGATGGGAAGTTGCCTGCCCAAAGTCACACAACCAGTCACCTGACCAAGGCCACCCAAACTGTCTCCAAGCCCAGATTTTAACATCATATGCTAGTGTAGTCAGAGGGGGTTGGAGAAATTATTTTGTCCTTGGTCTCAGCCATGCCTACTTCACATGACCAGCCTGGAGCTGGGAGCAGAGCATTCAGTGTGGGCCATACAGATCCCTCCATCCCCAGACATCCAGCATAACCACATACACACGGGCACATACACTCAGTATTTGGGGGAACCCTGCCCTCCCAGTTCCTGGCCCTGTTACAACTGTGCTAGGGTTGCTGGGTCATGGGCATCGCTCTGGGCAGGAGTGTGGCTCCTGGAGTCAGGGAGATGGGTGTGTCCATCTGTCCTGTCCTGTCTAGGTCCCACCACATGGCCCCTCCTCCCTGTCCCTTGGGGAGCACTCACCATCCTGGAGAAGAGTTCAGAAGCTGTGGATGGGTGTCTGCAAGCTGTACATGGCAAGGTCATATTGTCAAAAACCAGCCTCTGTGCTCCAGAGCAGAAATATGTAACACGAGCAGAGTTTAGGTATAAAGAAGGAAGATAGTTTATTATTTTCCAAGGCTAAGAAAGCTGCAGCAAGCTAATACCTCCAAGAGTGCAAGCCTGCCAGGAGTAAAAGGCTGAGTTCTTTCTAGAAAAATACAGGATTTGGCCAGTTTTAATACAAATCTGGTATGTGGGGCCAACCACCTTCATCATGTCTTCAAAGGGGTCTCATGACTAGCCGAGCCACCAGCCATCCAAGTCATTAGTAAGTCTACATTGATGTCAGCAGGGTGTCAACATCAATACCAAGAGTCTGGAACAAAGAATTGTACAGAAACACAAGTGAAGGGAACAGGAGGCTTCAAGAATGAGGAAGAGAAAAACGTGTTCAGTTTATAGGCAAGTCTTGTTGAAGCACTAGTGCGTCCACCTTACTTTCCATTCGCCTCTATGTTTCCATAGTGGTTTCAGTCACGCCACCCGGGAGGCGGAGGAGTCCTGTGGGCACAGAACAAGTGGGGTCAGTAGGACCCCTCATCACTCACCAAGCCCCTCCTGGCCTGCCCTGGCTCGGCTGTACACTGTGCGAGTGAAGGGGCCACAGAGATGGTCTGGCAGGTGGAGAGCAGCTCCGCTCGAACCGTGGACTCTGTGGCATCCTTCACCGCACCAGTGCAGCCTGGTGGGGAGGCAGGAGGTCCAGTTGGGTGGGGTTCTCCTTCACCACGTCCTTCCCCAGCCTCCACATGGCCTCCCAGGTCACCTTTCTAGGGTCCTGGGAGATGTGTTCACAGTCTAGCTGTCCTGGCCCCTGTTCATGCCTCACTGACCTGGGGAGGGAGGAGAATGTCACTAGTTCCCAAGGCTATGCCCCTCATATGCTGTGCCCACAGTCAGGGCTCCCTCCAATGCCTGCTTTACCTGCTTACTTTCCCCTCCACCACTGGGCTCCCCAGCACCAGACCCCCAGGTTTTCCCATCACAGCCCTGACCAGGCTGGGTCATCACTGTGGTGTGGGCTGCGAGCCCATATGGCAGGACTAGCCCAGAGCAGGTGCCTAGTGAGTGTGGATTGACCAACCAAGGTGCTGCTCACTCCCTGACAGACACATCCCACCCGAGCTCCCCACTCACTTCCAGGGCTGAAGTGAATGCAGCAGCGGGTCCTGAGCCTCACAGGAGCAAAGCCACCACAATGAGGTTGAGGCTAGGGGAGGGGCGAGAAGTCAACCAGCAGGCAGTGCACGGGTGACAGGCACCCAGCCCCCACGCCACACTGTCTGCCTCCATTTGGGAACAGTTCAGGCTTGTATCTACTTACCAGCCATCCTTCCCTCCTTCTCGTGACAATTCCTACTTCCCTTTCGGGAAACTGTCACCCCTATGCTATCATGGACTTGTCAATCAAGGCCAAGGAGTTGGATGAAATGTGGTCGTCTGGAATTTAATCCCCTGGTGACACAAAACTGCAAACCAAAGGAATTCTTCATCCCATCTGCGGAGCCCTGAGGAAACCCCCTTATGTCGTCGCTACTGACATCTGACACCTGATACCCAGTTCTGCACAACTTACCACCAAGTCCCGCCTAAGGGCCTTTGCATCTGCTGTCCCTCCCACTCCATCTTCACGTGGCCTTCCGTCCCTTCATTCAGGTTTCTGCTCAAATGCTGCCTCCTCTTTCTCTAACCTCCTCTATCAAAGCAGCACCTCCCCTCACTCTGTCTCCTTATGTTGTTCTTGGTGGTGCTTGCCATCACATCACTGCACATTGGACTACGTATGTATTACCTGCAGAGTGGCACTTACAGGAGGGCAGAGATCTCTGTGCTGCCCACAGCTGTGTCTCCAGAGCCTGACACCTAATAGCTACTCAGTAAAACTGACTGATGGAGGGGAATAAGGCATTAAAGATAATGCCTATTCCCACCTAGGAACTTAGATGGATGAGCAAAAGTACATCTTATTCATTCTGAGATCTCACATCTCTGCCTTGCCTGGCACTTGCTTTTTACTGAAGAAAGGATGAACGCATGTTTTATTAATTTGCATTACTTCAGTTAGCTTAGGGGTAATATGGCCTCCGTGTTTGTTACTTGTATGTAAAATCCATGAAAATGTTGATGACTCTTCTCTGCCTTAAAAAAGAAACAAAATATTCACTTTATTCATTTCAAAATCCATCTGTATGACTTACCAAAAGTAATTCATTACAAACTTCAGTTATTACTCTTTAATAAATTCTTTTTTAAATTCATTATATGCTTAAAGTAGAAACTCTAGAAACCTAAGAGTGAATAATATTCCAGGGTGGAGTTATCTCCTGTCCTTTCATTATTAGAGTGGACGACCCTATTGGAGAAATAAGGAAAACTCAAATGTCGACTAGAAATGAGCTGGACTTCAGTCACTAATAAGTCCCAGCTCAGCTCCCTCCATGATTTCTCAGGGCATTCTCAGGCCTTTGATGCCATCAGGAAAATGTTCATCTCCCAGCAATTTTCCTTTAAATCTCTTTCTCAGTCTCTCATTTTTAAGCAGCCCCCCTCCACCCCAAGCCTAATAATAGTGTCTTCTAGACTTTAAATAATTGCCTTAATTATTTAAAAACTTATTTTTAAAAAATTATTTTAGGGGCGCCTGGGTGGCTCAGTCATTGAGCGTCGGCCTTCAGCTCAGGTCATGGTCCCAGGGTCCTGGGATCGGGCCCCGCATCGGGCTCCCTGCTCTGTGGGAAGCCTCCTTCTCCCTCTCCCATTCCCTCTGCTCGTGTTCCCTCCCTCGCTGTGTTTCTCTCTGTCAAATAAATAAAATCTTTAAAAAAAATAAAATAAAATAAAATAATAAAAAATAAAAAATTATTTTAAAAATTTTTAAAAATATTTTAAAAATTTAAAAACTTATAATACCTCCCTGGAGAGAATCCCTGTGCCTCCAACTAAATTTACCTTTCTAGTTAAGCCCAAACTGTGGTTAGTGAGTCCAGAGCTCGTTCAGGCTGGGACTTCAGGGAATACAGGGCAGCGGCCCAGCTTCCCCTCGGGGTCCCCGACCCAGCCCGGAGCTACCTAAGTCCAGAGGGCCTTCTGATTGGTTCTGGTGGATTCTTCTCTCTTTCAGTGATGCTCTTAGAAGAGGATTCAGAATCACAGAGGGAATGAAGGAAGAACAGGCTCGCCACTGCACCTGAGATCATGTGAGAAGGGATTCGTGAAATGTGTTCAGAACGGGAGCTTCTTTAGACAAGTTCTCCTTGTCTTTCCGTATAGTGGCCTCCATTGCGGAGCGACACCACTCTCCTGTAAGGTGTGCTGGAGAATAACCCTGATGCTGTGATCTACCCAGTGCTTCCAGAGCCTGACTATTCTAATTTCCTTCACTCACTGACAGCAAAGCGAATAGGCCATGTACTCTGTAAAGAAATGCTTGGGACAGGGGTTGTCTTACCAGGATTTACCTACCAAGTGTCTGCTTGTGATGGGGAACACAGAACATGTGGAGTTGCCTCCTCCAAGAAAAGCCAGGAGAATGGTAAAATCTTCTCTGGGTTTCTGGTGGTTCCCCCTATTTTCTGCCTGTGAAGTTCTCTGTACGTTTCACTTCTGCTGCTTATCCTCTCCCCCATCTCCACCTCATGATTCCTTCCCTTTGTCCTAAAGCCTGAGGCCCCCGCTGCACCCGTTCCTTGTCCCTAAGCTAGAGGTGGGAACATCCCACTGCTTGGCAGACCATCTCCCCGGATGGGGCTCTCTATCTCTGTTTGAGAGAATGGTGCATTAGTTCCAGCCACCTTGGACACTTTCTCTCCCTCCCTGCTTCACACTGAGGACAATGACAATTTAAAGTCTAGGCATCAATCCTCTCATGCTTCAGGATCCCAAAAGATTGCAAAAAGCTGACACCTGCAATGAAACGAGGGCATCAGAGAGAGATAGGGACTACGCTGTCAGAGCCACGTATTTTCCTGCTAGCTCAGTACAACTGTTAGAAGCACAGTAGACTTGTCCTTGTTATCAAAGTCACCTGAGAACTAGTCATCTCGTGACACTGTGAATAGTGCAAAGGAGCAGAGGAACGACAGCTCTGAGAACCACTTCAAGTGGATGAAGATTGTCTTAGGTCCCTCCTGCTCCCAATGCTGACATCCTTCTCCTCCGTGCAGATTCCTAGGGTCTGAACACCACAGCCCAGCTCATGGGATCCCTGGAGCCTCCTTGTCTAGTCTGACCTTCTGCACACACCCTTCACTCATTTCTTCATTCCAAAGACCGCTTTAAGCCGCTAGTGTGCAAGGCACTTCTACACACGCTAAAGACTCTCTTGTTTAGTGGAAACAGGCTGTCAAATAGCTTCCTCTTTGGGCAAGATTGGGTAATTAAGATCATAGCTCCAGCAGAATTGTTCTCAACTTTAGGCTTGATCCTTAAGTCCCCAACATGAATCTGTGATTTGCTATATTAACAGCTGAATTGGAGAAGATGCTGATTTTCTTTAACCTCCTGAGAGGCACAAAGTCATAAACATAGCCAATAACCTGCTGCATCTCTTTGTAGGAGATACTCATCACATGACCAGGCGTCTGATGGATATGAAGTGTCTGTGTTGGCAAAATCTAGAACAGCTGTTCACCTCAGACCCTGCTGAAATCCTCTCCTTTGACAGCTCCCGCCTCTCCTCAAACAGTCTCCCTGTCCTTCCTTAATCCTGTCCTCTTCACAATCCATATTCTACATCTGGCTTTGGTCTACTATAGCTCAGGATTAAATGAAGCCAATATCTTCCCTTCAGAAGAGTGACTGCAAGTGCACTTTATTTTCATGCTTAATTGATCTAAGATTTAAATGGAAATAATTTTTCCTGGTCATGAAAGAAGGTTCAGGCATCAATTTGACAAATTGCATAAGGACAGTGAATGGTGAGGGGGAAGGAGGTTCCTTTCTTTGGGACAACTTGAAAGTCACAAGAGAGAAGTAGCTGTTGCCTTCATTTATGCGATATGTGGATGTAGGGCAGGACAGAACAGGATTCTGCACAAATGCTACGGTGTTCTTCAGATGAGAGCTTGAAGCCCCTGTGGACACTGTAGCCGGGTGCTCCTTGCGAGTGACAGTGGAAGAATGGAGGCAATTTTCAAGATAGCCACATCCATCATATTTTGAAATACACGGATCTTGGGAAAGAATGGCTTCCACTTATCATTTTGCTTGGCTTGTATACATTCTGATACAGTGTTTGCTTTCAATGGGATCTGCAATTTTATCCATGCAGGATCCTCAAAAGTAACTTCTCCAGCCAGTGGTGCTTCACCATCACTGGATCGAAGCTAATGTCCTGCAGGCACATAACAGTGAACATTGCCCTACTTATCCTGGCACACGGGTAAGCCAGACTCGGGTCTGAGATGGACTGAGGTGGGGCTGGTGGATTTGTTAATGGGATCAGAATTTAACCATTTCATGATATAAGTTAGCGCCGGGACATGGGTTGCTGGCAAAGCTTGAAGAGTCAGAGGCAGGGCTCTCTGGATCAGTAAGCTTACATATTTCTATGATACAGAAGCCTACCATGGGATCAGACAGTGGACTGGCAGACAAAAACAGAATCTGGGTAAATTAGCTTCGAACGTCCAACTGAGGAAGGAATCTTCCCATAAGGCAGTGACTCACTACACAGTCCAAGATGTTAGGGGTCAAAGTGATTCTTATATCATCATTAATCTAAATGGCTCACCATCTGGTCCCCCTGGTTACACAGAGGACACTTAGAGCAAGAGTATGAGAGAAACATTGTTTAAAAGAAAATTAGAAGCCTCTTCCCTCTGACCCTCATGGGGCCAAAAAGAATAACACGTCCACACTAACAACACAAGCAGCTTCTTGCAGTGGTGGCCACAGTGCTTGTGCATTCTACCAATATGAGACCACAAGAAAGAAGATGAGCAGCGGCATGAGACGGTGTGCGCTGTGTAGACATCCTTGAAATTCAGCAGCAGTGCCCTCCATGCTGCGTGAGTGAGTGGGCCAGCAGCAGTGGTGGACGGTCAGCAGCGCTCCCCACAGGTGCCAGTGCTGTGGGGGTCCATGGGGGAAGGGAAGAGCCCGTGCTGAGGGCAGCCGAGAGGTCCTGTCTGAGGCGCACAAGAGATGCCACAGAGAGGCTCCCAAAATAATCAGACAGAAATTTGAGAGGTGATCAGAAGTTCACGGTGAGACAGAGCCAGAGAAATTCTGAGTTGTGATTGTCCTTGTCAAGTTGTCATCCGTGTTCTCATGGAGCTCACAATTGGGAGGGGAAAACTGAGATAGATGTCTCACATGAGACGGACACAGAATTCAGACTATGACATAAAGCACCTGAGAGCAAGTGGCCCAGTGATTTGAACAGAGAGCTGTGAGTTCAAGGAGGGAGAAGTCGGGATGGGCTATAAGGAAAAAAGCAGGATTATAGGTGATACTGGAAGGCCCCTGAGAGCCTGGATCAGTGGAATTAAGAGGAGAACATACAGAGAAGAAGATGAGCAGAGACACAGAAGCAAACAGACCTTTCTGGTATCAAAAGCAGCCAAAAATAACTGAAACTTTAAGGCAGATGAGGAAGAATTTAAAGGTTCAAATAAGAAGAGTGTTCCTTATCACTGTGACTAAGCCTAGACATTGGTCTGTAATTAGAAAAAATAACGGAATTTATTTCCTCTCTCTTCTACTGTTGTCAACATGACATTACAAAATATCCCTTAATATCAGGCTTCTCAAAAAAAAAAAAAATATATATATATATATATATCAGGCTTCTCACAGGTAAAATGGGGATAAAATTCCTTACCCTGGGACTAATAATTCCCTATCCAATCACAGAACTGCCTTGAAACAATTTAGATAAGTGTTTAAGGAAGTGCTCTGTATTTTAAAAATTCTTATTAAAATTAAATGCTCTGTATGAAGTAATGATCAGGGAAACACCAGGCACTTTTGCCTTCCTAGGCCCATTTTCCATAAAACTATACTAAAATTTATACTTTATGATTATAGTTTATAATATGACTCTAATCCAGTCTGCATTATATTCAATTTTTCTTCTGATCTTAAAAGAAATGTAATTTTTTAATTTAATTTTTAATATTTTTTTTCATCAGCCAGGTAAGAACGGTACCTGTGCCTAATGGAGATCAAATCTGGTAAGGAGCCATTAGATGATTTTGAACAAAAAATTATGATTGAGAAATTGAAGAAAGAAGGTTTAAGACCCTTGCAGATATGTGTTAGAATTTTTAGGATTTCTATACTCTAGGAAAAATGCGGTAGAATCTAAATGCAATGAATGTGAAGGTGAATCAGAGATATAATTTTTCCAATTAAATCTCTATAAAAGAGGAAGAAGATTCTCTGAAATATGCAAAGACTGTGACCTAGAATCGATGACAAACAAAGAGGATAAAAACTCTTCCTAATGTACAGTGAGGACAGATTTGAGATGTCTGAGCAGAGTGTAGGCAGAGCAGGGAGGGATGTAGGGTAAGAGAAATGATGACAGATCTCATGCCTATTTCTATTTATTCAGGGACATCCCCCCCACAAATGGCCTGGAGGAACCACAGCACCATCACTGAGTTTATTCTCATTGGACTGTCCAATGACCCCCACATCGAGGCTCTGCTCTTTGTGTTCTTCCTGGGGATTTACCTCCTGACCATGACGGGGAATCTGATGATGCTGCTGGTGATCGGGGCTGATTCCCGCCTCCACACACCTATGTACTTCTTCCTGAGTAACCTGTCCTTCCTCGACCTCTGCTTCTCTTCAGTCACTGAGCCCAAGCTACTGAAGGACCTTCTGTCTGAGAAGAAAACTATCTCAGTAGAGGGCTGCCTGGCTCAGGTGTTCTTTGTGTTTATCACTGCAGGGACTGAAGCCTTTCTGCTCTCGGTGATGGCCTATGACCGCTATGCCGCCATCTGCCACCCGCTGCTCTACGGCCAGGTGATGAGCAGCCAGCTCTGTGTGAGGCTGGTTTTGATCTCATGGTGCCTGGCCTCTCTCAATTCAGTCGTGATTTTGCTCTTGGCTCTTAACCTGGACTTCTGTGAGGCCCAAACCATACACCACTACACTTGTGAGCTGCCCTCCCTCTTCCCTCTATCTTGCTCTGATATTTCCATCAATATTGACATCTTGATCTGCTCCATCTTACTGCATGGGCTGGGAACCTTCCTCCCAATCTTCTTCTCCTATGCCCGTATTGTGTCCACCATCCTGAGCATCAGCTCCTCCTCAGGCAGAACCAAGGCCTTCTCCACCTGCTCCTCCCACCTCATTGCAGTGACCCTGTTCTTTGGCTCAGGGTTGATTCGCTACCTTATGCCCACATCTGGCTCCTCCCTGGATATACTCTCCTCCTTGCAGTACAGTGCGGTCACACCCATGCTGAATCCCCTCATCTACAGCCTAAAGAACCAAGAGGTGAGGGCGGCTGTGAGAAGGACCCTGGGCAAAATCCTGCACTATTTGAGGTCGTGAACAAGGACACAGAGTGTGGCAGATGAGTTTGCTTTGCCAACTGCTTGAACTTAAGGTAGCATTCTGGACCACTAACTGGAAGGGAGCCCTATACCATCCTCTCCCTGGCTATACTGCCAACAAAAAGTAAAATACATAAAATTATATCTTGTTTAGCTCTTTAGATATAAAAGTCTGTTTTTTCTTCTGCTCCTTCACACCATCAGCACCACTTCCTTCATAGAGGTCAAAGTTAGATGTTGTGTCTCCTGAATTAATCAGTAATGTACTTTATTTTGTCATCCTTATTAATTTTGTCTTGTTGATCTGCTTTGTTAAAAATTATGCGTTTTATTGTCCTTCATAATATTTAGACAATTTTTACTTCTTTATCATTCTAAACTAGTCTTAAATCTGTATTTATGAAGTTCAACATTTTTATTATTATAATTATTATAATATTGTAATGTTGTGTTAGTCACCATACAGGACGTCATTTGTTTTTGATGCAGTGTTCCAAGATTCACTGTTTACGTGTAACACCCAGTGCTCCATGAAATATATGCCCTCCTTAATACCCACCACCGGGCCAACCCATCCCCCCACCCCTCCCCTCTAAAACCCTCAGTTTGTTTCTCAGAGTCCACAGTCTTTCATGGTTCGTCTCCCCCTCCAAATTCCCCCTCTTCGTTTTTCCCTTCCTTCTCCTAATGTCCTCCATGCTTTTCCTTATGTTCCACAAGTAAGTGAAACCATATGATAATTGACTTTCTCTGCTTGACTTATTTCACTCAACATAATCTCCTCTAGTCCCATCCATGTTGATGCAAAAGTTGGGTATTCATCCTTTCCGACGGCTTAGTAATATTCCATTGTGTATATGAACCACATTGAAGTTCAACTTTAAAAACAAAATATGTTGACATCTCCCATCAAAGATTATAAATTTATTTTACTTTAACAATCCCTCCTCCTGGGGCTCCTGGGTGGCTCAGTCATTAAGCGTCTGCCTTTGGCTCAGGTCATGATCTCAGGGTCCTGGGATCGAGCCCTGCATCAGGCTCCCTGCTTGGCAGGAAGCCTGCTTCTCCCTCTCCCATTCCCCCTGCTTGTGTTCCCTCTCACACTGTGTCTCTCTCTGTCAAATAAATAAATAAAATCTTTAAAAAAAAAATCCCTCTTGCTTCTGCCACTTCAACCTCTTTCCTCTGTTGTTTTGGGGTTTGTTTGTTTTTAAAGATTTTATTTATTTATTTGACAGAGAGAGAGAGATCACAAGTAGGCAGCGAGGCAGGCAGAGGGAGAGGGGGAAGCAGGCTCCTCGCTGAGCAGAGCCCCATGCAGGGCTTGATCTCAGGACCCTGAGATCATGACCCAAGCCAAAGGCAGAGGCTTAACCACCGAGCCACCCAGGCGCCCCTGTTTGTTTTTTGTTTTTACATTCCGGGATTTTTGTCCCTAGATGTTATCAACATATTATTGTCTTTATATTAGTTGCCGTTGAATCAATTAAATTCTGGATTTCAATCATAATCTGTAGTTATTTAGGCTTCATTCTACATTTAAATTTATTTGCTATTCACTGGCATCCCTTTGATGGCACATTCCCCCATTCTACTTCCCTTTTGCACAGCAGAGCGTAATGGTTAGGTCCACAGTCTTAGGAGCCTAGTTGCCTGTGTTCATATCCTGACTCTTCCCATATAAATTTTATAATCCTGACAAATTGCTTACCTAGTCTGTACCTGTTTCCTATATATAAAATTGGGATAACAAGAGTGTTCACACCATATAGTTAGCATGAGGATTAATGAAATGGGAGATCGAGCCCTAGAAGACTAACAGCCACCATTTGAGTGTTCCTGATCATTATTCATGGGTTCTTCATTTCATTCTACTTTGATTTAGTTGCACTCATCTAGATTTTTTTTAAGAAATGGCTATTGCAAAACATTCCAAGACCTTGCATATCTGAAAATCTCTTTATTTTAGGGGTGCTTGGGTGGCTCAGTCAGTTAAGTGTCCCACTCTTGGTTTCAGCTTGGGTCATGATCTCAGGGTCATGAGTTTGAGCTGCGTGTCAGGCTCCACCCACACTCAGCATGGAGCCTGCTTGGGATTCTCTCTCCCTCTCCCTCTGTCCCCCACTCCACACTCTCTCTCTTAAAAAAAAAAAAAAGAAAGTCTCTTTATTTTGACTCTACATATGAATGAAAATTTGCCTTGTTACAGAATTTTAGGGTCCCCTCTTTTTTCTTCTGTACGTATTATACACTGTCATCTGGTATCTACTGTTCTTTGGAAATGTAAGGACAGAGTGACATTCTTGCACAAACAAAAGATAGAAAACAAAATAGCACCAAGAGAGCACAAAAACAGGAAAAAAAAATGTTTTTTTTAAATAATATTGCAGAAAACTTTAATAACCATGTATTACAACAACAAGGAAATGTAAACTCATCAAATTAAGAAGAAGAGATTTTAAGATTGGGTTATGAAAGCTATATGTTATATACAAAATAAAGACTTCAAAAATAAAGACTTTGTAAAGGATAAACTTGTGGAATCACTATGCTGTACACCTGAAACTAATATAAACATTATGTGTCAACAACACTAAAGAAATCCATTATCTTAAACAATAAAAATTATCATCTCAAGGTGCTTGGGTGGCTCAGTCGGTTGAGCGTCCAGCTCTTGATTTCAGCTCAGGTCATGATCTCAGGGTCATCAGATTGAGCTCCAGGCCAGGCTCCACATACAGCAGGGAGTCTGCTTGAGATTTTTTCTCCCTCTCCCTCTGCCTCTCTCCCTTCTCTCTCTCTTTCTTTAAAAATAAATAAATAAATAAAATCTTTTAAGGAAATTATAATCTCAAAACAAGACTTGCAAGCGACTCATGAAGGTTGAAAGTTTTTAAAAATTGCTCAAAGATCTAATCTAGAAAATGCATATGAGAAAGTAGTTGTCAAGGTCTCATTGTGAGTCAAAATTGAATTCAAAGCAAAAAAAAAAAATTAGTCAAAGACTCTAGCACAGTAATAAAACATGTAGTAAATGCTCAATAAAAATGTGCTGACTGAATGAATATTACTCTCAAATTTAGATGGGTACAACCACAATGATACCTATAAGTCACAGAGAAGATAAAACAACTGTGAACCTTAACTGCTCAAGTCACAGAACATAAAATACTGTAGAAAATAATAAGGGAAATTAACAAATTTATAATAATTGTGGAAAAATTTTTTTTCCTATGGCTACTTTTAATCAAATCAATGAAGATCAAATGGACATGCTAACACTTTCATGAAAAAAAAGAAACAATTTTAAATGCTTTTGGTGAATATTTCTGCTCTATCCAATAGTCTTAAACCAACATGTATTAGTAAATAATGGTCTTCAGGAAGAATATTTTCAGAGATACACTACCAATTTGAAACATTATTATGCATCATCAATAAGATGAAATAATTTTGTTTTTAATTTTTTACTTAAATTCAATTTAGGTAACATATACTGTATTATTAGTTTCAAGGGTAGTCATTCATCACTTGCATATAAGACTCAGTGCTCATTACATCACGTGCCTCCTTAATGCCCATCACCCATTTACCCCATTCCCCACCCACTTCCCCTCCAGCAACCCTCAGTTTGTTTTCTAGAATTCAGCCTCACTTATGGTTTGCCTCCATCGCTGTTTTCATCTTATTTTATTTTTCCTTCCCTTCTCCTATGTTCATCTGTTTAGTTTATTAAATTCCACATATAAGTGAAATCATATGGTATTTGTCTTTCTCTGACTGACTTATTTCATTTAACATTATACTCTCTAGTTGCATCCACGTGGTTGCAAATAACAAGATTTCATTATTTTTGATGGCTGAGTAATATCTTGGAAGACTTTTATACAGATTTTAGAGTTCTTAACAAATTAAATAGTCAAAACAGAAGTAATGGCAAGGAAAATAAGGACAGTATAATTAACAAGGATCTTCTAATAAGAATACATCTACCCTGCATTATAAAATTTTAAAAGGTCAAGCCTGAATAAAATGAGGAATGGATTGACCAGGAAGCAACACGAGGGAAATTTCTAAGCTGTCAACAAGAAAACTAAAGAAAAGAAGAATCCCTCCCTTTTATGGCTGGAGCATGTGACCCACCCTACTTTCTGAAATATCTTGGGACACTATGGTAGCGATGTGAATGAGCCAAAATTTTATCTTAAACGGACCCTATTTCAAATCCTTGTTCAAACATGTAACATCTGAGTGACCTCAAATAAGCTATTTAATTTCTGTGAGTTTCTTTTATCTCTAAAATAAGTATAATCATATATATCTCCTGTGGATTTTGTAAAGACTCAGTGATACTATGTAGAGACCTTAGCATGTATCTATTACTCCTAGAATAATATATAATCCAAACATATAGATAGACTGAGATTAATTTCCTTTTAGTAAATATTCAACAAGAATATATTGTGGATCCAGGAAATAGTAAGTATGCATTTTGCCAATGACCACACTTTGGCATGCCCATCGAGTAGAGAGTCAGTGCTTTCTTGGGATATCTACTAGCATGGATAAGAGAGATACCAGAGCAGAGAGCCCAGCTGAAAGACTGGAATCATTAGAAAGGAGAGGTAGGGATGAAAAATAAAAATATCCTAGCCTTCCAGGAGTTTATGATCGAACTGTGCTGAAAGAACTGAAACAATTCACTTAAAAACAATGAGTGATTAACTGTCCAAATGTCTTTAAGATGGAAAACACGTGCTCAAGGAAAAGAAAAGAAAGGAAAGGGAAAGGAAATCAGTCAGCCAAAGCCTGAAGTTGCAAATTGTGTTTATTTATTCACTGATTCACCCATCAGGCTTCCTGTGAGCATATAGAATGCATGGAGTATTGTGCTTTTTGACAGAGGTTTAATGCTGAAGAAGGAAAGTGTGCTGTGCTGTGAGGATTGATTCCAGCAGACATGGAATTGGCCTAAACTTTTTTACTGAGTTAAGAGACATATCTGCATGGCACTGATCCCTGGTCAATGTATGAAATGTACTGATTAATATTTTACTTTGTATCTATCCGTAGGTCCACGCTGAGTTTTGAAGTGGCTTATCCCAGTGTGTCAGCATTGTTTATTGATAACAATGAGATTGCTTGTATCTGGTCTCAGCGAGACCTCACAGAGACCTCTGCTGTTGAGGCTGGTTACATAGTAAGAATATATCTATGTGATCAACAGGGTACAAGATAGTTCTAGAACCCTCTTGGGCTCCCTGGTTCCAGAGTGTTCCATGCACCCATCAGTGATTCCTGATCTAAGAAGTACATACTTCCATGGCATTGCAAGAAGAGGACAATGGGAGCCTATGCCAGGTGTCTCTGGATGCCTTGCTGTGGGGTAGCCTTTGGCTGTGAGATTATCCTTACTTGATGCTGTTGCTTTGCTGCATCCTTCTCTGAAACAACCATAGATTTGTAAGCATTGTTATTTGGGGTCCTGTGAGAGTCCTTTAACAAGAACTAACTGCTGCCATTTGCTCAGTTGGTATGAGAAAAGGGATTAGAAGTCCACTCCCTGACTCATTTTTAACTAAAAATATGGCTAAGGCATTATTTAGGTAGAAAAACTATGTTTCTGCTAAAAGGGGTGGAAATGAATCATTGATGCCAGATGGTTGCCAAGTCACCCTTGGTTTGAAGTAGCACATGCTTTGAAAGCAGTTACCGACAATAAACTTTCCAGTGGAATCTGAAAATGATAAAACCTAAGCCTCAGGATCTAGCAAAATGGACTAGCAGGAAACTTCAGACTGACAGCAGGTCCTCAAAAATTCGGTTCTATGGTTGCTGCATTCAGCATTAGCAACAATAAAAGCTCAGAGGGACACCTAGGTGGCTCAGTTGGCTAAGTGTCTGCCTTCCACTCAGGTCATGATCCCAGAGTCCCGAATTGGGCTCTCTGCTCGGTGGGGAGTCTCCTGCTGCTGCTCCTCCTACTTGTGCGCGCGCTCTCGCTCTCTTGCTCTCTCTCCGTCGAGTAAATAAATAAAATCTTTTTTAAAAAATAAATAAAAGCTCAGAATCTCCTTTGGTTGAGCTTCACCCTCTCTGGCCAGGAGGTGGCGCTTCAACCAAAGGCACTTGGGCAGACATCCCTGATAAATTAGTTACATCTGTAAGACCAATTACTATTAAAAGGTGATTCAGGTGGGACAAATTAACAATGGCGGGCAAGAAAACATAAAAAGAAGGGATTCGTGAGTGAAAAGAATTTTGACTTTTCAGTGTGTTAAAAGCAGCTCCCTGAAGTTCCGCCTTTGTTGAAATGGCTACTGAGAATTTTAGACCAAGGGGCAAAGTCCCCGTCCTTGACCAGCACTAAGTGGAGGAGAATGTTTGCTCACCCCTGAGGGAATCTTTGGGCTCACCTTGGATCTTCAAATGGCTGCTACCTTTGTGGAGATGGTTCGTGCAGCTGCGGCTAGTTTACTAGGCTGGATCAAGGAAGCCACGTGTCACCCATACCCAGTTTGAGCTCCTGGTTCTAGTATGTTTCACACACATGTTGGTGGTTTCTAGATGTTGCAGAAAACTGAAGCGACCGAGGAAACTCAAGCGGCACACAGAGCACAGGGAGAACACAGCTTTATTGACGCTGGAGGGCTCAGCGGGATAATTCCCAAAGACTGAACAACTGACAGAGTTAGGGGTGAGTTTTTTATGGCTACCGGTGATGGGGGAGGGTAATGGGATGTTTTCTTAGTCTCTCAGGGCCGATTGGCTCCCCCCTTTGCGGAGAGCACGATCTATACGGAAGTGCCTCGAGGAGTGCTAAATCATCCTGGGAAATTTAGGCAATGCAGCTGGAGCCTCGGGGGTTGAGAGTAGCTGACAGGGAGGGACTGGGTCCAAGGTCTTTATTCAGCCTCATGTGCAGCTAGGGCCTGTGGGATGCGGAGAGCTGGGGACAGGGAGGGGCTGGGGTCCAAGGGCTCTATTCCACCTCTTTTTTTTTTAATATTTTATTTTTTTAATTTATTTGATTTATTTGACACACAGAGAGAGAGAGATCACAAGTAGGCAGAGAGGCAGGCAGAGAGAGAGGGGGAAGCAGGCTCCCTGCTGAGCAGAGAGCCCCATGCGGGGCTCGATCCCAGGACCCTGAGATCATGACCTGAGCCGAAGGCAGAGGCTTTAACCCACTGAGCCACCCAGGCGCCCCTCTATTCCACCTCTTAACCAAGAGAGAAAGCATGTGCTGTTTGGCCCTGTGGAGAGAAGACAAGTGAGCTCCCTCCAGTCCTCTCCCCTTGCCATGAGGCAGCCTTTGGCTGTGACACGTATCCTTATTTTAATGCTGTTGTCATATTGTATCCTTTTCCTGAAAA
>CM052897.1:57821093-57940724 GCA_028534135.1 Potos flavus | reverse complement strand
GCTTGGCTCTTGCTGGTAGACTGGAAAGTAACCTCCCATCTTCCTCCTAACTGCAGTGCTGGGCCCAAAGGAGACAACATTTATGAATGGTCCACCGGGTTCTGTATACGATGGTGGTCTATTCTCTCTGGATATCACACTTCCATCTGATGATCCATTTAAGTCGCCAAAGCTTAACGTCCACATCAGAATCTATCTCTGGTACATCAACGGTCAGGGAGCCATCTAATTAAAGACAAATGGAATAACTGCTTGTCTATTTCAAAGGTTTTGCTGTCGATTTTTTTCACAAACTGCAACCCTACAGGTCCTCTGCCTGGAAGCATGGCCATTTGGTATTTGACCAACAGGTCAGAACATGACAAGATATTCAGGATATTCAGACCATGGACCCATGTAATTCACATAGTCACATAATCGGTATGTGTGAAGGAGCAGGGGGCACCCTCTCCCTGGGCCATGCATCTCTATATAAAGCACAGATTTCGTGGGCATGCTACGCTGACTCTTCTCCCTGCCTTTATCCTCTAGAGACTGAGAAACTCCCCAAAGACGGAAATGGTCTCAAGAGTAGAACTTTAGAGTTGAGGATCAGTTGTGGCTAAGACGTCTGCTTGCAAGTCTTGCTCCTTTGGTCTATCAAAATTTATTGTGATGGGGATGCCTGGGTGGCTCAGTTGGTTAAGCGGCTGCCTTCGGCTCGGGTCATGATCCCAGGGTCCTGGGATCGAGTACCGCATCGGGCTCCTTGCTCAGCAGGGAGCCTGTTTCTCCCTCTGCCTGCCACTCTGCCTGCTTGTGCTTTCTTTCTCTCTGACAGATAAATGAGTGAAATCTTTAAAAAAAAAAAAAGATTTATTGTGATGTACTAAAGGTCCTGAACTCTACCAAATATTACAGTACATTTTAGCCTAATTTATTATCTGTATTAAGTTATAAAAGCAGCCTTGGATGATTAAGAATTCTGTTATTTGTATTAAACCCAGACGTATTTCTGAGCATGTAGAACTAGATCTTCAAATGGCTGTTGTGAAAATGTTTTACTTCTTACCTTTGTCAGCTTGTAATGAGAAAACTTCCTCTTACCCTGTGTAGCTCAGAGAGCACCTGATGTATTATCTCAAACACAATAAATATGCTCCTGAAGGCAAAAGAAAGGGGGCTATTGCAACCTTATTTTTGATGGTGGGACATTGGAGACAATTTGGGTTGGTTAGGAAATCTATTTTGGGAAGATAAAGGTTAAGCTGTTGTAGAAGAGATCCCAAAATACAGTGCCTCAAACAAAATAGATTACTTTTCTCTTAAGTCCAGAGATGTATGGGTGGTCCAAAGTGAAAGGCCCAAGTTCCTTCTATGTGTTGCTTTATCTCCTAGGTAATTACTCACCATTCAGTCCTCATCCATGGCAAAGGCCAATCATCCAGGGCGTCTGGGTGGCTCAGTCAGTTAAGTGCCCAGCTTTTGGTTTCAGCTCAGGTCATGACCTCAGGGTTGTGCGATCAAGTCTCTTGTGGAGCTCTGTGCTCAGCGTGGAGTCTGCTTGAGATTCCCGTCCTCTCTTTCTGCCCCTCCCCCAGCTCACACTTGTGGGCGAGCACTCTCTCACCCAATCTAAAAATAAATAAATAAAAGCTTAAAAAAAACAAAAACCTGATCATCCTTCCTCAGTACTGCCCTTCTCCTGTGCCTTTCAGTAATGGAACTTTCCCGTGTCTTAGACACATGACTGCTCACGGAATGCAGGGACCACACTTTCCAGCTCCATGTGATCAAAGCTGGGTAGCGGTCAAGGAGCTGATAATTATTGAAGCTGGATGATGGATACAGAAGGGTCAATACACTATTCTCTCTACTTCTCTATATGTTTAAACATGTTCACAATAAAATATTTTTGCCACAATTAAAAGTTTGGTTTGAAGTTTTTAATCGATTTGGATTTTATTTGAATTGCAATAAATAATTAATTTTGGATGACATGACAAATTATTATTTTCTTCTGTTATAATTAAAATATCATGGGGCGCCTGGGTGGCTCAGTGGGTTAAAGCCTCTGCCTTCAGCTCAGGCCATGATCTCGGGGTCCTGGGATCGAGCCCCGGGTCGGGCTATCTGCTCAGCGGGAAGCCTGCTTCCCCCCTCTCTCTCTGCCTGCCTCTCTGCCTACTTGTGATCTCTCCCTCTCTCTCTGTCAAATAAATAAATAAAATCTTTTAAAAAAGAAAAAAAAAGAAGCTGAGGAATTGGCTGTCACTTCTAAGTTTAAAAAAATAAAATAAAATATCTTTAATACTTTTTTTCTCTTCTTTACTTTTTTTTCTTTTTTTTTTTTTTTTTAGAGAGAGAATGAGCCATGGGGTGGGGGTGAGGGGACGGGCAGAGGGAGAGAGAGGATCTTAAGCAGACTCCACACTGAGGGCAGAGCCTGCTGCAGGGCTCAATCTGACGACCTAAGATCATGACCTGAGCAGAAATCAAGAGTCAGCTGCTTAACCAAGTGAGCCACCCAAGCGCCCCAATATCTTTTTTCTTTTTAAAGTATCTTCAGTATCTTTTTCATTTTCTTTTATCATTATATTATTTGTATAATCATAAATATGATTTAAAACGTAATGAAATGAGAAGGAAGGGAAATGAGAAGGAAGAAGGATGGAGGGAGGGAAGAAGGAAGGAAATTCCAAGTTTTTGTACCAGGAATCCTCAGAATTCTATATTTTTGTCTTTAGACATTATTGGCCACCCGGGGTCCATTCTAGTATGATGCAACCCACTGAAACAAGAGTGATTCAGGGAAGGAATCGTTGGCCCTTGGAGACCTCATTCACATTCAGAGCAGCTCTCCTGCTTTAAGGGCCTCTCCAGGGAGCTCCCTCACTCTCCAAGGTCTAGAGCTGAGATCAAGTCCCTCTGGCCATTGTTATAGGGGAGGCAGAGTCAAGAAGTCCTCCCCTTAGACAGAAAGACTATAGGGATATTTCCTTGCTAAGAAGTTCCACCCCTGAATCTTCTAAAGGAAGGACAAAGTTGAGGGTAGCCCACAGAAGCTCTAGCCATATCTGAGGCTTTTGCTCCAGTGTTGGAAAGGATGTCATTTGGTTATCATCCACTGAGAGCATCTCTTGTTGGCCTAGGGTGCCCGAGTGAAGACAAATCTCCTTCTCATTCATATCCATCTTCTAAAACTACCCACTCCGGGAAACCGTGAGTGTAGAAGCCATGAATAGAGATCAGATCCTCACTTATCTCCTTCTGAGTTACCCATCAAAGAGAAAGGTGACAATTTTACCTTGTTCTGGTCTAGACCAAACCCTGTAACTGTACATTTTACCAGGTGTTCTTGGGGTTCTTTTATCTTTCTTATCTCTCCTCTCTCTCTCTTTCTTTCTCTCTCTCTCTCTCTCTCTCAGCTTTTACCATCCCTGTGATGCATAGAAGATGGTCCAAGTTTGACTTGGCTTTATCCAAGTCTCCTGCTACCAACTCAGAGAATAGCACAGTCTTCATGGATTTTCATGTAAAGTACTGAGATTACAGAAAAAACAGTGGACAATATAGATTCACGGAAACCCTAGAATGGGAAGACCTTGGGGTAGTTGATGTGCACAACCCTCACCTCCATTTTGAAGGCTTCCTCCTGCCTGGCTTCCATGAAATCAGCACACTCACATACCATTCCTGCTTGGATTGACACAGACGGGGAGAAAGGATTTCTCTTTAGTTCCAGTGATACCTAAAGAAGATTGTCCCTTAATCTTTAGAATTTCTTCTTCTTTTTTTTTTAATCTTTAGAATTTCTAAGCTGGAATGGACTTTAGAACCATCTAGCTTTCCCATATTTTTTTGTAATGAGAACCTCAAATGACTTACTGTCAAACTTACTGTGGCAGAGAAAGGTCTTGCACCATCATTAGATGTCACAATACCCCTATCAATCATTCATTCATCACGGTCTGTCAGCCAGATAGTCAGCCAAAATGTTCAGCACTTTTTCATTGTGCCAGTCAGCCCTTCTGTGGTTTGAGCTCAGTTCCTTTTGGAACTGGAGGACAGTACTTCTCAGTGCTCTAGAGCCTGTTCCCAAATGCTTTCCTTTCCTTCTCCAGTCTGGATAATCCCTGTTCTCTTCTCTTTCCTTTCTAGGTCAGATTGTCTACATTCTCCTTTCCCACCTTCTCCGCCTTGGCCAATAGCTTCTTGCCCTGAGCCGAGAAGGACTAATGAGGTCTGACATGGCAGGGGTGTGGCTGCAACACAATCACTCCTGCATCAGCCATGAAGCTTTACTCCCAATACCTCATCCCCAGGCATGCTCTGAGACTGATAACCCATACGATCATTCTTTACCATTCTTATCCTTCTGAAAGGAGAACTTAAATGCTCCATGGAAGTTGGCAACATAACCGCAGTCACCACATTTGTCCTCCTAGGACTATCCAACAACCCTCAGATCCGGGCTGTGCTCTTTGTGCTCTTCCTGGGGATTTACCTCCTGACCCTAATGGGGAACCTGACGATACTGCTGGTGATCAGAACTGATTCTCACCTCCACACCCCCATGTACTTCTTCCTGAGTCATCTCTCCTTCCTGGATGCTTTCTATTCCTCAGTCATCGTGCCTAAACTGCTAGAGAACCTTCTTTCCAAATGGAATACTATATCCCCCCTTGAATGTTTCAGCCAGATCGCCTTGGTCATATTTTCTGGGGCCACTGAAGCTTGCCTCCTTTCAGTCATGGCCTATGACCGATTCCAGGCTGTGTGCCACCCACTGTTGTATGTGGTGGCTATGAACAAAAAGGTATGTACTGGCCTGGTGGGAGCATCGTGGGCCATAGGAATGGGAACTGGCCTGGTTAACAGCATCCTTCTGGCTCAGCAGCACTTCTGTGGCCCCAATCTTGTCCGCAGCTTTGCCTGTGAGCTTCCCCCAGTGCTCCTGTTGACCTGTTCTGACCCCTATGTTAGCGTTGCCTCAATCCTGACCACTATGGCAGTCCTGGGCCTTGGCACTGTTGTCCTATTGCTGGGCTCCTACACTCGTATCATCATGACAGCCCTGGGAATCAACTCTGTGATGGGTCGGAGCAAGATCTTTTCCACCTGCTCTTCTCATTTTCTTGTGGTCACCATCTTTTATGGTTCAGGACTTTTCAGGTATGTCATACTATAATCTCCTAAATGTAAATGTAGGATATCCCTTACCCTAAACTGGCCTTGGTCTTGCAAAGTAACAGGAAAATGACTGTACTAGAATTCAGAAGGCCTGGGTTCAAGTTCTGACTCTCCTGCAGGCTAGCTGTGTGAGTTATAAAAAATCCATTTTCTTTCTCAGGTCTCAATTGTCTAACTCTGAAAGATGAGCTTATACAAGGACTAGAGATTTCCTACTTTCATTAACTTATGATTAATAGCTCTCAAAAGGAAATCAGAAAGCCCATGGTAGATTTTTATTCAGTGCTAACCAAAACAATAAAACATATCATTCTTGAAACAGATGACATCGTTTTTTTCCTACTGGAAGATGATGTCTCTGAAGCTTATTTGTGCTATAACTATTTATTAAGCACCTACAGTACACCAGCTGCTTTTACATGCTCAAGCTCAATTTTAGTATGGAACACACTACAAGAGAGAAATATTATTAACCCCACTTTCAGGTAAGGAACCTAAGTTTCAAGAGCAACCAGGTAATTTCTCAAAAGTCCCAGAACAAGTTAGTAATGGAGCCATAGTATAAGCCAAGTCTCACTGACTTCAAACATCACACTCTTCTTGCCATACTTCTCTCAAACATAAACAACTCTAGCTAACAAGTCCTCACTTACTAGGAGCAGAATAATTAATGGCCCATGGTGTCTACTAGTGAACTGGAGATAGATTTATACAAATTGCTCCATACTTTTCTCACCTGCTTGTTACTTGAAAAGAAGGCAGGGTTGGAAAATGATGATAAGGAATAATCCAGAAGAGCTCACCTGAGACTGTGGACAAATCTCTTTCTCTCTCTGTGTCCCATCTTTCTCATATGCCATAAGGAGACAATAAGATAGCTCCTACCTACTTCACAGAAATGTTAGAAGGGATAAACTAGATGAAGAAAAATGACAGTAAAATGAGTATCTTTTTATTTTTTCATTTTTTTAAGATTTTATTTATTTATTTGACTGAGAGAGACACAGCAAGAGAGGGAACACAAGAGGGGGAGTGGGAGAGGGAGAAGCAGACTTCCTGCTGAGCAGAGAGCCCGATGTGGGGCTTGATCCCAGGACCCCGGGATCATGACCTGAGCCGAAGGCAGACGCTTAACGACTGAGCCATCCAGGCACCCCTGAATATCTTTTTAAATAGAGCACAGCGAATCTACAAAGAATATTCCAATGATGATGACCTGTTGAAAAAATAAATTAATGCTTCTTTGGGAAATACTCCCAGTGAGACTCAACAAAATGCACCCAAAAACTTAACCCTATTATTTTGGATTCAAATCTTGTGCTTAACACAAGTTTGGCTTCTTTTCTAAGTCAAAGAAAAATGTACATAAAAGGACAAATGTTTGTTCCGCTAGCATTATATAAAATAACATGCTGTGACTGAAGCTAATTCCCAGAGCTATAAATGTTGGGATCAATGACAGCATTATTAGAGTAAGCATACACTTTGGCAAGAAACAATCCTCACGAGATGAAAACATACAGTTGTATATACAGGGGAAAGAAGAGAGGAAAAAAATCCTTACATCTTTATCATAACTATTAAGGAAAGATGTTTTGAAGAGTAGGAAGTACTAGAGAAATGCATGAAATTGTTATTAGTTTTATTGAAAACTGCAGCACTTGATGTGCTACAGAACTTTCTTTTTTCTCAGGGCAGCTCTTAGAAGATAAAATAACTCATGTTTGGAGACATCTGAAGGTAGAAATGACTGACTTCTCACTGATCATACAGTCATATCTGAATGCTGCTACCGCTGTTAGTTGATTCAGCCCTAAGGACTCTCTTTGCAGAGTCTCTGGTATGAGATGGACTGTGGCTACCAACATATTGTGGCCGTTGTTCTGAGCTCAGTTTACTTCTTTGTGCCATTCCCTTCAAGGTACATGACCCCAGCATCTGGCTCAGCCCTGGAGCAAGTACTCTCCGTGCAGTACAGTGTGGTGACCCCGCTGCTAAACCCCCTCATCTACAGTCTCAAGAACCAGGAAGTGAAGGCAGCTCTCAGGAAGGTGTTCGCCAGGAAGCCCAGGCTTACCTTCTAACCCAGCTCCACTGCAGCCTCGTAACAGGAGAAACAATTGTGCAACAGAAGAGGAGGCGGGAAGAGCTATCACCAGCTATCTCAACGTTCTTTATTTTCCAAAAGAGAAGCATTAGTTCCTCTGACCCCAGTGTCCTCCCCCAATGAAGTGAGATGAGAAAACCCCATGGAGCATATGACACCTATCCACAGGGGGCCCAGTTACCACTCAAGAAAATTCTCACAAAAAGAGTATGCAAGATCCAAAAAAAACAAAAAACAAAAAACACAACTACCATATGATCCAGTAATCCCAGTTCTGGGTACTTATCCAAAGGAAATTATATCTAGATCTCAGAGGAAAGTAGCACGGAGAAGAAAATGGGATAGAAAGGGAGAAAGGGAGTCCATATTGTTGGGCACCATTCTGAGTCCTCCTCACACAGAGTGTCATGAAAGGGGTGCACTCTGATGGCCCTGCCTGAGCCTCCCCACCACTCACCTGAGCCTGGACAGCTTCAGATCTCTGCCTGGTTCAAGTCTTGTTCCAGCCCTCAGGAGGCAGAAGGAGTTGGAGAAAGCAGAAGAAATTCTCAGTTGTCATCCCAGCTACCCTTCAGCCCCTACACATGTTCTCAAGAAGAGAACAACACTTTCTTGTCCTTCTTCTACCCAAGGCCAAGAGGTCTGCATCAGTCAAGACTACTTCCATGCCAGCTCCCTGGCTTCTTTCTGTTCCTGATCCTCTGATCTTCAGGCTAAAATACTCTCTGAAAATAAATTTGTTGTCAGTTTCCTCTAGCAAAGTCCTCTTCAGATTACAGCCTCGTATATGGTACACCCACAGGTGACATTTCCTGGTCTTCTCTGCAGAATGTAGTCTGGAGCGATGGGACTGAGCTCAAGTCCCAGCCTTAGTTGCATTTCTGCTCTGGCCACTCGTTGAAGCAGGTCCCTTATATTTCCAGAGCGTTTGCCTTTCTGAGGGGTAACTAAGGCAGGGTAATAAGGAAGAAGTAGATATGTGAGCTTAGTGGGAGGAATGGCCATCTCACCCTCCCTTCTCACACATACTCATACAAAGGGGTCACTCCTAAAACCTGTAAAATTGGGTAAGTCCTTTTGGCCCATAATTAGGAAGGGAAAGAATGTAATACTCCTGGTAGATGCATCACATCGTGCTTAAATTCACACTAAAATCATGTCTTGAATACCAACTTATTTCCCGAGAGTTTCTTTTCATTAAGTACAGAGGAAGGATGGCCTCCCACCCCTATCATGGCCCTACAGGTCCCTAAACAGGTCATAGGAACTTCATTTGGGAACTTCTGGTCTCTGAAACAAGAGAAGTATGGCCTGACTGCCTAAAGTCCCAGCAAGTATGGGGTGGGAGGAGTGTACTCAGTTATATTAGACATCTAAGGAAGGCAGGAAGAAGACAGGAAGTAGAAGATAACTCACCTAATTAAAAAATGTGGTAATTTATTTTTTTCTTCAAGTTTTTATTTAAATTCCAATTAGTTAACATACAGTGTAACATTAGTTTCAGGTGTAGAATTTAGTGATTCATCACTTACATATAACACCCAGTGCTTGTCACAAATTCCATCCCTAACCCATCACCCATCCCTCCACCCATGTCCCCTCCAGTAACCCTCAGTTTGTTCGCTATAGTTAAGAGTCTGTTTCATGGTTAGCTTCTCTCTTTTTGTCCCCCATATGTTCATCTGTTTTGTTTCTTAAATTCCATATATGAAAGAAATCATGTAGTATTTGTCTTTCTCTGACTGACTTATTTCATTCAGCATATTCTCTAGCTCCATCCACATCATTGCAGATGGTAAGACTTCATTTTTTTTGTGGTTAAGTATTATTCCATTATGTATATGTATATATCACATCTTCTTTATCCATTCATCAGTCAATAGACATGGGAACTCTTTCCATAATTTAGCTATTATTGATAATGCTGCTATAAACATAGGAATGCATGTATCCCTTTGAATTAGTATTTTTGTATCCTTTGGGTAAATACCTAGTGCAACTGCTGGATCATAGGGTGGTTCTATTTTTAATTTTTGAGGGACCTCCATATTATTTTCCAGAGTAGCTGTACCAGTTTGCATTCCTACCAACAGTGTAAGAGGATTCCCCTTTCTCTGCACCCTCGCCAACACCTGTTGTTTCCTGTGTTGTTACTTTTAGCCATTCTGACAGATGTGTAGTGGTATCTCATCATAGCTTTGATTTGTATTTCTCTGATGATGAGGATGTTGAGCATCTTTTCATGTCTCTGCTAGCCATCTGTACAGAAATGTGGTACTTTATTTTCTTTCTTTAAAGATTTTATTTATTTATTTGAGGGAGACTGAGACAGATGGCAATGAATGGGGGAGAGGGAAGGAGAAAAGGGAGAGAGAGAAGCAGACTCCCCACTGAGCAGGGAGCCCAATGCGGGGCACGATCCCAGGACCCTGTGATCATGACCTGAGCCAAAGGCAGACGCTTAGCTGACTGAGCCACCCAGGCGCCCAGAAATGTGGTACTTCAAATTGGAGTTCTGGAATGCTGGATTGCCAAAGCAGGAAGAGATATCAAAAAAAGCCACCTAGACTAAAACTTCCTTTTAAGACAAAGAAATTGAACACAAAGGACAGAGATGAGATGCCCAGATTTGCACCATTAAAAGTAGTAAAAACAGACTTTAGGACTCAAATCTCCTGATCCTCCTCCTTTCACATTTCTCATAATCATTAGGATAAATCTCCCTTAAAAATAAGCAAAGCAGGGGCATCTGGTTGGCTCAGTCAGTAGACAGGTGACTCTTGATCCAAGGTTGTGAGTTCAAGCCCCATGTTAAGTGTAGAGATCACTTAAAAGTAAAATTAAAAAAAAAAAAAAAAAAGCAAAGTAGCAAGGGGGAGTAATAGAGTGCAGGGTTCAAACCAAAAGGCCCAGGTGTTCAGATTTTTCAGTTGCTGAGCTGACTGTAAGGGTCCTGTGATCTTCTCACAGCACTTTGTGAAGGATATTTCCTTATCCCAAGAGTAAGGAAATCCCTCAATCCATTCAAATCACCCATTTCAGATTCTTGGTGCCCCTGTCTTTGCTGTCCTTCTCCCACCCATCTCCACCAGTCAAAATCCAACCCATCCTTCAAAACCAGCTTAACTGCCACTCCTTTCATGAATCCTTCCTTGATCTCTTTTTCCCAATATAAAGTATCTTTTCTCTTATGAATGCTTGAAGAATATTTCTAATCTCTCTCATGATGCATTATTCCTTGTATTATAATTATTTATCAATGTTTATCTTATCTTTCCTACTAGTCCTTGAGGAAAGAGACCCTTTTGCCAATTTTTGACTCCCTCTACAGTTCCTTGAATATGCTAGATGATCAATAATTTTGTTGAATTGAATTGGTACGGAAAGTAATCTCCATCTTTCTGTTCAGCCTATTTCCTCTTCAGTAGAAATGGAAGGTGACTATGACTTAAGCTTCAATGTCCACCCACTCACACTATTTCCTCCTTCTCCTCCCTCTGGGAAGAAAATACAGTCAGCCACTCAAAATCAGGCCCTTTATTCAAAACAGAGGTGGAATCCATTGTTGTAGTGAAGGTGCCATCAAAGGGCAAAGAGCAAGGGTCAAAAGTCCAGTGTACCAGTCATGCTTCGCAGGAGAATAGTCCTCAAGTGTCCAATGGTGTCACTACAAGGCTCAGGACTCAGAGACAAATCAGCTTCAAGGGCGAAGAAAGAAGCAAACTCAGGCAGCCTTAGGGAAGAGGCATTCCAGGAACATACAGAGGGCAGAAGCAGCAATGACAGCACGCACTCATGACTTCTCACAGCGCCACTGTTCCAGCTTCTCAGAGCAGAGTGGTTTATGGGCCAACCTGATAATGGAAAAGGAGACAGGACAAGTTGGCTGACTGGACCTTAGTTTGAACTTCCATCTAGCTTTACCCCCAGGAGGGCCAAGGTGGAAGGGTATGGAAGAAAATTAGAGAGACTTTCTTAGCCAGAAGGTAAGGGACACTGAGCCACCTAGTGGGGTAAGGTCCACTTTTAAAACTTCAAGAAAATTTTAGGGCTGGAAAAGACATGCACATGGTATCAAGGGCTTGTTTCAGGGTCTAGGACTAAACCAGCAGAAATAGATGTCCATGTCCAGGTGAAGGGAGCCCTGGGTCTCAGCCCTCTCTTCCCTATGCTTATTAGGAATATTGCTAAACAGGAGTGGTATGAGGGAGGCTTGGTAAATTGGAAACCTGAGTCTGCTTGACGAGTTTTGTTTTGGAAACTACATTCTAGATTAAATGGCCAGGAAATAGAAAGAGAGGGAGTGGTGCTGCATCAAAAGAGTGAGAAAAAGAAGGGGAAGGGATAAGTAGAAAATAGAAGGGGATTCACCAGTAGTCAATTCCTTCCTTATCCAGAATCTTCTTGACACAAATTATGTCATCAGTAAGGTCATCATCCAGGAACTCTGGCAGGAGTTACAAGAGTTACAAGAATGTGAGAACTAAGTATTACCCAGAAAGATAATGAGTTCCCTCTTTCCTGAATTTAGTAAGTCTGGTGCTTCTCTGAACTGGATACTTATGCTTGTTGCCTTCCTATATGAGAAAGCCAATACAGTAATGTCCCCCACCCCAGATAAGGACTCTCTTCACTTCTCTTGGGTGTCTTCAGAAGAATTATCAACTTCATCAACTCTGAAAATGCAGGGTATCAAATTTTGAGATTTACAGACAGCTAAGATCATCTACTTCAAGAAACTGCCTGGAGCTCTAGTGAACATGAAAATTCTAACAGCCTTTTACTCAGTACTGTCAACTCAAGCCCCACAGTTGAAGGCAGTGAAGCCAGAGGTGTGCTTGGTACCAAACATGAGATTAACCCAGGGGTAGGCTCTTGGAAAACAGAGGAACAGAGTAAAAGAAGCTACTCACTGTCACAGGAGATGTCACAGATGTTTCTTGACTGAAGGATCTGGTTGTCCCTGCACCAAAATTTATTGTTGATCTGGAAGATTCCATATTCTGTGCTGCCGTTGTTATTGACTATGGTTTGTGTATCATAACCACTGGTATGAAATATAGTACAGATCCCTGAGGGAAAGATGAGAGAGAGGTATCACAGAGGTGTCCAGGCACAGCATTTATAACATAAATGAGGACCTGTATTACCAGACGTAGAAAGGCTCTCTAGCCAATCTCCGAATATGGCAAAGCACAAAGTATCTTGATGAGATGAAGAATTCCAAAAAGGATCAGACAATAAGAGAAAGGGAAGATATATTAATAAATGTAATAAAAGAGTGAACACATAAGCACATAAGAGGATTATTAGATAATTGAATAAAAGTGGAGAGGAAAAAGAGAAGAATGGGATGAAGCAAGGCAGAAGGGAACTCACATTCGGACAAAGCAATGCCTGCTAAGCCATCCATGTCTTTCATCACCTGGCACAGCTCACATCTTGTAAATTGCTTTGCCTGGATGGCAGGAAACACGATGCCAACCAGGAGCAGAGAGACAAAGGACAGCATTTTGGCTACTCCCAAGAACCTGAAATGGGGGCGCCACACAGCTTCACCTCCTTTTATTTCTGCAGAAAGCCTTAGGGGCCCGGGCACCAAGCCCTACATCCAGGAAGAAGATGAAGACAGACTGGTCGTGCCAATGGAGGAACACTGAGCCTGCCAGCTTCCTTCCCGTACTTTTACCCCATTTTTCCTTCTCCTCCCCTAATCTCTAGTTTATACAGGCATTGTTTTCTGCCCAGACTTTCAAGCACAATTCTATCCCCATTTGGCTTTGTTTGTACTTTTGTTTCTTGTAGATTTGGTTCTAGGAAGCAGAATGTTCCCCGCCTACTTCAGGAACAAAGAAAGCCTCAGGGGTCATATGAATGAGGCTATCAGAAAATAAAATAAGTGTCCATAGCCAAAACTCCCTTCCCCTTAGAGACATACAGAATATGAAAAAGAAGTATATATCATTACATGCCATAGTCCCAGAATCAGAATTTGGTTGGCACTTGTCCAATCAACCCAGGCATGGAACAAAGCCCAGTAAAAGTCCCTTAATATGGTGGTTCATGGCCGGGGGCTCAGGAATAGAGATAGGCTATAGCAACATAGACTGTAAGAATTAGATATAACTTGGATCCAGAAACTTCACACTTAGGAAAACAGAGAATTTGAAAAGTATGCATGACAGTATCTAGCTATCCTATGAGCTATTATCAGGCTCTCCATCCCTAACCACCACTACCACTAAATAGTCAGATACTACATTGGTGTTAATTAAACATTACGTAAATCCAAATCTAACTTGTAGATTTGTTCGTGGGTATAGAAACTTATAGACAGCCTCAGAGTTGGCCACAGAAGGTTAAAAAGAGAGTAACCCAAGCCAGTGGGAAGATAGGACTTTGAATACTTTAAGATTGGACTAGAATATATCTTTATATGCCTATAAAACAAGGTTCTGGATCTGAGCTTTTCAAGATCAGTGCCCCTGAGCAAGTAGAGTTAAGGGTACTAGTTCTGAATAATTATTCCACCTTGCTGGCATCAAGCTTCATGTTATGATGCCGATAGCTGTTAGCCTCCTTCATGGCAGGGCTCACTCTCTTTATTCCAATCTCTAAACCTGATTTATTGTATTGCCATGGGTATCTAACTATTTAAGACTTCCAAACTGAAGGTATTCCAAACTGTTATATCCTACAATTCTTAGAATCAGGGCAAATTCCTCTCTCTCTTTTTTTTAAAGATTTTATTTATTTGAGAGAGAGAGCACATGAGTAGGGAGAGGGGTAGAGGGGCAGAGAGAAACAGACTCCCCACTGGGCGGCGAGCCTGACATAGGGCTCAATACCAGGACTCTGGGATCATGACCTGAGCTGAAGGCAGATGCTTAACTGATTGAGCCACCCCGGTGCCCCAGACTCCTCCCAGTTTTATCTAGTCTTCTATATCATGGATAATCAGAATATGAAGTAGCATGAGTGAAAAGAATGTAGAGGATCTTGGTGCCAAGAAAGATGAGCAGAAATTCCTGATAGCAAAGAGATATATGTTCAGAAGCACAGAGAAAGGTTGCTACTGCATTTCTCCTCCCTTCTACCCAGAGGCATTGGAGGGGTGCGTGAAAGACAGGAATAGGAATTCTATCACACTAAGCAAGTATGGTTGAGAATATGGCTGGGAGTAAAGGATGACCTTGAGCCATATGAAAGAGGGACAGATAAAGAAATTGTCTTTCCAGTAGTGGAGTCTGGTGTAAAATGCCTCCTGCGATGGACTGTGGACTAAGTACCTGTGATAGAATAAAATGGTGGGCCAAGATATCAGGAATCACAGGGGCTTACCATGCTTCCAGCCAAGTCAAGACTTCCGGCAAGAGCCTGCTTGCCTATAATTTGGTTGTATCTCTGTCCTTCCCTGAAGCAATAAAAAGCAGTATCCAGGTCTGCACAGCTAAGCACAGAAAATAAATGTGCCTCAGGCAAAAGGAACCATTATTTCCCTAGAAATGTTTGTAAAGTAGCATATCTGGGGGTCATCTGAAAAAGAAGATGGAAGATGTCTAATGGGAACAATTACACACATTCAGAGAAAGATGCAGATTCTTGGAGATAGACCAAAGAAGAACAAACAATGACCACAGTACTGAAAGAGGAAGCATATGGAAAGACATCAGCACAGCTAATGGAGGAAAGCTCCAGTCAAAATCTCCCTTTCCTGACAGGTAGAGTGCTCTGTGTGCAGGCTGAGATCTGAATCAAGGCAGTGAGAAGGCATTAACAACATATGGGTTTTTCAGAAATATGCTAGGAAGCTATGTTCATTCTCTCAGATGCTGTGGTAAAAATCAGGTTTCTCAAACAGTCCTATTTGGAGGACTTGTAGAGATTAAGGAATCAAAAGCATCTGCTTCAAAACACATTTGGCAGTTGCCATCCACAACTATAGTTTGCAGATGAGTGGTGATTTATAGAGAGAGCCCAGGACTACCTTTTGGAGGAACAACTTCCATACCCTAGATCTACAATAATATTGATCATTATTTCTTCTGGTTAATATACTCACCTTGTTCTACTTCCTCCATAATCCTGGTAAATTATCTCTAGGTGGACAATGGGGCTAGATCTTGGACTTGACACACAAATTTTAGATAAATTCTTAATTGAATTAGAGGGTCATTTAAAGCAAATAAAATTAGGAAAGGGAGCGATTTCTATTGGTGATTTTCTTTTGGGATTGCTTGTGCAAAAATCCTTGCAAAGTCACTTAGCACTATGGATTCACATTCTGTATCGGCACCGAAGACTTGCTCTCAATTTACATAGCATTATTTTGAATTGTTGTATTTGTATTACCATTTCTTTAACTGCTTTTATGCTTAAAAGAACCAATTCATTTTTTTAATTTAAATTCAGTTAATTAACATACAGTGTATTATTAGTTTCAGAGATAGAGTTCAGCAATTCATCAGTTTTATATAATACCCAGTGCTCATTACATCACGTGCCTTCCTTAATGTCCATCACCTAGTTACCCCATTCCCCACCCCCTCCTCTCCAGCAACCCTCAGTTTGTTTCCTATGATTAAGAGTCTCTTATGGCTTATCTCCTCTCTGATTTCATCTTGTTTTATTTCTCCCTCCCTTCCCTTATGATCCTCTGTTTTGTTTCTTAAATTCCACATATGACTGAGATCATATAATAATTGTCTTTCTCTGATTGACTTATTTCGTTTAGCATAATACCCTCTACTTCCATCCACGTCATTGCAAATGGCAAGATTTCGATTTTGATGGCTGAGTAGTATTCCACTATATATATATATATATATATATATATATATATATATATACCACTTCTTTTTTTTTTTTTTAAGATTTTATTTTTTTACTTTTGTGAGAGAGAGAGAGTGAGCACAACTGGGATGGGGGGATTGGCAGATGGAGAAGCAGATTCCCGGCTGAGCAGGGAGCCAGATATGGGACTCTATCCCAGGAACCTGGGACCATGACCTGAGCTGAAGGCAGACACTTAACTGACTGAGCCACCTATCGCTCCATATACCACTTCTTCTTCATCCATCCATCTATCAGTGGACATCTGGGCTCTTTCATAGTTTGACTATTGTGGACATTGCTGCTATAAACATAGGCGTGCAGGTGCCCTTTCAGATCACTACTTTTGTATCTTTGACCTAAATACCTAGTAGTGCAATTGCTGGGTCATACGGTAGCTCTATTTTCAACTTTTTGAGGAACCTCCGTACCTTTTTCCAGAGTGGCTGCACCAGCTTGCATTCCTACCAGCAGTGTAAGAGGGTTCCCCTTTCTCTGCATCCTGGCCAGCATCTATCGTTTCCTCACTTGTTAATTTTAGCCATTCTGACTGGTGCGAGGTGGTATCTCATTGTGGTTTTGATGTGTATTTCTCTGATGTCGAGCGATGTTGAGCACATTTTCATGTGTCTGTTGGCCATTTAGAGGTCTTCACTGGGGAAGTGTCTGTTCATGTTTTCTGCCTGTTTCTTTTCTTTTTTTTTTTTTTAAGATTTTATTTATTTATTTGACAGAGAGAGACACAGCGAGAGAGGGAACACAAGCAGAGGGAGTGGGAGGGGAGAAGCAGGCTTCCCGCCGAGCAGGGAGCCTGATGCGGGGCTCGATCCCAGGACCCTGGGACCATGATCCGAGCCGAAGGCAGATGCTTAACGACAGAGCCACCCAGGTGCCCCTTTCTGCCTGTTTCTTGATTGGATTGTTCTTTGAGTCTTGAGTTTGATAAGTTTTTTATAAATTTTAGATACTAGCCGTTTATCTGATATGTCATTTGCAAATATCTTCTTCCATTCTGTTAGTTGTCTTTTGGTTTTGCCTGCTGTTTCCTTTGCTGTGCAAAAGCTTTTTATCTTGATGAAGTCAAAATAGTTCGTGTTTGCCTTTGTTTCCCTTGCCTTTGGAGATGTATCTAGCAAGAAGTTGCTACGGCCAAGGTTGAAGAGGTTACTGCCTGTGTTCTATTCTAGGTTTTTGGTGGATTCCTGTCTCACATTTAGGTCTTTCATACATTTTGAGTTTATCATTGTGTATAGGATAAGGGAATGGTCCAGTTTCATTATTCTTCTTGTGGTTGTCCAATTTTTCCAACACCACTTGTTGAAAAGACTGTCTTTTTTCTATTTGATATATTTTCCTGCTTCGTTGAAGATTAGTCGATCATAGAGTTAAGGGTCCATTTCTGGGCTCTCTAATCTGTTCCACTGATCTATGTGTCTGTTTTTGTGCCAGTACCATACTGTCTTAATGATTATAGCTCTGTAATAGAGCTTGAAGTCTGGAATTGTGATGCCACCAGGTTTGATTTTCTTTTTCAGCCTTCCTTTGGCTATTCAGGGTCTTTTCTGGTTCCATACAAATTTTAGAATTGTTTGTTCCATTTCTGTGAAAAAAGTTGATGATATTTGGATAGGGATTGCATTGAATGTATAGATCACTCTAGGTAGCATAGACATTTTAACAGTATTTTTTCTTCCAATCCATAAGCATGAAATATTTTTCCATTTCTTTCTGTCTTTCTCAATTTCTTTCATGAGTGTTCTATACACTCCGTGTACAGATACTTCCTATACAGATCTTTTTTACCTCTTTGGTTAGGTTTATTCCTAGGTATCTTATAGTTTTGGGTGCAATTGTAAATGGGATCAGCTCCCTAATTTCTCTTTCTTCTGTCTCATTGTTGGTGTATAAAAACACAACTGATTTCTGTGCATTGATTTTATGTCCTGCCACTTTACTGGATTCCTGTATGAGTTCTAGCAGTTTTGGGGTGGAGTCTTTTGGGTTCTCCATATAGAGTGTCACATCATCTTCAGAGTGACAGTTTGACTTCTTCTTTGCCAATTGGGATGACTTTTATTTCTTTTTGTTGTCTGATCTCTGAGGCTAGGACTTCTAGTACTATATTGAAAAATAGTGGTGATTTGGAAAAAAAGAAAAAGAAAAATATTGGTGAGAGTGGACATCCTTGCTGTGTTTCTGACCTAAGGGGAAAAGCTCTCAGTTTTTCCCCCATTAAGAATGATATTTGCTGTGGGCTTTTCATAGATGGCTTTTATGATATTGAAGTACGTTCCCTCTATCCCTACACTGTGAGTTTTAATGAAGAAAGAATGCTGCACTTTGTCAAATGCTTTTTTCTGCATCTATGAGAGGATTATATGGTTCTTGTTTTTTCTTTTATTAATGTGGTATATCACATTGATTGATTTTTGGATTTTGAACCATGCTTGCAGCCCAGGAATATAGCCCACTCAGTCATAAATAATCCTTTTAAGGTACTGTTGGGTCATATTGGCTAGTATTTTGGTGAGAATTTTTGCATCCATGTTCATCAGGGATACTGGTCTGTAATTCTACTTTTTGATGGGGTCTTTGTCTGCTTTTGAGATCAAGATAATGCTGGCCTCATAAAATGAGTTTGGAAGTTTTCCTTCCATTTCTATTTTCTGAAACAGTTTCAGAATAGGTATTAATTCTTCTTTAAATGTTTGGCAGAATTCCCCTGGGAAGCATCTGGCCCTAGGCTCTTGTTTGTTGGGAGATTTTTGATTACTGCTTCAATTTCCTTGCTGGTAATGGGTCTGTTTAGGTTTTCTATTTCTTCCTGGTTCAATTTTGGTAGTTTATACATCTCTAGGAATGCATCCATTTCTTCCAGATTTTCTAATTTGTTGGCATATAGTTGCTCATAATATGTTTGATTAGTTGTTTATATTTCTTTGGTGTTGGTTATGATCTCTCCACTTTATTCATGATTTTATTTATTTGGGTCTTTTCTCTTTTCTTTTTGATAAGTCTGGCCAGGGGTTTATCAATCTTATTAATTCTTTCAAAGAACCAGCTCCTAGTTTCGTTGACCTGTTCTACTGTTCTTTTGGTTTCTATTTCATTGATTTCTGCTCTAATCATTATTATTTCTTGTCTCCTGCTGGGTTTAGGCTTTATTTGCTGTTCTTTTTCCAGCTCCTTTAGGTGTAGGGTTAGGTTGTGTATTTGAGACCTTTCTCGTTTCTTGAGAAAGGCTTGTGTTGCTATATACTTTCCTCTTAGGATAGCCTTTACTGCATCCCAAAGATTTTGAACAGTTGTGTTTTCATTTTCATTTGTTTCCATGAATTTTTTAAATTCTTCTTTAATTTCCTGGTGGACCCATTCATTCTTTAGTAGGATGTTCTTTAGTCTGCATGTATTGGAGTTCTTTCTAACTTTCTTCTTGTGACTGAGTTCCAGTTCCAAAGCATTATGGTCTGAAAATATGCAGGGAATGATCCTAATCTTTTGGTACCGGTTGAGACCTGATGCGTGACCCAGGATGTGATCTATTCTTGGAGAATGTTCCATATGCTCTCGAGTAGAATATGTATTCTGTTGTTTTAGAATGGAATGTTCTGGGACGCCTGGGTGGCTCAGTTGGTTAAGCGGCTCCCTTCGGCTCAGGTCATGATCCCAGGGTCCTGGGTTCGAGTCCCACATTGGGCTCCTTGCTCGCCAGGGAGCCTGCTTCTCCCTCTGCCTCTGCCTGCCACTCTGCCTGCTTGTGCTCTCTCTCTCTCTCTCTCTCTGACAAATAAATAAATAAATAAAATCTTTAGAATGGAATGTTCTGAATATATCTGTGAAGTTCATCTGGTCTAGTGTGTCATTCAAAGACCTTGTTTCCATGTTGATCTGCTTAGATGATCTGTCCACTGCTGTGAATGGGGCGTTAAAGTCCTCTATTACTATTGTATTATTATCAATGTGTTTCTTTAATTTTGTTATGAATTGGCTTCTATAATTGGCTGCTTCCATGTTAGGGGCATAAATTTTACAATTGTTAGATCGTCTTTCCTTTTTGGATTGGTTTCCCTCTCCTTTTCCTCATTTCTTTCCTGCCACATATTGTCCCATAACTCATATTAACATTCTACCATATATCTGTTCAATTTTTTTTTTTTAAGATTTTGTTTACTCATTTGAGAGAGAGAATGAGAGAGATACAGTGAGCACAAATGGGGGAGATGCAGAGGGAGAGGGAGAAGCAGACTCCCTGCTAAGCTGGAAGCCCTACATGGGGCTCCATCCCAGGACCTGTCTATCGAGACCTGAGCCAAAGACAAACACTCAACCATCTCAGCCACCCAGGTGCCCCTCCATCCAATTTTTTATAAGTTATCACATGTATATACATACAATGTATTTTACTATTCATTTGATTTTTTTTTTGATATTTTTTAATCCATCTGAAATTCTGATTTCCCTCTTTTGTTCAACTTGTCATATTTGTCTAACACAAATACCTTATTTATTTAATTGCAGCAGTTTTTTTACATGTTTTGATTATCTGATATGACAAATCTTCCTTGTTATTTTTTTTTTAGAAAATCAATCAAACTTTATTTTCAAAAAAAATTTTAACTTAAGTTAAAAATTGTAGGGGCGCCTGGGTGGCTCAGTGGGTTAAAGCGTCTGCCTTCGGCTCAGGTCATGATCTCAGGGTCCCGGGATCGAACCCCGCATCGGGCTCTCTGCTCAGCAAGGAGCCTGCTTCCCCCTCTCTCTCTGCCTGCTTCTCTGCCTACTTGTGATCTCTCTGTCAAATGAATAAATAAAATCTTTTTTTAAAAAAATTGTAAAAGTAGGGGCACCTGGGTGGCTCAGCTGTTAAGCGCCTGCCTTCAGCTCAGGTCATAATCCTGGAGTCCAGGGATCAAGCCCCAAATCAGGCTCCCTGCTCGGTGGGAAGCCTGCTTCTCCCTCTCCCACTCCCCCTGCTTGTGTTCCTTCTCTTGCTGTCTCTCTGTCAAATAAATAAATAAAATATTTTTTTTAAGTTGTAAAAATATTATAATCAACTCACATATACCTTCTTGTAGATTCATTCACCCACTATCAACATTTTTCCACATTTGCGTGTTCTCTTTCATGTTCTTTTTTCCTCCAGATTTATTGAGATTGACATTTAATTAACATTTAAGTTTAAGGTACACAACATGATGATTTGATCCACAAAACACTGTGAAATGATTGGCACAATAAGGTTAGTTAACATCTCCATCACCTCATGTTATGACCATTTGTGTGCACGCATGCCTGTGGTGAGACCATATAAAATTTACTTTCATAGCAACTTTCAAGTATATAATACAGAGTTGTTAACTATAGTCATCATGCTGTACCTTAGATTCCCCAGAACTTACCTATCTTATAACGAAGTCTGTAGGTTTTGACCAATATCTCCCCATTTCTCCCACCTCCTATCCCCCTGGAAACCACCATTCTACTCATGTTTCTGTGAGTTTGATGTTTTTAGGTTCCACATAGAAGTGAAATCATACAGTATTGGTCTTTTTTTTACTTATTTCATGTAGCATACTGCCCTCAAGGTCCATCCATGTTGTTGCAAATGGCAGAATTTCTTTCTCTTTTAAGGCTGAATAATATCCCATTATTCCATTTTATATAGATATATATGATAGATATAATATATATATTATACATAATATATATATTATACATAATATATACATATAGAGAGAGATCACATTTTCTTTATCCATTCATCCACTGATGGATACTCAGGTTGTTTCCATATCTTGGTTATTGTAAATAATGCTACAACAAACACAGAGATTCAGATATCTCTTTGAGATAATGATTTCATTTCCTTCAGATATATAGCCAGCAGTGAGATCCTGGATCCTATGATAGTTCTATTTTTAATTTTTTGAGGAATCTCCATATTTTTTCCATGGTAGCTGTACCAATTTACATCACTACCAGCAGTACATAAGTGTTCGCTTTTCTCCACATCTTCACCAGCACTTATTACCTCTTGCCTTTTTGATACTAGCCGTTCTAACAGGTGTGAGGTGATACCTCATTATGGTTTTGATTTGCATTTTCCTGATTATGAGTGATGTTGAGTATTTTTTTAATGTGTCTGTTGGCCATCTGTATGTCTTTGGAAAAATGTCTATTCAGGTACTCTGCCCATTTTAACTGGATTATTTGTGGGTTGGGTTTTTGTTGTTGTTGTTTTGTTGCTGTTGTTGTTGTCTTGCTATCAAATTGTGGGGGGCACCTGGGTGGCTCAGTCATTAAGTGTTTGCCCTCAGCTCAGGTCATGATCCCATGATCCTGGGATTGAGCCCCACGTCGGGCTCCCTGCTCTGCTGGAAGCCTGCTTCTCCCTCTCCCACTCCCACTGCTTGTGTTCTTTCTCTTGCTGTGTTTCTCTCTGTCAAATAAATAAAATCTTAAAAATAAATGAATAAAAACAAATTGTATGAGTCCCTGTTATATTTTTTATTTTAACACCTTATCAGATATATGGTTTGCAAATATTTTTCCCACTCCAAAGGTTGCTTTTTCATTTTGTTGATTGTTACTTTTGCTGTGCAGAAGCTTTAGTTTGATGTGGTCCCACTTGTTTATTTTTTGCTTTGTTGCTTGTGCTTTTGGTGCCATATCAAAAAATCATTGCCAAGGCCAAAGTCAAGGAGATATTTTCCTATGTTTTCTTCTATGAGTTTTATCATTTCAGGTCTTACATTTAAGTCCTCAATACATTTTGAGTAAATACTCATGAGTGGTATAAAAGTCCAATTCTCATTCTTTTGTACATTTAAATTCAGATTTCCCAACACTGCTTATTGAAGAGACTATCTATTCCTTGCTGAATATTGACTTCTTTGTCAAAGATTTGTTGACTGTACTACCCTCTCACAATCTGTTTCCTAGGAAACATCACGTGTAACAAAAAAAATAATAACGTCTAGTTTGTGGAGCTAGATATTCATAACTAAAATTATTGAAAATAATGTAAGTCAGACAGTATTCAAAGAAAAAGTTTCCTAAGGTCTTGTATAAGATAATGGTTAAGATATTAATTAACTTTATTGAAAATGTATTAATAGAATTTTCAGGTCAACTTGTAAAAGAATAGAAATATATAAATTCCAAACCCACACAGGAATAAAATAGAATAAGAAAATAATATACGGGGCACCTGGGTGGCTCAGTCGTTAACCTTCAGCTCAGGTCATGATCCTAGGGACCCGAGATCGAGCCCCACATCAGGCTCCCTGCTTGGCGGGAAGCCTGCTTCTCCCTCTCCCACTCCATCTGCTTGTGTTCCATCTCTCACTGTGTCTCTCTCTGTCAAATAAATAAAATCTTTAAAAAAAAAAAAAAAGAAAGAAAAAAGAAAAGAACATACAAACAAAAAATAGAAATAAAATATCGTAACAGAATTAAACTAAAAAACAGTAACTAAAAAAATAAATAAATAATAAAAAACAGTAACTGAAAGATATATGGAAAATTCCCCAAACATTTTTTTTTATTAACACATAATGTATTATTTACCCCAGGGTACATGTCTGTGAAATTAAAGAACACACTTCTAAATAATCAACTGGTCAAAGAGGAAATCTTAAGGGAATTTAAGAAATATTTTGAACTGAATAACAATTAAAATATAACATATTAAAATTTGTGGGATGCAGCTAAAGCGGTGCTTAGGAGGAAATTTATAGCATTAAATATTTCTACTAGAAAGGAAGAAAAGTATCAAATTGGTAATCTAAGTTTCCTTTGATCCCTAGCCTTTTAAAAAGAATGTTGGAAATACCCATTCAGTCTTACATGACAGTGTTATGAAGAATAAAAACCAAGCGCTAATATGTAATTTCCTCATTCTTGTCAGCCTTTACTCTGATGCCTAGGGAAAAGGGACAGAGCCCAAATAAGAGAATTGGCCTGGAAATTCCTGACCAGGGCCATCAGACAAGTCAATCAGGACCCATCAAGGTGGAAAGAGTGGAAATCAGCACCCTCAGCTGAGGAATAACTCCCAAAAACACAGCTCTAGAAGAAGGTAAGATAAAACTCCCACTTTCCAACTCTATTCAAGAAGAAACTAACCCTTGAGGGTGGATGGAGTGTACAGGTGAATGTTTTTATTACAAAGAACCACACTGTGCTGAATGTATGTCAGAATCAGAATGATACCAGTCTGAAAACAAGAGCAACCCCAGGGTATGTGACAGGCATTGGGAAATCTGGACCAGGACATCCAAATTGAGTGAGAAGTAGATGAGTAAGAAGGAGACATCAAAACCCAAAAGAGATTTCAAATGATGAGCAGAACGTAGTAACAGGTTAGTATTCAGGCAGCTGGAAACAGGGCAGACATATAAAGGTCAGGAATCCTATGCCATTCACCCTTCAGCAAGGCTGGATTAGGGAGCCGGTGGAAACAGTAACATGGATTTCTCTTCTTCTTCTTCTTCTTTAAGATTTTATTTAGTTATTTGACAGAGAGAGAGAGAGATCACAAGTAGGCAGAAAGGCAGGCAGAGAGAGAGGAGGAAGTAAGCTCTCCACCGAGCAGTCTCCGCGGAGGGCTCCATGCGGGGCTCCATGCGGGGCTCCATGCGGGGCTCCATGCGGGGCTCCATGCGGGGCTCCATGCGGGGCTCCATGCGGGGCTCGATCCCAGGACCCTGAGATCATGACCTGAGCCGAAGACAGAGGCTTTAACCCACTGAGCCACCCAGGCGCTCCAGATTTCTCTTCTAAAAGAAGCTCTTACCACTTCTGAGTTGACAACAGTGGGAGCTCTGACAATTCAACCTTTCCGCTACTCAGGTTGACTTTAACTTAGATTTTTAAATACCTTTCTTGAGGGAAAATTTACACATAATTAAATGCGTGTATTTTAAGTGTACAGTTTGCTAAGTTTTGATAAATATATACACTCCACAATCAAGATTCAGAACATTTCCATCACTACAAAAAGTTCCCTCATATCCCTGAGCAGTCAGTGCCCCCTCCCGATACCAGATAAACTTTGAGCCTATTTCTGGAACTATAAACAAGATTTGCCTGTTCTAGAAATTCACGTTAATGGAATCATGTTTTGTGCCTGACTTCCTTCACCCAGTATAGTATTTTTTATATTCATCAATGCTACTATGTGGAAACATGCTTCATTCCTTTTTATTACTTGTAGTTTTCCACGTTATGAATATGCCACAATATATTTATTTATTTACTTGCTGGTAGACATTTGAGTTATTACTCAAGATCTGCTTGTGTCTGCAATAGACAGCCTCTTTTGGGGGTATAGAAAGTTGCGGTACTGGAGTTCCACCTAGTGTCTGTCTGTGGTACTGCAAACTCTGGTGCCTGACCAAGCCATGTTGATTACCTTTGTTTTCAACCGCCCCCAACCTGACATCCTACTCCTATCAGTGCTTAGATTAAGGCAAGACAGAAACCTTTACTCCTTTAGCAGCACCCAAAAAAACCAGCACATTGGATATACATTCCGCTCCCTTGCTTCCCAAGGAAGGAGTCAGGAATTAAGGGTTTCCTGCCAATCAGACTAGCCATGCCATGCCATGCTGAGAAGGGTTCTAGTAAGTGAAGGCCAAGAATTTTCCTGCTAGAGCTTCAGTGTGTTTGGCTGGGATGCAAGAATCTCTCTCTATTATCTATTCTGTCTCTCCTGACTCCCCACCTTTTTTTTTTTTCTTAATAGAGAATAGCATTTGCCCCTCAAACCAAAAATATATTTATATTTATTTCTTGTTTACCCATATTTGGGATCTGCTCATCTTAAAAGTTTGGACATTAACAGTTTATGCACTTTTAGGAATACATTGGAATAACAAGCTTTCAAATTTCAAATTTCACAAGACCACAAATGCTGATTCCTACAAACATCCACCATTCTTCCTCAAATATAAGAAATGGGCTGGTAGAAGATACATTTCTTCATAACCACTTGGAAAGTAGGTTGGTGTCATTGTACCCCGACTCAAGGCAGCTCTGTCTCTGGCTAGAATGGAAGCTGCAAGCTAGTCTCATGGAGTCACCAGCAAGAGAGTTGAATCAGGATTTTTTTTTTTAAGATTTTTATTTATTTACTTGACAGAGAGAGAGAGAGCACAAGCAGGGGGAACAGCAGGCAGAGGCAGAGGGAGAAGCAGGCTGCCCACTGAGCAGGGAGCCCAATGTGGGGCTCGATCCCAGGACCCTGAGATCATGACCTGAGTGGAGGGCAGACGCCCAACCGACTGAGCCACCCAGGTGCCCTGAAGCAGGATATTTTACATACTCACTGAACCTGGAAGTAGCAGGCTCTCCCATTCCATTGGGTCTGCCATGTTCTAATGAAGTAAAGCACTAGACTTCCCCTGTTTATGTTGTTTCAGATTTCTCATTTCATTGAGTGGTGAAGAAGGCAGGCATTTAGTAGCTGAAGCAGAAGAGAGAAATGGAATTTCCAAAAATCTAACAGGAAGAGTCCCATCTAGGCATCTCTTACCTGGTTTCTGGATTTCTCACAAAGGCAATTGGTTCATATATTGTTGTTAAATCCTTGTCTCCATAGGGGAAGGAGGTTCTGGGTTTCCTATTCTGCAATATTGCTGGTATCTTTTATTGCCTCATTTTTCTCTGCCTAGTGTTCCCATTTCCCTGCTTCTTTGAATTTCTACTAATTGTTTTACTGGATGCTGAATATTATGGATGTTATGTTGTTGAGTGTCTCAGTTTTGTTGTCTTTCTTTTAAGTTTTGGCTTGGGGAGCACCTGGGTGGCCCACTCAGTTAGGCATCTGACTCTTGATTTTGGTTCAGGTTATGATCTCTGGGTCATGGGATCATGCCCTGTATTGGGCTCCACATTCAGCACAGAGTGGCCTGAGATCCTCTCCCTCCGCCCCTCCCCCTGCTCATGCTCTCTCTCTCTCTCTCTCTCTCTCCATGTCTCTCTCTCTCTCTCTCTCTCTCCATCTCCCTCTCTCTCTCCATCTCCCCCTCTCTTCCTCTCTCTCTCTCTAAAATAAATAAATAAAATAAATCTTTTTAAAAAAGAGTTTTGGCTTGGTATTAGTAGATAGTTAAGATACTTGAGGTTCAAAAACAAACAAACAAAAAGCAGAAACAGACTCATAAATACAGAGAACAAACTGGTGGCTGCCAGAGGGCTGGGGGAATGGACAAAGTGGATGAAGGGAGGGAGAGAGGCAGGCTTCCAGTTATGGAATGAATAAGTCACTGGATAAAAGGTACAGCATAAGGAATATAGTCAATGGAATTTAATAGCGTTATATGGTGACAGATGGCAGCTACACTTATAGTGAACTTGACATAATGTATAGAGTTGTCAAATCACTATGGGTTTTTTTGTTATTGTTTTTAAGTTTCTATTTATTTAAGGGGCTCGAACTCACAACCTCGAGATCAAGAGTCAGATGCTCTGCCCACTGAGCCAGCCAGCTGCCCCTCGAATCACTATGTTATACACCTGAAACTATTGCCACAGTGTGTGTCAACTACATTTCAATTTTTAAAAAAGAAAGATACTTAAGGTTCAGTTTAATCTTCTCAAACCCTGTTTTTAAACTTTGTTATAGCAGGATTAGATTAGCTTTTATTCTTGAGCTAGTTCAACTCTATTCCTCAAGGGTGGCCTTTCTGACATATCTGAGGAATGCTGCCAGTTTTCAGTGAGATTCCTCTACTCCGGCTGATCAGAACTCAAAGTCTGCCGCCCTGTGCGAATTCTAGTAGTTACTCAATGTGCAGCTCCTAGTAATATTCAGCTAAAGTCTTGTGGGGATCCTCACACAAGTTTCTAGAATTCTTTCTCTGCATACCTCCCTCCTCTTCTTTTTTTTTTTTAAAAGATTTTATTTATTCATTTGACACAGAGAGAGAGATCACAAGTAGGCAGAGAGAGGAGGAAGCAGGCTCCCTGCTGAGCAGAGAGCCCGATGCGAGGCTCGATCCCAGGACCCTGAGATCATGACCTGAGCTGAAGGCAGAGGCTTTAACCCACTGAGCCACCCAGGTGCCCCCCTCCCTCCTCTTCTACCCCACAATTCCATCTCTGCCTCCCCAAACTCTAAATTTGTCTCTTCAACTCAGCAACGTAAGCATGCTCTGCCTTCCTAGATCTCAGACCTCAAAAGTGTATGAAGGCAGAAAGCTAAAGTAATGGTAAGGCTCCCTTCAATTGTTTCCCTTCTCTCAGGGACTATAGTTTTGTGCTCTATGTTTTCCGATAGCTGAAAACAGATAGTTCATATGTTTTGTGCATTATGTGATTGTTTGCCTGAGGAGAGCTAGGCTGGTACCAGTCACTCCTTCACAGGTGGAAGCCGAAGACGCTTACCTTCCTTTTTAACTTTCTAAACTCTTTGCTACCCTTTAAATTCTAGTTCACATTCCCCCTCACTCAATTGACTTCCCTTACTCCTTTCTCTGCAAGTTCAATAAGCTCCGTAGCCCATTTGTGGCAATTATCACCTCCCCGTTGCACCACAATTCCCTGCAGGAGGAAAGATCCTCTTCTAGACCATCCGGTAATGCCTAACACGTTCTGGGGTTCAAAATAGATATTTGTTGAATAAATGATATACTCCAAAATATATTGGTTTCTTATCAGTGGCAATATATAAAAAGAGGATAAATGACCCTCCTGCTTAGTGAAATGTTGGAATATATATGGTCTAGGGTCCCTCCCAACTCAAAGCTTCGATGAAAAAATGGTTAGGCAAAATTGTGCCACATCTGTATAATGAATATTATATGAATTATTTATTTATTTGTTTGTCTGTTTGTTTTTAGAGAGAGGGAGAGAGTGTGTGCAAGCAGGGGGCGGGGGCAGAGGGAGAGAAAGAGAATCCTAAGCAAGCTCCATGCCCGGTGCAGAGCCCAACGCGGGGCTCCATCTCACAATCCTGAGATGATGACAAATCAAGAGTCAGACGCTTAACCAACTGAGCCACCCAGGTGCCCTACATGAATATTTTAAATGTAGGGATATATTCAGTACTTACAATAAAGTGCTAGGTAAAATATTAGGATTAAAGTTACATATGTGATCCTAGTTACAACTATGTAAAAAAAAAAAAAAAAAAAGCATGCATAAAACTAGGAGGGAAAAAAAAAAAACCTAGGAGGGAAAACACATAAAAACTAGAAGGAAATATATTTTTAAATAATGGAGCTATTTTAATATGTATGTGCTCTTCTCATGGTTTTAATGCCATGATCCAACTGTCTTAAAAGACAACTGGCCTGGCTATCTACTTACCTTCGGGAAATTGACGCAGGATGATCAGTTATTCCAAAGCCAAACTTTATCTTTATTAAATATTGTCCAACATTTTATTGGATTGACTAACAGCCTTATTGAGAAGACCAGTTCATGTAGTTATGTGCAAGGACATTTTGCAACAAGTTTATCCTGCAGGGCTCACCAGGAAGTTTCACTGCTCACAGTGAGGTATCTTCAGAGTGCTTTATTGAGACTTTGTTTGTTAATGATGGAGGCCATTGCTGGATAACATTCACTTTATATTTTTTCCAGGATGAACTTTGGGCAATTGACAGGAACCAAATTAGGGTACATTTTATGTATGTCTGTACATCTGTGTGTCTGTTCCACGATACTTCTAATCAGGAGATAGCAAGCACCTGAAGATCGTTTTATGGACTAGCTTAATCATATTTCCAGGCCAACCCATCACAGTTTTCTTCTTCTTCTTATATTTACCCATCTCTCCAGTTATCCAAAGGCAATGCTATGGAATGTCAGTATTGAATTCTGGCTCTGCCACTTACTAACTGTATGATCCTGCACAACGTACACGACCTCTTTGTGTGTGGTTGCCCGATCTATGTATACTGTAGATAAGGATAATAATTACCTCCCGTGATTCCTATGAGGCTTCAGTGAGATAATTTTGTAAAACTCTGATCAGAGTGCCTAACACATATAGACTATTCAATGAACAGTCTCTTTCAGTATAGTTATTTTGCTATCTGGTTTTACCACATCCTCCTCCCTACATCCTCTCCATTCATAATTGATGGTTATATCAGTGAGTTGGGATGAAAGATACAAGAATCTTGGGACGCCTGGGTGGCTCAGTGTGTTAAAGCCTCTGCCTTGGGCTCAGGTCATGATCTCAGGGTCCTGGGATCGAGCCCCGCATCGGGCTCTCTGCTCAGCAGGAAGCCTGCTTCCCCCTTTCTCTCTGCCTGCCTCTCTGCCTACTTGTGATCTCTCTCTCTCTATCAAATAAATAAATAAAATCTTAAAAAAAAAAAAAAAAAACACAAACAAGAATCTTGTCCTAGGGACACCTGGCTGGCTCAGTTGGGGTCGTGAGTTCAAGCCCCATGTTGGGTATAGAGATTACTTAAATAAATAAACAAACAAACTTTAAAAAAGAAAAAAAAAAAGAATCTTGTCCTATGAAGGTAAATTTTTCCCCAGGCAGGATTTCTGCATTCCACAACTGGCTCTGGTTGAAGGGCCTGTCTGATCGGGTAATTTAAACTCATCATCTAGGCATGGGTCACTGAAAGTAGTAAATAGATTACTAACCAGTTTTTGTTTGATTCATTGCTTTATACTTAGAGTCTAGAACAGTGCGTGACAGGTCATAAATACTCAGTAATTATTTCTTGAAATAATTAATGTTATGACACATTTTTATACAAAATCTTCATCTAATACCTAGAAAACAGCATATAGATCCTTTATTTCCACTTTCAACTCACAGATAACACTTCAGAAAAAGAGTTGAAATTAAAATAAATTTTAAGTACACATTGGATATTTTTATCATAATTATCATAAATTCTAAATCAACAAACCCTAGGCTTATTTCTAGGTAAAAAGACTCTTGTTCTTCTCTTTCTCACCTGACATATCCCTCAGGCTATTTACACAACCCAAGACCTGGGGAGACATATTTTATTCTCAACTATTCAGTCAAAGAGAATATGCTAATTAATTCCTTGCAGGTCAACTTTTCCTCATTCAAGTTTTTCCACTGTGCCTTTCAACTGTCAGGTAAGACACCTGTCCAATTTCTTCCAGGAAGGGCCATCCTAGACTGTTGCTGGAAAGACCTAGCTCCTGCCATGACCCTGTTCTGTCTTCTTCCTGGCCTCATGTGGAAGGAATTCAATGCTATATTTTTGCAACAGGGTTCCTTCTTCACATATGTCATTCAGCTGTATTTAGTATCTGTCACTACTATCTTGATGGCAAGATAGTAGTTTTATATGAATCCATGATATTAAGTTATCAAACTAAGAGGACAAATTATCTACAAAATTATATAGCAGTTTCCTCCTGCCTCCTCCCTGCTAAGAGATTAAAGCAGGACCTCAGGTCCTAATTCATGGCACAATAGAAAGACTGCTAATCTAGCCATTAGAAGCCAGACTCTAGATAATCCATCCCAGTGTTGCAAGAACAAATCACAGCATGCTCACATTTCACCTTGGGGTTCATTCTGAGCATCAGATATTCATTAAACAGGATAATATTTGCTTCGTGAATTATAAAATATTAGATAAATATTGTTTTTAATTGTGGCCATTCTTACGTCTTTCCAGTCTTTCCCTATCTCATAAGAAAGAGGTCATTAGACTTGAGTGAAACACCTGGATGTGGTCCCTGGTGGACCAGAACATTCCCCTGGAAGCAAAACATAGATGCAGCTGCTCCAGGTGGCTCCAAGATACATCTCCTCCCTAAGGAGGCTCTTCTTCAACCCCCACAAGGAAGGAGGCTGCCCTGCTCTAAGAAATGCAGTAGTGGCCATAGAAGCACATATAGGATAAGGACAACAGTCTTCTGTGAGCACCCCGGAACAGGGAGAAGCCAGGAACATGGAGCCTTTATAAGAGAAAAGCAGAAAATCCACAGAGCTGTCAACTGGCAGAAGAATTTAGTCTGGAGGTAAGACAACCAGGAGAGAAGGAGTTGACTCAAAGCCCAAAGCAGATCAGGCTCCTTTTCCACTGCATCTGAGTATCTAGGGTCCATCTGGCTCAACACTACTCTCTGCCAACAGAGAGAACCACCTCTGACCCAGCCTGAACAGATTTGGAAGAAAGTTTGCCATATTTTTAAAATGTCTTTTGTTTGTTCCAGTAGGTTTCAAAGAATGGGACCCATTATTTGCCAACTTCTGGAGCCTCTAGGAAGAAAGTTCATTTCCTCCCCTCTGACCCTGTCCAATGAGCCTTATTTTAATATCCCAAAATCATGCTATAAATAACAATAGTCAGCCCCATAAGAATCACTGCTTTGAAACCAGCACAGGTAGGTGGGCATGAGTTTTCCTCCACCACCACCCCTTGGCCCATGTTCTGCCCTCTAAGCATCTGTGGGCTAACTATAGTCCCTCTTCATAAGAATCCTTCCCGATGGAGTGGGGGGATGTGGGGGGGAGAGGAAGGAATTGGATGAAGATGGTCAAAAGGTACAAACTTCCAGCTATAAAATAAATAAGTCCGGGAGTGGGGGGACCAGGAGGAATTCTTCCAATACTTGAAAATAGCTATCATAGTCTCCTGTTATTCTGTAATTTCCAGAGTAAACATCTCTACATTGTTCATATGTTCCTCATACTTCACAGTTCAGAAGTCCTAATTCATAATAGTCAACAAAAATCTCAAATCATGATCACATAAACAGTTTCTTTTCAACTGATTGTTAAAGCCTACAAGCAGACTTAACATGTGCCCCTGTTACATTTCATCTTTTTAGTCTAGCATTCCAAAGACAAGATTACTTTGGATTGTAATTCTATCACCTATAATATTGGTTTCCCCACTTTGTTCATATCATCTGAAGTTTGATGAGCCATGGATATTTGCTCTTTATCAAGGTCGCTACAAAATAGGTGAAGAAGACAAGAAAACAAAGCCTTCTCCTTTTCACTAGACATGTTTCTCCAGATTTCCAGAGTCATTAAATAATTTTGGTCCATAGTAGCCAAACTAAAAGTGTTACCTTTAAGCTCACAGTCATCATCTTTTCTATGAAACTTTACCAAAATTATGTCCTTTTTCTACTTCTTTCTCCTGATCTACTAAATTATTAATACTGCCAATAGGGGCCATTATGTAAGATTTGACATTACAATTAGCATTATACAGCTCCTGGTGATGTGTTCTTATGAGATTTCCACATGTTCTTATAAAGCGTTTTACCAGGGACCAAGGTCAAATTTACTGTGAGGTTTGACATTATAATGAGCATTATATAACTCCTGGTGATGTCTCCTTATGTGAGGTTTGACATTATAATTAGCATTATGCAGCTCCTGGTGAAGACTCCTTATGAGATTTCCACATGTTCTTATAAAGCATTTATTTAAGAATTTTACCGGGGACCAAGGTCAAATTTACTGGTTAACAAGGGCAACAGTAACTTTTTTATCATACCCATTGACTCAGAGACTTGAGGGGACTTAAGAAGTTTTGGATCAGTTGACTGGTTGGTTGGTTGGTTTGGTTAGTTTTACTAGCTTCTTCCCTTGCTCCATCTTTCTGCAAAACCTGAGGTCTATTCCATTCTCAATTCAAGTCTCTCCGTGGCTCTTTAAGAAGCCACTAGTAAGGATGCCCTGGTGGCTCAGTTGGTTAAGCATCTGACTCTTGATTTCAGCTCGGGTCATGATCTCAGGGTCTTGAGATTAAGCCCCAGGTCAGGCTCCGCGTAAAGCAGGAAGTCTGCTTAAGATTATCTCTTTCCCTCTCCTGCTGTCCCTTCTCCTGCTCTCTCTCTCTCTCTACAAAAAAAAAAAGAGAGAGAAGTCACTAATATACAAAAAGATAAAATATGTATGAAAGTATTCTGTTCCCTCTATGTCTGTATCCCCCATGTGACCAAATGGTGTCTGCATGATAGAAGCCCCAAACCAGAGGAAAAGTTAGGACCGGGAAAGGAACACAAAAACCCTGTGTTCTCACTGCCATTTGCTACTATGGAATATCATCTTTCTTAACTTCAAATATGAGATAACTCTCTATCATATTGGGCTTTCTGGTTTCTTCCCCCTACTATACACACACACACACACACACACACACACACACACACACACACCCCTACTTGACTTGACTTCCATCTCCAACCTTAATCATGGTTCCATCTCAAACTGAGTGACAAAATTCCAGTATTCCCTCAGTTAGGGGAGGACTCAGAGATTCCTTTTCCATTTTAGCAATCATCTAAATTCCTCTTTCCCTTGCCCAAGCATTGTCAGATGCTGCAATTTTTCTGTGGCAATTTACCATTGGAAAATTATTGTAACTAATTCACTTATTTATTAATTCACTCCATGAGTATTTATCAAGGTCTTCCTATGTGTTTGGTGTTAGCATAGTATAGTAATGATTAAGAGAAGGAATCCTGTAACAGGGCCAAAATGTCTAAATAATCCACATTAGGTGAGATAAAATGACCATGTGACCTGCATAGAGAATATAGGGCAGGAGAACCAAGAAAAAGAAAGTATTCTCAGCTTTCAACAAACTGATCAGAGACTGAGCATAGTTTAAAAATGGTTTTACCCATGGTCACAGGTCCACTTATCCAAGAAAAGGAATGAAATCCCAGGGAAGTGGGATCTGAGTTAATTCAGATCTTTCTATATTGCACCTTTTGTGGAATAAATTTTATGGGTTGCTCATCAAAATGTCCAAGTCTCATTTTCTTAGAAAGGGAAAATAGCATGAGATGAGTGGCTGCTCAGGAGTGTGCTTGACCTCAGAGTAGGACCACCTGCCCACTAGGTGGTGGGCAGTCCCCCCGCCCCAGAGGGGCTCACCAGGTGCGGTTCTGCTGTTGATACTCAGCCAGGATTGTCAGTTAATAGCTCATGGATGATTGGAAGAGTTCTATGCTGCTCTCTGATACTGATGTTTCTACCACTCAGGAAGGACTTGGGAAAGCACTGTAGGATAGTAGACCATTGCAGGAGCTTCGGAGTCAAGCAAATGTGGGTTCATATCATGACTCCATCATAATCGCCTTGAATAACTGACTTAATCTCACTGGGTCTCAGTTTCTCCTCTGTATACAGGAGACAATAAGGCCTACCTTTAATGCTTGCCGTGATGAATAAATGAATAAGCCAAGGCTAGTGTGTGGTCCCCATAGGATCTTGGTTAAAGTTACCTTCCTCTCTTCTCCTGGGCCCAGATCTAGATGAGGAAGCAGTCCAGCGGTGACAGAGAAAACCAGACCACCTGGCTGGTCCTGGTCGGCTTCGGGGAGCTGCAACACCTGGGCTTCCTCCCCTTCGCCTTCTTTTTGGCCATTTATGTGGTGACACTGGGGGGCAACGCCCTCATCGTGCTGGCTGTGGCCTCCAGTCGGACACTCCACATACCCATGTATTTCTTCCTCTGCCACTTCTCCTTGCTGGAGATTGGCTATTCCTCCAACATCGCGCCCCAGCTTCTCTGGAGCTTCCTGGAAGGGAGGGGAGCCATCTCGCTGATCAGCTGTCTGGTCCAGTTCTACGTGTTTGCCTCACTGGCTGCCGTTGAGTGCCTCCTACTCTCTGCTATGTCCTATGACCGCTACCTGGCCATCTGCCACCCCCTTCGCTACCCTGCCCTGATGAGCCCCTGGCTGTGTGGCTGCCTGGCTGCTGGAGCCTGGGTCAGTGGCTTTTCTTTCTCTGCCTTCACTCTGTCCCTGGCAGCCCCTCTGCCCCTCTGCCCCGGCCACAGGGAGATCGACCACTACTTCTGCGACTTCGCTCCCGTTGTAGGGCTGTTCTGTGGGGATGTGGGGGTCATGTGGGGAGCCGGAGTGAGCATCTCAGGCTTTCTGACGCTGGCCCCCTTCCTGTTGATTGTGGCGTCCTATGCCTTCATCTTGAGGACTGTGCTGCAAATACCTTCGGGCCATGGTAGGCAGAAAGCCTTCTCCACCTGTTCCTCCCACCTCAGCGTGGTTGGGGTGTTTTATGGCACCCTCATTGTGGTCTATGTAGCCCCAACAGACCACATGGCCCCCTTGCTCCGAAAGGCCTTCTCTGTCCTCTACACTGTATTCACCCCTATGGTCAACCCCATCATCTACAGCCTCAAGAACCAAGAGGTAAAGGGGGCCCTTCATAGGCTCTGGGGACAGCTTATCCCAAGACATACTCCACTGAGAGGGCTAGGGCAGCTATTGACTTTTTCCTGGATTCCAGCTTAGCCCCTTCCTCAAAGACTAGAGGACTAGAGACCACTGTGATGAAAAGATTAATACTGTGGGATTGAAGAGATGTCTGACAAAATGAGGTAAATTCATTTTTCTAGTTGGAATGGGGTAGGGTTCAAAATCTTATGCCTGGTACAGGACCTAAATATTATAGCACTCCACAAACATTAGTTGAAAAAAAATGAATGGATGAATGAATGAATGAATATGGAAAATAATGTCAGAGGAAGCAGAGCACAACTAAAGTGGGGAACGTTTTCAGATTATGAATCTAAGATGACAAGATTAAGGTTGGCAGATAGAGAAAGGGGGGGTAGGGAGATGGTAATAAGGACCAGAATTAAGATAAGATCTTATGACATGCTTCGAATGAAATCTCAGAAACAGAGAGACAGACTTGGACATAAGGTGTGTAGAGTAACGATGGAGGTAGTGATGGTGCAAGAGCTACTTCGGAGAGGAAGGGTCAGCCCTTCATGCCTGTAGCCCAGGAGGCCAGCTGGGCCATTGCTCTGGGAGTTCCCATTAGTCCTCCTGTTGTTGATGTCAGACAAGTAGGAAGTAGAGAAAAGGAAGGAGGTTAAATGAGAAGGAAATAAATTAAACCCAATGAGAGAATTCTGACATTTTGCTTCTAACAGAAAATCTTTTAAATCTTTTTCTTTTTTTTTTTTTTAAGATTTTATTTATTTATTTGAGAGAAAGAGAGCATCAACAGGGGAAGGGACAGAAGGGGGAGGGAGAGAATCCCAAGCAGACTGCACTGAGCACAGATCCCGACCAGGGGCTTGATCTCAGGACCCTGAGATCATGACCTGAGCCAAAACCAACAGTCGGATGCCCAACCGACTGAGCCACCCAGGTACCCCTGAAGTCTTTTTAAAATGACACAAAAACATTTCTAATTTTTTCACTGGAAACATATCAACGTGTTTCTCAAGGTATGGTATGTAGATTACCCGTACTAGAATGACCTAGAGTAGCTGTTTACAAATGAGGATTTCTAGGCTCTTCATCAGACCTACAAAATCAGAACCTCTAGAAACAGGGGGCCCGGGGATCTACAGGTAACATGCCACAGTTGATTCTCAGTGTAAGGAGAGGGCATGGCTACCAGGCATGACAAGGGTAATAGGAAAACTAACCAAAAAAATGTTGGGGGGAGACACAGTTCCTCGTGGATGTAGAGATGTGACCCTGAGTGATGGGAATCAGACAGACAGACAGATGTACAGAAGGGCCCAGAGAGAGGGTCTGGAGGAAAGTAGGAAGCTCGGGATAGCCAGCCCTGTCTGGGTGGGCTGGAAATATGGGCAAGAAAAGCAAATAGAAAATTTCTCTGTCTGGCGGCGCCTCAGTGGCTCAGTCGGTTAAGCCTCCAACTCTTGGTTTCAGCTCAGGTCATGATCTCAGGGTCCTGAGCTCAAGCCCCCTGTGGTGCTCCGCACTCAGCAGAAGTCTGCTTGGGATTCTTTCTCTCCCTCTTCCTCTGCTCACACTTTCTCGCTCTCTCTCAAATAAGTAAATAAATAAATCTGAAAGAAAGAAAGAAAGAAAAAAAGAAAGAAAGAAAGAAAGAGAAAAGGAAAGAAAGCAAGAAAGAAAGAAAGAAAGAAAGAAAGAAAGAAAGAAAGAAAGAAAGAAAGAAAGAAAGAAAGAAAGAAAGAAAAGAAAAAATTTTCCTGTCCAAACATTGCTTGGGAAGTAGGCAGAACCCAGGCTGCACACGAGTATTAAAAATGTATCTGTGATATTTGTTCTTTGCATTAAAGTCAAAAGTGAAGTCCTGTGTTACAACGGTGTCTTGGGCCCAGGACAGAAGGAACGTGATGCACATCGGGTTCCCCAAAGAACCCAGCGACTTCCTCGGGGTGCTTGCCCCCCACCATGTCCAGAGGGGTTTGTTTACTGTCTGCGTGAGAAGCACTGAGAACAGCCTACAGACAGGTTGGGAATTGTCCTGGAGGCACGGGGAGGTCTGGGTCCCAGGGCTGGCACAAAGCAGGTGACTGCCTTTACGATATTATTTCCAGGGTTTTGAGAAAGTTCCAAGCCCTTCTCCTCACCCCATCACCACCATCACCTGACACGCCCCGCCGTAAGCAGTCCCATGCCTACCCTTAAAGCCAGAAATTCCTATTAAAGTGTCACCGTTTTAATCAAGTCAAACGCACACAGTCCTGCAGGAGAGGGAAGCAGCAGACCCTTCTGTGTTGGTCTGCGCTCAACCACACTCTAGCTCTGGCAATCTGAGTCTCAGATTCCCGACGTAGAATATGAAAGGAAGAATAATAAGACATACATACATACTTCACAAGATTGTTGTGGAAATTAAATGAAGTACGTATCATAAAGTCCTCTGTCTCTGTGCTTTGAATTGGCCTATGACACATTTTAACAAACATTAACATTCTCCCTCGCCCTCCTTTTCCTCAAGGAGTCAGGAGACACCCACTCCTTTCGGTCCCATCGCTGAGGGCCAGCCCTTCCCCTGAGTGGAACCTCGCTGCTTGTAAACATGAGCCACGGCCACTCCTTCTCGTCCCCTGGAGTTAAAGGACTGAGACAACACTGCGAGGAGGCCAGGTCATAGGAAAGCTGGACCTAAATAGAGGAGAAACCCAAGGGGGAGAGTCAGAGGAGGAAAGTAGAAAAGAGGAAGAGGAGGGAAGTGGGAGGAAGGGGGACCGGGAACATGGAAACAAAACAGGCGAAGCAGAGGGATAATGGAAGGGAAAGTAAAAGCCACAAGTGGGAGAGGTAAGAAAGGGAAGAATGGGACGCTTTCAGCTGCCTTCGGCTCAGGTCATGATCCCAGGGTCCTGATCCCTGCTCAGCCGGGAGTCTGCTTATCCCTCCTCCGAACTCGTTCTCCCTCTCACTCTCTCTCTCAGATGAATAAATACAATCTTAAAAACAAAACAAACAAAACAGGAAAGAAGTAGGAGAAGCAAAGGAGAAAGGAAGGGTTCCAGAAAACTTTCCCAGATTCCTCCACTGGCACCACATGTTTATGTTCCTAATGAAAAGGAAGCAGATGTTTTATTTTAATGGATTGCAATAAAATGTGTCAGTTAGGGGCGCCTGGGTGGCGTCTGCCTTCGGTTCAGGTCATGATCCCAGGTCCTGGGATCGAGCCCCGCATCGGGCTCCCTGCTTGGCAGGAAGCCTGCCTCTCCTCCCACTCCCCCTGCTTGTGTTCCTGCTCTCGCTGTCTCTCTCTCTCTGTTAAATAAATAAAATCTTTAAAATAAAATAAAATAAAATAAAATAAAATAAAATAAAATAAAATGTGTCAGGGGCACCTGGGTGGCTCAGATGCTTGAGTGTCTGATTCTTGGTTTCGGCTCAGGCCATAAGGTTGTGGGATCAAGCCCAGCAGTGGGCTCTGTGCTCAGTGTGGAGTCTGCTGGAGATTTTTCTCCCTCTCCCTCCCCCTCTGCTCCTCTTCCTCTGTTCCTCCCCCTGCTCACACTCGCACTCTGTTTCTCTCTCTCTCAAATAAATACCTTTTTTTTTTTAAATGTGTTTCAGTTAGGGGCACCTGGGTGGCTCAGTCAATTAAGTGTTTGCCTTCCGCTCAGGTCATGATCCCAGGGTCCTGGGATGGAGCCCCCCTTCGGGCTCCCCGCTCAGGGGGGAGTCTGCTTCTCCCTCTACCCCCCCCACCCCCGCTCATGCTTTCTCTCTCTCTCTCTCTCTCTCAATAAAGTAAATAAAATCTTTAAAAAAAAATAAAGGGGATCCTGGGTGGCTCAGTCGTTAAGCGTCTACCTTCAGCTTGGGTCATGATCCCAGGGTTCTGGGATCGAGTCCCACATCGGGCTCCCTGCTCCTGGGGAAGCCTGCTTCTCCCTCTCTCACTTCCCCTACTTGTGCTCCCTCTCTCACTGTCTCTCTCTGTGTCAAATAAATAAATAAAGTCTTAACTAAATAAATAAATAAATCTAAAAAATAAACTATTTTAAAAAAATGTTTCCATTATTAATTGGACTTCAGCTCAATATTACATGGTAATTCCATGCTTTGAGCTATCCTACCTACAGCAAGCGCACAGCAATAATTGAAAAAAATGCAAAAGGAGAAAATGTAAAAGGCATATAATAGCTCAAAAACAATATAAATATCTCCATGGGCCACAAATGTAAGGAAACGAATCATAAAAGCTGTGAGTAGGGCTGAAGCCAAAGGCCTGCTCGATTCCAGGCCAAAGTGAGAAGAGGCAACTCTGGGCTCACCTCCCGCAGGGTCACAGAGACGAAAAAGTTCTCCACCTGCAGCAGGAGTGTGAGCCAAAGGCACTCCAGAAGGGAAGGGCTGGGCACAGGGCCTCTTTTCATTAAAGAGAAATGAAAAAAACCTGCTGCCTGCTACTATCTGAGGCAAAAGCTTCCCCAGAGCACATCTAAGGAGGCAAGAGAGCCCAGAGCCTCATGACCAGGAACTGAGAGGGCACACGTGTGGCTCCCCACTCAAAATGAGTCTGAGATCCAATATTATAAAGTACTTGGAAAAAACCTAACTCTGCAAAAGGTAGCCAAAAAATCACCAGTTGGAAGATAAATTTACACTAGAGGATATTAAAAAAGTCTGAGAGACAAACACCGTATGATTTCATTTATATGCAGACTCTAAAAAAACAAAACAAATGAGCAAACCAAAAAAGCCGAAACGGACCCATAAATACAGAGAACAAGCAGATGGTTACAAGGGGAGAGGAGTGGGGGGATGGGCAGCGTGGAAGAGGGGGGAGGGGGAGATACAGGCCTCCAGTTATGGAGTAAATACGTCATGGGGATGAAAGGCGCAGCGTAGGGAATATAATCAATGGTGTGGGTTTTTTGTTGTTGCTCTTGTTTTTGTTTTCTCTCCAAGTTTTTATTTAAATTCCAGTAAGTTAACATACAGTGTAATATTGGTCTCAGGAGTAGAATTTAGTGATTCATCGGTTACGTACAACAACTTGTGCTCATCACAAGTGCCCTCCTTAACCACACCACCCATTGAACCCATTCCCCGACCCACCGCCCCTCCAGCAACCCTCAGTTTGTTCTTTATAGTTAAGAGTCTGTTCTGGTTTGCCTCTCTTTTTGCTCCCCTGTGTTCATCTGCTTTGCTTCTTAAATTCCACATATCAGGGAATACAGTCAATGGTATTGTAATAAATTGCGCGCTGACAGATGGCAGCTGCGGGGAGCACAGCACAATGCATGGACTTGTCCGATCACTATGTTGTACACCTGAAACTAGTGTAACGCTGTGTGTCGGCGATACTTCAAGTTTTACAAAATATATTAAAAGTCTGTAAAAAAAAAGTAAAATAAATAAATAAATAAATAAATAATAAAAATAAAAAATAAAATAAAATAAATAAAAATTTAAAAATTTTAAAAATTTTAAAAAATTAAAAAATTAAAAAATTAAAAATTAAAAATAAATGAAAAATTTAAAAAAAATTTAAATTTAAAAAATTTAAAAAAATAAAAGTCTGGAGATGCCTTAAAATAAATGATTAAGATCCTTAAAAAGATAGTGAATGAATAATTTACACTTACTACAGGAGAGAAAATTGTGAAACATCTAGGCAGAATTAAAACAAGCACAGACAGGGACGCCTGGGTGGCTCAGTCAGTTAAGCGTCTGCCTTCAGCTCAGGTCATGATCCTGGAGTCCTGGGATCAAGCCCCATAACAAGCCCCTATCAGGCACCCTGTTCACTGGGGAGTCTGCTTCTCCCTCTCCCTCTGCTCATGCTCGCTTCTCTCTCTTGCAAATAAGTAAAATCTTAAAAAAAAAAAAAAAAAAAGCACAGATAGATATGTAAAAGAATAAATTGCAAAATTGGAAATGAAAAATATAGTCATTGAAATATTTGAAGACTTAATAGAGGGAATAAACTCCAGACTCAACAGAGGTGAAGAGAGAATTCGTGAATTGCAAGATAATGTTGAATACTTCATCCAGAGTATAGCACAGAGAGGCAAAGAGATAAAATACCAAAGATAGTGCAAAGGCCTAGAGTTTAAATGGAGGAGTTTCGACATTTTTCCAGGAAAAACAGAATGGAGAAACTGAGGGAGAAGAGTAACTTGAACAGATGGTAAGTTTTCCAGAATTGAAAAGAGATATGAATTCTCATTAGAATATATTTAAAATACCAAACAAAATAAATACAATACAAATCCACACTCGGACACACCAAAGGGAAACTGCAGAATATTATGGATAAAGAAGAAGGAACATACAATTCATTCAACATTTTCTGAATAACAAAAATTGGAAACAGTCCATATATTCATCAACAGAAGAATCACTTCAAAAGAGTGGCAATATAATGAAATACTGTAGAGTAGTTGATATGAATGACATCAACAGCAAGTATCAGCAAGAACACACCTCGAAAACAAGTCGAATGAAAAATGCAAGGTGCAGAAAAATATGCACATTATTGCGCCATTTGTTTGAAGTGTAAAACCACACAAAACAATACGTCTATTGTTTAGTGGGTGCATACATGTGTAATGAAGACATGAAAACCTACATAGCTGAAAACCAAATAGAAATAATACACACAAATTCAGAATCCTCATCACCTCTGTAATAATCACTTCAAGAAGAAGCTATTTATTCTCCCCAACCCAGGTATATCTGAATCTAGAAGTAACCAATCTCACTCCTGGCACGTTGAGACCATCACGAACCCCACCTTCTTGAAAGTCTCCTATTTCTTTGAGGCTCACATATTCTGGCCATACACCTACCACCTCCTTTGGGTTATTCTCCCCCATTCCTAGAGAACACTGACATTTCATAGAATTTCTCTCCATCTCGAGATCTACTTCTACTCTGAGTGATCCAGACATCCATATGAGTGTCCTGTCCAATGCCTCGCCTCCCCAACCCAAGAAGCATCTCCTCTGATCCCCTTCAGTCACCCATCCTCACAGCCCCATTCTGGATCTTGCCATCACCCAGAACTGCTTCACCTCTAAAACCATAAACTCAGGTATGCACTTCTCTCACCAACCTCTTATTCTTCCAGATCACTAATTCACTTGTTCCCAGTACTCCTATTTGGATTCCACCGAAATATTCAGTCCACTGACAGACACTTCTACTGTATCTCTATATCATAATCTCCTTCTATCTTCCCTTCCTTCCTTCCCCAGATAAGACTCCATAGTCCAAAATCTATACCACTTTTGCCCAAATCTTCCATTATCTTGCCCTATTATTTTTCTGTCCACTTGACTGGAAAAAAAAAATCTAACCCAAATGCCTATTCCCATAGGTGTGTTTAGAGTAAAGATCGACCTCCTTAATATGACTTGGCTCCTGAATGCCTCTGAACATAGACATGGAATTAATCTGATCAGTGAAAGCCTGAGTAGATGGATAGCCAGACCAATTAGCTACCCTGAGTGAATATTATAAAGAAGTTATGCCTAGTATCCATTCCTTTATGTCTCCAAGTCAACATCATATGATACCCTTTAACAGCAAAGACTTGCCGGTTACTTTAAGACCTACAGAAGCCCCCTTCTAGCACTAGCACTATTATTACTCTTGTGTCTTCTTACAAAGTATTGATCTAGTGATAACTCTTCCTTCACAATGCCTCTCCGCCAAACTGAAATCGAGACCTTGTGCTCTAATAATTATCAGCTTTTTCTAACCATACATATCCCCTATTAGTTCCATTTCTCTGGAGAACCCTGACTAATACAAGATGCTTGATGATCACTGATCACACAGATATTAGACTGAATTCAATATAATTGGAGTTTTAGATCTGATGGCTTCTTGCAGACACGGAGATATCATGAACTTGAGCTCTAATGGTCTCCTATTCAACCAATAGTTTACTGATTACAGATGCCAGCAGATCTTCAATTTCTCCAAACTCAGTGATGCTCATCATGGGTCCCCCACTAGACCGAGTGGGAAAATATCTTCAGCCCAGCACAGATAATGAGCCAAAGTTCAGCGAAGCACCCAGGGACAAGCCCCTCTGGAGACATTCCAACAAAAGCACAAAGCTCGAAAATCATACTTCTTTCTCCTACCAACTCCCTTCTCCTACCAACTCCCTTCTCCTACCAACTACCATTTCCCTCCTCCATGCATTTGCCCAAATCCAGGAGTCACCCCCACCAAAATGAGACTTTATTCCTGGAATTATTCTTGGTTACATTCCCTTCCCTGAGGTTCACACTGTCTGGACCAGTTTGGGGAACTAGCCTTGGACAGCCATGTCCTTCCTGGACTAAATGCCAGCATTATTGCCCAATCAGAGATACCTTTGTGCCCAGAGGGTATAAGAGAAAACAGCCTCCTGGACATAGCAGACTCGAGTCCCACCAGCTGCAGAAATGAGGTCTATTCTGATCGTCACCCTTCTCAGCTGCTTCTGTGCAGCGTATGAGGCCAAAATCTTCTCCAAGTGCGAGCTGGCCCGCAAGCTGAAGACCGAGGGAATGGACGGCTACCATGGCTTCAGCCTGGCAAACTGTGAGTGTGAATGTTCTTTCTGTCTCTGCCCAAGAGACCTTCTTCCCCAGCCAAGCACTCTCTCCCTTTTCACTTCCTGATTTATTCGTCTGTCGGGGCTCTCTTCTAGTCCCCGTCTGCTCTTCTTGTCTCTGCCTCCACTGCCTCATATTCCTAGCGGGATCTCCTTTTCTCTCTTTCCACCAGGGATTATTTTATCTACAATAAATTTTCTTCTGCTGTTCCCCCACATCACCTTCCCACCCAGTGGCCTGGAATACTTCCTCAGAAGCACCCAGAGACTCACCCAACCTTTCCTCATTTTGCTCCCATCACCTTTGCTTTCATCTGCATCCTGTTTAGTCCCGGTCTCTGCAACACACTTGGTGCTGCCTCCCACCCTCTCCCCTGCCCTTCTGTCCACCAAAAAATAACCTACATCTGCTGCGTTTGTCCCAAGTTTGTTCTATCCATGTCACGAGGGAGCTGGATGGGGACTGTGAGAACAGAAGGGGAGGCAGTGAGTGACAAGGTGCAAGAAGGACTGAGAATCTCTGTCACCCATCTCATTAGTAAGAACACATGAAGTTATTTCAAGTTTCCTTGAATATCTTCATCTTTCTTCATGCCAAATATACTCTTTCTTGTCACCCCCCCCCAAGGATGGCTTTTTGGGGCTTCCTTTCTGTGATCCTCCTCCATTAGTTCTCCACCTCTTCTCTTCCATATACTTTGGAACGTATAAGGCGACGCGAATATACAAGGCAAGAGTTGGCTATTCGGCTGGGAGATGGTAGACTTGGGACACAGACGGTGACTGATGAGTTATTGGCCGTTCCAAATGCGTTTATTTAACAAACTGTGATTACACACTTACCGTGGGCTAAGTATTGCTTGGGACACTGGATTGTCATTCTCATAGTCTTTTCATTTCAGTCTCAAGGAACTTTCCAGAGGTTCTACTATAGCACGAGTTGTGTCTCGTTGTGAAACAATCCCCCTTTTCTACCCACACCTTTTGCTCTCTCTGACACAGGGGTCTGCATGGCTGAGTATGAGAGTAACTTCAACACCCGGGCCTTTAATGGGAAAAATGCCAATGGCAGTAGTGACTATGGGCTCTTCCAGCTGAACAGCAAGTGGTGGTGCAAAAACAGCTCTCATTCCTCAGCAAATGCCTGCAACATAATGTGCAGCAGTAAGGACTCGACCCCCCTCCTGAGGGCTGGGTAAAGTGGGGCAGGTAAAGGAGGCACGAAATTGAACGCCCTACTCCCTGCGCTGGAGAAGCCTGGGACAGGAAATAAGGGGGCCCCGCTCAGTCCTTACATCTAAAACAGGATTCCACGGAGCTCCTCCTGCCAAAAGGAGGGAGCAAGACACACCGACCCCTGACTGAACCTCGCCTTCATGGGTCCCCATCCCTCAAGCCGTGTTATCCCGTTCCTCGTCCACGTGCCCCCACGCAGCACTCTGGACACTCTAAGCGGTCTCCTGAGAACAAAGGCTCTCCCTGGTCCCTCCGGTCCTGGATGCCCTCCGGAGAGAGCAATGCTCAGAGACAGATTCAAAGCAAGGCAAGAAAACCCAGGCACATGGGAGGCAAACCCACAAGAAGGCTCCAGAGATAGAAGGTTTCAGAGTCAGGCTCCGTTTCCTCGAAAATTCCCCCTCGAAAAAAGGATTGATTAATGAAACAGGAAAAGGGATTTTGTCCTCCCCACTCAGCCCCTTTTCCTTTCAGAGTTTCTGGATGACATCATCGATGATGACATCGCCTGTGCCAAGAAGGTTGTGACAGATCATAAGGGGATGTCCCCCTGGTAAGCAGAGCAGGAAGGGCAGAGACCAGCCCCTCTGCCAGACGTGGACCCAGACAGTATTTGGGATGCTGATAGAGTCAGCAGCATCTCTGCTGTTGGATTTTCCCTGGGCTTTGTAGGGAGCGGAGCTTGTTCTCCTGACATAAAGGGAGGCAGAGTAATACTGTGCCGCGCTCACCCCAGGGGTCCCGGCAGCACCGACTCCCAGGTCCCCAGACGGGCAAACCCTCCCCATCTGAGACTGTCCCACAGCATCAACAGACTCCAGCCGGCAGACCCTACATTCCCTTTCAGCTGAGCCCCTGTAGACTCCTGCCCCTGCCTCGGATTTATGCTGTGTTTCTCTGATCTTAGGGTGGCCTGGGTAAAACACTGCAAAGGCAAGGATTTGTCCAAATACCTGGCCGGCTGTACGCTGTAAGATGGCCATGGAATATGGCTCCCGGAGAAGGTGCCCCAGGAGGCAGGGTAGTTCTTCAAGGTTCTTGGAAGCTCTGAATTTCCCCTGCTCTCTGCCTCCAAAATAAAAGTTACTCAATTTCAGCTGTCTCAAGTATCATGTTTAAGGGCTGGGTTATGGGCGCCTGGGTGGCTCAGTGGGTTAAAGCTTCTGCCATCTGCTCAGGTCATGATCTCAGGGTTCTGGGATCGAGCCCCGCATCGGGCTCCCTGCTCAGCGGGGAGCCTGCTTCCCCCTCTCTCTCTGCCCGCCTCTCTGCCTACTTGTGATCTGTCAAATAAATAAATGAAATCTTAAAAAAAAAAAAAAAGGGCTGGGTTATGACGGAGACTTACTACCTGCCATAGACAGCTGGAGGTCTGTTCCCTCCAAGCCTCTCGCCAAAGCTCCTGCATCTCCTCGGGAAAGATAGTTAAGGAAAATCCTTTACTGAAAACTGCTGGAGGCTAAAACTGACAGATGAATACAGCATTCCAGATGTGAGCTCTTATGAAATTCACTTATAGAGGTGGCTAATATTATTCTCCATCACCAGGAAGGAGAGTGCAAGATACAAGAGAAGAGAATTATGGGAGAGATTTGGTTTGGACATAGAGAAGGACTGGCAGAATCGGGATGATTATGTTGGCTGGGGTAAATGACTAAGCTGCTATAACAGAGTCCCTGAAATACGGTGTTCTCACAAAGCGGTCCACGGTGGGTAGACAGGCTCCTTTGTCCCACAAAGACATTCGGAAATTCAGATTCTTTCCATTGTGCATCTCCACCATCCGCTAAAGCATTGGTCCACAGAAGGGCAGCACCAGCAACACCTGGATACTTGTTAGAAATGCAAATTCTTGGGGCTCCTGGGTGGCTTAGTCATTGGGCCTCTGCCTTCGGCTCAGGTCATGATCTCGGAGTCCTGGGATCGGTCCCACATCAGGCTCCCTGCTCAGCAGGTGTGCTTCTCCCTCTCCCACTCCCCCTGCTTGTGCTCCCTCTCTTGCTGTCTCTCTCTGTCAAATAAATAAATAAATTCTTGAAAGGAAGGAAGGAAGGAAGGAAGGAAGAAAGGAAGGAAGGAAGGAAGGAAGGAGAAAAGAAAGAAAGAAAGAAAGAAAGAAAGAAAGAAAGAAAGAAAGAAAGAAAGAAAGAAAGAAAGAAAGAAAAAGAAAGAAAAGAAATGCAAATTCTTGGACCCACTGCAGACCTACTGAATCCTTGTTTTATCTGTTTTCTCGAGCTCTCCAGGTGATTCTTATGCATTAAAAAAGAAACTGAGAAACACTGCCCTAGGGTGTCTTCCTACGTGGACAGCACAAGCTTGGAGGCACTCCTTGCTCTAAATTGCAGGAATGGAAGGTGTCTGCGTGGCTTAGTTGGTTAAGCGTCTGCGTTGGGCTCAGGTCATGATCCTGGAGTCCTCTCCTTGTCTGGTTCCCGTCACCACGGCTTAGCTCCAGCTGAAGGTTCCCAGGTAGGAGAAGAAAGCAGTGGAGGGACAGGTGGGTTAAGTGACAAGGAAATAGAGAAAGGCCATTCTGTTACCAGGATCACACAGCTCTTCATCAGGGCTAATTCTCCCCCAGTTTTTCTGGAGGAAGTTCTCTGCACCTCCATTGTCCAGGAGTCAGCAAGGTGGGTTCTCACAACCATCCAAGAACCCTGTCCCTTTCTGTGCTAGAGGGAGTTATTATTCCCTATTCCGTACCCCCTCCCTCCGTCATGAGATGTGCCGGAGCACTACAATGGACAGATCCCCTGCACATGGATGTTGAGCTCGGACATGTGGTTTGCTTTGCCAACAAATGTTAGCAGATATGACACAAATAGAAACAAAAAATGTGGCTGCATGTCTTCCTTTGGCCTCCTGTGCTCCCGTGATAGCCAGACAATCACGCCCCAGGTACTCACCGTCCCCAACCCCCTCCCCCCAACCTGGACCTCGGAATGAAACATGTGGAACAGACTTGAACCCAGTCCGAAGCCTGGCTCCTAAAGTTGAGTCCCTTCCCCTCCCCACTCGATCAAAATCCCACCAGATCCAGGAGCAGGAAAAAAAATGTTATAAGCCACTGAGTTTTGGGGTGGTTTATGACACAGACAAAAAAAACTGGGGTGACTGGGTGGCTCGGTCCTTTAAGTGTCTGCCTTCAGCTCAGGTAATGATCTCGGGGATCCCCGAGTTGGGCTCCCTGCTCAGTGGGGAACCTGCTTCTCCCTCTCCCTCTCTTGCTCTCACTCTCTTTCTCAAATAAATAAATAAGATCTTTTAAAAAAGAAAAAGAAACCTACTAATTCTCTTCCCTACTCCTGTGTCTTCTCAGAGTTGTCCCCCTTACACGACCACCACAAATCCTATCCCCACTTGGATTCCTACCCGCACTGGCAGGACTCTTCACTGTGAGGAAGCAGATTCTGTACCTCCCTTGATGGATTTGCATTACGTTTAGTCTAAATATGTTTATTGAGCCTTTACTTAGTGGTTAATTGCCCTGAAAAGGGATTTATATGAGGGCCTTGCCCTTTAACATATTACAAACCCAGGGAGAGACTCTAAAGTCCCCAGAATAATCCAACCAGTAACTAATATAAATGGGCCCTTAATCAAAATCTAATATAGCTCTCCCCACATAAACCAATGAAAGGAACGTATACTTAGATTCTATAAATGTTGTTTAGGCATTTATGAAACAAAAGGTTTTGGGGGGCACACTTCTTTAAACAGAGCTTTGGGTGCAGGATATTTTTACTCACCCCTGAAAATGCAACATTATTCTTTTTAATTCTATAAAAATCAACTGAAGAACGGTTGAGGCAATGTAAAGAAAAACAAAACCAGGGGGGCACCTGGGTGGCTCATTCAGTTAAGCATCAGATCGTGATCTCGGGGTCCTTGGATCAAGCCCTGTGTGGGGCTCCCCACTCAGCAGGGAGTCTGCTTGTCCCTCTCCCTCTGCCATTCCCCCTACTTGTGCTCTCTCTCAAATAAATAAGTAAAATCTTTAAAAAAAGAATAAAATAAAGCTGTTTAAAAAAATAAAACTAGAAGGGTCAGGGGTGCCTGGGTGGCTCAGTGGGTTAAAGCCTCTGCCTTCAGCTCAGGTCATGATCTCAGGGTCCTGGGATCGAGCCCCGCATCGGGCTCTCTGCTTAGCAGGGAGCCTGCTTCTCCCTCTCTCTCTGCCTGCTTCTCTGCCTACTTGTGATTTCTGTCAAATAAATAAATAAAATCTTTAAAAAAAAAAAAAAACTGGAAGGGTCAACTACAAGCACGACAATAAGATATAAACCTCAAAACTGCACTCTACCTAAAAGGAAAGAGGCTGAAAACTTCAGTTAATATCCTACACAACTGGGATAATTCATTACAAGAATACAGACTTGTATAGGGCACCATGTGATGCAATCTTACTCATGAGTCTATCTGGATTCTTACATCAGCCATGATACTACTTGGTGTTATGGGTTGAATTGTGGCCCCCAAGAAAGATACGTAAAAGTCCTAACTGCTAGTACCTTGGAATATGAACTTACTTGGAAATAGGGTCATTGCAGGTGTAAGTAGTGAAGTAGGATGGGTCCCTAACCCCATATGACTGGTGTCCTTGTAAGACGACAGTCATGTGAAGACAGAAATACAGGAGAAATGACATGTGAAGACAGAGATTGGAGTTATGAAGCTGCAAACCAAAGAACGCCCAAAATTGCTGGCAAACCACCGGAAGCTAGGAAGAGGCAAGGAAAGAGTGTTCCCCGACAGGTTTCAGAGCGGGCATGGTCCTGCCAACGCCTTGATTTCAGACTTCCAGCTTCCGGAACTATGAGAGAATAAATTTCTGCCCCTGCATTAGTGGGGGAGGTGAGAGAACCTATTGCCTTAAGAATGCCCTTCTGCCTGCATCTGACCCTTTGTCACAGCAATTTAGGATGTCTTTCTGCTCATTCCACTCCTTACTCTGTCCTCGCCCCTAAATTACAGGATATTTCTCCTCCTATTAAGCTCCGTCAGCATTCATTGGGATCAGCTATACATTGTAGATTGCCAGAACTAGAAGAATTAGTACTGCTGTTATCAGTACAACCTCCACTGGTCTACACTTCCTCAGTGCTTCTATGTGCCAGGCATGCTTCTACCTCACCTTCATTCATTTCACAGAAACAGGCCCGTCTCAGTACCTCTGCCACACTCAGGCGCCGGCTAGAGCGAGCTGTGGGAATCGCGACCTGGTGTGAACATGGTGCTGTGGCCGAGAGGAGAAAGCAGTAGCCGAGAGTTTGTGCTGCTCAGTTTAGCACCTGCCTTCAACGGGACACCTGACACCAAGCAGCAGATCTCAGGGGAGGGGGAGAAGCTGTCATCAAGTGGAGCCGATGGAGAAAAGAAGGATTGCTTGGGAGTTTTAAGACTCAGTGCTCTGGGGGCGCCTGGGGGGCTCAGTCGGTCAAGCGTCTGCCTTCAGCTCAGGTCATGATCCCGGGGTCCCAGGACCAAGCCCTGCACTGGACTCCCTGCTCAGTGGGGGTTTGCTTCTCCCTCTACCCCTCACCCCACTCTCCTGATCTCTTTCACTCTCTCTCTCAAATAAATAAATAAAATCTTGAAAAAAAAAAAGAAAGAAAAAGACTCAGTGCTCTGGAGTGAGGGTATGAGAAGAGATGGGAACCAATTCCCTCTCACATTACAGGACGAGCACAAAAAGTACAGGAGCTATCTAGCTATCTGAGTGTCCCGAGCTCAGCACGATACCCACAACATTAGTAGGTGCTTAGTAAAAGTCGTAGGTTCTAGGTTCATTTACTTACCAGTTAATGCTTAGATACAAAAGCAAGTGAGAAGCAGGTGGTAAAGTAAAAGTATGAAGGGAAGAAAATAAAGTCATGAAGAGGACATATATAGGGTTTAGGTAGTACTGGAAGCAAAATGAGGTACTCCCACCAGAACCTATACATGGGGCTATGAGTGACCTTAAAGAATTTAACCCAAAAAACCGGATCCAAATGGACCACAGAAGACACATGTAAAGTTACTATTAAAAATATATTTCTTTTTTTTTTTTAAGATTATTTATTGAACACAGAGAGAGGGAACACAAGCTAGGGGAGTGGGAGAGGGAGAAGCAGGCTTCCTACGGAGCAAGGAGCCCGATGCGGGGCTTGATCCCAGGATGCTGGGATCATGACCTGAGCCGAAGGCAGACGCTTAACGACTGAGCCACCCAAGCGCCCCAAAAAATATATTTCTATAAAAATCTAGAATGGCCCAGGCCAGGGTTGACAAACATTTATTGACAATATTAACACTTTGTGTTTGTTTTTGACAACCTTAGCATGACCTTTTGGAGTCCAAGGGTAATGCAGATAAGAGATCACCTCGCATGCAAAATATTAGCATACTGCTGCTGGACACCATGGAAAATAGTACATGGTCCAAAGTGCCCATATTTAACACACATTAGTTGCATAAAATCCCATTCCCGCTACATCGTTTCGACCCTTGTCCTGTCACCATGACATCCACGGGAGAAAGCCTGACACTGCAACCTTCACACCTCATTCAGAGTCTCTTGGCAACATTCTTCACTATTTCTTGTAACTGGGCATCTGAAGACCTTCTGCTCCACATCTTGGCACATAAAAATTCCCTCCAGGCCCATCATCAACAAATCAAAAGAATACCGTGAGGCTGAGCCATGAATGAGGGAAAGGTGAGGGGGTGAGTGTTCTAAAACAAAGAAATATGGGTTGCCATTAAGTCCAATCTTTAAGAGATAATGCAAATATATACACTTACATTTTTAAAATGCAATAATAAACTATAAAATTTCTATAAGCGATTACATATAAGATGAAGAAGAGAAAGACAAGAAAAGCAAGGTATATGCTTTTTAAAAAGTATGCTTTGGGGATGCCTGGGTGGCTCCTTCAGCTCAAGTCATGATCTCGGGGTCCTGGGATCGAGCCCTGCATCGGGCTCTCTGCTCAACGGGGAGCCTGCTTCTCCCTCTGCCTGCCACTCCTCCTGCTTGTGCTCTCCCACTCTCTCAGTCAAATAAATTAATAAAATCTTTAAAAAAAAAAAAGAAAATAAAAATAAGCTTTGTTTTATAATTTTGACTATGGAATCATATAATATTTTATATAATTATAAAATAACTAATTTTTAAACAAGCCCTAAAAATATAAAGGCACTTAAGTGTTTATCCATCTGGCAAAATAATCATCCAAGAAGGAACTATTCCAAAGTGACTTTAAAAAACTGTAATTTGGGGCACCCGGGTGGCTCAGTTGGTCAAGCGGCTGTCTTCAGCTCAGGTCATGATCCCAGGGTCCTCGGATCGAGTCCCACATCAGGCTCCTTGCTCAGCGGGGAGCCTGCTTCTCCCTCTACCTCTGGCTGCCACTCTGCCTGCTTGTGCTCTCTCTCTCTCTGACAAATAAATAAAATCTTTAAGAAAATAAAATAAAATAAAATACTGTCATTTTACTGAATATCCCTGATGGGATCTACCCTGAGGGCAAAAGATCTGCAAAAATGTCTTCACTGTTTTTACTGATTATATTCTGGTGATAGTGTTATACTGTTTTTCTGAAATTTTTATATTTACAAGGTATAAAAAAGCAAATGTGCAGTTAGGTCATATTCTAACTCTGTCATCCTTGGTGTCCTTGAGAACAGAGATGGCCAACATGAGTGGGGGAAAAATGTACAAACGTACAAAAAAAAAAAAAAGTACAAACGTAAGATAGAACAGGTTAAGTTAAAACTGTTTAATCCTGAATTTGAATTATGGACCTTCTTGAAAACAGAGAAAAAGAATTGTTTCCTAATTCTATCTAGAAACAACGACCAGTCTAGTAGCAATGGGTATCCCTGGCACTCAGATTGCAAAACGTGACGTCCCATTAAAAAAGAACCACGGCTCCCAGTAGAAATGGGTGGTTCTAGGTCTGGAGCTGGAAATAAATGAGATAAGCCTAAAATATCTTAGCATATGAACAGCAAAGAAACTATCAAAGACTACTGAGGTCACATCAAAAGGATTCGGAAGTCAATTTAAAGTACATCCTTCTGGGCAAAGACACCCTCAGTATTATTAGTAAGGATTTTTTTTGTAAACATTTTTTTTAAGATTTTATTTATTTATCTGACAGAGAGAGAGAGATCACAAGTAGGCAGAGAGGCAGGCAGAGGGAGAAGGGGAAGCAGGCTCCCTGCTGAGCAGAGTCTGATGCGAGGCTTGATCCCAGGACCCTGAGATCATGACCTGAGCCGAAGGCAGAGGCTTAACCCACTGAGCCACCCAGGTGCCCCTATTAGAATGGATTTTAACTGTAATGGACTAACACACATCGAAAATGCTTAAATCCTTAAGTTTGTAATGATAATTTTCAAAACCTTACTTGATTTCTTTTAGAGGCTGCTAATGAACCAATTCATTATTTTTAAAAATAGTAAATGGAGAAAAAGAAGTAAACATTTATCCTGCCTTTCCTATGCAAACTATACCATTGGGTAAACAAATAGTAGATAAGGAGAAATTTCTCTTCGAAGAAGTTTCCCAGATAATGAATGAAGAAGAAATGAAGGTAGAATATCATCATTTTATAACTCCTAATGAATCAACAGATCTAGGCATTGAGCTTCAAAACACTACTATCATCACAAAAAAGAGAGATACCCAGACATCATGTGCCTCCTGATGAAAGAACACAAAACAATCTCTGAAGCAGACTTCCCAAAATCATGAACTGAAATCTGATTAAGCCTCTGGATTCAACCTCCAATTTGCAGAAATGCAGATGACAGAATAAATGTTAAGCTGCACTATGGAGATGCAATCAACTAAATCCAGACTGAAATCTCTACAAGAGAAACAACCTGTTTTCTTTCACAATAATAACAAAATTGAGAGAAGAAAAAAGGATAACCTATGGAGTAAAAGAAGCTTGTAAGACATACCAACTACTTATAATGCATACACTTTATATGGATTTTAAATAATCACCCTATAAACACACACACACACAGCCCAGAGAATCTCACAGAGGACAGACAGGCATCTTAAACCTTATAAGGACCCCCGCCTTCCGTGGGGATGGGGGGAGAGAAACTGATAACCTCTGAAGGAATAACAGGCATACAAGCCAGAAGATAGTCCTGAAACAGAACCAGGCCTAGAATACTACAGCCAGCAAAATTTCCTTCAAGAATAAAGTCAAAAGAAAAATTCACCCCAAAATGGAAATGGTCTAAATGTTTCAGTTAAAAGACAACTACTTTAAAAAAGGATAATTATTGAGTAGTTAAAAAAAAATAAAACCCAACTATATGCTGTTTATAAGACTAACATTGAAAATGAAAATACAGAAAAGTTTAATCTAAAATGATGGTAGGGATCCTAGGCTTCATGGGATCACTTCATAATATATAAAAATATCAAATCACTATGATGTACATCTGAAATTAATAGGCTATTGTATGTCAACTATACTGGAATTAAAAATAAAATGATTAAAAAGATACATGCAAACACTAACTGAAAGAAGTCACTATATATATATTAATATCAGGCAAAATATATTTAAGGCAAAGCATTATTAGATATAAAAATAATACATTTATTTGAGGCAGAAAAAAGTAGGAATAAATAATCAAGATAAAAGCATAATCAATAAAATAGAAAAAAATCCAAAAGAAAAGAACAACTTAACCCAAAGTTGGTTCTTAGGAAAGACAAAGGAAATTGATAAACATCTGAGAGACTAAGACAAAAATGAAGAATGCATTGATAAATAACAGGAACAGAAAAAAGAGAATCACTAAATATGATTCAGTCTTCAAATAGATAAGATTATATTACAAACAACATTTAATAAATTTGAAGATTTTATGAAATTCTTAGAAAAAGTATAACTTACCAAAGCTGACACAAGGAAAAAAACAGTAAATTTAACAATCATTTACCATTAAATAAATTGAATCAGAAAATAAATCTCTTCCATAAAAAGCAACAGTAACAACAACAATGAAAAAAACCCTGCAGCCCCATGTCTCCACAGGCAAGATCTGCTAAATATTCAAGGAAGAAATAATTCTAAGCTTACACAAATTCTGAAGAACGGAAAGAGGTGATAGAAGTCCAACTCATTTTATGAGGGCAATAAAACCATGACAGTAAAACAAGAAAGGAAAATTACTGGCTGATTTCATGTATAAACCCAGATGCAAAAATCCCAATGCATATGAAAACTAAATCTAGGAATCTAGAAATATGTAAGAAGAGTAATAAATTATGACCAGTTGGGTTTATACAAGGAGCAATGTGTTTAAAATTAGAAATAAATCTATGTGTTTCAGCATATTAGAGATTAAAGAAAAAAATCATAATCATCTCAATTGATGGAGAATTTTTTTTTTTTTTTTGAGAATTTTTCTAATAAAACTCATTATCAATGTGATTTTTTTTCACTTAGCAAACCAGAAATAGAAAGGAAATTAATTAATCTGGTGTTAGCTACAGAAGAAATGTTCAGCAAAATTTTTTATTTTTATTTTTTCTTTATTTTTTAAGTAATCTCTATACCCAACATGGTACTGGAACTTACAACCCGGAAATGGAGAGTTGCATGCTCTACCAACTGAGCCAGCCAGGTGCCCCAGAGTTTTAAAATGCAGTTCCTTCTGAATTCAAACCCCATTCATTTGGCCACATTTTAATGCTTTCTTTTCAAATAAACCCAAGAAGTTAAATACGGCTGGAAAGTAGCACATGAGAAAGAACATTCTTTGAGACAATGGTCATTAGATAATTACGGTCAGATCATGAAAGGTCTTAAATGCCATGCTAAAGAGGTTGTTTTCCTGAAAACACTGAGGTGACACTGAAGGTGAGAGGTTGGCATAAGCAGTAGAATGACCAAATAAATCTTCTTTCAAAGAATCATTCTGGCTGCAGTATAAATTTAGAAGGGTAAGACTTCAAACTGGGAGATGAGTTTTCAAGAGAGAGAACAAGGAGTCACAAGTTCCAGTGCCTGTAGGAGCCAGACATGAGTGAAACGGGCCAGTTCTAAGACAACAGGGAGAGGTGAGAACTGTAGAAAATGAAAAGCACGTGTCACCATAAAACCCCACAATTCAGCTCCTGTCAATTGTTTTCATGCAAGAATATTGCCCAGTATTGCTAGATCTTCCAGTCAAGATAATTTTAATGCATTTTTTTCATTTTCAAAATTGTGCAATACACACACACACACCCCAAATATGGGCCAAATATGGTACAAAAGTCATCAGTTTGCAACCTGTGGCTCAAAATAAGGTAATGCCAATAGAGATGAAGAAAGAAAACTCAAAAGGATATTATGAAGGAAGAATTGTGATAGTGATCAATCGGGTGGGGGCAAGAAGAGAGGGGTAACAATAGATGACTTCCAGATTTCCAGTTTGGTCACTGGGAGGATGGTATGTCATTCACTAAGCCATGAAACACAGGCAGAAGAGGTTTAAGGGACATTCAGATAGCTATAGCTAATCAGCAGAAAGACTGTAAGACTGGGAAGAGAGAAGTCATTTTCAAGCTACATGCCTCAGTTCCTTTCCTACCACCACTCCCATCGCTACATCTTCAGCTCAGCTGCATCAGTGATACCTGGGCAAGTGATGAAACAGCAAGTCAGTGACATCTGCAAATAAGCAGACGAAGTCTGAGAAAAGTTGGGTAGATATACCCATCAAATGGAACCATCCATGGTGGGCTAACAGTGAGGCTGGGTGGTATTATCTGATGATACCAGGATGGGGACAGTTCTGGTGACCTAGGGTTACAACCAAAGTGGCCAATCATTGCAGGCTGTGAGATCTGGGCAGCTGAGCCGGCTGCAGACCTCAGAGTGTTAGGAAAATAAAGTAACAGGTAATCCAGGAAATACTCTCTCCACTTAGAGGAAGCTAGATTTCAAACATTCAGACTATGACCTCTTACCCATTACACACCATCCCTGGTTGCTGGAATCTGAAGGTATTAACCTATCTTTATCCCAACCATATATACTGGTCACAAGACTTCCTGGAGAAAGGAAATTCTGCCATTTAGGACAATACAGATGTACCTTGAAGGCATTGTGGTTAAGTAAAATAAGTCAAAGTCAAATACTATATAATGCCACCTATCCATGGAATCTAAAAAAACCAAATTCATAAATTGCCACAGACAGGGGGTGGGGTGGTGGAAATGGGTGATGGTGGTCAAAGGTAAAAACTTCCAGTTACATGATGAATACATTCTGAGGAAGTAATTACAGGCTGAAAAAAAAAGTTAAAAAGCTAAATGGGAAGTGGGAGAACCAAAGGGGTTTCTTAAAAGGAGGCCTCTTTGATCTGCAGCACAAAAGCACTCACAGTTGAGTGGCAGGCTAAGGATTTAATGAGTTGAATTCCAGAGCTTAAATGCTTGAAGTGGTACTGTTATGCTAAGGTCAGGAGCCTGATTAGAAAAACCTGGAACCCTAAAGTATGGTATTAAGACATCTGGGTAAAAGCTCCCGAGAATACTTCCTCTGCAGACTTGGGAGAACTGAATGCGTTCACAGAGGTGGCCCATCACTCCCTAGCAAGAGCTAGCACCTCCCCCAGGCAGAAGACTCCCTTAAAGAAGGCCATTCTCACAAAACGTGTCCTCTTCCTCCCACAAAGCTGCCTCCACCTCAGTTCTTTTCTGCCAGGCCAAAAACCAGGGTTAAATCTCAGCATAACCCGGCTGGTAACGCACCGGGGCTGATAAGGGACTAAAGAAATTGTACCTCAAAGAACTGTAAGTACTAGCTAGCAGGTATTGGTAGAAGGCAGGGGAATATCCCTGGAATTGGATTTTGAGAGTGCTTAATCAAAGGGACCAGAACATAAAATTGGTAAGAAGTCATTGGCTTGGAAACATGTTCTCAGTACTCAGAATTTAACACCTTGGCCAGGAGCCCAGGGAATGCAGGTAAACCAGCTGCAGGGGTGCCTCTCAGAAACCTGGAAAAAAATGACAGCAAACATTCAGCAAAGTGAAAATGCTGCAGCTGCCCTGGCAGAGGAATCAGAAGGTTCAAGAATATGCCAGAATGAGTCCATTACGTGAGGCCCAGAGGACATTCCCATTCACCAAAGCCATCAGGTAAGAAGGGCACCAATGTCACTAAGTTCAATGAGCCTTCTCTGCAGACCAGGACTGAGCATGGTAAAAGCCACAAAGACCAGTGGGCTACTAAATAATAGAAGTCAGCTGGGCAGCACTTTAACAAAGGTCAAGGGACAATTACAGGCATACCTCATTTTACTGTGCTTCGCTTTATTGCACTTCGCAGATACTGCATTTTTTTTTTTTACAAATTGACTGTTTGTGGCAACCCTACATCAACCAAATGTATTGGCGCCATTTTCCCAAAAGCATTTGCTCACTTTGTGTCTCTGTGTCACATTCGTAAATCTTGCAAGATTTCATTATTATATATGTTACGGTAATCTACTATGTTCAGTGATTGTGACTTGCTGAAAGCTCAGATGATGGTTAGCATTTTTTAGCGATAAAGTATTTTTTAACTAAGTTATGACTTTTTAAAGACATACGCTATTACACACTTAATAGACTACGGTATAGTATAACTTTTTTTTTTTTTTTTTAAGAGATTATAAGAAGGCAGAGAGGCAGGCAGAGGGAGAGGGGGAAGCAGGCTCCCAGCCGAGCGGAGAGCCCGATGTGGGGCTCGATCCCAGGACCCCGAGATCATGACCTGAGCCGAAGGCAGAGGCTTAACCCACTGAGCCACCCAGGTGCCCCGGTATAGTATAACTTTTATATGCGCTGGAAAACCAGAAAATTCACCTGACTTGCTTTATCAAGGTATTCGTTCTGACTACAGTGGTCTGGAACCTAACCTACAATTATCCCCAAGGTATGCCTCTAACAGACAACTTCTAGCATAGGTAACTCAATCCTAAGTGAACTTCTATTTTAACCAAATCTTTAGATTCCTCATCAAAATGATCGTGACAGTTTATGACTATCTCTGTGACCTAGCATCAGGCTCAACTTCAATGTAAGCTTTTTACATACATTCCTAGCTCTAGAGAATTTTAAGATGATAATCAGACATTAATTGGGAGAAAAGAAATGCAAGTGGGAGTAGGTGGCACAGAGAGCAGGATGAAAAGAAGGAAGACTTTTGGAACTGGTACACTTTAATAAGGAAGTTCCACCCCTTTCCACTTACTTCTTACAGGTTTTTATCTTCTCTTCCAAACCAAACCAAGTTACTGAAAATGTATTTTAGTTCTTGGGACGGAAATTTACCTGTTCTGTTTTTCCCTTTCCCAACAGAGACAACTCCCTAAGGACCCAAAAAGTATATATACACATTCAAATACAAAGAAAACATGCATTCAATTGTTTTACATTTTCATAACATTTTAACATTTAATAGAAACTATATACAATAATTTTTTATTGTATCTTACATAAGATAGCCACTACAGAAATTTACATAGGTTAGAAGCAAGATGGATGATTAAAGAGGCCCAGTCCTGTGGGCTATTCTCAGACTATAGGTCAGAGTTCCGTGGAGGAAGGAGGGGTTCAGATTACCACTCAGGTGAGAGGTGAAGAAAGGCTAAAACACAGGCCTTTAGATAGAGACAATCAGACACTGGGTTCCATTAATAACCCAAGGGTACACATCTCCTACCTAAACACCTACGTGTACTTGTGCCTGGACCTGGGAATTCCCATTACAAAGACGTCTCTCCCCTTCAGCACAATCCCAAATACTCTCTCAATCCCAGCAGCTCTCACAGGAATCACCTATCCCTCTCTTCCTTGCACAAAGTGGGAAGACACTACTGGTCGCTCCCGAACAAATTTGGTTTATGTTTGACTACAGCACTCAATAACCCAGAGGAAAAACAACGCCGTAGTCTGAGTTGTCCTTCAGTGAGAGACAGTCATAAATACTTGCTTAAAGAATGGAAAATTCAAATCCATCAAAGTCAAATAAATGGTTCCCCAAACAAATTATCAACTGACAGAAGAAGGTTCTGGCTTCCCATTTGTAGTAGCCACTCCGCTCTGAGGCAGTGGTGCAGAGGCTTTCTCAGAATTTCGAGACCCCTGTGATCTGCACCCATCTCCAGCCATCTGCATCTGGCCCTGTTAACAGAAAGTCACTTTGGTTACAAATCCATTCATTATGGTCTGAAACATGAATCTGACTTATCAAGATAATGACAGGAGAAATACAGGAATGCAGAGAGGTTGTTCTTCTCCATTCTGAACTACCTCTGACCCTTGGAGTCAGCAGCCATGACACGTAGCATTCCTGAGGCCCTCCCAGTGGGAGGGAGAACTACGGGTTGTTTCTTCCAATGAAACAGCCATTCTCTGCTGAGGTTCCAGAACAGCCAGCAGATCACAGGAAGACAGTCCTGTGGGCCTCTGCTTGAAACCAACAGCTATAGTACAACTGCTAGTCTTCAGTCAGGGCCACCGGTACCCCACCCAAGGCTCAAAGAAAGAAGCCAAATCACATTACTTGTCCTTATACTATGATGAAAACAATTCCAGTGCTGAACTCTCCCTTTAAAAAGAACCATTTGTGATTTATGTAGATTTCTTGTCTTAACCTCTTCTAGTTAACTAAAGAAACATGCGTCCTGCGCTCTGAGCTTCTGGGACTATGGTGCTCTCTTTAAGGGCCCATTTAGAGAACTGCCATCTGGGGCCCCTGTATAGTCTACTTGTGATGACAACCCCACTCACTGGGAGTACATGCTAGCCATAGCCAGCAGGGAGACCTGTGCCTGGATGGGGTGGTCCTTCACTTGCCAGAATATCCACTGGGCCTTCGGCAATTTCTTTGACTGAATGATCTTCAAGGGTTAGTGAAGGATCAAAAAGTAAGGGTGAAGGAGGGCACTGCATACCGTCACCCACAACATCCAAGTCCTAGGAAAAGAAAGAGAAAAGCCTATCAGTAAAACCAAGGGAACCAATAAGCTGAAGCTGGCATATTTTTCAACAAACCTCAAAGCAATTTTCCCGTATTTCCCTCACCCCCTTGCCTACCTTTAATAAAAAAAAAGATTTTTCCCAACCTTTAATAAAAAAATAGATTTTTCCCAGAATGTCCAACAAATGGGATAAGATCCAAAAGCTCTAAAAACTTTTGCTTGCTGCTGAGTATAAAGCACAGGCCACTTATATTAGCTTAAAAAAAAAAAAGTATTTTCAAATAGAAAAATTCAGAGACAAAAAGTAGAATAGTAGCTACCAGCGGCTGGAGAGAGAGGGGAAGCAGGAGTTATAGTTCAATGGGTACAGAGTCTCGGGGCTGATAGAAAAGTTCTAGAGATGGACAATGGTGACAGCTGCTCAATACTGTGAATGTACTTAATACCACGAACTGTACACATAAAAATGGTTAAAACAGTAAATTTCATGTTCGAATATTTAAGTGTATTCCTTCTAAGACTAACTGTAGTCACCATCTAAGTTCACCAGTGGTGAATCTAATATGGACAATCAGCATAATCACAAACTAAAATAAAATATTGCTTTAACACATTGGACAACATGCAGGGTGCCTGGCTGACTCTGTCCGTAGAGCATGAGACTCTTGATTTCAGGGTTTTAAGTTCAAGCCCCATGATGAGCACAGAGCTTACTTAAAAAAAAAGACAACTGGACAATATGAGATTGCTTGATTAATGTCCTAACAGTCACAGTGAGCTAAGAAGTGCGATTTGGATTAAGTACCTATCCCCACCCAGAAATCTCTAATTCTTAAACAAAACATACTTTGATTGCTCTTTTTAAAAAGGGGGGCAGGGCACCTGGGTGGATCAGCTGGTTAAGCATCTGCCCTCTGCTCAGGTCATGATCTTGAGGTCCTGGGATGGAGCCCCATGTCAGGCTCCCTGCTCCGTAGGGAGTCTGCTTCTCCATCTGCCCCTCCCCCTGCACTCCTGCTCTCCCCCCTCTCCCCCCCTCTTTCCTCTCTCTCAAATAAAACCTTTTTAAAAAAAAGAGAAAAATAGAAAAAGAAAGAAAATCATATTCCATAAACTGTATTCTTCCAATTGAAGGAGCAATTCCCACTGGGATGCTGAATGGCTAACAGACCACAGAAACACATTACTCTTGGCTCCTGTTTGAAACCAACAGCTACAGCAAACCACTGGTCTTGATTCAGGGCCAAAAGCATTGCAAAGCCACAATGTGTCAAACTAACTTTCATGCTACCAGGAGTCTACTGCAAAACTCCCTTCTCAAGAGTGAAAATTACCAAGGGCTTCTACTCCCTATGCCCAATCCACTTTAGAGGCTGTTTCCAGTAATCTAGCTTTACAACAGACTTAGTTCTATGCTTTCAAATTAAGTCTAAGCATTTGAAACCCTTTCTTTGGTGTGCTAATCACCAAATTAAGTATCACACTTCACTATAATTAAGGTAAAGGATATTAATTAAAGAATGTACAACACTTAAGCCTGCTCAATTTAAGCAGAATTCAGAAAAAGATATGGTCAGCTACCTAACATCGATTTATCTATGTATCTATTTATTTATTTATTTATTACGAGTGCTGCGTGGGGGGAGGGGAAGACAGAGAGAATCTTCGAGCCGGACTCTCACAACCCATGAGATCATGACCTGAGCCAAAACCAAGAGTCCCACACTAAACTGACAGAGCCACACAGGTGCCCCTAGAAACTTCTGTACTATCCACAGAAAACAGTATTCTCACGTGGTTAAGCCTATAAACTGTTTTCTCCAATTTTTTTACTGTGCACAATCATACAAATAATTAACTTGGCGTTTAAAAGAACCCATTTAGGGATGCCTGGGGGGCTCAGTAGGTTAACCCTGCCTGGGATGGAACCCCCAGTCGGCCTCCTTGCTCAGCAGGGAGCCTGCTTCTCCCTCTGCCTGCTGCTCCCCCTGCCTGTGCGTGCTCTTGCACTCTCTCTGGCAAAAAAAAAAAAAAAAAAAAAAGAATAAATGAAAATAAAAGAACCCATGAGGCATAAGGTTTCCAAGTATCAAGATGACAATGGTATGGAAATGGTTTCTGAAGAAAATAGATAGTCAAAAGGCTTTTCTCACATATTCATTTTGTCTGTTACAAGAATTAAAATTGGGGAAAGGAACCTAAAACAAGAAGAGAGGATGAGCAGAAATGCCTATCACAACAGGAATATTTAGAAACATAAGTCCATCAGGACATAAAGACAGAATTCACATCTTGTTCTAATCTCAAAAATCACACACAAGAAGTAATAAGATTATGGTGTTAGGTTGTTACTTGCTGAACATCCTTGGATCGAAGCACAGTAAACAGGCAAGTATAATATCCAGAAGGAAAGACTGAATTTTAACCTGTATTAATATCTAACACCTGGTCCTCCCACAGGTAAAATTACCAGAAGTTATTAGCAAGTTATAGAAAGAAATTAAGAAATCATTTTTTCCCCAGGAAAATTATACATTAATAAATATATCCAGAATTTACAGGAGGACAAAATTTCTTTTCTAAAACTGGATTTTGTTTCAACATTTTCTGGAGAATTTTTACTTCAAAGATTAAGAATAAAACTATACTTATAATGACCAATATGATTTATCAAAAGTATATTAACATGAACATAATAGATGATCGAGTACAAATGATTATCATTTTAAACCTCTAACATCAAAGGTCCATCTTAAAAACCCACTGGAATCCCAAAAATAAGGTTACTTCTCACATTCTTTTGAAAAAAAAAAAAAAAAAAATCCAAGCAATAAGAATAGATTTGACAATGTTTTTAAATATTTTTTTTTAAGATTTTATTTATTTATTTGTCAGAGAGAGAGAGAGAGATCACAAGCAGGCAGAGAGGCAGGCAAAGGCAGAGGGAGAAGCAGGCTCCCTGCCGAGCAAGGAGCCCGATGTGGGACTCGATCCCAGGACCCTGGGATCATAACCCGAGCCGAAGGCAGCCGCTTAACCAACTGAGCCACCAGGCATCCCTGTTTTTAAGTATTTTTAAAGATTTTATTTATCTGAGAAAGAGAGAGAGCACGAGCGCACACAAGCGGAAGGGGCAGAGAGAGAAAAAAGGCCAAAGAGAGACTCCCCACTGAGTGCAGAGCCCTGAAGCGAGGCTGGATCCCAGGACAGAGATCATGACCTAAGCCAAAACCAAGTCAGACCCTTAACTGACTGAACCACCAGGTGCCCCTAAATATTTTTAAAATTAAGATTCCTTAAATGTCAGTTTCACATATAATCACAAATCTTATAATCTCTAATATTTTGTGTAAAAATTCTCCAAAAAGCAATACTAATATGGCAAACATAGGTGAAAGGGGAAAAGCAAAAAAGTCAAAACAGAAATAGCTCTAAGAAACTAATTATCAGGTGAAATAAAAATTACTACCCTAATACATCTACATGAAATACATGTGCTAGTTTTTACGTATGTACATTATTATCTGAAAGGAATGTGGTGATGCAGTGCTTATTAGGTTAATTTTTAGACCTTATAAAGTTGCTCAAGTCACTAAGTTAAAAAACAAAAAAAGATAGCACCTCTGCATTTTCTTCACGTTTAAAATGAAGGGAAATGGACAAAACTCTGTCCTTATCAACAAATGGCTATCTGTTCATTTATGCTCTTCAACATAATCTCACTGGGAAATACTTGGGAAGTACCGAAGTATATAATAAGGTCCCTTTCTAGTTTTCATATTCTGTGAAATCTTTGTCAAAGAAATTTTTTAAAAAGCAATTATAATCAGGATTATAAAAATTGTAACATTTTAAATGAAACAATAAAAAAAGTTTAATAAGCCTATAGATTATATATAACCAAAAGGGGGAGGGGATTATGAAAAAAAAAAATAGAACCAGTTTATTCTTAATACCACCTTTCTTTTTCAGATATTACCCTGTCCTGGGTAATTAGCAAGCAATACCCCTGAAGCCACCCAAACTTTGCTTCTACCGTTAACAAATAATCTTGCAACCTATATTCAATTTTCCATTTAATTTGTTACATTAAACATGTCATGGTTATATTCAACACACCTTTATTATAAAATTCAGACTTATCTTCAGAACAAATAATGAAGACCTTTATCCAGAACACTAAATATTAAGTAAAGTGCTAAGACAGAGATGGTATGTCAACTGACCCCTGAGTCTGATACTAGGGTAGTGCTAACTAGGGGAACAAATAAAATCAGAGATGGGTTTACGGGTTGGGACCAATTGAGGAACAAACTTAAAAAAGTAGTGTACATAGTTAGAAGGCTGTAAATAATTAAAAAGAGATCACTGTTGTTCTAGTTCATTCACAACAGAATCTACAATAACACATCAAAAATAAAAGCCAGCAGCCAGAGCTAGGTTAAGAGTCGTTTCCTGGGGTGCGTATTAACCTGAAAATGAAATCTTTACTACTACAGAGCAAACACACAAGCTTAAAACTGTCAAGAGCAGATATGAGAATTCATTTGTATTATTAAGATTCTAGTGAATCGGGGCGCCTGGGTGGCTCAGTGGGTTAATCCTCTGCCTTCGGCTCAGGTCATGATCTCAGGGTCCTGGGATCGAGCCCCGCATCGGGCTCTCTGCTCAGCGGGGAGCCTGCTTCCCCTCCTCTCTCTCTGTCTGCCTCTCTGCCTACTTGTGATCTTTCTCTCTGTCAAATAAATAAATAAAATCTTAAAAAAAAAAAAAAAAAAGATTCTAGTGAATCACTCACCTTGTGACCTTGTGGATGGGTACCAAGTTTCCTGGCTATACCAAATCCAACCATAATCTTGACTTTCCAGCTTCCCATAGTTTACAATTTAATTCCTTACCATTCCCTCAGAAAAAGAAAAACTGCCAATTTAACGGTCCCTAAATTAATATGTTAACATACAAATACAACCATACATGTAGCATTTCAAAAACTTTATCAAGTCTCCTGGCCACAAAAGACTAACGTAGTCTCACCATTAATAAATAAGGCCTTGCCTCAAGGGCCAACCAGAGCAGAGCTTCTCTAACTTACATCACTGAACTCCAGAGGTAAACTCTCAGTGGGCTGAAGCTCGGCAGCACTCAAGTACAGATCCATGGGGCCGGCTTCCAGATCGTCTGGCACAGACAGTACCTGCTCGGGCTTATACATCTGAGGAGGCAACTGGAAATGCAGTGGGCAGCAGGGATCCTCAGAGAGGCTTACAGGAACTGGCTTGTTGCAGGGTACCTCTTCAGACCCCTGGCAGCATTTGAAGAGAACCTGATTCGTGTCCTGACAAATATCTGTAGAAAAATGGTCAAGGGAAATAAAATGGATCTACTGGAGGCACAAAATACTAGTGTTGTCTGCCATGTAAAATTTAAGATCTGCATTGGACAAGACAACTGGTTACATGTGAAACAGAATCAAACATAGTTAACAATTTTTTTAAAGTTCTTCTCAAAGTGTCATTCACAAGCATCCAATTTTAGCTATACCTATTCAGAAGAAACGTGCTATAGCAAAGGCAAATAGCTTGCAGAAATGCTACCAAGGCCTCCCAAGAGTCAAGAGATACAGTGTTGTTTCTGCTCTGTTAAGCACGCTGGCAAAAAAAAATTGCACAAACTTCTTGAATCTTGTTTCCAAAATGTTTACATGGTATGTTTAAAGCAGCAGGGAACTGGGGAAAATAGAAGCTCTAGTAATAGACAAAAAATAAAAATAAATTTCCATGCCCCCTTGCTTTTTTGGGGGGATAGTGGTGTTAGTGCTGGGGAATTCTGTCATGGTCCCAAAGAGAAAGGAAAGAAGATAATTTTGCTTATGAGGTCCCATGGAAAGGAAGTACCCCAGGAACACTCCAGGAGCACTAACAACTTCTACAGAAAAGGGCAAGTTTCCAAGTTGGCAAAGCTGCTCTATAGAATGAATCAAAATTAAACTGATTAGATAAAACAAAATTTAGTTCAAGTTACTCTCTCTGTGAAATGTTTTATTCAAGTGATAACCATTTCCTGAAATCTTAACTACATGGTTTTCCCCCTAGATTAACAGACAACTGTTATTTCAAATGTGGGCTTATTTTTCAATCAGAAAGCATAATTTTCTATAAACTAATTGTACCCAGGATTATAGAATTATGGGTAAACTTTCCTCCCAAATTTTAAGGTAATTTCTAAAAATTAAAAAGTCTAGCATATATCTTATTTTTAAACCAAATAAAACTTCTTGAATAAAGCCATTTGTTTCAATCAATTCTTAGAAACTGCTAAACGCTTAAGGCAGGGTTTCACAACGGTAGTAGTACTACTGACATTATTGGCCGTCCTGTGCATTGTAGGATGCTTAGCAGCATTCCTGGCCTCTACCCACTAGATGTCAGTAGCACTCTCATCCCTAAATTATAACAAAACTGTCTCCACACATCACCAAATGGGGATAAAATGGTCCCCAGTTGAGAACCACTTCTCTAAAGGAAAGTAAACAGTACAAAGTAAACAATATTTATTAAATGAAAATGAACAATCAAATGAATAAACACATGAATCTAACAGGAACAACCGGATTTGCATTCTCTATGTGCTTAAGAAAAGCTAAAGTCTCCGATGTGCTTAAAAAGCCCAATCGTATTAAATTATTAATAGTTAAAATCAATCCACTAAATGAAATGTTTTAATCAGAACTTTTTTCATGGAATTCAAAGGACTTTCACAAGTCTCTTATTTAATACAATATCCTGGAAAAACCCTCCCCCATCCTCCTCCACCCCCTTTCCTTTCCAATGGGGACAAGAGAGACAAAGAGAAGGGAAGGTTGACCTACAACTAGAGTCTGGGTCCTTCACTTTCAGTCCAGTGCTGTCTCCATTAGACCAGTGTAAAGAGTTAACAGGTCACCAATGGCAGTCGCATCTTTCTCTGGGATAAGGACTTAAGGAAGGGTAAGTGACTTAAGCAACTATGGAGTGGAGAGGAAAAAAGCATAAAACAAAAGAAATCATACTTCCCTTCTCTTTACAAATACATTTCATTTTCAACTTTGCTTTTTAAAATATCTACTATTTGAGTATAATACCATAAGTCTAAAATATTCCTCAATATCTATAAATTGAGTTTTTCTGACTTATAAAGTAATTCAAGCTCACTGAAGAAAACCTGAAAAGTACAAGGCAGAGGAATAAAGGGCTTTCATAACCCCACCAACAAAAAGTAGTCAATTTCTGTTAATTCCCCTCCCAGTATTTGATTATATGTAATTCCATATCCCATTTTTGTCACAATCATTTTCCTGTCATTCATAAATTTTGTTAAATCTAATACTTACTGCCTAAACATATTCCATATAATGTTACATCATAATTTTCTTCTCTATACCCCATTTCTGAAAATTTAAAGCCTGTCTCCAGTTGAAGGAATTTTACGTAAACATATCAGTCTACATTTGATTATCTCCTTAAAGTAAATTCCAAGGTAACATTATTGTATCAAACAATACTGGCAAGCTGCTCTCTAAAAAGCTTGTACCACTTGATCTTCCCACTGGCAGTATTTAGGACTCAGTCACCACAACCTCACCAACTTGAAATTCACTCATTCATTAAATACATATATACAAGTATCAAATCCATAGACTAAAAATTTCATTTCCTGTTTCACTTATATACAGTGAAGATAAACACTTTCAACACTGAGCCACCCTTTGCCCAATTATGTTTTGAGCATTTATCTTTAGTTTTTAATTACCTTGCACAAGTAATTTGGATAGTAAGGACAGTAATTCTTTATCAGATATTTCCTATACTAGTTAATAAACTGGTAAAAAATTCAATAAACAGAAAAAAATTTTTTCCTCTCAGAAGACCAAGAGAAGATTCTTCTTCTTTTCCTATTAAAGAAGATAGATTTCATTTCCAAATATTTTATATCTCTTGCCAGGCAAATGAAATCCAGCAAGATTTAAGCCTTTCAGATAATAAAGATCATCATACTTAGCGAGTGCTTTTACTGTGAAATTAACTTTCTTGATATCCATAATAAGGATGCACTTTCACAATCCAATAAACTCAAAAAGTCTTACAACCTGATAGTAAATGTGGTCTCATAGCAGAATCAAGAGATGCTATGATGGTTCAAAGGCAAACAAACTGGGAGGGTAGGGAGTGGAATCATTCTATTTTTGGAAATAGTAAGTTTTCAATTTGAATGAAGTTTAAAATATACAAATTAGGGCCCTGACCACACAAAACGATACTTCTCAAAGACAAGTCACAGGTCAGAACCTACTGTTTTTTTGGTGGAAAACCTGTATTAATTATGTGTGTGTGAGAGAGATAACTGGATTTAACACTATTCTATTTCCAGTGAAAAAGTTCTATCACGGATCTCTGTATTTTGGAATCCCAAAAATAATCTACTATAAATAAATGTTAGCCGACCGTTATCTCCAATGACTTAGATGTTTCTTTCTAATGAATTGACCATTACATTTCCAAAGTTCTGAAATGGCCAACAGACCATAGAAAGACATTTCTTTAGGCTCCTGCTTGAAACCAACAGCTTCAGCAAACTGCTGGCCTTGATTCAGGGCCAAACAAAAACGAAGCCTTCAATTAAGCAAACTACCAGAGATTCCCACCAGCCTTTAGTCTAGCTAGCAAACCGAACTAAATAAAAAAGATACGGGTAAGGCAGTGTCTGGTCATTGGAAGAGACTGATTGGAACAACGAACATCATCCACAAAGGCCAAGCACCTCTGACTGGAACGAGTCGTGTGAGCCTACAATGGAGAAAATAGGTAAACAAATAAACCGTCAAAAGAAAATACAACCAACTAGGGCATCTGGGTGGCTCAGTTTGCATCCAGCTCTTGGTTTCGGCTCTGGTCATGATTTCATGGGTTGAGAGATCGAGCCCATGTTGGGCTTCCTGCTCAGATGGGAATCTGCTTAAAGATTCTCTCCCTCTGCCCCCACCCCACTCACATGCAGAGAGAGAGAGAGAGAGAGAGAGAGAGAGAGAGACTCTCTCTAAAATAAATAAATCTTGAAAGAAAGAAAGAAAGCAAACAACGAATTATCTATGAGAATAGTTACTTATAACATATAAGAAAGGTATGTCCTTAAAGGCTAAAAAACTCAACATTTGACAACCTCAAGATCAAGAGTCTCTGGACTCAAGTGCTCTTTTCGATTTACCCCACGTCCAATTAAATCAGATCTCAGAGCCAAGACAGTACAGTGTTTTGACTATTACCCTAACTTTGTAAACAAAGCAAATACATACCCCTTAGAGGTATAAACACAAATTACCTGTTGGGCAGCACCATCTGTGGCCAGCATTCTGCGTTCCTTCAGCTGCCTATGTAATAAGGCTTCCACTCCATAACGCTGACGATACCGCCGAAGACACTTTAGACGCTTTAAGTTCTCTCGTTCTTTGGCCAAAAGTCCCTCTGGGCCAGTCAGGAGACTACTACCTGGTAAGTCACAATAGTCAAGATGTTTTGTGCCAAGCAACCAATAAAGGATGGCTGCTCCAAATTAACAAGAAATAAACAGGGTAAACTTTGGCCATAAGATACCTACTTTCAAAAGCAAATTCTTACTTCACTCCAGGTACCAGATAGATAAATCTAACCACTACCAAATTCACATTGTGAACCCACAAACAGCTGGTTGGGACTAGCATAAAACTTGCCTAGAGCTTCATGTTCCACTTTGCGATTATGTAAATAACGTCGCTTCTTCTCTTTGAGCAGATGCTGAAGTCGTTTAAACTGATCGATGTACAAAGACTGCAAACGAATTAGCTTCTCACGCATAATCAGGGCAACTTCTTCTGCTGTGTAGACCCCAGCATGTCTGGGGAATAAAACAGAATTCAGCAAAGAATAAGAAAACACAATATTAAACCCAAGCTTAAAAGGAGAAAAGGGTAGAGACGAGACTTCAGTTTGTTATTTAACAGGAAGTCAGCACTGAGACCATCACCTTATTAAACATGAATGTTTTCACACACAGCATTCAAGTTATTAAAAAACAAATAATAAAGATAATCCCTAAGCATTGTACTAATGTATGATCTCACAATATGAGGAAGGGGAGAGGTTTCATTATTTTTCCCAGTTATCCGCAGTTAAGGAATGACGATTTGGAACATGCAAAATTTTTATTAATCCACAATCTTATTCCATTTCATTATTTAGTCACTTACCAGTCAGGACAGCTTAAAAGTATTCAATTTAGTAACATTACTATCTTATTATAGTTTAATCGAGATATAAAAAATAATAATTTTAATTTCTAATTTAAAATACATTCCTATATTGGAATTTACATGAGCCCTCAAAACACTGGTCCACAGTGGCTATTCACCGTCCCCAGCTCATTTTCTTGACAAATTTCTCAAAATACAGCACCCTGGGGTAGCCCCTAATTGCCAAAGATCTAGATCCACACCAACTTTACTAAGCCTGGCCACCAATTATAAATAGAATTTTTTTAAAAGTTATTCTAGTGATTATGATGAGGTCACATAAGCAACTGAGTTAGAGAAGCAATTTAATTGAAGACTTTCCTGATTCTGACTTAAGTCTAAATGAAAAGATTAGCTGCAAATTTAAGAGATTTTTGGTTCCATTAGCCTTGTATGATCATTACATAACCAGGAAGAGAAAATTAGATATATATTTGACTTCCTGTTTTCATATTTTGACTGAGTAAAAATTATGTCCCTTATTTAAAAAAATACATACAAATTACATACTCAAACTAATTTTAAATCCAAAAATTACACCTTCTTAAAAAATTAGGGGTGCCTGGGTGGCTCAGTGGGTTAAGCCTCTGCCTTCGGCTCAGGTCATGATCTCAGGGTCCTGGGATCAAGCCCCGAATCCGGGGAGCCTGCTTTCCCCTCTCTCTCTGCCTACTTGTGATCTCTATCAAATAAATAAAATCTTAAAAAAAAAAAAAATTAGCTGTTAAGCCATTAAAACGCACAGAATAAATAGAATTATTAACTTCAGGACTGAAAGCAAGTAATCTCTGCCCAAAATTTTTCTCGAATATAAATGGAACACAATACTACCTGTGCGTAAGTACAGTTACAAAGTACTCTGAAGTAAAAATAACAAATTAAGAACCAAAACATGATGAATAAAAACAAATTATACAAATGACAACATCTAAGACTATCAAAAAATTGTGAAAAGGTTTTAAAAACATCTGAAGTCTAAATAAGATGACTAGTTTGCATCTTCAGGAAAATAGGTCTGTTGCATTAGTATGTCTGCAAACCTAAAATACTGAGGCCTTAACCTAATATCGATTTTGTTAAAATGAAATTAATTTCATTGTACCCTGTCAGAAGAGAATTTAACCAATAGTCTAGGGACTAGAATTTATAAATGGAAAGCCACTATAATTAGAATTTACTACAAATCACTGGAGGGAGTGGGGGAGTGGGTCATTTATTTAAAGATGGATGTTCCAGACACTCACAGCTAGTTACTAAAATCATGTACCAACTTCCCTTACTCTGATATTCACAAATTTAAGTCAGGGTTTTATTATCTGAATTCATCTTCAAGAAAGAGGGAGCCACCTTATATTCTATTAAATAATGTCTCTTAAGAAAGAATATTCCCTCAAATTTTTTTTAATAACAATGAAGACCCAATAACCTGAAATGACCTTTACCAAAACTAGTTCTGAATACCTGTAGAATGTCATATGGTAAAAATTACTTTTCAAAAAAGGAAAGATTTAACAATTAGTCTTAAGCTAAAACTTCACCAATGCAGGATGTTGTTGTAAATGAACTCTTCAGGTTCCTTTTTACAAAGCAATTAAGTAAATGGTTACTTTGAGGAAAATCACATAGACATACCTACAAGGGGGGGAAGAAACTATACCAATATTAATTCTAGTTAGGATAAAATCTCTAATGACATCATCATAAACAATACAAAAAGCACCCTTCTGAAAAAGCAAGTGAAGAAGACATATACTGTTGTTAATGATTCAAAAAATGGTCCTAGTGACAACAAAACACCGATACCAGAGAGGAAATTAAAAGAATTTCATTAAATAAAAAGACTTTTATTAAATTTAAGACAGTAATATGTAACCATATTAACAAATTTAGTATTAAAAGACATTTAACAACTCTACCAACATCCCTAAAAATGCAAATGTTTTAGGAGGCCGAAATTTTTTTTGGATAATCTCATAGGGGAATTAAGGGAAGCCTTATACTTAGTTGCCTACTTCATTTCCCTCTTTCAATATTTCTTTAGGAGAAACTGACATCAAGTACGTAGTCCTTTTAACATTTATACATCTCATAAAATTAAATGGTATTTTTAAGTTACACTAGCATAAATATGTCTCCTAGAGACTGATCCACTCTGAATTACTACTGACAAAATCAAGTTTCTGGACCTTCAAAGTTGAGTTATTTACCACACCAAAGGACAGTCACTTTGTGACTGTACAGAGCATATACCTCTTCAAAGCATCAAGTCTGGAATTTCCAGAAGCACAATGGGAAAAAAAATGTTTGGTATAAAGTCACTGCTGTGAGAGAATCCTGCCCTATAACGAATATTCCTTTTCAAACTACTTAGATGAGACTTTCCAAACAAGTACTTCCTGAAGAGCTGACTATACTGACATTACTCAAGAAAAATAGATGAAATTATTCTACTTAGAAAACGTAAACCTAAATGACTTTTTATAAAGAGACTAGAAATTCATTATCCCTCATACTATTTACTTCTATGCAGACTGTCAATGGAATTAAGAGACAGTACTCAGAAAGAATGAAGAAAACAAAAAAAGAAAAAAATTAAACTAAACCCAAACCATGAGACAGAAATATGAGACTGTGAGTGGCAATGTTTTTTTCCTACAACTCCTTAGGTGATCATGAGCTATGTAAAGAGCAGGACCTTAGTTAAGATATAATTAGCCTCATTACTCACTTCTGGGTTTCTAAATCAGTTTCTCTTTCTTAGGCATGAAACGAAAGGAAATTCTTGAACATCTTTTTATTTTTCTACTAGGAAAAAAGAAAACCTCATAAAATGTAACTTTGCAAAAAAAAAAGTCGTTATTCAAATACAATGACATAGGGGGTATAGCTCAGTGGTAGAGCATTTGACTGCAAATACAATCACATTACTGTTCCTGAGATTTAAGACAGGAATCCATTTAAATCAATTTCCTCTTTTCTAACTGACCTAAGCATTTCTCAACCAATCTCCCATTATGTCCAAGAAATTTCCTATTTTCTCCCCTATACTTTTTCATGTGTAGAATTTGATATCCAAAATTTTTCCAAATTACACGGCTTCCAAAAAAGAATGAAATCTTGCCCCGCAGCAAGATAGTGATGAACCAGGACACTTTAAAATACAGAAGCTATTAAGGTTCACAAATAGCTAAACTCCTTCACCCCTCCTAGGTTATTTATCTATTAATAGCATGCATTACTGTAGTCCACATTCTAACTACAAAAAAAATTTTAAAGCCTTATGTGGAGTTACAACTTACTTTAGGGGATCTTCTTGATCACTGTCTATGCTATCAGCTTCACTGTCAGGGTCACCTCTCCATGTCTGATCCACAGTAATGGGTTCCTGCTCCCCATCACTCCAGCTGTCTTCATCTGAGGCAAGGAAGGGAGAGCAGCCATTAAGATTTCCCACCTCTGTCACTCCACCACACAAAACTAGATTACTTAACACATCAACCCAAACATTAACATTTAAGAAAATTAAACAAACAAAAACCCCAACAACTTAGTACAAAGGCACTGGCAAATAAAATTGGCTTGAAAAAATACAACCCAGGTAAGGTTACTTAAAACATAAATAAGGTAACTGTGCCCTCAAAAGGACAGAAAGGTCAACTCAAAATTATTCTTGCTTCCTGAAATTACCTTGCCTAACAAAGACAAACATAAAAACAGCAATGAAGGAAACAGTCATAAATTCAAGACAGTAAACCCAAGCACACACTACTTCAAACCGAAAAGAACTGGTGAACATAGCAATCCTGGAATTCTCAACAAATTGTCAATGAATTACAATATTATTCTATAATCATGTGCCATGTATGTTCAAGGCACTGTGCTAAACCAAAATAAGTTCTTTAACTTACTTTTTCCTTTTTCATTCTAGGAGAAAAGATCCTTACCCAGAATTCGGCTGGCTTCACTGCGGCTACCTTCTGGAGTCTGAGACCCCAGCTCTGTCTTAGCATAAGAGCTTAGCTGGCACAAGAGTGTTTCACCTACAGGCCCTGGATTGGTCTTCTTCATTTGAGCATGAAGTGCCAGGGCATTCCTGCGGGCATGTTCAGCACAGAAAGACACCCTAAGGAGACAAAATATTAACATTTTATACTCATGTCCCTTCTTGAAAGAGTTCAATCATTTTCACAGTCACTAGTCTTTAGATCATTTTTAGGAAATTAAAATAACTATTATCTTCATTTATTAGTTAAAAACGCCAGTAAGGCAGAGTAATTAAACTGGCCCAAGGTCAACTCATTTGGTCTTACTAAGGGGAAATGCAGGTAGCATAATCATCATCCAACAAAACATCCCAACTATAAAAATGCTGACATCATCTTAGAACAAATCAAAAAGATCCACTTTCATCTCTCAAAATTGTTTCTGGAACTCTACATTTTACTTGAGTATCTATCCACTGTAGGTAATAAGATGTGAGGCACAATTTTAAATCCAAAATATACATGTAGAATTAACTAGCCAAGTTATGTTTCTGCGTGAATACTTTTGCTTATATGATGAAAGCTATGAAGCCTTTCCCAGAAGAGTAATACACATAGACACAACTTAACAAGGTTCAAAGGGCCAGGGACCCCAGGGTTAAGAATAATCTAGAATGTCCCCTTATTTTATAGACAAGGGAAAAGGTCTAAAGAAATTGAGTGGCCCAACTGGAAGTGGCCTCTTTGCAGTTTTCAACGGTTTTTTTTTTCTCCTCAAGGATGTATCCATAACCGCAATTTTACAAAAACTCCAGCTATTCACAAGGCCACAATACACCACATCCCCCTCTCGTTTTAAAACTTAAAGTACAAAGGACATAGGTTATCTATACATATATACCCATCTTTCTTCTCAGGCTTTGGAGCAGCACTGGGACATCTTTTTCCATTCTTCGTTGATATATAACTACACTGCTTGAAGGGTGCATTCTTATCTTCAAGGATATGCTTAATGCAAAACTCCTGACCCTCCAGACGAGGTTGCGAGCATGGGCGATGAGTGAATGAACAAGACAGGGGTTCCTGGGACCTGGGCACTGGGGTGATCCTCCCCCGATTGGTCGGCAAGACGTGGATGCGAATCCTGTTCATACCAAAACCTGCAGGGTCACACAAAAGATAAAAAAGCCCTTACCCTTCCCGAAAATTCCAGCTCCACGACATCCCGGCCGACCGCGGGTAGTTTCCAAAAGACTGGCAGAAGTCACGCTCCGTAACTGCCCTCCTCCCACGTCTCCCCAGGCCATCCGTAAATTTGTCTCACTTCAACTTCTCCCCCATGGACGCCCCCACCCGGACCACCGGCACGTCCTCAGTATCTCGGGCTCGCACGGCCGCCGCACGAGCACGGAACGCCCGCCCCACGCGGCGGCAGCAACGCCGCAGCGACGCGCCCGGCCTCCGCCTCCCAGCACGCAGCCTTTGTCCCGGCCCGCCTCAGAGCTCACGGCTGGGCCCTGCCCGTCCTCGGCCGCCCATGCAAGCGCCATTTTGTCCTCCGGCTCCGGGCACCGGAGAATCTGGCTTCTGGAAGCCTAAAGGAGGAAAGCAACCTCGACGCTGACTGAGACGAAGTAGCAGCTGGGAGAGGGCAGGAGGGGAGAAGCAGCAGCCTAACTGCGATAGCGAGATTAAGCACGGCCGCCATCTTACCTCTTCCGCCGCGCCGCACCGCGCCGCTAGCCCTCTGGGCGCGCCACCCGCTTCTAACTCGGCCCCGCTCCTTTCCAGGCTCCCAACCCCTGATTGGCTACTGTGCCCACGGCTGTGTGTCACCATTGGCCGAGGCCAGCTACCTATCATGTCTGGGGGGCGGGGCGCTGAGAAAAAGCGCGGCTGGGGTGGCTAAGACAACCTGTCCGTCAGTCAGCAACTCCGCCCCGGGGAGAATGAGGTTGATGGTACGCTGGCTTCGGAACTCGCTCACGCGGGCGGGCTGTCCTTCCAGCCCACGGCGTGGCTGGTTTTCAGGCTGCTTTTTGACCCCCGTGTAGACCTAGGCTGCTACTACCTCATCACCCCGACACAGCGGGTGAAAAATCAGACATACAGAGGCCAAAAGATCGCTGTACAGTTGACTCTTACTGTTTATACAGGAAAAGGCTGTAGTTTCCTTTTGTGAGTTCATTTATTGAAACATTGAGTATTTACGGAGCCTGGGGAATTACATATATAAACACTTGATTTTCAGAGTAACCCTGAAATAATAGAGGCTATTATCTCCAGTTTTACAGATAAGATAACCGAGGAACAGAATGAACCTGTCTAGTAAATGGGAGAAGGAGGTCAATTTGAACCCAGCCCTCATTCTTTATCCCTTATTGCCTCTCATATAGTATAGACCATTAGACTGAGAATAAGGAAATAAGAGTCCTCGTTTAGGCCCAGGTTCTGGAAAATCCTCTACAATTTCATGCTAAATAATGCAAGTATATAGAAATGGCAGACACAATCCCAATTTTATTATACTTTAATGATTTTTAGTTAAATCATCTTTTTTCATCTCCACCACACCTCTTGTAGAAAGGAACCAACAATTTCTCTAACCCTTCTGGATCTTTTCTGCATCCCATCCTTCCAATGCTTCTTTATGTAGGGTGAGTTTAAGAAGTTTCTCCAGCACCAATGAGCAGGTATTCACACTGCAGGTGAGCACAGAGAATCTATAATGCTCAACAACAGCAGTTTAGACACAAGAAGTGATTAAAACAAAAATGGGGGAGGGCAGTTGGAAGATATGCCATTTCCAGATTAGGTCGTCTCTAGAAGGCCCCTTCCTGAAATTCATTCATTCAACAAATATTTATTGAGTACCTAAGTGCCAGTCACCTAGGGATACAGAGAGTAGAAGAAAGAACCCTGCTCTTTCGGAGTAAACATTCTAGAGCAGTTTGGGATTGTGGGTGCAATACAAACAATATTAATAGCAACTGTGATTTATACAAATAAGCAAACACTCCAACCCTCAGAAGGGGTACAAAGAAGACATTTGTTATAAACTCTCTACAACTCAAAACTAGCTGGAGGCAATCACGTTACAGAAAATGTGAGAATCAAAATCTGCAACCAGGGGCACCTGGCTGGCTCAGTTGCTAGAGCATGCAACTCTTGATCTTGGCATCCTAAATTTGAGCCTCATATTGAGTGTAGAGATTACTTAAAAATAAAATCTTAAAAAAAACAAAAACAAAACAGGAATCCACAACCAAATGTGACATCAAAAAGGAATATTAAAACTACTATAGTGAACAATGAAGAGGCATCAGGAACTATATAGGGATGCAACAGACTTCCATTATTTAATTAGTATCTACTATAGGTCTTAGCTGAAAAAAAAATCCTCCTGATAAGCCCAAGACAGGCAAAAAAATTGCTATTTAGAACCACTCCCTTCTAAGTGGGGAAGAGAAAGGATATTATTAAAGGGTTAAGATGTTGGCAAATTCTTTATGCTGTTTAACAAAGTAGATGGCTGTTTTTAAGCCACTGAACACTTTGTTAGCTATTGAATAGGTTAAAGTGGACCTGAGACTGTTTGTAAACAGAATTTGGCAAAGATGAATTCTTGAAAGAAAGAGAATTTTTGAGACTTTGGGGTTTTGGGAGCCAATCCTAGAGAAAGGGGTTTGTGTGTGTGCACGCATGAGAGAGAGAATATGAAGACCAGACTCCTGCTTTCTGTAAGTCATCCTCATCTCAGTATGACAACTCCATCTTTGCAGCTGGTTAGGCCAAACACTGGTAATCATCTGTGACTACTCTTCCAACCTTACAGCAGATCCTACCATCTCCAACTGCAAGATATATAACTTCTCATTACCTGGTCCAAGCTGCTTTCATCTCTTACCTTAATTACTGTGAAAACCATCTTAAACACAGCAGGCCAGGGGCGACTGGGTGGCTCAGTTGGTTAAGCATCTCCCTTCTGCTCAGCTCATGATCCCAGACTCCTGGGGTCCAGCTCCCCATTGGGCTCCCTGCTCAATGGGGAGCCTGCTTCTCCCACTCCCTCTGCCCCACCCCACCCCCGCTCACGTTCTCACTTGCTCACTCTCTCTCTCAAATAAATAAAATCTTTAAAAAAAAAAAATAAACACAGCAAGCCAAATGAACACTTTAAAACCTAGGCCAGATCACGTCACTTTTCTGCTCAAAGCTTTTCAGTAGCGCATTTCACTATCTTCACAGTGGCTTACAAGGCCTTACAGTATGTAGCCTTCCATTGCCTCTCTAACCACATATCCTACTATCCTCTCCTCACTTGTGTCCATATTAGCTACACTGGCCTCCTTGCAGTTTCTCACACATACCAGCATGTTCTCACCTCAGAACCTTGCACTTGTTTCCTAGAATGAGCCCGTGTTTGTTTTTTGTTGTTTTTTGTTTTTTTTTTGAGCCCGTGTTTGTAAGAACATGGGGTAACCCAGCTATTCTCATGGCTTGCTCTCCACCTCTTTCAGATTTTTGCTGAACTGTAATTTCCTGAGTCCCTCCTTTCTGGCCATCTTATTTCCAATTTCAAGAGCCCTACTTAGCTACACACAGACACACAAAACATCTCTATCACCCTTTCTCCACTTTACATTCTCCAAAGTACTTATTATCTAATATACTAAGTTTTACTTATTTGTCTCCCCTACAACTGGAACATGTAAATTCTATAAGGGCAGGATGTTTGATATGTTTACTGCCATATTCCCATCAGTAAACAGTACATAGCACTTGATAGGCACTATTTTCTAATGAATGAATAAATTTAAGGCAGGAAAGTACCTGAAACCACTCTTCAGAAAAGGTCTATCTAGTATTCAATTTTAACTTGTTTTTACCACTGTGGTTTTTCGGTTACCTCTTTGAGTGTTATGTGAAATGAAGGGGCTGATATACCACAGTACAAAAAAAGGCAGCACAAGTAGGACACGTGACATAAACCAAATCAGTTCAGAAATAGGCCCAGAGCTAGATTGCAGTAAATACATGCCTCTTATACAGTAAATACAATCCACAGAAGACATAGAAAAGGCTTCAAACTTTCCTCAGATCATTGAATGATAGAGATCAAGCCTCTCTTATTCCACTATCAAGTGTCATGGAGACCAGGATCATATAGGCATTGACCATAAGATGAAGCCTAACTCTGTATCAAATAGTTTAACAAGTCCTATTAACGGGGATCCAGTAGCACACCACTTTTATATTGATTTATATCTCGTCTATTGCCAAGGATGACACAGTCTATAGTAAACAAAAACAAATCACTAAACTTAGGATTTTGTAATATCATCCATTCCTACATTCTTCATTTACTTCTCTTTTCTTCCATTCAAACCAAACCAGAATTCCTAAAATGTTAGCAACTTTCACAAAAGTTTCAGGAGAGGTACAGCGATCAAAAATCTTAAGTTGTCTTATTTTAGAAAATGAAACGATGACCAGAACTTTCGAGTAATTATTTTTTTCAGAAGAGTACATCATTCATTCTGTCAAATTGCTCTTTTTTCTCTTTTAGTTTTTAAACTATAGCTTCTGCTAACTTTGTTACAAGTTTGGAGTATTTTAGCATAAGAATTCTTTCTCTTTAAGTGTGTAATTTACAAGATTTACCTTGTGTGTGTGGTTTTCTTATGTTCCAGGAAAAGAGTATTTACTATCAATTTTCCCAGACACCACCAAGAATGCTGTATTGAGTGAGGGTTTTTTTTCCCCTCTGACTACATCATACTTTATACTACCAGGTTCACTGTGACAACCAAATCTTAGGTCTTTCCAATGGACTTAATTCCCACAGAATCTTGTGTAGTCAGAAAGCACACACTACTACCAAAACTAAAAACTGTAATCCTAACAGTAAAGTGACAGTCAAAGACTAATTTGAAGATTAGGACACATAAACAACAATCAGGTGAGTGTTTTATCATTAACATTTATTGATGGGATGGATAAATACAGATTGAGAAACATACTTGACAGCAAGATATCAAACTGATAGCCAGACTATAAAATGTATACAACATCCTTTTTTAAATTTTTTAAAAATGTTTTTGAATTTTTTACAAAGAGCCCTTACTGTAATGGTCACTTACATCCTATCAATCACATAACAGCAGTAGAGATCCCAGGGGTAGCATCCAGAACTGAGGTGCCCCAACGAGGACAGAGGCAACAGCAGAGTAGTATGCTGAGAAAGGACTCTTAAGAGCAATACAAAGAAAACACACAAAAATATTACCACAAAATTGTACCTGAGTGACATAGATTGGTAAAGTATTTTACTTTTTTTTTTTTCTTCTTTGCTCTTTGGTCTGATAAGAAAACGGACAGTTTCAGGTGTGCAGAGTAGGGTAAGGGAAAGGTCAGTTTCAAATCCAGAAACCTAGGCTAACACTAAGTTAGGCTGCCGCATTCTTTTCTTTGGGTGCTTAACCCAGACAGTACTTCCATCTTGTAACCAATTCCAATGTGATCTACCACTAACCAGTTAGGTCCTCAGCATTCAACTGAAGAGTTCCTGATAATCTGATGGAGACATACTTGCTCTGGCTTCAATTAGCATGCTGTCAAGCATCCCTCTCCATGCTTAACATGGCAACGGAAAACCCAAGAGTCTTTCTCTTCTTTTCATTCAACCATAAATATGCACTCATAAAGGGGAAGAGCAGACACTGCTTTTCAGTAAACATTTTCTTTCCCTCCCTTTTCCAATGCCAAGTTCATATTAAAAACTTTAGAAACATTAAAATGGAAGGGTCTCCCACTTAGAAAATAATTCTCATTCCAGACCACTCTATCAGGTAGGATTACAGTACCATGCTTGTTTCAAACTCACACCCACAGAGGGATAAAAGACAAAATAAAACTTGATAGTAGTGATACAACATGAAGATTTCTTAAATCATCAGGAGCAAACACTCAGTTAAAAGCTGGGTGTTAACAAGCAGTAACACAGGAAATCTGGGGAGGTATTAAAATCACTGAAAGCTTAGTTGGGACTGCAAAGGGCTTATTTCTCACCATGTAAAGGGTTGCATAGACTGCTTAAATTCTTCAAAACCCAAGATAATATTTGTATTCCAACTTCAAGATGTTTTAGAATATCCCTTTTCCTAGCATTAGTATCAAAATAACTCATTGACAAAAGAATAATCCTTTTAAAAAATTAATCTGTTCCCAAGTTCCCACGTTTATTGGGGAGGGGAGGACCAAAGATCTTTAAAATCCTACCATACTGGGCTAAGACCCCTCTAATTGTCTTTGTCCAGAAGCAAAGTATGAAGGGTATGCATTTTCAACATGGGGAATTAGGTAGCAGAAGCTTAAGGAAATCCAGCACTGATGTTACCATGATTTTATTTTTATATCCTAATCCATTGCTGTTTCCAACTGGAAATTTAAATTTTTTTTCTATCAACACTGGTGAAGACAATAATACAGAACTATGAAAAATGATACACTGAATCAAAACACAAAATCATTAAAAAAAAAAAAAAAGAAGCTGCGAGTCTCGGATATGGAAACACATTGATTCATGAGTGAGCAGCTTAGACTAATTCCTACATATTTTCTAAACCCAAAAAGCATAACTGATATTGCAGAATAATTTAGCCTTAAATTAATGCTTCACTAGAGTTCAGCCAACAGCAACACAGGTATCTGATTAAAAGCCCTAAGGACATTCCACAGGTGTTTGTTTTTGCCAACATAAGAGTCACGAAAGGTTTTAGTAATGAGATTTATAGAACTTGAGGCTCCAGGCCTGCTTACCACCACTTACCCTTGATAGTCTAAGTTAAAAGGAGAAAAAAAAGCCATGTTTAACTAGACTAACTTTGGATGTATAAATCCCATTCCTCACCCTTTGAAGGTGTGAGCATAGAGAAAACACAGAATTTAGAAACCACACAACCCTTTGAAGCCTAAGTTTATGTAATTTGAACAATACACATGCTAGTTGACAGGCATATCTGCTAACCCAAATGCACCAACTTCATGCAGAGCACACAGGACACTCATGACATATACACAGATCTAAAAGCAGACACTGTAGATATCTTAAAACAGTATCAGGAGGCATTAATATAGAAGTCTTTATATTGACCTACATCAGCAATGAACTACTAGTGCAAAGGCCAGACTGCACAGCATAAAACAGCTCTTAGGCTCTAGTAAGCACTTTTTCTAGTTCACTCCTGACAAAAGGTCTAAGGAACTACCTACAGATGCCATGGAGAACTGCTTTGAGGCCAAGTGGATATGTCTGCCTCTGTGGTGAAGGAGTGCTTACGACTAGAAAATACATGACATTTGATGAGAAAATCTGAACGCTGGAAAAGACATTTTCATAATCAAGTCAGTGATCAATTCCACAAAGATACAGATCCAAACTAAAGTTTTGGGAAGGTCAGGAAGGAAAGCAGACTCCACCAAAAAAAATCTAAACAAATAGAAAGTCTAGATTTAGTAAACACATCACACATCTACCAATTACCTAGCACAACACAGAAAATATCAGGGAGATAGAGGAAAATGCCATCAGTGAAAATGAAGTAACATTCTAAGTATTACTCGTTTATAGGTCGGCAAAGAGCTCATTTTACACAGCAATGGCAGGCACTCTAGACAGTTCAAATATGCAGAGATGCAGGACATTGATTCACCTTAAGATTTACTGTACAAATTCCTTCCTATATTATGCCAGTGCATCAACAATTCCAACTGCCTCAGTTTTCTCCCCAACCTGTTCCTGGCAAGCAGCAGCACATGTACAACTCCTATCTCCCTATAACTTCCAATGAAAAATATTCAATTTTTCTATACAGAATATTTGGTGTAAAGGAAGCTGCATTAAAAACAACAAGACAAATTCAAATTGCATCATCTTTTCCATAGCAAAAAATACCACGAAGACCAAAGAATACCACATCAAATGATCTGTGGCTTAGTGGCATTTTCAGTTAGACAATCTGGCTTAGAATTCTTTCTAGTCCCTTGAGATTTCTTTCCTCAACAAAAGTGTTGAGTTTTGAGTGTCGAGATCTTGAACACCAATTATCCTGAAACCTGGGATAATCAAGCACTCATGACTCCTGATCCTTTTTTTTTTTTTTTAAGGACTCTTAGAAATCTTCTGAAAAACCTCTGCCTAGAAACTAAAGCCACCAAAGATGGACAATTTGCATCTGTGGGCTAGGCTTGCTCACCCTCATGACACCAGTATTGTTAAACTCACAAGCTCCAATCTCTGAAGTCATATAGGTTTCAAAAATTAAGGATGCAGCTGTTTCCCTTCAGATATACAGATAAAAAGCAAGTCTTACATTCATAATGCAATTTAAAATACAATATCCTAAAAATACCCAATCACAATTTCATTGTTTTCAGTATCCTCTAGGTCCATGGCTTCTCCCAGAACTATCCTCATATATGGTCTGGGCTTTCAGAGGCAGGATATAGAACACATCCCCCTTCCCCTCAGAGACCCTGAGATTGCTCTCACTTGAACACTTTCCCAAAGCCCAACTTGAAAAAAAGACACACCCAATTTTGTAGGGCAGAAAGCCAGCCTTGCTCTCCAATCCTTCTCCTCAACCCCACTTTTGTTCTGCATCAAAAGGAAAAATGGGGTAAAAGGGAAGTTTTTGTAATGGAGTCCAGAATCAGGCCATTGGCTGCACTTGCCCAAACTAGAATTTAGAAGGCTACCACTCAATTACGACGTAAAGAAATGGGAAAATACCATGCTAACACATGCCTCTTCCTTCCTTTATGTTCTAAAGGCCACACCGTGTTCTCTCTAGTAGACTGTTGGGAAATGAAAATGGTGAGGGACAGGGAGGGAAAGATAAAACATGATTTTTAAACACACACACTTAAAACCACACATACCCACACTTACGTACACACTTAAAGGTCTCAACACTTCAAGTGGCCGGAGCCTATCAGACAGAACTCAAGGCCAAAAGCCTACCCTCCCATCCCCCCTATTCAGCCCCCCACCCTCCAATCCCACCCCCCAGGAGTCATTGCTATGTATCTCATATACACAGCAAAATCCTTATCCCCTCCCCAATGATATAAAAAAAACTAAACAGATAACTTACTTTCTTTAAATTATTTTTTAAAAGTCTCTTAAAAGATATTGACGTTTAAATACTTCCACTCTTCTGATATATTAAACACCAAAAGGATCCACAACTGTTTGATAAAACAAACCCTCCATATTTCAGTCCTGGCAAGAAGAGGGAAGACATCAGCTCTAATCAACCTAATTAGGAGGTGGAGAGGCCAAGAACAGAGAAAGTATTCTTAATCCTTCACAGCTTCAACACATTCTCACCTCTCTAATACCAGTAAAAACTATAATAAAATAGTTAAATTTCTGAGGCAGTAGATACAATAACCAAGCCCCTCTACCACCCTCCCACCTGCATGTCAATATTAATTATTCCCTAGTCCAAGAAGGGTAACATATTTCATAAGAGAAGTAATTTCCTTAGTCCAGAATCAGTAGTTTAAAAAAAAAAGTTGTTTTTAAGAAGTTTTTTTTCTCCTCTTCTTTTTCTTTTTTACTTCGGAAGCGGTGGAAGTGGTGGAGGAGGTTCTGATGGTAGAGGTGGTAGCCGGGGTTTGTCTGTATTGCCAGATCTGGAGGACATTCCACCAGCCCGTGGATTCAGATATTCACCATAAGAATGAACAAAATCAAATGCAGGGGGCTGAGTGGGCTGAACACCCTGGGCACTGAGAAGGGAGTGAAGCATATTCACAGTATCTTGATAGTCTATTGTCTGGGTTGCATTGTGACCATTGGCCCCAGTGGGCCCTTTATCCAGTTTCATATGAGGAACTCGAGTTTTACAGCTGGGCTGTGAAAAGGGAAGGCCACTTGTGTCTGAGCTATGCCCAGGCAACTGGGCCATTGTAGGAAGAGGAGGGAAGGAGAAATTTATGGAAGAGGATTTAGTACTCTTGGCAATCTTGGCTGGATGATCAAACACTGCCCCTCCAGTCTCTTCAGGGGGGCCCCTTTTACGAGTAGAACTGGAAGAGGAGAAAGAACTAGACAAGCTATAGGTTTTGTGTGCTAAGGTGCTTGTCTGGCTACTATGTTTTGGATCACCTGGACGTTTGTTCCCAGTACCAGCTGGAAGCTGTGAGTGAGAGTGCTTGTGTGAGTGGTGGTTATGATGATGATGATGATTAGATGGGTGAGTCTTGTGCTTTTCTTTGTGCTCTCGGCTCTTTGTGACACTGTCCTCTACAGAATTGTGCTTGTCAGCTGCAGAATGGACTTTAATGCGCATTTTTATCTCCTCTGGTTTTGAAGAGGCAGCTTTATCTCCACTTGCCACTGGGATTCTCATTTTGAGAGCTGTTTTGTCAGCCTTTTCCAGAAAAGGCCGCTCAGGGTTTTCTGAGCTCTCTATGGGCATTTTCAGAATGACCGAAGAATGGCTATCATGGTGTGACAGGAGATTCTGGGCAGCATATGCATATTGTGACTTCACATTGGCCTCCATGTTCTCCAATTGCCTCTTCTGGGCAGCCAACTCTTCTGCATGTTTTGCACGGTATTCTTTCAGTGACACTTTAGCTGATGGCACACTCTTACTACTCTGCTTCTGAGAAATAAATGCATTCGAACCATCCTGTTGCAAAGAATGATCAACTCCCATAAGTGCTAAATTCTCACTAGTCCGATGACCCTGACCAGGTTCCAGTTTAAAAGGAGGTTGGGAGGACAGCCAACGCTCGCCCTGCAACATCTCCACATTGCTTAGGTTGCTGGATGACTCTTCAGTGGCTGGAAGGGAAGGCACTGCACTTGTAGAAGAAGTTGACATGCTCATTAAACCTGCAATAGTTGTGTCTGAAGAGCTCTGGGAAATCATATTGAGAATTGTCTGCTCTGAAGTGTTTTCATCTGTTCCTCGATCATCTGCCTTTGTTTTCTTGGCAGCCTGGCATGCCTAGAATGAAGCAAATGACATCACTTCACCTCAGGTAATTTATAAAATGGGAAAAAAAACTGGAATGAGGAGACTGTGCTTACTGCAACACTGGAAGTTCTGGATAGCCCGTAGGCAGGAGGCTACTCTAAAATCATTAATTATAGGGGCACCTGGGTGGCTCAGTGGGTTAAAGCCTCTGCCTTTGGCTCAGGTCATGGTCTCAGGGTCCTGGGATCCACCCCTGCCATCAGGCTCTCTACTCAGCAGGGAGCCTGCTTCCCCCTCTCTCTCTGCCTGCCTCTCTGCCTGCTTGATGATCTATCTCTGGCAAATAAATAAATAAAATCTAAAAAATAAAATAAAGTTATTAATTATAACCACTAGAAGTAAGATTTTAAAAACCTTCAGTCAAGAGTCATACAAACAAGACCTCAAGGAGATCTCTGCACTCCCATGTTCACTGCATCATTATTCACAATTGCCAAGATATGGAAGCAACTCAAATGTCCATTAATGGATAAGCAAAATATGGTGTATCAGTACAATGAAATCACACTTAGCCTTAAAAAGGAGGAGGAGGATTCTGGGAAAATGTCAGAGCGGGAAGCACCAGGAATCTCTCCCCCTCAGACAACAACTGCGCTGGCAGAATTTAACAGAACTCTGGAGTCTGTTAAAGGCTTGCAACTTTTGGGGTAAGCCTTGCACAGTAAATTGGGGTTAATTTACATCAATTTCACCTCTTAGCACATTAGCAACTACCCATCTCCTACTCCAGCCACAGTGGAGGCGGCTGTGCTGGAGTAGCTTACACACTCTGGGAGAGCCAGTTCCAGCAAAAAGGACTCTCTCCTGCAAATAGCAGGCTCTGTGCTCTGATCCCTGATTGCAGATTCTGACCAAAGAGTACAGACTAAGAGGCAGGCAGCCATTGTTAAGGCTCCTCCCTCTACTGTTGCAAGCTCCTCACCCTCTGGCTAAAGTGACTCTCAAGGGACTTAAAGAACCGGCACCCTTTCTCCCCTTCATTTTTTTGCTTTTTTCCCCTTTTGGGAGCCAGATATTAAAGAGCAGGATATTAAAAAAAACAACTGCATATACAGAGAAAGTTAGAAAATTTTGACTCCACCCTCCCAAGGAAAGAATCAGAAAAGAAGTGAGAATCCCTCAAGTTTATACCTCAGGCTCATCCTCAGCAGAGACACCACCCAAAATCAAATCCACCTCCACCCAAAAATAATAACGAAAAACAGAAAAGCCTGGGGATCTGATTTCCAGTTACCACATTAGATTAAAATGTCCAGTGTTCCATAAAAAAATCACAAAGCATTTTAAGAAATAGGAAAGTATGGCCCATTCAAAAGAAAAAAATAAATCAACAGAAACTGCCCCTGAAAAGGACCTGATGGCAGAACTACCACACAAAGACTTTAAAATAACTCCCTTAAAGAGATTCAAATAACTTAAAGGAAGTATGGAGAAAGGTAAGAAAACAATATATGAACAAAATGGAAGTATCGATAAAGAGATAAAAAATCTAAAAGGAAACCAAAAAGAAATTCTGGAGCTAAGATGTACAGTAACTGCAACGAAAAATCCACCAAAGGGATTCAAACACAGATTGAACAGGTAGAAGAAAGAATCATTAAACTTTAAGATAGGACAATGAAAATCACTAAGTCTAAGGAACATAATGAAAAAAGACTGAAGTGAACAGACACCTATTGGACACCATCAACTGGACCAACACATGCATCGTGAAAATTCCAGGAGAAAAGAAATGGGCAGAGAGAATATGAAAAAATATTGGCTGCGAAGTTCCCAACTTTGATAAAGACATGAATAGAAACAAAAGCTCTACAAATTCCAAGTAAGATGAATTTAATGAGACTCGCACAAGACTTTTCAAACTTCAAAAGCCAAAGACAAAGAATCTTGAAAGCAACAAGAGAAGTGAATCAACAGGTACAAGGGATCCTCAATAAGATCACAAACAGGCATCTCATCAGAAACTTTGGAGGCCAGAAGACAGTGAACCAATACATTCATTCCAAGTGCTAAAAGAAAAAAAACCTGTCAACCAAGAATCCTATATCCAGCAAAAATGTCCTTCAAAAGTGAGCAAGAAATTAAGACATTTCCAAACAGGTAAAAGCTGAGGAAGTTCATGACCACTAGACCAGTCAGTCGTCCAAGAAGTGCTCAAAGTCCTGCAAGGTGAAATGAAAGGAGACTATATAGTAAATCAAAGCCATATGGAGAAATAAAGATCTGCAGTAAATACATGGGCAGCTATAACACTTACAGGTTTGTTTGTTTTTTTAAAGTAATCTCTACCCTCAACATGGAGCTAGAATCCCGAACCCTGAGAACAAGAGCCCCATGCTCTATCAACTGAGCCAGGGAGGTGCCCCTAAAGCTACTATTGTTTTAACAATGGTCTATAACTGTGCTTCTTGTTTTCTACACGACTTAAGCGACTAATACATTTTAAGGAAAAAAACACAATTATTAATGCAAAAGCTAGTATTACTATAACTTTGGTTTGTAACTCAAGCCTTATCTTCTATTTAATTTAGGACCCTAATGTATTTAAAAGGATTATTAGGGAAGCCTGGGTAGCTCAGTCAGTTGAGTGTCTGCCTTCGGCTCAAGTCAAGATCCCAGGGTTCTGGGACTGAGTCCCGCATCTGGCTCCTTGCTCATTGGGAAGCTTGCTTCTCCCTCTGCCTGCCACTCCTCCGCTTGTGCTAACACATTCTCTCTCTCTGACAAATAAAATCTTTTATAAAAATCAAGAAAAAAAAGGATTATTTATGTTCTGGGGCATGCAATGTATAGAGACAACTTTGTGACATCAACAACTAAAAGATATGGGGACCCAGCAATAAAGAAGAGAAATTTTGTATGTTACTGAAGTTAAACCAGTATAAATTCAAATTATTATAACTTTATGATGTTAAACATAATCCTCATGGTAACCACAAAGAAAACAGACATAGAATATACACAAAGGAAATAAGAAAGGAATTTAAAATATTCACTATGGAAAAATGAACTAAAAGACTAATGCAGGAAATGAGGGACAAAAAAACTACAAGGCATGTAGAAAACAAACAGTACAATAAGCATAATGACATTATCTATAATTACTTTAAATGTAAACAAATTAAACTCTCCAATAAAGACAAAGATTGTCAAAATGCATAAAAATATATGATCCAGCTATATGCTGTCTACAAGCAACTGAGATCCTAAGACCCAAACAGGTTAAAAATGGAAAGAGGGAAAAACATACCATGCGAACAGTAACCAAGAAAGAGCAAGGGTGGCTATACTAACATAAGACAACATACATTTTAAAACAAAAAAGGTTTCAAGAGACATGAAAGGACATTATATATTAATAAAAGGCTCAAGTTAGCAACTGTAACAATTATAAACATTTGCACACCTAATAAAAGACAATCAAAACTGACAGAAGACTTCACTTGGAGACTTCAATACCCACCCACAAAAATGGACAGAACAAGCAGACAAAAGATAAGGAAACAGAGAACTTAAAAAAATAAACCAACAAGATCTAACGGGCATATACAGAACACTCTACCCAACAACAGTATAAACATTCTTCTCAAATACACATGGGACACTTACCAGGATAGACCATATGCGAAGCAACAAACAGTCTCAATAGATTTTTAAAAGATAGATACCATACAAATTAGCTTTTCTGACTATAACAAGATAAAGTTAGAAATGAGTAATAAAAGGAAAACTAGAAAACTCACAAAATTGTGGAAACTAAACAACACTTTTAAACAACCAATGGATCAAAGAAGAAATCAAAAGGGAAACTGGAAAATACTTAGGGATGAATGAAAACAAAAACACAACATATAAAAACTTATGGGATACAGCTAAAGCAGCACTAAGGGAGAAATTTAAAGCTATGAACACTGACATTAAAAATAAGGATCTCAACTTAACAAACTAACTTTATAATGTAAGGAACTAGAAGAACAACAAACTAAAGCCAAAGCAAACAGAAGGAAGGAAATAATAAAGATTACAGCAGAGTTAAACAAAATAGAAAATAGAACACAGAAAATTAATAAAACTAGCACTTGGCTCTTTGAGAAGATCAACAAAATTAAACCTTTAGCTAGATGGTCTAGGAAAAAACCAGAAGATTCAAACCACTAAAATCAGAAATGAGAGTGGAGACATTGCTATCAATTCTACAAAAATAAAAAGGATTATAAGAGTACTCTGAATTTAGGCAATCTGGAAGAAATGGATGCATTCCTAGACACAAATAAACTACCAAAACTGAAACAAGAAGAAACAGAAAACCTGAACAGACCCATAACCAACAAGGAAATTGAAGCAGTAATCAAAAATCTCCCAACAAACAAGAGTCCAGGGCCAGATGGCTTCCCAGGGGAATTCTACCAAACTTTTAAAGAAGAATTAATACCTGTTCTTCTGAAGCTGTTTCAAAAAACAGAAATGGAAGGAAAATTTCCAAAACTCTTTCTATGAGGCCAGTATTACCTTGATCCTAAAACCAAAGGCCCCACTAAAAAGAGAATTACAGACCAATATCCCTGATGAATACGGATGCCAAAATTCTCACCAAGATATTAGCCAGTAGGATCCAACAGTATATTCAAAGAATTATTCACCACAGCCAAGTGGGATTTATTCCTGGGCTGCAAGGGTGGTTCAACATCCAAAAATCAAAGTGATACACTATATTAATAAAAGAAAGGACAAGAACCATATGACCCTCCCAATATGTGCAGAAAAAGCATTTGACGAAGTACAGCATCCTCTCTTGATTAAAACTCTTTAGAGCATAGGGATAGAGGGAACATACTTCAGTATTATAAGTCATATACAAAAAGCACACAAGAAAAATCATTCTCAATGGGGAAAAACTGAGAACTTTCCCCTTAAGGTCAGGAACATGGCAGGGATGTCCACTATCACCACTGTTGTTCAACACAGTACTATAAGTCCTAGCCTCGGCAATCAGACAACAAAAAGAAATAAAAGGCATCCAAATCACCAAAGAAGTCAAACTCTCACCCTTCACAGATGACATGATATTCTATGTGGAAAACCCAAGACTCCACCCCAAAATTGCAAGAACTCATACAGGAATTCAGCCAAGTGGCAGGATATAAAAATCAATGCATAGAAATCAGTTGTGTACAGAGCAGTTGTGTATAGTTAGTGTATAGAAATACACTAACAATCAAACAGAAGAAAGAGAAATTAATCAATCCCATTTACAATTGCATCCCAAAACCGTAAGATACCTAGGAATAAACCTAACCAAGAGGCAAATGATCTGTACTCAGAAAACTATAGACTACTCATGAAAGAAATTGAGGAAGACACAAAGAAATGGAAAAACGTTCAATACTCATGGATTAGAAGAACAAATATTGTTAAAATGTCTATGCTACCTAGAGCAATCTATAGATTCAATGCAATCCCTATCAAAAAGTATCAACTTCTTTCACAGAGCTGGAACTAACAATCCTAAAATTTGTATGGAACCTAAAAGACCCTGAATAGCCAAAGGAAGGTTGAAAAAGAAAACCAAAGCTGGTGCCATCACAATCCCGGATTTCAAGCATTACAAAGCTATAATCATCAAGACAGAATGGTACTGGCAAACATAGCAGATTAGAGAACCCAGAAATAGACCCTCAACTGTATGGTCAACTAATCTTCGACAAAGCAGGAAAGAATATTCAGTGGAAAAAAAAGAGTCTCTTCAACAAGTGGTGTTGGGAAAATTGAACAGCCACATGCAAAAGAATGAAACTGGACCATTTCCTTACACCACAGACAAACAAACATGGACTCAAAATGGATGAAAGACCTAAATGTGAGACAGGAATCCATCAGAATCCTAGAGAACACAGGCAGCAACCTCTATGATCTCGGCCGCAGCAAGATACACCTTCAAGGGCAAGGGAAACAAAGGCAAAAATGAACTACTGGGGCTTCAACAAGATAAAAAGCTTTTGCACAGCAAAGGAAATAGTCGACAAAACCAAAAGACAACAAACAGAATGGGAGAAGATATTTGCAGATGACATATCATATAAAGGGCTAGTATCCAAAATCTATAAAGAACTTATCAAACTTAACACCCAAAGAACAAATAATCCAATCAAGAAATGGGCAGAAGACATGAATAGACATTTCTCCAAAGAAGACATCCAAATGGCCAATAGAAACATGAAAAAATGTGCATCACTCGGCATCAGCGAGCTACAAACCAAAACCACAATGAGATACCACTTCACACCAGTCAGAATGGCTAAAATTAATGAGTCAGGAAACAGCAGATGTTGGTGAGGATGAGGAGAAAGGGGAGCCCTCTTACACTGCTGGTGGGAATAAAAGCTAGTGCAGCCACTCTGGAAAACAGCTGGAGGTTCCTCAAGAAGTTGAAAATAGAGCTACTCTATGACCCAGCAATTACACTACTCGGTGTTTACCCCAAAGATACAAATGTAGTGATCCGAAGGGGCACCTATACCCCAAGTTTATAGCGGCAATGTCCGCAATAGCCCTATTATAGAAAAAGCCCAGATGTCCATTGACAGATGAATGGATAAAGAAGATGTGATATATATACATACACACACACACACACACACAATAGAATACTGCTCGGCCATCAAAAAACGAAATCTTGCCGTTTGCGACGACATGGAAGGAACTAGAGGATATTATGCTAAGTGAAATAAGCCAATTAGAGAAAGACAATTATCATATGATCTCGCTCACATGCGGAATTTAAGAAATAAAACAGAGGATCATAGGGAAAGAGAGGGAAAAACAAAACAAGACAAAATCAGAGAGGGAGACAAGCAATAACAGACTCTTAATCATAAGAAACAAACTCAGGGTTGCTGGAGGGGAGAGGGTTGGGGGCATGGGGGAACTGGGTGATGGACATTAAGAAGGGGGAAAAAGAGTGAACTTTACTCTATGTAAATTGTACCCCAATTAACCTGACTTTAAAAAAATTTAAAAAACAGCGACTACTCTGAACTATATGCCAATAAATTAGATAATCTAGATGAAATGGCCTAATTCCTAGAAACACAAAACCTACCGAGAATAAACCATAAAGAAATAGAAAACCTGAACAGATCTGTAACTAGTAAGGAGATTGAATCAGTAATAAAATAATTTCCCAACAAAGAATAGCCCTGGATCTGATGGCTTCACTGGTGAATCTTTTTAAAACTTTCCCAAAAATTTGAAGAGGAGGCAACATCTCTCAAGTCATTCTATGAGGCCAGCATTACCCTGACATCAAAGCCAAACAAAGACATTACAAGGAACTACAGACCGATATCCCTAATAACCACTGATGTAAAAATTCTCAACAAAATACTAACAAACTGAGACGCCTGGGTAGCTCAGTCAGTTAAACACCTACCTGCCTTAGGCTCAGGTCATGATCCCAGGGTCCTGGGATAGAGTTCTGCATCAGACTCCCTGCTAAGCAGGGCGTCTGCTTCTCCCTCTGCCTGCCTCTCCCCCTGCTTGTGTTCTCTCACTTTCTGACAAATAAATACATAAAATCGTAAAAAAAAGAAATACTAACAAACTGAATTTAGCAGCATATTAAAAGGATTATAGACTATGACCAAGTAGGACTTATTCCTAGAACTCAAGAATGGTTCAACATACAAAAATCATCCATGTAATATGCCACATAAACACAATAAAGGAAAAAAAACACATGATCTTCCAGATACAGAAAAAACATTTCATAAAATTCAATGACCTTTCATGATAAAAACACCCAACTAGGAATAGAAGGAAACTACTTCAATATAATAAAAGCCATATATAAAACACTCAAACCAAACATCACATTCAACAGTGAAAAACTGAAAGCTCTCCTGCTAAGATCTAGAACAAGGCAAGGATGTCCCTTTCACTTCTATTCAACAAAGTACTAGAAGTTCTCATCAGAACAAGTAGGCAAAAGAAAGCATTCAGGGGCACCTGGGTGGCACAGTTAAGCATCTGACTCTTGATTTTGGCTCAGGTCATGATCTCAAGGTTGTGAGATGGAGCCCCACATCAGTGCTGAGCATGGAATCTACTTAAGATTCTCTCTCTCCCTCTGCCCATCCCCACTCACGTTCTCTCTCTCCCCCCGCCAAAAAAAAAAAAAGGAAAGGAAAGGAAAGGAAGAAAGAAAAAGAAAGAAAGAAAGAAAGAGCATTCAAATTGGCAAGGAAGTAAAATTGTTTGCAGAGGATGTAATTTTTTTTTTAAAGACTTCATTGATTTGACAGAGAGAGTGCACAAGCAGGGGGAAGGGCAAGGGAAGAGGAAGAGGGAGAAGCAGACTCCTCATGGAGCAGGGAGACTGATGCAGGACTTGATCCCAGGACCCTGGGATGATGACCTGAGCCGAAGGCAGACGCTTAACGGACTAAGCCACCCAGGCGCCCCTGCAGATGGTATAATCTTATATAGAAAACTCCACACACATAAAAAGTCAGAATTAATGAATTCAGCAAAGTAGCAGGATACAAAGTCAATACATAAATTTCAGTTGCATTTCTGTACATGAATAACCTGTAAAGGAAATTATGAAAACAATCCTATTTACAATAGTATCCAAAAAAAAAAAACAAAAACAAAAACAAAACTTATAACTTAACCAGGGAGATGAAAGACTTGTACAATTAAAACTGGAAAACACTGCTAAAAGAAATTAAGTAAGACCTAAATGGAAAACTCATTCCACGTTCTGGATTCAAAGACTTCATATTGTTAAAATGTGAACATTATTACCCGAAGCAACCTACAAATTCAATGCAATCCCTATCAAAATCCCAATGTTTTCTGCAGAAATAGAAAAGGCCACCCTAAAACTCATATGGGATCTCAAGGGACCCCAAATAGCTAAAACAATCTGAAAATGAAGAACAAAACCAGAGAATTCATGCTTCCAGATTTCAAAACTTGCTACAGTAATCACTGTACAGTATAATACAGTGTGATACTGGCATAAAGAGACATACAGATGAATGAAACAAAGAGAAAGCCCAGAAATAAACCCTTGCATATATAGTCAAATGATTTTTTACCAAAGATGCCAAGACCATTCAACGGGGAAAGGATAGTCTTTTTAATAAATGGTGCTGGGAAAACTGAATATCCACATACAAAAGAATGAAGTTGGATCCTTACCTAACACCATATACAAAATTAGCTCAAACTGAATAAAGGACTTAAAGCAATAATACTCCTGGAAGGAAACAGGACAAAGGCTTCACAAAGTGGATTTGGCAATTTCCTGGATATGACATCAATGGCACAGGTAACAAAAAAAAAAGGGGGGAACTTCAGATTTTTTTTATTTTTCTAATTAAAAAATTTAAAAACAACTTAAAAAAATTAAAATTAAAAACAGAACTACCATATAATCCAGCAATTCCAATTCTGGATATATAACTAAAAGAATAAAAAGCAAGGTCTTGAAGACATACTTGTACACTCATGTTCATGGCAGCATTATTCACAATAACTAAAATACGGAAGCAACCCAAGTGTCCATCAACAGATGAATGGATAACCAAAATATGGTGGATACATACAATGGAATATTACTAAGCCTTTAAAGGAAACAAAATTCTACAATATGCCACAACATGGATGAATCTTGAGAACATTATGCTAAGTGAAATAAACCACAAAAAGACAAATACTGTGTTATTCCACTTATATGAAGTACTTAAGAGAAGCCAAATCACAAAGACAGGAAGTGTAATTATGGTTGCCAGGGCCTGGGTGGGGAATGGGAATGGGGAGTTATTTGATGGGTGTAAAGTTTCAGTTTTACAAAATGAAATGAGTTAGGGAGATGAATGGTAATGATGGTTGCACAACAATATGAATATACTTAACACTACTGAACTGTACATTTAAAAATGGTTAAGATGGTAAATTTTATGCTATATGCATTTTACCACAATTTAAAAAAAAAAAAAAGAGGGAAATCCTGTCATTTGTCACAACATGAATGAACCTGAAGGCCTTTTACTGTGAAATAAGCCAGACACAGAAAGACAAAATATGATCTCACTTATATGAGGAATCTAAGATTTAAACTCATACAGACAGAGTAAAATAGTAGCCTGGGTGGAGGAGGAAAATAAGGAGGTTTTAGTCAAATGGTACAAAGTCAGTTATAGAAGGTAAGTCCTAGAAACCTGCTGCATAACATATTGACTGTATATTCAAAAATTTGATAAAAGGGTAACCTTATGTTAAGTGTTCTATCATACCCCCAAAAAAGTTACAGCAATCTATACCAATGCTACAAGCCAATTAAAAAAATCAATTTGTGCATATCTAAAATTCTTTCATGAACATCTATGCCTTATGACTGCTTATGACATCAGTTAGTCCAAAAGCAAATTCCAGAAATTTTGGTGAGGTGTCATGATCACAGTGATGAACTATGTGCTCTCAAGCCTCTTTTGAATCCTAGGCAAACTCATTTTCTGCAATTCTCTAAACTCAAGAGAATAAAAATAATTTTATCAACCTGGATTTCTGAGAATGTAGGGAACATTTTTTTTTAAGATTTTATTTACTTATTTGATAGAAAGAGAGAGCAAGCAAGAGAGAGCACGAGAAAGAGGGAGAAGCAGGCTCCTCGCTGAGCAGGGAGCTCAATCCCAGGACCCCAGAATCATGACCCGACCCAAAGGCAGACACTTAACCACCAACTGAGCCACGCAGGCACCCCTGCAGGGAACATTTTTTTTTTTTTTTAAGATTTTGATTTATTTATTTGACCGAGAGAGAGAGAGAGAAAGCACACAAGCAGGGAGAGCTGCAGGCAGAGGGAGAGGGAGAAGCAGGCTCCCCACTGAGCAAGGAGCCTGATGTGAGGCTCGATCCCAGGAGCCCGGGATCATGACCTGAGCCGAAGGCAGATGCTTAACTGACTGAGCCACCCAGGCACCCCTGCAGGGAACATTTTTAAATGAGCTTTCTATCTAATGCCAAGGGAAAAAAGAATGATTCCATTTTATAAGTAAGACTTTGAAAAATATGTGAAATACAACTTTAGCCTGCAATCGATATAAAAATAAAATTCTAAAATCCATTTAAAAAGCAAATAATGTCAAAGTAGAATGATACCAGTTCTAACCTTGTAACTCTATCTTTCCTCTACCAGAACCCAACACTTTGACTCAGAGAGGCCACATTTTTTCCTTAACAGTCTCCACACAGAAAACACTCAACCAATGTTGCCAACTGACTATATCACAAGAGTTGCACAACACAAAACAAATCCTGCTATCATCTATCACCACTGACTTCTGAGCCAGTATCCAAGCTATGAAGTTGAAGTCATGATTATTATTTAACTAAGAAAAAGGAAATTCCAAACCTGGGGTACATATCCAATTCTGGTATATTCACTGTGCAGTCAAAAGAAAAAAAACTGGTTTTGTACCACAAGCTGACAGCAATAATTCTTACCCTCCAATTCCGAATTCGTTTCAGTCTGTTAGGGGTTTTCTCCAGAATCTGTAGAAATTCATGTGTCAGTTCTACAAATGAAATAGAACATTTAAGAAAAACTCAGAGAAGCAGAAGTAAAAAAACAAGAATAACCTCAACTAACTATTTTCATCTGAATGAAGTCACTTTGGGCCAGATATGTGACAGATCAAGAGCAAGTGCTTTCCGAGGTCCCTTACTCTAAAACTTACCATCTAAAAGTTCCAAGGTCACAGTGCCGTCAACATACTCCCACCAGTGCTTCCCATCAGTTGAGACTGGGATCTCCCAGTTGGACCACTTGCAAGCCAGATGAATGCAGACACAGGCCACCACAGGAGGTGTGTACTGCAAGCTAAATGTGGTCAAATGCAGGCTGACATCAGAGGGAAGGAAACAAGAGAGTGTCATGAGCTCTCAATTTTGAACCCAAAGTTAAAACTCTCCATTATTTAAAAAGAAAAAAAAAATTAAAAAACACTGGAGAGTAAGAAGGGTAAGAAATATCCAGTACTCTGATCCAGCACTCAACATGATTTTCCATTAACCCACCTGCTCAGGTAACATTTCTGAATTTTTTGGCTGTACATCATTCAATCCTACACACTGACAAAAGACCAGGACCAAAACCAAAGAGATGGGGTACTCAGTTTTTAAAATAAGGATCTATTATCCTGAGAAGAAACTTAGAATTTAAGGAAAATTATAAGATTTTTAGTTATGTGTAATCTCTATATCAAATACTTAAAACCCCCTTAAAATTATCTCATCTCTTGCCAATCACAAGTCTAGTCAATTTAAAATAACGAATAGAGGGGTAACTGGGAGATGAACATTTAGGAGGGCACTTGATATGATGAGCACTGGGTGTTGTATGCAACTGATGAAGCACTAAATTCTACCGCTGAAATTAATATTATACTATACGTTAAATAAATTAAATCTAAATTAAAAAATAAAAATATAATAAACTAAAATAATGAGCAATCACATTCTCAATTGTGAATATGCTTAATTGATGATTTACTTCAAAAATTTCTCCTATCAGGTTATAAAAATGAAGTAACAGTCAATAAAAGTTATCTTTGATTTCCATGAACAACCAATTGGAGATGAGACTTATCAAGTAATTTGGTAATACAAATTATGTATTAATTTTGTTTTAAAAAGGGAAGAAAGAAAAAAACATTATAACTCTTTACACATATACATGCACATTTATCTGGCAATGGGGGAAGGAAAAGGAAGTCTTTTAAACACCATAATTACTGGGACACCTGGGTGGCTCAGTTGGTTAAGCATGTGACTTCGGCTCAGGTCATGATCTTAGAGTCCTAGGATCGAATCCAGTGTCCAGCTCCCCATTCAGCGTGGAGTCTCTCTGTCCCTCTTCCATTCCCTCCACCCCTCACCCTGCTTGTGCGTGCTCAGTCATGCATGCGTGCACTCTCTCTAATAAATAAATAAAATCTTTAAAATAAATAAATGCTGTAATTATTGCAGAATCCTCTAAATTAGATTCTCAGTCACTATCAACTCCAAGTTTACCTAAACTTACAGAACTATGCTCTTGGATTTTTTTTAAATTTTTTGTTTTAGATTTTATTTTTAAGTAATCTCCACACCCAACGTGGGGCTTGAACTCACGACCCTGATATCAAGAGTCACATGCTCCCCCAACTGAGCAGCCAGGCGCCCCTGCTCTTTGATATTTTAAAGCAAAGGAAGACATGCAGAATCAGGTAGGATTTCAAACAATCAGTACTACATAATTACATTACTTTAGCAAATTAAAAAGCACCATGGAAATTTAAGGTAAAATATGAAAACTGTACAGAAAAATCAACATTTACCAGAGAATTGTCTATAATACACTGTATCAGAGATCCATCCTGGGTCTTTGGGCTCTAGTTTACTAAGTGCTAGACCTGATATCTTTCCATATACCCCTCAAAAAGTGACAATTCCAACCCAAGTAAAGCCCTATCCCAAAAACAGAAGGGAAAAATATTAAAATATAAACCTGTTGGTTGCCATGAAGTAAGAAGTCTGTGCTAAGTCCTTGCTTGCTAAAAAAAAAAAGAGGAGAGGAAAGGGAAAAAGTTATTAGTTCCATTCAGTCTCAATTATTTAGTGAGCATTTAATATCTCCAAGTAGAGAACATAATAATGAATAAGGCAGACATGGTCCCTGACCACCTGATGTTTAACGTTCTACAAAAGATGACAAATCAGCAACTTTTAATTATAATAACTATGCTGCTTCCAGACCTAGGAACTCAAGCTATATACTGCACACCAAGTATTTGGAGTACTTGTTCAAAATGCAATTCCTGGATATCCTTCCTAGAGTGTGACTCAGTATGTTTGGAGAAGGAAATATGCATTTTTAACAGGTAACCTAGAAATTCTGATGCAAGGGTTCACTGAAAAATACTGAACTAGAAGATGAACTAATTTGAAGGCAAGATCAGAACCCAGAAGACCTCTGTATATTTGGGAAAAGTGATCTGTGTTTAAAAAAAATTTTTTTTAATTGAGTAGCCTGTGATTCAGATCCCAAATCATCAAATAACATAAATTACGTGATATACCATAATGAAGGAGGGGGGAAAAAACACATCCCCCTCTTGCCCAAAAAACCGCTCTGGGTAATAAAATAAATTTTTATTTTCCTGAAAACTTAGTCTTTTCGATATCAGCATATATCCACCTTTGTTTAACCTTATCCTTGCTCAATGTAAACCTTCTAATGTTTTCTAAATATAAAGAACTTAAGAAAACTTTGGGAATTTACAGATGAAGCGCACATTAGCAAAATATAAAATAAGGCCAATTATCAGTTTCGTCTACAAAATTTCAATGCACAAGTGTCTATATGTTGATATTACTATTTAAACTAAATAAGAGGAACAAGGTTTCATGCAATTATAGCTACTAAGGTTAAATCAGAATAAAAAGAAAGTCTTTCCAAGGCTTTGTCAATCATTGAAATAAGTCAAATTCTAAATCCTCTGGGCGGCCTGTAAAAGGCTGTCTAAGGCCATCAATCCAAGAATCACATTAAGATCACCACTCTCAAGGTATCCTTAAACTGCTATTAGATACTTGTCATTTGACTTTATGAAATCTGCTCCAGGCTCTGACAACCATCCTCAAGACGCTAATTCTCCTTAACTGGAAATCACCTAAAAACTTTAAGAACCCAGCAGAAAAATCCCAAGTTAGAAACACTCATTTTGACTTAAGCCAGGTAATCCTTTCAATTTAATTTCTAGCCAAAGCAGCTATGTTATATATTTGTCCACCATAAATAAATCATAGCCATTAAATGGTAAAACAATTTAAGACAGCCATTTCAAGTTTGGATTCCTTACCTCGAACTAGTTGAGTGCACTTTACCACATGTGTATGTGGGTGATCAATTGTTAGCTCAAAGCCTAAAAAAAAGTACTTTGGTTAAAATGCTAAAGATACTGGAGACATTTTATACTTCTTTTATCTGAGTCATCATTAAAGGCCTCCCTCATTTTCCTCTCCCAAAGTTACTATTCAGAGGCTAAGCGGGTCATACAACACATATAGCACACTCTTCTCTAAGACACATTCTCTTCAAAGACAATCATATTTTGAACTAAATAATAAAGCTAATGCAGTCTCAAGACACCTGAGGAACCAATAATCTCTAAACAGAAAATTATTCCCAATGGACAAATGATTCATGCTATTAGATCTTACTGGCTTCCACATTAAAATATTAATAAAAATTTACTCCACCAGAAAGATCATTGTCTCCTAAAATACAGTTACTTTAAAGATCATTTAAAGTAAAAGCTAATTAACAGAAATTAACTTCAGAGATAAGCTCTGAGTGCTCACTTCGGCAGCACATATTCTAAAAAAAAGAGATAAGCCCCGAAGAATTGTGCGTATAAAACATGCTATAAAAAGTACAGGTGTACCAGTAACTTTTCAACACAACTCATGAACTTCTCCCTTATCCAGAGAAGAGAAAAATAGCCCAAAAAAACTAGGAAAAAAATCTTTATTTTCCAAATTTGCTAAAATTTTAAAGGTAGTATCTCTGATAAAAATAATAGATAATCATCAGGGTTGCTCATCAACCGCTAGAGCTGCAATTTCTGCACCTCCACTCTGCTGTTCTAAACACTGATTAGAGGAGGGTCTAAGCGCTCAGTCCACTGAGCATCCAGCTCTTGGTTTTGGCTCAGGTCATGATCTCATGGGTTGTGAGATCGAGCCCCATGGCACCCCACATGAAGCCCCAGGGTCGGGGGTATGTTGAAGATTTTTCCCTCTGCCCCTCCCTCCACACAGCTGCACACATGTGCGCACTTGTTCTCTCTCTCAAATAAATAAATCTAGGGGCATGGGTGGCTCAGTCAGTTAGGCATCTGCCTTCAGCTAAGGTCATGGATCCTGGAGTCCCACATCGGGCTCCTTGCTCAGCAGGGAGTCTGCTTCTCCCTCTGCCTGTCACCAAGCTCATGCTATCCCTCTCATTCTCTTCCTCAAATAAATAAAATATTTTAATAAATAAAAAAATAAATCTAAAAAAACCCCACAAAACTACGTGACCTCATTAAAAAAAATAAACTCATACCAATTTTAAAAACAAATGTTGTCATTTAAATAACAGATCATAAAAATCCATGAAAGGAAAAAAGTTCGTTAGTTTCTGCCATTATTTATCATAAAGTTAAAAACTGACAAACCTTCCAAAGCAAACTGAATTAAATTCAATTAAATTTAAGAATTAAAAAATTAATCAATTAAATTAATTAAAATTTAAAAAAACCCTGCTAACTGCTATTCCAAAGGATGGCTATATCTGACTTCTCTCTGTGGTATAGGTCAGGGTTAAACCACATTCTACAACCTCTATAATTTGCAAAAACCTTCACTAGAGATTTTCTTCCTGTTTCCTATTCTGTAAATTTTAAAATTTTACATTACATATATTTCTTAATATTTTAAAGAAAAATAAATTTACCTAAAGTCTGCAGAATTATGCTTTCTAGTATCACCAGATCTTGAACTTGTTGCAGGTAAGCCTGCAGGTGAGAAGACAGATAAATTATTTCCCAAAAAGGCACAATATATAAAGTGTAAACAATTCTAACAACTCCTTCCAGGAAAACCAAAGTGACAAAAGGCAGGGATAAAGTGAGGAGGTAGCCTAGGAACTGAAATACAATCCTTATCTCTATTTAGCACACCTTTTCCTCTTTAAAGAAGGAAAAAAGTGGTATATTGAGAAATAACACTTTATTCATAATTAGCTACAGAAAAGGCAGCAGAGAGTTGGTTCATTTTCAAGACTAACATTTTCGGTTTTAAAGTCATGTGATGTAGACACAAGATAACTAAAGATACATACATCTTATTTCAACATCAACAAAATACATTTGTAGACCCCTCCTAAGATACTGTAGGCAATCTCAAACATCTGACTCCTGACAAACCTTCCCAGGTAATGCTAGATTTCTAAGAATTAGAAGAAGAGTTCAAAAGAAAAGGGAATAAACAACAAAAAAATTTCTCTGATTTGTACCAGTCAATACTGCAGCCACTATCTACATATGGCTACTGAGCACCTAAAATGTAGCTAGTCTTTTTTTTTTTTTTTTAAAGATTTTATTTATTTGACAGAGAGAGAGAGATCACAAGTAGGCAGAGAGGCAGGCAGAGAGAGAAAGGGAAGCAGGCTCTCCTGACCTGAGCCGAAGGCAGAGGTTTTAACCCACTGAGCTACCCAGGTGCCCCATGAAATGCAGCTAGTCTAAATTGAGATGTGCAATAGAATATACGCCAAATTGGGGCGCCTGGGTGGCTGAGTCGGTTAAGCGTCTGCCTTTGCCTTGGGTCGTGATCCCAGAGTCCTGGGATCAAGCCTCGCATCGGACTCCCACTCAGTGTGAAGTCTGCTTCTCCCTCTCCCTCTGCCCCTCCCCCACTCGTGTACATTGTAATAAGTAAATAAAATTTAAAAATACATATATACACACCAAATTTTGAAGACTTAATTAAAAAATAGTGTAAATGACCTCATTAATAATGTTTTAATATTGATTTTATGCTGAAATGCTGACATGGGATTAAATAAAATATATTAATAATATAAAATATTACAATTAATTTCACCTTTTATTTATTTTTTTGTTTTTTTAAAGATTTTATTTATTTATCTGAGAGAGAAAGACAACACGAGAGAGTGAGCACGAGCAGGGGTGGAGGGGCAAAGAGAGAGGGAGAAGCGGGCTCCCCATTGAGCAGGGAGCCCGACACAGGGCTCCATCCCAGGACCAGGACCCCGGGATCATGACCCGAGCCGAAGGCAGACACTTAACAGACTGAACCACCCAGGTGCCCCAATTTTACCTTCTTTTAAATGAAGATTTTATTTCTAATGAAGATTTTAAATGAAGTTCAATGAAAAGTTAAAAATTTTTAATTATGTATAGGACTCCCTCTATATTTCTATTGGACAGCACTGGTCTAGAACTCTTAAGAGAAAGAATGAGACTTGGGGCAGGAGTTAGATCTATATTGTCGTTTCACCTAACTTTATGATCTTGAATTAAGTCCAATAAGGACTTAAACTATGTTAGTACTCCTTTCCATATAGTGAAGAAAATATCTTCCTCTAAGATTCCCCATCTCACAAGGAATAGAAACTCAGGTGAGAAATTATATAAATATACTTCAGAGGAAAAAAAAAGTGAATTATTTTTTGTTTTACTTTGTTAAAACAAAATTTTGTTTTATTTGGTCAGTTCTATGAACCAATGGCATTTATTAGTCTAAAGCCTAAATAAAAATCCAGGGCAGTAACTCTCAACAAGAGTTACTGCTGTACCCAAGAGAAACTGAAAGGAAATGAAAACACTGCTGTGTGAAACAATAATCATAATTAGGGGCTATTATCAAAATAAAGGGGTACGTGGGTGGCTCAGTTGGTTAAGTGTCTGACTTGTGATTTCAGCTCAGGTTATGATCACAGGGTTGTGGGAATCCACGCTCTGAAAGGAGTCTGCTCAAGATTCTCTCCTGCCCCTCCCTGTACACTCTCCTCTCAAATAAATAAATCTGTAAACAAACAAAAACAACCCCCTCAAAGAACCACTTTCTCCAATATAATGAGAACATGTAAATTTATCTATTTGATAAATGACTCATGCATCCATCATAAAAGACTTAAATAATCTAGTAACAGAAATCCACAGTTTAAACACTTACAAATGTCAGACCTTGAAATTTCTCACAACTCATCACTTTCCAACAACAGACTTCTAAAGCCAAGACAGAGTTTCCCTTCTCTAAGAAAGTCAAGGAAGAATGGAAGGGAAAAAAGCTATGTGTACATGCATAGCATAGGTTGACAGAACATATACTGGAATTATAATTATAGTCAGCACTATCCCGCTAGGAGGAGGGCAGATGAAGGCTTTACCCTTTACTACAAATGATTCTTGAATTTTTGGGTTCTCTTTAACAAGCATATATAACTTTTGTAATTTCTTTAAAAGTTAAGGAAAAAAAAGGGACGCATGGGTGGCTCAGTGGGTTAAGCAGCTGCCTTCAGTTCAGGTCATCATCCCAGGGTCCTGGGATCGAGTCCCGCATCTGGCTCCTTGCTCAGCGCGGAGCCTGCTTCTCCCTCTGTCTCTGCCTGACACTCTGCTTGCTTGTGCTCTCTTTCTGACAAATAAATAAATTAAAAAAAAAAAAAAGTTAAAAAAAAGACAGGACTCATTTTTTTAGAGTCCATAACAAATATTTATTGGTAAGAATATTATTTAGTGGGGCAGCTGGGTGGCTCAGTGCATTAAGCCTCTGCCTTCCGCCCAGGTCATGATCTCAGGGTCCAGGGATCCAGCCCCACATATGGCTCTGTGCTCAGCGGGGAGCCTGCTTCCCCCTCTCTCTCTGCCTGCCTCTCTGCCTACTTGTGATCTCTTTCTCTCTGTCAAATAAATAAATAAAATCTTTAAAAAAAAAAAAAAAGAATATTATTTATGGGGCACCCGGGTGGCTCAGTTGGTTAAGGGTCTGACTTTGGCTCAGGTCATGATCTCAGGGTCCTGGGATGGAGCCTCTACATCAGGCTTCCCACTCAGCAGGGGGTCTCTGCTTGTCCCTCTGCCCCACCCCTCACCTCTCTTTTAAATAAATAAAATCATTAAAAAAAAAAACAAAACAAAATGGAGAATAAAATGGGAAAATATTTTGCAATATAAGTGGAAAAGACATACAAAATACATATGTGTGTAGCTATCCATAGAAAAGAAGCTAGAAATAATAATGATTCACTTACATATCCATGGTCCAAATTATATCTAGGTAATACATTTTCTTCTTTGTTTTTCTGTTTTTTCCAATTTTACTATAATGAATACAGTTAAATTTTGCCATAGTTTCTGATGTTTTTGTAAAGAAAAAATAAAAACTAAAAACTTAACAGCGCCCACTCAGACTTCAATAAATCAAAGTTACAAAACTAAGCTAACATCAAAATAAATAAAGAAAAACAGATATGTGTAATGAATCCCCTACCTCGCTCCTAGTATCAGGAAGTGATTCCTGCGGATGGAGACAAGCATGTGCTACCTTGATGACGTGTTCCAATTTTTTTGGTTGCTCCTCTACTTTAGCTGCTAGAAATAAGGCCGCTGGAGCCACAGACTGGATGGAGAGAAAATAAATTACATTTATTATTTATTCCTAGATCAAGGTAGATCTAAAAAAGAACTAAGTTTCAAACCAAATTCCCTGCTTGCCTCAACTTCATCACTTCTCGTTAATACCTTTTCTTCTCCTTAAAACGTCCTCCCCTCTTGTATGTTAATCTACATCCATCCACTCCCAAAACCAATTCAAGAAACTCTCGTTAAAAGCTATCTATGTGAAAAACTACTAGATGTAAATAGTTGGCTTCCTATTTAAAATGAGGTTCTTTCTTAAGTTTATCATAACCCTCTATATACTTTTTTTAAAGGAGCAAACTGAAAGTAGATTAGTGATTGCCAGGGGCTAGAACAGTAAAATGGGAGTGACCACAAATGCGTAAGAAGTTTCTTTCTGGGGCAATGTAAATTTTGTGAAATTAGACCATGGTGATGGTTGCGTAACTTGGTGAATATATTAACAACCAGTGAATTGGGTCACCTGGATGGCTCAGTCAGTTAAGCGTCCGACTCTTGGTTTTGGCTCAGGTCATGATCTCAGGGTCATGGGATTGAGCCCCATGTCTGCCTTCGATGCTCAGCAAGGAGTTGGCTTGATAGTCTTTCCCCCTGCCTCTCCCTCCCCCTCTGCTCCTTCCCCTGCTCCCTCTCTCTAAAATAAACAAAACCTTTTTTTAAAACAAAAACCCAGTGTACTGCACAATTTAAAAGGATAAATTTTACTGTATGTGAATTATCTTAATTGTATTTATATATGGGGGAGCACAAATCTTATAAAAGGGAATTTAAAAAATAGTGTTATATTCAAGATGTTATACAAAGGCACAGGGGGAGGGGCCCCTGGGTGGCTCAGTCATTAAGTGTCTGCCTTTGGCTCAGGTCATGATCCTAGGGTCCTGGGGATTGAGCCCACATCGGGCTCCCCGATTAGCAGGGAGCCTGCTTCTCCCTCTTCTACTCCCTTTGCTTGTGTTCCCTCTCTCGCTGTGTCTCTGTCAAATAAATAAATAAAATATTAAAAAAAAAAAAAAAGGCACACCGGGGGAAAAAAATCTCAAGCCAACACACAAGTAGACAACAAATTCAGTCACTAAACAATATAACAGATTAGAGCAATATGACATAAATGTAGCCTGGTAGAGATCTGGGAAATCTCAGGAAGAACTTCTACTGAATCTTAAGAAGAATATTTCAATGCATCAAAGATGGCAATGGCAAGAACCAGGAGTCAAAAAAATATAATAAATAATTTTATATAAGTTCAATATCTATTCCACTTTACTGAGTAAAACTGACAGGCATTCTAATACTTATTTATATCCCAGCTGCTATCTGCTATTTTGCTGGAAGAGATTTTTATCCACAAATCCAATTCACAGTAACAATTCTCTTCCTTCATATTTGTTGCAGTTGCATGCAGCAAACTCCATATATATTCCTAGACTTCAGGATAAACAAAGCAAACCCAGAGGAAGATAGCCATGAACAAGATGTGAAGAATCAGAGCAAGAAGCACACTAAATTGAGTAGGTGACACTGAAAATGGGATGTATAACACAAAAGATCTTTAACAAGAAAGTGACACTAAAGATTTTAGAAAAAAGTATATAATTTAAGAAACATTTAGAAAGACATATCGGGGGCACCTGGGTGGCTCAGTCAGTTAAGTGTCTGCCTTTGGCTTGGGTCATGGTCCTGGAGTCCTGGGATTAAGCCCCACGTCACACTCTCCTCTTGGTGGGGAGTCTGCTTCTTCCTCTGCCCCTCCCCCCACTCTGCTCTCACACGTGCGCGCTCTCTCTCTCTCTCTTTCGCTCTCGCTCTCAAATAAATAAAATCTTTAAGAGAGGAAGGAAGGAAAGACAGACAGACATATCCGGTCCTAGGAAGGACTAAAAGGAGGAAAGAATGAAACTCATTAAAAGTTAATTTTAAAAAAGAAAAAAATAATTAGTACTCCAGGCATTAAGAAATAAAGTTTAGAGTAGGCATTAGCAGTAGAAAAACAGGGGGGAAAACCACAGGCATGATTTTAGAAAATTAATAGGGCTTCACTAAATCTGTGTGTATTTGCATGCAGAGAAAAAAAATTCTAAAATGTCGACAGGATTCTCTCTGAGCAGTTAGCTACAGGAATATCATCATTTCCTCTTTTATTCTCTGTTAAAAAAGAAAAAAAGATTTTATTTATTTATATGCCAGACAGAGAGAGCACAAGCAGGGGGAGCGGCCGGAAGAGGGAGAGTGAGAAGCAGGCATCCGCTAAGCAGGGAACCCAACTCGAGGCTCCATCCCAGGACCTTGGGATCATGACCCAAGCTGAAGGCAGACGCTTAACCAACTGAGGTCATCCAGGCGCCTCTCTCTTCTTTCAATTTTATGATGACTATGTACAGAAAAAAAGAGTTAACACTCTAAAAACTAACATGACTTTATAATTGATTGGAAAAAGCAGAAAGGGAAAGAACTACTTAAAGACAACACTAAGATTTTTAGCCTACAACTTTGTCCTCAAGGAGCTAACAATATATTCAAAAGGCACAAACTAAAATATGGTATACAAACAACGGCTAAGGCGGCAAGGTAATAACTCATTAAGTGAAAGACTGCAAGAGATAAATTTCAGTCTAATTTTTGCAGAACCATGTAAATACTCATTACTCCTCATGGAATCACTTACCAAGCCAGTTTACCAAAGCATGTTCCTATCAAAGGCAATTTCTAAGAGGAATTCTTATACCAGGTAAGAACATAAGATTTTCTCCATTTTAAAAGAATAAAAATGCCACCTACTATTTATTTGTTATATTAATATTTTTATATATTACATATAATATTATATTATTATATATTAATATATAAAACATGATATATAATATTGTATTATGTATAATATATATTAATACATATTAATTCATTTAAATATTAACTACTGGGGCACCTGGGTGGCTCAGTTGGTTAAGTGTCCAACTCTTGGTTTCAGCTCAGGTCATGATCTCAGGATCATGGGATCAAGCCCCGAGTTGGGCTCCTGGGCTTTGCACTCAATGGGGAGTCTGCTTGAGATTCTCTCTCCCTCTCCCCCTGCCCCTCCCCCACTAGCACTCTCTCTAATAAATAAATAAATCTTATAAGTACTCTAGGAGATAGGCACTATTACTGACTGACTCCAAAGAGATGAGAAAACTGAAGCCTATGGTAACTTACCCAAAGCCATATAACTAGGAAGCAGTGCACAAAATCCAAACCTAGACATGTGTGACTCCAGAGCCCATTCTCTTAACCACTAAGCTTGACCCCTTAAGGATAAGCTAACCAGAATAAAATATACCCAATTAAATCTGTTAGGTATTAAAATACAACACTCAATTTTATAATATACAAAATATTACATAAACACATCAAGTTGCTCACCATTAATTTTACACTCCCTCATTTGAAAACATTTAAGACAGTACATTTAGAAATTCAATTCATGAAGTTAAATTTCTTCTCAAAAAGAGTAATACAATGCCAAAAATTAAATGAAAATAAATCAGTCATTTAATCATGTCCACTAAAGAAATAAAATTTATTTCCATTGAAAGACAAGTTCTCTATCTTCCAGGGTGTTGGAAATATACTTTACCTTGATCTGAATGGTGGTTACATATACATACAACAATAATAATAATGCAAAAAGTAATCAAGTTGCACACTTCAGATTTTTGTGCTTTACTGTTAAACCTCAATAAAAATTTAAAAAAAAATTTTTTTTTAAGGCAAGAGTTCTAGGCTCCAAAACACTATGAACAAAGAAATAAAACAAAATGAGAAAAGTATTCACAACACATGACATACAGCTCTAATATACGAGAGCTCATATAAATAAGAAAACCAGAATAAAAGAGGAGCAAAGAGAAGTCAATTTTTAAGTCAATTTTTCAATTTCATAGGGAACAATGACCTAAATAGGTTTAAGAAGCTCAACTTCACTAATTGAAAAAATGTAAATTAAGAAAATAATTTAGGACGCCTTCTATCTTTTTCACCACTGTATCCCAAGTGCTCAAAAAGTAGTTAAAAACTTACTATTTCCTGATGTAATAAATATGTTATTTGTGAGGATGCAGAGAAAAGGACCCCCTTTTACATTGCTGGAAACAATGTATACCGATATAATCTTTCAATAAAGCAAACTGACACAACAAAACAATGTATACTGATAAAATCTTTCAGTAGGGCAAACTGACACAACAAAACAATGTATACTAATATAATCTTTCAGTAAGGCAAACTGACAGGATAAAAATTTTTTCAATGCAGCCCTGTGGACACAGTAATTTTACCTATAGGAATTTATATTAGAACAGTCATGTAAGTCATATACTATATGTGCCAATTTTATGTAATATTATTTATAATTACTAAACTAGAAACAACCCAAATATCCACCAATATGGAGGTGAAATAAATTATTGTAACAACACAAAGAAATACTATGTGGCTATTTAAAATACAGCTGACATTTGAACAACACTGGCTTGAACTACTTTGGTCCACTTATATGCAGATTTTTTTCTTTAAATACAGTACAGCACTATAACTATATTTTCTCTTCCTCATGATTATCTTAATATTTTCTTTTCTCCAGCCTATTTTTTTTGTAAGGATACGGTATATGATACATATAAGATACAAAATATGTGTTAATCGTGTTATTGGCAATGCTTATGCTAGTTAACTTTCTGAGGAGTCAAGAGTTACATGTAGATTTTCAACTGTGTAGAGGTAGGTACCCCAACCCCCATCCCGTTCAAAGGTCAACTGTAATGAACCACTAAGAAACCACTAAGAAAACATATCCAATATATACTGTTAACTGATAAAGGCAATTCACATAACAGTAGTATAGTCAGAAATTATTTTTTAATAGAAATACATAAATACTAGGTATTTATACACAAAAATGTCCAAGACACTATATGACAAAACATTTATTTATTTATTTATTTGCCGCTGGAGGGTGGAATTACAGAGGAGCTTTCACTTTTTGTATTACACATTTCCGTATTAATTTTTACCGTAAGCATTTATTACCTTTATAATGAGAAAAAAAATAACATGAAAAATGCACAGGAGCTTGACAGGACAAATATCAATGCTACAACAATGTATGAAGTCCTCTCAAATTTGAACTTGGATTTATCACAAGTCTTAAAACTAAGATATAAAAGAGTGATATTTTTGATCTGTTAATTCCAGAATGTGCCTAAAATCAATTCTCTAGAGGATCAACAATCCCAAATTTTAAAAGTCACTGGATTTTAGAAAAGGTCATGTCATCCACGGGAATCTCTCCATATTTATTGGATAATTACCAGATCATTCATTCATTCATTCAAGTTTACTGAAGGTGCTTTGGAGGATACACAGAAAAGTGAGTCTCTGTCCTTGCTAAGCTTAATACACAGGAAACAAGGAAAAATATAACTTAAAAGATATAAGTAGGAGAAGTATATAATATATATGTGCATAAAATGGACAAATTGATTTGAGATGTATTTCATCCTGAATTTCAAATCTTTACCATAATAAAAGGGAAGACATGAAGAACATTCAGAACTGGCAAGACAGCTATGGACTTCCTCTTCATATTTCATTCTTTATCCACTACCTTCTATTCTAGAGCTATCAGACAGATATCCTCATTAAATGCTTTTCTCTGTTTTAATAAACTTGCTTCTTACAATCAGAGGTAGGGCATGGCTGAAAGTAAGAGGTCTACTGGTAGGAGAAAGCCAAGTTGACTGGATAAAAATTGGGAATACTTAATCCACAGATCCAAAGGGTTTCCAGTACAGTTACTCCCAATACTGAGTATGCCAACTTATATTACAAGAGCAATATCTAGCTTCATAGATTCTCTTTCCATGGCATTAAAAAAAAAAAAAGAGCTCAAAGCCTATCATCCTAAGGGTAAGTCTTAAACACTTTTCTTCAAAACATAACCTTTCTTAAAAATATATATATATATATATATATTTGACTCACAAACCCATCTGAAGTATTCATCAAGTTTAGCCCTATTACCTTGTGATTTTATTAAACAAATACAGTCTTACCTGCAACTGGGATATCACTATGCACTCGCTTCCAAGTCATTTACAATAATGTTAAATAGGACCATTTCAGGTATCAAAACTGAAAATAGGACTATTTACAATTCTGTCCAGAAAAAAAAAAAATCCCTTTATTACTATTATTTTCTATTTCCTGTCTTAAAAGTCACCCCCCGTCACCACATAATGTGTCTTCCCTCTCTAACCAGTCATTGACTGCAATTTTATCAAAGGCTTTTAGAAAATCTAAATCACTTACATTCACCTGTTTTCCTGTGGCTACATTACTATTTACCACTTCAAAAATTACACTTAAATTAAGCATCATCTCCCCTTTAATGCTCCTCTCCCAACCCAAAAATGGAAGTGTTCAATAATCTATTTCTTTATCAGAGAATCCACCTATCCTAAGGATGCACTAAACCTATCAAATAACTAACCAGGCAGTTTATCAAAAAACTGGAAGACTGAAAAAAAAAACAAAAAAAACCTGGAAGACTGGATTCAGTGTGACACATAATGAAAGTGATCGATCCTATTTTCTAAATTTCAAATCCCAGTTCAGCAACAAAGATCAACCTCCTCACCCCACACACACAGGAAGCTGTTGGAATCGATCACAAAATGATTATACCATACAAAACAGTAATAATACTTACATTTCGATGGAACTGTGTAAAGGACTGAATCATGTAGAATCGATGCATGTATACTATAGCAGTGTTGATAGTCAATTGTGAACTAAAATATTAAAGTTAAGGCCCCAAAACAGGCAGGCAGAACAATTCCCAAAAATACAACCTATATATTCTCCCAAAAGGACCATGCGGCTAAGCACAGTACATGCTTCTAAATGAAATCATACTTAATTTTCCAAATTGAAGAGCAAATCTGTTTGCTTTCACCAAATTATTAACCACCAACTGACGCTTAACATAATGCCTTACACACAACCGGTATTCAATATGTAAATTTGCTGATAAACCACCAAGCTTCTTAGCACGTGTGCATGGAGGAATATAAAAACTTTATGCAGACATAAACCTGTCACTTGCTTCCTGAAAATCCTGCAGTGATGATCTATTCGCTCAGGATATCTCTTCGCATGACTTAAAACACCCTCCCTGATCTGGCCCCTAGGTTATGTCTCTACTATCTCCTCACTTTCTAAGCTCCAAAAATTAACTTTTCAGTCCCACTTGTGTGTGGCAACTAAACTTTCTCATATGGTGATGCCCGGGAGAAGAAACACTGTGGAATGATTTGATACTCATTCACGGACAAAACTTTAAATGCCTTACTTCTAAAGCCCTCAGAAGACAATGTGGGTTATTCAGGGAAGAGGTTGTGGTCCCAAGATGTCAACAACCTTAATAACTACACAAACATAAAAAAGGACTAGATGTACTAAAACAATTTCAAACAAGAAGTTTAACTTAGTACTGACCGGTTGTTTAGGAAAAATATCAGATATCAGCAATAAAGAGGACACCTCTTCTGAGGTGAGCACAACTTTAAGATGCAACAAACATTACAGCCAGCAACACACTTAAATAGGAGCTGCACCCAGAAATAATTTTTCACTTCCAGAGTGGAAAGAACTTTAAAACTATATAAGCTTTCTCTGCTACAAAGTGAGTATATTTTCTGACAAAAATACTTGAAGGGGAAAAAAAAAATCACTAACTTACCTGATCTTTGAAATATAAAGAAAACAAATACACATCAAACCTGAGTAAATTAAAAACTCAACATTTTGTAAATGGTTTTTAAAACATTAGATCCATAGGTCTAGATCCTTACAAACAAACTGACATCCTTCCTTCCTCTGAAATTCTATAAAGTTTTAACAATAGCTACCATTTGAACATGAGTGCCAGGCATTTTCTTAGGTATAGAAATGACATGCACGGGTTATCACTCCATTTTACAGACAAGAAAACTAAGAATTTGACAGGTTTCTTAAACAAACAGCAAGTAAGTGGAAGGAACGGATTTTGAACCATAGCTGGAGCATTAATTCTAGGCCACCCTCTCTTCATAAGACCTACGGGTCTTGAATTTCTCAAAACTCTCTCTACACACTAAGTTCAAGAGGCAGCCATCAACAGTGAAACCTCCACCAAACCCCTAGGGTATAGCGAAAAAGTACAATCTCTAAGTCACCAGACCAGGAGACCAGAACACAACGAAAGGGGACTAGGAAGAGCTGGTTAAAACACAAAGCTGCGAAGGATACGAATTCCCAGCAAAGCTGGTGGCACTGGTGAGCGAGCGGGAAATTAACTCCGCCTCGCTTCCCTGGCGCAACACTGAACTTCAGCCCGCCCCATCGGAGGCTCTCCCACCTAGACATTCAGTCCCTGCCCACCCTCCTCTCTCTTCCGTCCCTGACAGACCCTGAGGCCTTGACACCGGAGCAAGGCGGGTCTGACTCCAAGGCCGGAGGCCTAGGCCGCAAGGATACACGTTAAGACGTTGTCCCATGTCCTGGAGCAGATTGGCCGCCTGCTGGCGATTAGAAAGTTCTTTATCTGGGTCCAGGCCAAAACGACGGGATGGGCTATTTTCCAGCTGTTCTCGAGTAAAATACCACCGTTTGTTGTTGTTCTTCCTCTCTCCCTCCATAGTGCTTCAACTAGAAGGCAGCGGCGGAGGCTGCAAGCACTTCCCAGCGTCACCTAAGCGGCGACACACATCCGCTGTGCGGGGGCAACTGCGACGTGACGAACTTCCGCCAAAAGGTTGACGGCTAGGTTGTGACAGGCTTCCGCAAAGGAGGGCTAGTTAAAGAGTCTACTTCCGGAATGGACCTCGCGACAACCTGTAGCCGAGTTAGCAGCCAGTGGGCGACCAGGAAAGACCTTGAGTCTAGGACGCAGGCGCCAGTCATGTGACCCTTGGGAGGTAGGGCGGGGGTAGAAGGTCTCGCTCGAAACCACGTTTCCTCCCGCGAGAGCGGGGTTTAGCTTTCGCGTGGTGGACTAGGTGGCGCGTCAACTGTTGTGGCGGGATAAGGCGCCCGCCCACGCGCCCCTCGGCGGTTCCTTGGAGAAGTTCGTTTGTGGCGGAGGTGGCGGTAGAAAATGGGGGAGATAGCGAACTTGACAGAGAACAGGTGAGACTGTCAAAAACTGAAAAAAGTGATCAGAGAGTGGCCCTATCGTATATCGTAATATAAAGCAAGTAGAAAGCTCTTAACGTTGTTGGTAACAGTGGAAACTACCCATCTGCAAAGCCGCTTTACAACGTTTATGTAAAGCCTTGAAAAAATTCCTGTGCTTCACCACAGTGATTCAACGTAAGGAAATGAAATTTAATTCATAGTGTTAATTTAGTGATTACCATGTTCCAGGCACACTATTGATATACTATTTCATTTAAAAGACACAACCCCAAGAGGCAGTAACGTTTCAACCCCCGTTCTGTGGACAAGCGAACTAAAACTGCTCCTTCATTGTGGAAAGCTTCCACCTCCACCTTGCACACGTAAGAACAGAAGTTCCAGTCCTCCATCGAGAAATACCTGATGCCTGTTTGATCCTGGGCAAGATACCTAACCTCTTTGTGCCTCTTGTGTAAATGTAAATGATAAAAATAGTACCTACGTTTTAGGTTGTGGGAAGGATTAAATGAAGATATAATTTGTTAAAACCCTTTATAATAGTACCTGGCACATAGGAACATTGAAAACATTCAGTAGATATTATCATAGTCTTTATTCTATTATGTTAAAATTGAGATGTATCCATGGCACCTACCTAATACAGTCCTGGCCCTAGTAGTCAATAAATATTTGTCAAATAAATGCTTACAACACCCTACAATAAAGAAACTGGGGCTTGGGGAAATTAAGTAGTTTGCCTTATGTTACACTACTTGTAAGTGTTGATTTTTTTTTTAAAGATTTTATTTATTTATTTGACAGAGAGATCACAAGTGGGGAGGGGCAGGAAGCAGGCTCCCCACTGAGCAGAGAGCCCGATACAGGCCTCGATCCCAGGACCTTGAGATCATGACCTGAGCTAAAGACAGATGCCTAACCGACTGAGCCACCCAGGTGCCTCTGGTCCTCCATTTAAACTCTTGGATTGATGGGTCCATTTTGAATTTGCTATCCTGGATGAGTATACCAATTTTCCAAGAACAAGTTCTGGTATCTGTTAAGGTCTAGGCAATGTGGGTGGTTATCAGTGGCTTGCTATCCTGCCATACAGAAGACTGGGACCTGTGTAATTCATAGAAAGGAAATATTCTTTGAGAGGATAAATATTTGAAAGTAGGAGGCAGTAATAACGGTCGCTAAACTTTTAAATCAGGCCTGGATTCAAATCCCAGCTATTTTTTTTTTTTAAACCCTTGATTATTTCTATGTGTATAGTTTCATAGTGTCACCTATATCCACATTGTTACACAACAGGTCTCCACGACTTTTTCATTTTGCAAACCTGAAACTTTATTCCTATATGCTTCATTTCCCCCTCCTCCCAGTCCTGACAACCCCAATTCTACTTTGTGTTTCTAGGAGTTTGACTGCTTTAGATAGCTAATGTAGGTAGAATCATACAATGTTTGTCTCTGTGACTGGCTTATTTCACTTAATATAATGTCCTTAAAATTCCCAGCTATTCTTTTAACTAGCTTGTGATTTTTTTTTAAAAGATTTCATTTACTTATTAGAGAGAGAGAGCACCTTTGGGGAGAGTGGGAGTGGCAGAGGCAGGCACTCCACTGAGTAGGAAGCCAGACGTGGGGCTCGATTTTAGGACCCCAAGATTACGGTCGGAGCTGAAGGGAGACACTTAACTGACTGAGCCACTCAGGGTCCCTTAGCTGTGTGATC
>CM052897.1:57808868-57820993 GCA_028534135.1 Potos flavus | reverse complement strand
AGAGAGAGAGAGAGATCACAAGTAGGCAGAGAGGCAGGCAGAGGGAGAGGGGGAAGCAGGCTCTCCACTGAGCAGAGAGCCCGATGCGGGGCTCGATCCCAGGACCCTGAGATCATGACCCAAGCTGAAGGCAGAGGCTTTAACCCACTGAGCCACCCAGGCGCCCCAGTTTTGCCAACTTCTTGATTCAAAAACCAACATGTGATTGCATTTGACAAATGAGAAGTTTTTTTTTTTCAAAGATTTATTTATTTGAGAGGGAGAGTGAGCACACATACAAATGAGGGAGGAGCAGAGGGACAGAGAGAGGGAAAGAATCCCAAGCAGACTCCCTACTGAGCGTGGAGCCCCATGCAGATCTCAATCTCAGGACCCTGAGATCATGCATGACCTGAGCCAAAATCAAGAGTCAGATGCTTAACTGACTGAGCTACACAGGCACCCCAGCAAATGAGAATAGTTTTAACTGTTGGTTGACATTTTCATTTGCATTAATCAGTAAGATAAAAGTGAAACAATAAGGGGCCAAGCGTGGAACCTGCTTAAGATTCTGTCTCTTTCTCTCCCTCTGCCCCTCTCCCCTCCAAAAAAAAGTGAAACAATGAGACTTATGTTGGAACTTCACTTATTTGTCAGTGACTTGAACAGCATCTTTGCTGAACTGGATAATCATTTTTGAACACTGGAAGCACCTTTCAATTTTTTGTGCTCTTGACAATGTAATGGGCATAGACATGATATACTTTTAAACTTAATCTACATTATTTACATCTATCACTTTCTTAAGTCTAGTCAACAAAATAAATAAACCAAGCTTTTGTTTGTGGCATTTACCATTTCTGTAGTCTAAATTCTCCCATTATGGCCAATTTCAAGCTACCAACGTGATATCACAGAGCATGGACTTGGGAAGATATGAACACACCATCACATAGTATTTCCTCCATATAGATACAATAAACAGGGACTTCTGGTTTCCAGTCTGATACATAAAGAGCTTGGAAGTCATTGCTCCTATTCTTATAACAGCAACAACAACAACAAAACCTGAATAAACTGAAAATCAACAACCCTTGTTAGATCGAGCAGAGAATTAAGGGGACAGGGCAAACCTCCACCACAAAAACTGGAGAGACAGGCAGAATCAGAAGAGACAGAACAGAGACCCATGGCTTACTGAGACCAAAAACTACTATTGAAACCAGCAACTGGTAGGAATACATAAAGTTGGTAGGAACTGGTAGGAATACATAAAATTGGTCATACAATTGACCAATTGCTGGAGACTAAACTTGGCCTAGCTTGAGAGACTGAAAAAAAACAACAAAAACAAGGGCTCCTGGGTGGTTCAGTCGATTAAGCATCTGCCTTTGGCTTGGGCCATGATCCCAGGGTCCTGGGATTGAGCCCCACGTTGGGCTGTCTGCTCAGCTAGGAGCCTGCTTCTCCCTCTTCCTGCTGCTCCCCCTGCTTGTACTCTCTCTCTCTCTCTCAAATAAATAAATATTTAAAAACAAAACAAAACCTCTTGAGGGCCCCCACACTTTCATGAGTTTTACTTCCAGGAGCCCCATAGGTCTTACTATGAAGATTAGAGAAAAATCCCCTTGTCCTTCGGGCAGGGAAAGGGAAAAAAGAGCTACTTGGAAATAGACCCAGAGCATTCAGTTGTCCTTAACAAAGGCCTGTCCTCAATGGAAGCTACTTAACAGAGCCTAACCAATGTAGGAAAAGCAAAATAACCAACTTCAGCATTTGTGAAGGTTACAGTCTGGAGGGGACACAAGCTCACTAAAAAACTGAAGCCTGATAAGATTATAAAGCACTTTCCTCACCTGCCCCCCTTACCAACACATCAGTAGGTCTCCTATATAATAACGGGATTATAACAAAAGAACTACAGACTCAGACCCTATGTAAGAAAGAGTCTGTAGGGAAACCCAAAGACAACAGGGGAGACAAAGACATCTGAGGAAATTTTAGCCTCTGATACCTACAGCCATAGCAAACAGGAAACAGCAGCCAAACTCCCAAACAGATAAATGTAAGACATCCATTCCTTTTACCCAATATATCATGTCTAACTTTCTACAAAAAAAAATTATAAGGAATGCTAAAAGGCAAAAAATGCAGTCTCAAGAGACAAAGTGAGTATCAGAACCAGAGTCGTATATGGCAGAAATTTTTGAATTGTCAAAGTGGGAATTTAACTGATTAATATGCTAAGGACTCTAATGGAAAAAGTGGACAACATGCAAGAATAGATGAGTAATGAAGCAGCAAGATGAAAACTAAGAATCAAAAGGAAATGTTAGAAATAAAAAAACCTGTAATGGGTGCCTGACTGGCTCAGTCAGTAGAACGTGTGACTCTTGATCTTGAACTTATGAGTTCAAGCCCCACGTTGGGCCTAGAGCTTACTTAAAAAAAAAAAAAAAAAAAACTGTAAAGGAAATGAATGCCTTTGATGGGCTTATCAATACACTGGACACAACCAAGGAAAGAAACAGTGAGTTTGACGATACGTCAATAGAAACTTCTCAAACTGAAAAGCAAACAGAAAAAAGTATAAAAACAACAGAATATACACATAGATATAACTTCATGAGCATAGATAATAGTAAAATGTAGTAAAATAATTAGGAAGAGATAAATTTTTACTTTTCATATAATTTATTTAATTGTAAGTTTAGATAATTTTAAATAATGGCTTGTTTAACAACCATCTTGTAAAATTCCTGAAAATTTAAGAGGCAGCTCAACAATCAGTATGAACTAGTTCAGCACACCACTGCTTGAAATAACTTAAAGACTCATCGGAAGTACCATATTCACATTTAAATACTGTTTGTTTCCATTATATGCTGAACACTATGCTAAGGAAATTTGCATACATTATCATTTAATTCTCATAACTCTGAAATAGATACCATTGCCATTTTTCAAAATAAACAGAAGCTTAATCTATTCCAACTCAGTTACTGAGAATATGGCAAAACTAATATTTGAGCACAGGTCAGTGCTCTTTCTATTCACTGCCTTCTGAAACTTACAGTATAAAAAAGACTGGGGCAAGAAAAAAAGGGTAACTGGCTCTTGATTCCTCCATTTTTCTGAAGTTATTTAGCTCACTCCCACTCCAGCTCTACTGTGAACCCATAAATCCTGTGTCTTCTTAGGTAAAGGGAGTGTTAGTCATACCAATGCATAGGGCATTGCCATGGTTACCAAACACAGAGTCCAGTGCTCCAGCCTGAATATTCCAGAAGAAGACAGGAAGGAGCTGAGATGGCCTTCTTCAACTTATATCTTTTGGGATATCAAAATTCCTTTCGGAACAAGAAAAGGGACACAACTGAAGAAACAAGTAAGGGGAATTTGGGTAGAGGATTAGAAGAGCTTCTTCTTGACCATTTCTTTTTCTACCTTGTTAAAGCTTTATCACCCATAATTAACAATTACACCAGTCACTAGTCAAAATTACAGAGTGCAGAGATTATCCATTGAGTTTCCCTCTTCTGTCATTTAATATCCTTATCAAGACATTCAATCTGTTCAACTGAATAAATGTTCATTATTCATTTGCTCATTTAGTTAACATTTACTAAGTACAGTTTTGTGCCAGGCTTTCTGTTGGTGACTGGGGATGGATAGGAGCACAGGAGAATCCTTTAGGAAAGACTTCACACAGGAAATGCTGCCAGAATGATAGGAGTTCACCAAGTAGACAAAAAGAATATTGTACAGACAAAGGAACGGAGTTGAGAGAGAGCCATATTCACTGAACTCTAAGTCGTTGGGTACAGATAAAGTGTAAAGACACGTGCTGGGAAGTAAGCCTTATAAACTTGGCAGGGGCCAGAAAATTGAGGATGCTGTTAGCCATGCTAAGCATTTTAATTTTATAGGGAACCACTGAAGCATTTTTAATAGGCAGTAAATTTCTGATTGTATTATACCCACAATGCCTAGCAATGCCTAATACATAATGCTCTAATGCTCCAATACATAGAGATTTAATAAATACTTGTAGGTAAGTAAATTAATAAATGATATTTGAATGACTAAAACAAGAAGTTACAGGAGGCTTTGGAGGAGATGTAACAGTTAGTTAAGGTCTTAAAAGATAAATTGTTTGAAAGCACAGAAATGGAGGAGAAAGGGTATTTCAGACAGAGTGGAGAACATACGTGAAGGAAATTAAGTGTTAGGTACTAAAGCAAAGTTTTATTAGGGTGAAGTTAGGGGGTGACTGGTAAGTATAAAACACAAAGTTAAGATTGAGAGAGACTAGTATTGTATAGGACTCTATTAGGCACAATCTATCCTTTTTCTAATGACAACAAAGAAGCTCTGTTTTACATATGCAGCTTTCAGGGAAGGTTTGTACAAAGGGCCACACTGGTGGACCCTGGAAATCCCTTGATAGCCCCACACCTGCCCTCCCCCGCTGGCCGCCACCCATTCCAGCATTATGCCATGAGGCTGCTATTGTCTCCAAATAAGGAGTTCTTCACCCTCTCTCAGAGAAACACTCTTGGCCTACTCCTTCCTAAATCTTCCTTGTTCAAGACTAGGCCTCTCCTGGCTGCTCCAACCCTGCCTGCCCCTACTACATGGGACTTCTCACTATGAGAGAACTAAGCAGCACACCTGGGGTTTTTCCTACCCAGTTAGCTACCTAAACTCTAGTAAATAAGACTTGGTACCAATCCAAAGAGCTCTGAGTCTCATTTCTAATTAATTTCACTGTAGGCTAGGCAGAGAGAAAGACTTCACTTTATAAAACTATGGGGTAATAGGGGCACCTGAATGGCTTAGTAGGTTGAGCACCCAACTCCTGGGTTCAGCTCAGGTCGTGATCTCAGGGTCTTGAGATCAAGCCCCATATTGGGCTCTGTGCTGAGCAAAGAGTCTGCTTGAGATTCTCTGCCTCTCCCTCTGCCCCTCCCCCCCTTATACTCACTTGCACATGACTTGCACTCACTCTTTACAATAAATAAAATCTTTAATAAAAAATTTTTTAAAAATAAAACTATGGGGGTAATAGGGAAGTATCCTGTTATCATCTGCTTGCCCAATTTTTTTCATTCCACCGGCAGACTATCAGAGGCTGGAGGTTTGGCCAAACAGTTGGCCTAAAATGTCAGGTTAGAAGGAAGACTAGACATCGACTTTGTCACCCCTACATGGTTCTCCCTCCCCCCTCAATTTTATACCCTCTGCTTACCTCAAGATTTAGACAGAGAAGGTCCACTTGCTAACTTCTATTTAAAAATCCCTAATTTTGTTGGTTCAATCACTTAATAATATGAAGTTATCTATTTAGTATCTACTGTATGCCAAGCATTGTGATGAACATTCCACATGCATGATTCCATTTAATTCTCTCAACATGCCTGCGAGATAGGTATTACTAGTCCCTTTTTACCAATAAGGAAACCGAAGCTCAAACAGGTTAACTTATTTACACAAGGTCAGTGACAGAGCCAGAATTTGACTCCAAATTTTCAAACACATATTGCTTGTGCTCACTTTTAAACAGTAATGGGAATAAATGACACAGGTCTTTTGCTGTGAGCAGGCCACTGTACAAGTGATTGATGTACAAGTGATTGATGATCAGCCTTTCTAGGAAAATCTGTTAACTCCTAAACCCTGAATTTGAATGTCAGGTGGGCTTTATGTAAAGTCGTTCACTATTCCCTATTAGGTGGTTCTCAAGATTCCCAGGAGCCCACCATTCACTGGAGCTGAATGAATGGTAACTTTTTGCAGAATTGTTGACTTGGGAACTCTTACATGGAGTCAGTGCTTTGTAACCTTCTCTCATAGCCCCTGGACAACTTCCCAAGAAAGTTAAAATTCTCCGGCCTCAGAGTGGTATTCTGCAAGCATGGGAAAAAGTAACTGGGTGGGTTCCTCCTCCTCTCTTTTTGTCTCTCTCATACACACATATGCACACACATCACAGAGTCATTATTACGTGGTCTATTGCATGTGGTATCAAAATAATAGTTTGGTGTTTTCTGTGCTTAAAACTCAAACTTTGCTGGAGTTACTGGTGAAACCAGGGGTAGAAGTTTATCCACATCTTACTGCTCCATAGAAAACTAGGAAGTTTCACTTCTGGGACAAGAATTTAGTGAACCCACCACTTGACAAGGCAACTAGTACACTGATTCCATCTTTCCAGGAGGCATCTTGAACTAAATATGGTCCATCTGACCCTGGGGTGTGGCTAACCTAATCAATACCCATAAACTCCTGACCACCAACTACGGATCCCTGCTATAAACCTGCTAATAGATATCAAGCTAACAAGTTCAGATCAATTAATAAGTACTATATAATGCAAGTTGAATATAATTACAGTTGACCTTTGAACAATGCAGGGGTTAGGGGCACTGACCCCCTCACATAGCCAAAAATCTGCATATAACTTTTGACTCCCCAAAACTCAACTACTAATAACCTGTTGACCAGAAGTTTTACCGAGAACATAAGTTGTCCAATTAACACATATTTTGTATATTTATTATATATTGTATTCTTACAATAAAGGTAGAGAAAAGGAAATGTTATGAAGAAAATCATCAGAGGGGGCACCTGGGTGGCTCAGTCAGTTAAGCGTCTGACTTCAGTTCACGTCATGATCTCAGGGACCTGGGATTGAGCCCTGTGTCTGGCTCCCCACTCGGCAGGGATTCTGCTTCTCCTTCTCCCTGTGCTCTCTCTCCCTCCCCCCATTCGTGCTCTCTCTCCCTCCCTCTCTCAAATAAAATCTTTAAAAATTTTTTGAAAATCATAAGAGAAATTACATTTACAATATTTAATTTTCTTTTGTTGTAGTGTATTAAAAACATCCACATAGGGACAACCTGGGTGGCTCCGTCAGTTAAGTGTCTGCCTTTGCTCAGGTCATGATCCTAGGGTCCTGGGATCGAGTCCCACATCGGGCTCCCTGCTCGGCGGGGAGCCTGTTTCTCCCTCTCTCTCTCTCTGACAAAAAAAAGGAAAAATAAAAACAAACCACATATAAGTGGTCCCATGCAGTTCAAACTCGTATTGTTCAAGGGTCAGTTGTACAGTAGACTCTTAAGACAAACAGTTGGTCAAAGATTACATTGTAAATTGGGAAATCAAGAAAAGATACATACCTTATACATTTTAGTTTCACTTAATACATGTAACTGTGGATTCACCAATTTTTTTGATATGGTGCCAATTCCATTTCTTTGAAAATGTGTCTGTTGACAAGTGTGCCATGGCCTTGTTTGCCCCCATAGTGCATCATGTATAATTTCCATTTGGGTCTGTTTAAAGTAGAGTCAAGCATTTGCAAGGCAAACTTATTTTTTTAATGATTTTTGTATTTTTCAAAGCTTTTAGTTATCTTATGTCTAATCAGAAATATTTAAAAGCTATTTATGTAATTCTTGGGGTGCCTGGGTGGCTCGGTTGGTTAAGCATCTGATTCTTGGTTTTGGCTCAGGTGGTGATCTCAGGGTCATGGGATCAAGCCCCACATTGGGCTCTGTGCCCAGCACAGAGTCTGCTTGTCCCTTTCCCTCCCACTCTGCCTCTACCCCAGACATATGTACATGCTTTTTCTCTCTCTCTAAAAAAAAAAAAATCTTTTTTAAAAAGTAATCTTTGTAATTCCTTTTCAAAGCAATATTAAATGTAGTAGTGCTTAAAAGCTTATAATGAAAAATAAGTCTCCTACCCCAGTCCTCTCACCTCCACTCTACAGAGACAAATTTTCAACTCTTTTAGTTGTTTCTTTTGGTACTTAACCTTCCTACTTCTAAAGAAAATGGTCACATGATATGTATTGATTTATCCATTTTTGGCTATCATATGTTGCCGCCTTGATTTGACAGTTGAGAATTTAGTTGTTTTTTTTTTAAGAGTTTATTTTTTTGAGAGAGAGAGAGCGAGCACGAATGGGGGGCAGAGGAAGAGGGAGAAGCAGACTCCCTGCTGAGCAGGGAGCCCGATGTGGGGCTCAATCACATCATGACCTGAGCCAGAAGGCAGATGCTTAACCAACTGAGCCACCCAGATGCCCTAGAGAATTTAGTTTTCTTATGCCATACCCTGTGCTTCTCCTCTCCCACCCTGATTTTTCCAGTATAGTTATATCACAGTTTTAGGTTGTGGTAGGCAAAATTCTAAGAATGACCGACAATGAACTTTGCCTCTATATAATCCCCTCCCTCTTTAAGTGTAGGTGGAACCTCTGAATATTATGGATACCACACTCCTTGATTGTTACTTTATATGGAGAAAGGGAGATTATCTGAGTGGGCCTAATCTAATCACATAAGCCCTTTAAAAGCAGTGTTTTCTCCAGCTAGCAGCAAAAGAGGAATTCAGATTGGAAGCATGAGTGGAATTTGACACATCATTGCTGGCTTTGAAGATGGAGGGGGCCACATGCCAAAGAATGTGGGTGGCATTTAGGAGCTGAGAGTGGCCTGGCTGACAGCCAACAAGGGCTCGGCCCTATAACTGCAAGAAACTGAATTCTGCCAACAACCTGAATAAGCCTGAAAATGGATACTTCTTTAGAGCCTCCACATAAGACCCCAACCCAGACCAACACCTTAATTTCAGCCTTATGAGGTTCAGCAGAGGACCCAGTCAAGCCTGCCCAGAATTCTGACTTAGAGAACTGTGAGGTAATAATGATGTTTTAAGCCACTAAGTTTGTGATGCAGCAATAAAACATGAATAAAAGTTAAAATCAAGTCTTGTAGTCATAAAAAGATGTAAAAATTGTTCACTGATGGGGCACTTGGGTAGCTCAGTCAGTTAAGTTTCTGACTCTTGGTTTCAGCTCAGGTCATGATCTCAGGGTCATGGGATCAAGCCCTGCATTGGGCTCCACGTTCAGTGTGGAGTCTGCTTGAGATTCTCTGCCTCTCTCTCTAAAATAAATAGATACAATCTTTTTAAAAAAAATTGTTCACTGCTAGGCCAAATAATGTCACTATGATAAGTTTTGTTCAACCTTTTCCTTACCCCTAGAGTTAAGAAATGCCACCATTTTTCATTTGCTTCGTTCTTGATATAACTATTACAACTTTTTCCCCCAGATATTTCAACAGCTCTTTCAAATGCCCAATATATTTTTTTCAATCCCTCAAAACAATAAATCCATTCAATTTTTTCCCTAACTTCCTCTCTCCTACTCCATCTGGACTATTCACTATCTAAGCCTGGTGCATAACTCTTGTCCATAAAATTTGCTTTTGCCTCTCTCCGAGGTTTTATTTCCTATTTCCTGGAAACCCATGTTTTCTTTCTTGGTTTACTCCCTCCCTTTCCTGGAATATATCCTTGAATAACTTTCTAAGAATGTATAGGAGGTATATTTTCGAAGCCAAAATGGTTTTATTCTACCCTTACACTTCATCGTCAGTTTGTCCAGATGTGAAATTCTAGGTTGAAAATTCTCATTTTCTGAGAATTTTGAAGGTATGTGTTTATTGTCCTCTAGCTTCCAGTTGGCTTCTTTTGTATGTGACTTATATCTCTCTGGAAGCTTCTAATTTTTTGTTGTTCCTTGGTGTCCTGAAATTTCTTAATGATGGAATTTGCTGTAGGTCTTTTTACATACATTGCAATAGATACTGCATGAACTTTTTCAATCTGGAAATTTGTGCCCTTCATTTCTGAGAAATTTCCTTTAATGTTTATTAATTTATTCTCTATTTTCTCTCTCCTTTGTTTTTGGAATTTTTGGTTTAGGGACACCTGTGTGGCTCAGTCAGTTAAGCATCTGCCTTCTGCTCAGGTCATGATGTGAGGGTCCTGGGATCAAGTCCTACATCAGGCTCCTTCCTCAGCAGGGAGCCTGCTTCTCCCTCTGCTTGTGCACTCTCTGTTGCCCTCTCTCTGACAAATAATAAAATATTAAAAAAAACCCAAAAAAACAAAAAACTTCTGTTTTGTCAGTTATAAAACCTGAGATGATCCTCTAACTTAACTAATATTTCTCTTTATTTTGTTTGGGTTTTTAAAAAGGCATTCTTTGAGAGATTGCCCAACTGTATCTTCATATTTTCTGTGTTAATTATCTATTGCTGTGGAACAAAGTATCCTAAAACGGAGGCTTAACAAACATTTATTACCTCACAGTTTCTGTGAATCAGGAATCCAAAGAACAGCTTAGCTAGGTAGTTCTGGCTCAGGGTTTCTCATGTGGTTGAAAACAGGATGTTAGCAGGAGCTTCAGTCACCTGATGGCTGGAGGCCTCCGTCCCTCTCTGGCTGTTGACAAGACACCTGTTTCACACCACATGGGCCCCTCCATAAGCTGCTTCAGTGTTCTCACATGTTAGCTAACTTCAGAGCAGATGATGCAAGAGAGAAGGAAGCCACAATGCCTTTTTATGACCTAGTCTCAGAAGTGACTGTCACGTCCACCTTATTCTGTTTGTTAAAAGAGAGTCACAAAATGCAGCCCACACTCAAGAGGAGGGGAAATAAGCTCTACTTCTTCAAGAAATATCTAAGAAGTTGTAGATACATGTGAAAAACACCACACCTTTGTATCAGAACATTTTATTTTCGTTACTTTAAGTTGCAAGGGCCATTTTTGGTCCTCTGGCTTTTCTTGTCCATACATTTTCTCTTTTCTTCATGGATATTACACTTTATTTGAAGTTCCGTTCCCTGCATTAGCTCTGTCTCCTCTGTGCTCTTTTTCCTACACATTTATTTTGGTCTCTTTCTCACGATGACTGTTGTCAAACAACTGGTGATCCTTGGCTCTCCATTATGAGGAACTAAAAGCCTGTGTGTGTGGGAGTCCATTGTGGGCTTCACTGGGAGCTTTCCTCTGGATATCTCCAATTTTTCCAGGGAAGGATCCTATAATTGTTTCCCTGGGGACTGGTTAGATGCTTGTCTGCTAGCATACTAGGACCAGGACAGGAGACGGTGGTATTGAGAGTCACACTTTTGAGGATCTCGATTTTCACTTAATCATCAGATTTTTAGTCTTGCACCATATGCCATCCCTCACGGTGAATCCTGGCTAGGAGTGCAGTGCCTGTTAGATTCGGTTCCTCCAAAGAAATATTTTTTCTAGTTTTATTGAGATGTAATTGACATATTACATTGTGTAGATTTAAGGTATACAACATGTTGATTTGATATATATTGCAGAATGATTAACACCATAGTATTAGCTAACACCTCCAGCTCATCACATAATTACCTTTTCTTTTTTGTGGTAAGAACATTTAAGATCTACTCTTTTAGCACCTTTCAAATATATAAAACAGTATTAACTATAATCACTGTGCTGTACATTAGATCCCAGAACTTATTCATCTTAAACTGGAAATTTGTACCTTTTGACCAACATTTCTTCATTTTCCCCATCCCACAGTATTTGGTAACCACCATTCTACTCTCTGTTTCTATGAGTTCAGCTTTGTTAGATTCCACATATGAGATCATACAGTTTTTGTCTGTCTTTGTCCAACTTACCTGACTTAGCGTAATGCCTTCAGGATCCATCCCTGTTGTTGTAAATGGCAGGATTTCCTTCTTTCTCATGGCTAAGTAATATTTCACTGTGTATATATACCACATCTTCTTTATTCATTAATCCACTGACAGACACTTAAGTTTCTACATCTTGGCTATTGTGAATAATGCTGTTGTGAAAATCACAGTGAAGATAACTCTCCAAAATCCTATTTTCATTTTCCTTTGAATATATACCCAGAACGGGGATTGCTGGACAGAGAAATCTTTTGTATCTTTGTTGGGGCAAGTGGTTTGTCTGCTTGTGCTAAGAGTTTCAGTATTCACGTTCCTGTTCTCAGACCTATTCTTAACTCCTGCCTTCTGTGGTACCTGTTACATTATAAGATTTGAACCTCTCAGATGAATTAGCCCAATTCTAGTTCTATCCTCCACTGCAGAAACTTAAATTAGAACTTTTTCCATTCTGAAAGGCTACTACCCCTCTGTCCACCTTCTGTTTTCCAAAATATATTTCTCCTGAAATGCATCATCTGCTCTTGTATACTTGCTCTCCCTCTCTTTGCCCTTGAAGGTTAATGCCATTGTTGTTATTTTGGTGTCATTTTAGCAAATTT
>CM052897.1:57795289-57808768 GCA_028534135.1 Potos flavus | reverse complement strand
TCAGTTTGTATTTCTTTAGAATAAGAACATTTTCTTAGATAACCCACAATGTAGGTATTAAACTCAGCAAATTTTAATAGTGATTCAACACTATTATCTAATTATCTATAGTCTACATTACAATTTTGCCAGTTGTCCCATTAATGTCCTTTAGAGCAAAACTTTTCCTTCCAGGATCTGATTAAGGATCAGCATTGCATTTAGTTGGCATGCCTCTTTAGTCTCCTTTAATCTGGAAAAATTCCTCTGTTCCTTTGTGTTTCATGACATTGACTTTTTTTTAATAGTACATATAAGACATTTTATAGAATTTTCTTTAATATGGGTTTGTCTGATGTTGCTCATGATTAGATTGGGTACAAATATTTTCAGCAGGAATAAGCAGCAGTATGTCTTCAGTAGGTCCCATCAGGAGGCTCATAATATCAACTTGTCCATTACTGGTGAATGTTAACATTGGGCTTTTAATTAAGGTGGTGTTTGCCAGTTTTTTCCACTGTCAAGTTGTTATTTTTGTGTTGTAATTTGTCAAGTTACTATTTTTGTGTTGTAATTTGTAATCATTTCCAGGAAGATACTTGAAAAAATGCAAATACCCTATTCTTCATCAAATTTTTACCCACTAGTTTTAGTATCTATTGATGGTTCTGAGTGATATTATTTCTATGATAACTGCAAAATGGTAATTTTCTAACTCAAATCTATTTTAACTCAAGGTTTACAGTAATTTGTTACATTTTGAGTTTTTCTAAAACATTCAACTTAGTTTTTATATAAATCACTGCTTTTTTTTTTTTTTAAGATTTTATTTATTTATTTTCCAGAGAGACACAGCGAGAGAGGGAACACAAGCAGGGGGAGTGGAAGAGGGAGAAGCAGGCTCCCCTCTGAGCAGGCAGCCCAATGCGGGGCTCATCCCAGGACCCTGGGATCATGACCTGAGCTGCAGGCAGATGCTTAACGACTCAGCCACCCACGTGCCCCTCACTGCTCTTTTTTAACATGTAATCTATTAGTTTAATATTTCTTTAAATTGCAAAATTGTAATTACAAAGTAACCTAGTATAAAATTTGGGAGGAATAAAAACAACGCTGCTGACTCTTGGTACCCATGCAGTTTAATTTGTAAGAGCAGAAGTATGCAGACATGCTGAAGAGTAGCTCTCAGCTGCAACTGGAATGTTGCAGGCATCTTTTAATGTTTTTCAGAGGAAATGAAGAACATTAATTAACCTAGCAAGGCTATTCAGCAGAGCTTCTACTATTTCTAATATTGAGCTATTCACATTTAATGTTCTAAAATACATCAAGAAATTAAAGCATCTTAAAGAATTAATTACTAATAGAAACTTAGATAACCTTGTCCTGGACCAAGCTGGAAATTCCTGAATGTTTGCAAATTCAGTGTGTGAGTTAGGATGTAGGAGAGGGATAAATTTGAGATCCCTTTCCAGATGCAATTTAGATTCTTATAATTCTTTGTGCTGACATATCCAAACGTAATGGTTCCTGGCAAAAATTGACAAGATTTCCTGAATTTCAGGAAATGCACAGGACCCAGAATAAATAAATAAGTCTTTAAAAACAAAACAAAACAAAAGGAGCGCCAGGGTGGCTCAGTCGATTAAGCGGCTGCCTTCAGCTCAGGTCATCCCAGGGTCCTGAGATGGAGCCCTGCATCGGGGTCCCTGCTCAGCAGAGAGCCTACTTTTCCCTCTCCCTCTGCCTACTTGTGCTCTTTCTCTGTCTCTCTGTCAAATAAATAAATAAAATCTTTAAAAAAAAAAAAAAGCAATCTTGAAAATTAAGTGTTAGAGGATACACTTCCCAATTTCAAATTTTCTACAAAGCTACAGTAATCAAGACAATGTGGAACTAGCATAAGAATTGACATATATAGATAGATCATTGGAATACAATTGAGAGTCTAGAAATAAACCCTTACACTTATGGTCAATAGACTTTCAACAAGAATGCCAAGACAGGAACGCCTGGGGGCTCAGTCCGTTAAGGTCTGCCTTTGGCTCAGGTCATGATCCCAGGGTCCTGGGATCAAGTCCTGCATCGGGCTCCTTGCTTGGTGGGGAGCCTGCTTCTCCCTCTTCCTCTGCCTGCCGCCCCCTTGCTTGTGCTCTCTCTCTCTCTTTCCCTGACAAATAAATTTTTAAAAAAGAATGCCAAGACAACCTAATAGGAAAAGAATTGTTTTTTCAACAAATGGTGCTACAAAAACTGGAAATTCACATGCAAAAGAATGAAATTCGACCCTACATCATACCAAAAATGGATTGTAGACGTAAATGTAAGAGCTAAAACTGTTTAAAACTGTTAAAAGAAAAATCTTCATGACCTTAGATGAGGAAGTGGTTTGTAAGATACGACACCAAAAGCCTAAGTGACAGAAAGATAGATAAATTGAATTTCATCGAAATTACAAACTTTGTGCTTCAAAAAACACTATCAAGAAAGTGAAAAGTTGGGTCTTTTTTTTTTTTTTTTTTTTTGGTAAATGTTTGGATTACAAGATATTTAAAATAAGTAAGTATGGGGCACCTAGATGGCTCAGTCAGTTAAGTTCCTGACTCTTGATTTTGTCTCAGGTCATGATCTTAGGGTCATGAGATCAAGCCCCCCACCTCTAGCCTCATGCTGGACTCTGCACTCAGCAGGGAATCTGTTTGAGATTCTCTCTCTCTCCTCCCCCACTCTGTAAAATAAATAAATCTTTTAAAAAAATAAAGTATAAGTCCATGTTAAATCAATGATCACAAGAGAAAAATTTACTAAACAGTTGCTTGGAAAAAAGGCTGTGTGTGCAATATTCATAGGGAGTTTTTTCAAAAATTTGAAACAATGTTAAGACATCATTCCATTTTTAAAAGCACAAAAAGCAATGAAAATAATTCTGTAATACTAAAACATAAAACATACTATAGAATATAGTACAAAAGAGGAACCCATAGACCAATGTAAGTATAAATGGACAAATCCCACTATCAGATCAAATTCAAGAATATATTAAAGATAATCATCTACCATCAAGTAGGATTTATTCCAGGAATACAATGACTTAATATTGGAAGAGATTAATATAATACATAATACCTATGTCAAATTATCTCACTAGACTGGGACGCCTGGGTGGCTCAGTTGGTTAAGCGGCTGCCTTCGGCTCAGGTTATGATCCCAGGGTCCTGGGATCGAGTCCCACATCAGGCTCCTTGCTCGGCAGGGAGCCTGCTTCTCCCTCTGCCTCTGCCTGCCTCTCTGCCTACTTGTGATCTCTCTCTCACTCTCTCTCTGACAAATAAATAAATAAAGTCTTTAAAAAAAAAAAGTTCTTTAAAAAAAAAATTATCTCACTAGAAACTAGAAAGGCATTTGGGTTTTTGGGGTTTTTTAAGAGAGAGAGCACACAAGCTGTGGGGTGAGGGGGTGCGAGGGATCTGACCCAAAATCAAGAGTCAGACACTCAACAGACTGAGCCACCCAGCCAGACACCCCTGCACTTGCTATTTAAAAAAACAAAAAAACAAAAAAAACACTTTGTAGGGACGCCTGGGTGGCTCAGTCAGTTAAGCCACCTGTCTTCAGCTCAGGTGATGATCTCAGGGTCCTGGGATCAGTCCCATATCAGGCTCCTTGCAGAGCAGTGAAGCCTTCTTCTCCCTTCACCTGCCACTCCTCCTGCTTGTGCTCTCTCTCTCTTCTTCTCCTTCTGACAAATAAATAAATAAAATCTTAAAAAAAGAAAACTTTGTAAATTAAGAATGAAATAAGGACCTCCCACTTCACATCATACGTAAAAATAAATTGCAGATGGATTAAAGAGGTAAATATATAAAACAAAACTACAGAAATATTAGAGGAAAACAATATTTTTACAATCTTAGGGTGGTTTTGGAAAACTTTTTTCTTAGGACATTAAAACCAGGAAGCCTAAAAACACTGACAATTTGTACTAAATAAAAAATTGTAAATCGTGTAACAAAAGACATTATAAAGTTAAAAGGCAAGAAAGAGACTGAGAGAAAATATTAACCATATAAGGATGTGTGTATATATGAATACATATATACATACATAACCTCGTGTATATAATTCATATACGTAATAATATTCAGAATATATAAAAACCTCCCAAGTAAGGCACCAACCAATCCCAGACTCCCCTTCTCATCCAACATCAGACATTTATTTATTAGGACCTGACTGTGCCAAGTACTGTGTTAAGCACTGGAAATACAACAGTGACTAACACACAATAAATCAGTAAATAAATAAACGAGATTCACAGATTATAACAAGTGCTCGGAAGGAAATACAGGGAGGGCAATGCAATAGATCAGAAGTTATAAACTGTTGACCAAAGGGCCATACTCAGCCTGCAGTGTTCTTTTCTTAAAAATTGGGACCAACATTTAAAAATTAGGAGATTTTTATGTAAAACCCATGTATGACCTCTTAAAAAAAATTAGAACTGGTCACACTGGCCCTAAATTCCCACATAACCACAAACAGCAAAATAGCAGCTGCATCTTTAGATGGGGTTTCTTACTGAGTTTGCTTTACTCATAAACATTATCTGCCTGGCTCTTACAGGCAAGTGAGTTTGCAGATCCCAAAATGGGGAGTAACTAGGAAAGGCCCACTTAAAACAGAGTAATCCAGGAGGTAATGTTTGAGCTACACCCTGAAGAATGAGAATGACCCAGCCATGCATAGAGCTGGGACTCGAGCTTTATCTTCATAGCAAATTTTAAAATCTAGATGCAACTCAAGGCCAAAACTGTAGCAAAGCACCTGCAAGCCCCACTTTGATCAGAGACTGCTTTCACTGCATCCCAGCCAGAAGCTTGAAACCCATCTCCCACTTCTGAAAAGCCATTTTAATCATGTACATCCTGAAGTATCTATGCACTCTGCCCATTGTTCATGACCTCATAACAAAAGGAAACTTGGAACAATATTTCTGGTACTACCCTTTCCACAAAGACATTCAGGCAGTGTGGTTGCCCTCTGCCAAGTTTGGCTTCAACCATGTCATTCAGACTTCTACCTAAAATTCCATTCAATAGTAATTATATTCTATTTCTAGAATTTCCTTGAAACCTTTTGAGCTGCCCCAGAGCTGAAGTCCAGGCCCATGTGGCCAAGGTCTGGGGCACAAAGACTGACTCTAGGAGCTCAGTATAAGACTATGAAACTTCAGGAAGTTGGAGTATTGCACTCCAGGGAAACCTATCAAGACAAAGATGCATGTATTTGGCTCTCCACCTAGGACATTTAGTCTTCTTAGAATAACTAGTACCATAACCACAAATCTCAGGTGGGCACTGGGACTGCCTGACAATCCTATTATATTTCTCTGGTCACTCTCCTACTCCTCAAGGCAATTATTTCACATTTCTCCTTGAGTCTCTAAAACCACTCTCCCGTCCTCACTCTGAGCTAGTAACTTCCTTGCTCCTTATTTCAGTAAGAAAATAGAAACAATCAGAAGAGACTTTCCATCATCACATCTAACATCCCACTGCATCTATAACTTCCCTCTGGCACAGTGAATAAAATGACTCCATTTGTGCACTGGATCTGATCCCTTCTCACCTACTCAAGGATTTTGCTCCTGAAATTATCCCCCTCTCCCTCAGTTTTTCTTCCTCCTAAATAATTTCCATCAGTATACAAATGTGCTGTAACATTTTCTATCTGGGAAGAAAAAAAGGAAGAAAGGAGGACCCCACCCCCGACCTTCAAACTGTTCCCATTTCTTTCTCCATTCTCTCCCCCTTCCCACCCTGATTATATCACAACTTCTAAAAAGAGGAGTTTGCACTCATCAAGCAGAGAAAAACAACCATGCTGATAGGCCTCACGATCACTAAACTCAGGTGGGCCTTTATGGCTGTGCAGAAGTCAGACATTTCCTTGTTCCTTGCACTCTTCACCCTCCTGGAGGTCTCCTCATACCTTCTCTTTCCTCAGACCTCCAATGTCCTCGATCCTCACTTCCAGGTAATAACTTGTTGTTTTGTTTTGTTTTAAAGATTTGATTTATTTATTTGAGAGACTGAGCCAGAGAGAGAGCACCACCAGGAGGGGCAGAGGAAGTGGGAGAAGCAGACTCTTCGCTGAGCAGGGAGCCCGAGGTCACACGGGGCTCCATCCCAGGACTCCCAGATCAGGACCTGAGCCCAAAGCAGACACTTCACCAACTGAGCCACCCAGGTGCCCCAACTTGCTTTCTACTTCATAGTTTTCATTGTGAAAACAGAAGCAATTGGAAGATTATTTCTATAACCTCTCACAAACTACATCTATCCATCTATCTGCATCTGTGCTCACATGTCTTATTAAATGAATGAATGGTCCACACACATATTAAGACCAACCCCTCCACCTGTGCATCGGATCCCATCTTTTTGCCTATTCCGGGACATTACTACTCCAATAATATTTGTATGCTATTGCATCAATGTTTCCATCTCTGACCATTCCTATGTATATACATGCATGCTACAATTTCTTTCATCTTCAACAAAGCCCTACATTTCCTATTTCCCTGCCCCATATACAGAAAAATTCCTTAAAAGACAAAGTTGTTGTCTCCATTTCTTCTCCTCCCAGTCTCTTGAACGCATGCCAGTCAGGCTCTTACCCCAGTCACTCCACTGAAACTACTTATGTCTAGTCACCAATGCTCATATTCACTTACCATGTTGCTAAGCTCTTAGCTCTCATCCTGTTCAGCAGATCAACAGAAAAATACAACAGAGCTCAGATTGTTCTGACTCCTGCTACTGTCGAGGTTGCTTGCAATATCTGGTTAGCTAGGAGAGGCTTGGGCCTGTGGACCACTATACTGGGGAACTTGCCTTATATATTTCTTTTTTTTTTTTTTTGCCTCATATATTTCTATTTCAGAACTGGTTTGGGAAATTAACAAGGAGGGGGCAGGAAGAGTACTGGTAAAATACAGCATTCTGTTTGGCCCCTAGCAAGCCCATATCCTTCTTGCATGCCCCAGTCTTCCTAATCTCAACTGCTACATCCATTAATTCAAGGAACCCACAGTACCTAATTCTGCTCACCCTTAGTTCCACAATCCAAACGATCTTGCAGGACTCTGATTTGTAATCCACACTTGTCTTTAGAATGATTCTCTGGCTGATTTCACCTTGTCAGCACATTCACTCAGCTGACTTCAAGGCTTCAGCCTGTTCTCCATGCTCGGATTAGCCACTATCTTAACCTTACCCTTCAGCTAGGGCTTGAACAGCAACCATAAAAATGAACCTATTAATATTAACACTTTTTCATTCTTAACACTCTTACTATAATGATATTTTTAAATCATTCACAATTTTTCTTTGAAGAAAGATAGGGGTTTTTTTCCTCCTAGTAGGTGTGAGTATATTAACATTCTATTCAAAGAGGCCCACTCAAGCTTTCCTTATTATCATCATAATGAAAACTCATAGACGTGAGTCAACACTTGTAACCAAATATTCTGCAAGTCTCTGCCTCCTTCCTTTTTTTCCTTCTATGATAAAGAACCAAAATAGAAAAAACAAAAAAAACAAAAAACAAAGAGGAAAACAGAGTGTGGAGAGCATACTTTGGTCTGTCCTTGACTTCATAAACTCAGTTTTATCAGGTACCCAAAGTTGTTCAGATTCAGGGGGCTAACTCACACTAAGCAAATTCAGAGTGCCTCAGTTTCCTTGCCTGTAAATGGAGATTATAATGCCTTACAACTTTGTTGTGGCGATTAAATGAAATTAGGTAACACACCTAAGACCTAGCACATAAAACTGTACAATAGATAATTGCAGGAAAAGTTATAAACCATAACGTATAAGTTACTATATACATGTGGAATATATACCTTTCGTATGACTGAAATAGCATTGTCCACTTCTCAAGACATACTGGCCAGGATAAGATACCTGGAAAGCAATATTTTTAACTATTAAGTTTCCTTGAGAAGCAAAAAATACTGGCTGACTTCAAAGGATTTTTCATCCAGTTACAGCTATCCACAGAAGAGCACCCCTGACCAGTGACCAGACTCACATGTCCACCCATCATGGATTCCTGCCCTCCCAGACTCACCTTTCCTGATCGTAATACCGATGGCCCCTGCAGGTTCAGTCCAGCTTCCAGAAGTTTGTTCACCTTATGCCCTGGTCTCTTGATTGTCTAAGCTTTCTCTTCTCCGTCCTCCTCTGGGGAACTTGGCCCTGTATCTGTCCTGTCCTTTGCAGACTGTATCTCGCCACCTGCTTTGAACTCTGCTTTCCTGTCTAAGCTTCGTACCTAGACAGTCCTCTTAGTCCAGATTGTTGTGGTCTTGATTTCAGACAAATTAACTCTTATTTGGCCCTTTGCTGAGACAGTTCCCTTCCCCTGTTATATGAAAACCCTAGGTGAGACTAAGCCTCATCATAACACAAATCTTCACTCAGGACATTTTCCACCGATAAGAGTCTCAGAGGCAAGCTGATGGGGTTGGTGATAGGAAAAGATTATGCTTGTTTTGTCTTGAGACAAATGACGTTTCCCTGCCAGACTCTTCAGCAACTTCCCTCTAGCCACAGACACAATGACGTCCAAGCTCCACACATCTTCCTCCACTGCTGCTTTTATCATTCGTCTTCTCAGGAATTCACGGAGTCCTCAGAGTTGCTCTTGTAGTTCTAAATGTATCTCTTCAAAGAAGACTAAGTCTCGAGTATATGGTAAGGTGGTAAAAATTGAGCATGTCTCACTTGCGTTCTCATTTTCTGGATCCTGTCAGAAGACAGAATAGATGATTTTCCCCACTCTGGCTGGAATGTTCTTTGCTCAATCTTCTAGGTCTTCTGATCTCTCCGAACTGCCTGTTTGGTGACCCACCTGTTAGGAAACAGCTGGGGATGCCATTCTTAGGTTCCAGCAGAGGGCACTGTAGTTCTGGCTTTTCGAACAGGAGCAGGAATGGCCCAATTCAGCCCCGAATGAACTGGCCAAAGCCTCAAAGCGCTCTGCCTTTCCAAATGGGTGAACCTACTGAAGTTATAGAAATGTACCCTGGGGCACCTGCGTGGCTCAGTCAGTTAAGCGTCTGCCTTTGGCTCAGGTCATGATCCCAGGGTCCTGGGATGGAGCCCTGCACTGGGCTCCCTGTTCAACGGGGAGCTTGCTTCTCCCTCTCCTGGTCCCCCTGCTTGTGCTCTCTCTTTCTCTGTATCAAATAAATAAATAAAATCTTAAAAAAAAAAAGGAACTCTATCTTGGAAACAACCCATATGTCTTGTAGCTGCTACAAACCATCATCCCTATCTGCCTGAAACTAGAGGAGAGAAGACACTCAAGCTACTTATAGCTTCAATCCGCCAAAGTCTAAGGAGTAGGCACCTCCATGATGGGTAACTATGTCTGTATAGCAGCAGATAGGCCACTTTTTCTATGAAGGCTCAGCCTTTCCTCACTGCTTTTCCATTGGGAGTGGTCCAATCTACTGCAGAGTGGCCCACCAGGTTCAGTCCTCTCTGTTGCCCCAATTCTGGACATAGGAAATGACACTCCACATTTCAATGGAGCTCGAGGAGGCAGGGATCTGCTTCTGGAACAAGGTAATGGATATCATGTGCCCCACCCAACTCAAGGCTGCTTCCAGGGTGAGCAGACCTCTTTGATAGGACCCCCATGGGGTTTCACACAAGGGCTTCTAGCAAGAGGCTAGTTCTATCGGTTTATGTTTTCCCATAGTCCTTTGTCTTGCCTGGAAGCCCTGATTAGATGATTTCAAGAACAGGTTAGAGTGGTAGTTAAGACCATGGACTCTGGAGCCAAACTGCTTAAATTAAATTCATGCCTCTGTCATATGCTAGTTTAGTGAACTTGGGCAAATCACTAAACTCTGGGACTCTTTCCCTATTTGTAAAATAAAATAATAATAGTACCTACCTTTTATAGTTGTGCTGAGTGCATTCACTAAGTATTAGCTTGGTTTATCATTACCATCTCTAGAAGATCCATGTAGCCCCTTTTACATCAGCAGTCTGCAGCCAACACTAAGTTCTCTGTTATCCCATGCCCCATCTACTTCCCGTGTTCAGAATCCTGAACAAGTACACCACTTTGAGGAAGATATTTTTGGACATGGAGGCAAAGGAACTGCCCCCATATGTAAAATGTGCCCTAGTTCCCTGGGCTCATGCTCCTGTCCACTTCCTCCCAATGCACTGATAATTTCCTTGTGTCGGGGCGCCTGGGTGGCTCAGTGGGTTAAAGCCTCTGCCTTTGGGCTCGGGTCATGATCCCAGGATCCTGGGATCGAGCCCCGCATCAGGCTCTCTGCTCCGTGGGGAGCCTGCTTCCCCCTCTCTCTTTGCCTGCCTCTCTGCCTACTTGTGATTTCTCTCTCTCTCTCTGTCAAATAAATAAATAAATCTTTAAAAAAAAAATTTCCTTGTGTCAGGGAAGACAATAAATGCACGATAGCCTTCCAAACACATTTCAGTGAATTTTACTCTATGTTATTGCTCCAGCCAACTTCAAGGGATTAATGCCCAGCATCTAATAGGAAATCCTAGATAGGAGTCATTTTTTATGTACAATACCACATTTTCTCTTAAACTGATCTTGTGTGAATTTCTAGTTGGGGTGGTATTACTCTGCTTGCAGCAACACCCAACTTGCAAGTAATGTGTGTTAGATATGATCACCATTATGTACTAAGCATTTGGAACAGCCAGGCAAGTATCCTAACACATAAGTCAGAATTCTGGGAGTCGTTGAGGTAGATCCATTCTAAAAATTCTTCAAACTGAAAACACTGAGGCTTGTCAGTCCCACTTACAACTAACCAGAGGCAATAGGCATGGTAGTGGATAAGGATGATTTTGTGACTACCCCAGTGGTCCTGGGAAGCCCGTAGTATTGAAAAATCTGCAACGTTAATTTGAGTAAGTGGAAGATACACCCAAGTACTTTTGCATCACCCCAGTGTCCTTCATAGTACATCCAAAATAGTAAATGTGGTCTTATGGCAACTCCCAATTTATGGCCCAGTTCTTCGTATCTACTGACCACTGAAAACTATATGGAGCATAGTATTAACTGGGTGGATGAAGAACCTCTGTTACACTATCTACCCACAAAATGATAAGTTCATCTACCTTGCCACAGTGTAGTCTGCTTATAAAGAACTCATTGCCTCCCTCCTCCCAGAACATGCCCATTCACAGTAGCTGTGGCATGATTTTTACCTACGGCCCACCGTCCTTCACCCCAAGCCACCCCACGTGGCTCCCAAAACTTGGCAGCTGGGGGAAACTATGGGTTACCAAAAATATCTTCTAGCTTGCCAAAATCAATCCAAAGAGTATGCCAACTGGTGCTTGATTCAGGAGGAAGGCATCCTCCTGATACTGCCCAGCACACCTCCAAGTACACAGTAACCATTTATATGGGAAGCTGGGAGCCTACCACTTAGAAACCGAGATAATAGAGAACATCGCCTGGCTGTACCCTTGCAGACAATCGGTCTGAGGCCTCAGGACCAGACAAAGAGCTCGTACAACTACCTGCACCCAGACCAGTAATTACTCGCAGTCAAGGTCCCATTGCCCACTAGGAATATGCTCTTACTCTTTCTCCTCAGAACATATCTACTTGGCCACAGACATTCTGGCACCCCCCACCTTGCCCAAAGTCAAATGACCAAAGTCAAATGACACTGCTTCCAGGAAGTGGCCCCTCATTGCTATAACCTGTGATGAAGTACAGATCAGCCCCCTGATTCAGTTTAGGCTTCCAGAACTCTATATTCGGTCACCTGTCCAAATCTCCAACTGTGTCAAAGGAGGGGTTTCAAACAGTCCTCCACTCTGGCGGGATCATTCTCAAAGAATGGAGTGCAAAAGTGGGGAAGGAAGGACAGAAATGAATGAGTGGGGTCAAGCCAGAATGAGAAGGGGAAAAGCAGGAGCTGGGGAAATACTCCAGAAGAGAAGTGGCATCCCCGTTCTCCACCAGAGGTGAGTCTGTGATCACAATTTCCGGAGAATGGCAAACTGTAATCCAGTTCCTGACAAGCTCAGGATTCTGAGATGCAAGTCAAATCTAGCCTACTGAAGCAGAACATGAATTTGTTAAAAGAATATTGGTGGGATAACATCAAACTAAACAACTCTGTGCGGCAAAGGAAACAACAAAATGAAAAGGCGGCCTACCAAATGGGAGAAAATAGTTGCAAACCATATATCTGATAAAGGACTAATATCCAAAATACATGAGAAACTCTTTTAACTCAAAAGAAAAAAAAACATTAAAAATTGGCGTAAGATCTGAGTAGACGTTTCTTCAAAGAAGACACATTACGGCCAACAGACATATTAAAAGATGCTCAACATCACTAATCTTCAGGGAAATTAAAACCACAATGAGATACCACCTCATACCTGCAAAAGTGGCTGCTATCAAAAAAAAAAAAAAAAAAAGATAACACGTTGGTGAGGATGTGGAGAAACGTATTGATGGGAATGTACACTGGTGCGGCCACTATGGAAAACAGTATGACGGTTCCTCAAAAAAGTAAAAGTAAATCCTATTTCTGAATATGTATCCAAAGGAATTGAAATTTTGATCTCAAAGAGATATCTGCATTTCCATGTTCTTTGCAGCATTATTCACAGTAGCCAAGACATAGAGGCAACATAAATGTCCATTGATGCACACATGGATAAAAAAATATGGTATACACACACACACAATGGAACATTATTCAGCCTTAAAATTAAGAAGTAAGTCCTGCCATTTGCAACAACACGATGAACCTGGAAGACATGCTAGGTGAAATAAGCCAGACAAAGAAAGACAAATACTATATCACCATTAAATGAAGAATCTGAAGTAATCAAACTTGTAGAAGCAGCAAATAGAATGGTGGTTGCCAGAGGCTTATGGGGAGGAAGACATGGAGGGGCAGCAGTCAAAGGGTACAAAGTCTCAGTTATATAAGATGAATAAATCCTAGAGATCTGCTGTACATCAGAGAACCTATAGTTAATAATGTATTATATACTTAAAAATTCCTAAGAGCATAGATCTTCTGTTAAATGTTCTTATCACAAAATAAATAATAACAATAAAGATGGTGGGAGGAAATTTTTGGAGGGTACGGATGTTTATGACCTAGATTGTGGTGATGGTTTCACAGTTGTATACTTACCTCTAAACTCATTAAGCCATATGTATTAAATACATACAACTACTTGTATGTCAATCTTACAACAAAGTAGTTTTTTTAAAAAAGAATATTGGGAAGTACATAAAAGCTGTAAAAGGAACAGAGAAGCAAGTTTGGTGGACAGGAACCAGAATCCTGCTGCAGACCAGGTCGGGCATAGACACTGCTGTGGTCGGTACTGTGGTAGGCACTGTTGCCGCCAAGGACCCCAGGCTCTGAATGCTGCTAGAAATAAAACGCAG
>CM052897.1:57708997-57785317 GCA_028534135.1 Potos flavus | reverse complement strand
CCCCCCCCCCCCCCCCCCGGCTTCCAGCTGTTGTTCTCGAGGCAGGACCGAGGAGCCAGGAACGCAGGCCTCCATCACCAGGCAGTCCGCAGAACCCCTAGGCCAGGACTGGCGCTCAGAGCTTCAGCTCAGCTTCACAAGCGCCCTCACAGAACCCGGAACCACAGAAGGGATATTAGCCATCAGTTACTCTGACGATCACTTTTTGGGAAACTGAGCGCCAGAGTGAAGAAGTGACTTGGCTCCAGAACGGTAAATGGCCCATTCCCCACCTGGCTACTCAGGACACTCCCTCAAGCTTGCTTCCATTTTCTCTACTCAGGGCCCCATCTTGCTTACTTGGGCCCATGGGGTTCTGTCCACAGATTGCCTCCTTCTTCAGTAACCTCCACCTGGTACCTCACCTGTCCTCTCCACAGATCCTCATGTCCTTTGCTCCCCAGCAGTGACGACCCTGCCCCACTGAGGCCGACCTCCTTGCTGCCTCGGACACCCTGGTGGGTCCTGGGCCTTGTCTCCACTGTACCTACCCTTACTCTGACCCCGACATCTCTGGGTCCCGTCAAAACTCCCTTCCCCCTCCCGATCCAGCTACCCCTCCAATCCTGGCCTTCCCGTCCAAAGGTCTCCCCTCCCCACTAGGGACTGCTCCCCTAGTCCCCCCCGCTGCTCTGCCAGCAGCAGCCAACCAGAAAGTACCTCATCGAAGTCAGCGATGATCTCGTTGAGCAGCCGCAGACACTCGACGCCCTCGTTGTTTGCCTCCAGCTCCACATAGAACTCCGAAAAGTTGGCAATGGAGGCAAACATGACGGCCACACACTCACACGACTGATAGTAGAGCTCATCATTCCGGCGCTCCCGGGCCAGGAAGTGGGCAGCCACGTCCTTGGGCAGAATGTTATGCAGCAGCCTCCGGTTGTAGGCCTGGAGTTCCTCCATCTCCTCCTTCTCCCCTGTCGCCTGTAGACACCACACCCATCACCCACTGTCCAACATTCACAAAGGGTGGGTCCAGCGGCCAAGGCCTGGACACGGGCATCAGAGGGAATCATGGGGGAGAAGAAGGGCATGGACGGAGGAGACCTAAAGAACAGGCCAAGGGGTGCAAGGGGCAGGGACAGGACGAGGAAGGGGTTAGGGGATGGGCACGGAGAAGGTTCGGAGCCAGAGTGGGCTTGGGCGGCCGGCACCTCAGCCAGCGAACGAGCTGCATTTCTGGCTCGGCCCAGGTTCTGTCCTCGGGACCCTCCCCCTCCCCCAGAGGCCCCCTCGGCCACCTGCAGTTTCCAGAGGAAGTCCAGCCGGGCAGTCGATTCCACCTGCTGGGCGTGCAGATACAGCGCCAGCGCAAACACCAGCAGAATCACGGGGGTCATGTACTTGAGCGCCACCCTCCCGGCAGCTGGGCTGAGGGGGAGCAGAGGCGAGCTCGGTGTCTGAAAGAGGCCCGTGGCAGCCCTACCCTTCCCCGCCCCGGAGCCTTCACTCACCAGTCCGGCCCATCGAAAGTCTCGTTGGAAGAAGCCCTGGCAGGAAGATATAAGAAACAAAGTCATCGGTTCTTCTTGGGTTGCTGGGTGTGGGGTAGCAGGGAGGGGAAACACGGAGCACGAAATCAGGCACAGGGCCAGGGCTCTGGCCTACAGGAACTCGTTAAGAGCAGAGATTAAGAGAAGGTTCTACTCCTAGCTCCACTACTCCCCTGCCGTGTAACCCGGAATAAGTGGCTTAAGTCTAGGCCTGTTTCCTCATCAGTACAACAGGGACGAGATCTAAATAACACACGCAAAAGGCCCAGCGTGGCACCTGGCGTGCAGTAAGGCTTCGACGAATGTGAGTTACCATCGTCTTTACAATCGCCTATGATACGGGCGCCATTTTACAGATGAGGAAACTGAGGCTCAGAGACGTTAACTCACCTGTCCGATGTCACACAGCTAATGAGCGGCAGAGCGGGATTCAACCCCAAGTGACTCCAGAGGCTTTTCCCACCACACCAAGCTATGGCCCCACGTCACACGGGATGGGGCTTGCAGAGGAAAAGCCATTGTGGTGTCCCAAGCGGGAGTCAGTTTTGGTTCCTAGCCAGGGCTCTGCCACCAAGCAGCTGTGTGACCTATAGGTGGTTAAGAGAATGCGTACGAAGGAACCATGCAAATGAGAGAGGGAATTTTTTTTAAATGTCTGGCCTAAAGATACAGGGACTTCCCAGGACTGGGGTTTCCTTGGGGTGACTGTGGAGTCATATGCTGGGAGCTCCTCCATGGCCTCCTCTTCCCCACGGGTGAGGGGCACAAGAGGCCTGGGCACCAGAGTGACCAGCAGGGTCAGGAAGCTCCTAGGGGATTGAAGGGGCTGAGGATAAACTCACAAGCCATGGACACCAAGCAGCAGGTCATAGTTGTCAAAAATGGTGGCTGGGGGGCCCAGCAGAAGCAGCACCAAATAGATGAGCCCCAGGACAAAGATCATGGCCAACTTCCCGATGCTGCTGATGTGCAGGAAGACAGAGCTGGCCAAGAGACTCAGCAGCATGTTCCCAACGAAGTACTGGGGAGGCGACAGCACAGGCGGTGTTGGATGAAGGCAGAAGCCACGGCGCCCCGACCCCATGCAGGAAGAGCCCTGCACCCCCCTCTACAACCTCAAACCCATAGCTCCTTTGGCCTCTGCACCCCACCCTGCACGGAGGTCCCCGAGCTGCTCCCCTAGCAGGGAGTCTGGTGAGATCTGGGTCCCCAGTCCCCATCGCCAGGCCTGACGCAGAGGAGTCAATAAGTAGCACTGATCAGGCCCAACCCCCACCCCCATCTCGCCCGAGCACAGCTTGGACACCTCAGGGAAGCTGCAAGTGGGTGCGGCGCCCTCACACAGGGGAGCGTCCAGGCCCAGAGAGTAATTGAGCTGCTGCAGGTGACAGGCAGTGATGTCAGCGGGTGTCACATTCAGCATCCGGGCTGCACAGGTCCGTATGGGGGTGTGGTTACAGGTGAACTGCAAGAGTTGGGGGTAAGCACAGAGGGGAGCGGTTACGAGGGCCATGCCCCAGTGCCTTATGCCCTGGAGGTCAAAGTTCTCATGGAGGAGTGACAAGAGGTACAGAGAGCAAGGAGAGAGGGGTACTGGAGTTAACGGCATCCCCTCCTTCGGGATAACGAGCTCTTGGCGGGCAGGACATGGGTCTTCTTCCTCTGCCTACCCCCAGGGCCCAGAGCAGTGCTCGGCACAGATGGGGGGGGGGAGGGTAGAAGAATCCCCACTGGGCCTTTACCATGTTGGCGATGGCAGAGGTGAACACGAGCAAGACCGAAAAGATGCCAACCACAGTGCTGTGTGCCCGAGAGCGGACAATGCTGCGGGAAAGACGGCGCAGGGCCTTGGGGAAGAGCTGCAGACGGACAAGGCACAGAGAGTTAAGAGATGATGTCAGCCAAGGGGTAAGGCCAACCAGGGATGGGGCCCGGGGGTGGGGGGGCGAGGCCTGGCCTCCTCCTCCCTCTCCCCGCGGGACTCCTCACCACCCCAGCCCGCCAGCCCTCCCCGACCAGCCCTGGAAGAACCACCGACGTACAGAGCCACACGAGGACACGGCACAGGTCAGCGCAGTGATCAGCAACAGCAGGAAGATGCTGGCATAGATCCCAAGCATCACGGTGGAGCTGCAGCAGAAGAGGGCCAGGAAAAACATCCAAGATCACACACTCCAGGATACCTGGACGTCCTCGTCCCACTCCCCGGATGGGCAGGGTGTGGGCTCCAGGAACCGCGAGCTTGCATGGGTGTTTAGGAAGGTTCTGGGAAGTGGTGGAGGGAAGAGAAGCCGAGTGAGGAGGGGCAGGGCTCTCACTGTGGGAAGACGAGGAGCTGGATAAAGCAGATGAAGCAGAAGACCAGCAGCGCACAGGCCACGTAGGCTCCGAAGCGGGGGTCCACCTTCCGCGAGTACTGAGGGACAGGAGGCTGAGCTGGGTGCTGGGCTCTGCCCTGGGGGCAGTGGGGCACTACCAGGGGGCTCAGGGAGGGGAAGCAGTGGCCCAGTTGAGAGGAATCCCTCCTGTGCCCTGTGGTCGTCCCCCCACCCCCATTCCCAAAATAACTCTCCCGTTCCCTTAGTTGTGCTCAGCCTTCCCTGCCTGGACCGCCCCTCCTCCCCTGGCCCTCGTCCCTCAGCCCTCGAATCCCCCAAACCTTCTTTTCAAGATCGTCTCTCTGGAAGGTGAGCAGGAAGCGGCGCACGTGGTCCTTCCGTAGCTGGTCGATGCTGCGGGCGTCGATGGCACGGCCCAGGAATTCGTCTACCTCATCCTCAGGGTTCAGGGCATCTTGGGCACCCCGGCTGAGGGCAGGGGACATGGCTTCACCGGGGGCATGAGCACTGCCCCATGAGAGGCAGCGAGACGGGACGGGCACAGGCAGCACCCAGGAGTAGAGTGAGAGGGCGTGTGGGCCCCGCTCCCACATGACACGGCTAAGGTCCAGGAAAGAGGGGGTCTCGGCTCCCTGCAACCCCGTCCCAGGCTGCAAGCGCCTTCTCCCCTCCTCTTCCTCCCTCCCTCCTTAATAACCCGACTTACTTGTCTTTGCTGGAATCATCAATGCCCTGGAGAAAGCGACAAAGTGTGCAAGTGAGGTGAAGGGCAGACCACCTTCGCCTCCATCATCCCTTCCCCATGCTCAACAGGGTGCTGAGGGATCCCCCCGTGTACTCTGGGGGTCTTAGGACCCCTGGTATGAAGTCACCCTTCCTGCCGCCAATACCAGAAGTCATACGTGGAGATGTATGAGCCACAACAAGGAAGGCAGGAGAAGGAAGGAGGGCACAGAGTGTCAGGAAAATGAGGCCTCAGGTCCTGGTGCTGCGGGCGTCTCACCATCTGACGGAAAGCCTTGGAGTCCTTGGTCCGGGAGAAGGCACGGTCGGGCGCCCAGCGCGGCATCAGCCCTTCCGTGGAGTTGGCCCGCGTCCGCTGCAGCTTGGCCAGCATGGCCTTCTCCTCTTTCTGTGAAGGCGGCCAGGCGCATGATCAGAAAAGGGGCGCGGAGCAGAGGTCTGTCTGCTCCCCCCCCCCACCCCGCCAGCCCCCGGCCTGACCCTTTTCTGGCTGGCTCCCAGGATGAGGAAGGTCTCGATGTGCTGCTCCTTGAGGTAGGCGTTCCGCTCACCGCCGCGGCCTGGCTCCACCTCGTAGTCCCCATTCAGGTACTGCAGCGTGGCCCGGGTGATGTGGATGCGGCTGCGAGGGGACGGGGGTGAGAGTGGGGCGGCCACTTCGCTCCCGCCCCTCACCACCTGGCCCCCACACTCACCCGGCCCGGCCCCCGGCCTCCATGTGGTTGGCCAGCGTCACGTCATTGGACCACACGTCGAACTGCCATTTCCGCAGGCCGAGGACGCCGCAGTGCACACGCCCGCTGTGGATGCCCACGCGCATGTTCACGTTCACACCTGTCACCTCGCGCACCAGCCTGGGAGGAGGTGGCTTCGGTTCAGCTCCTGGCATGGTGCCCCTCCTCCCCCCACCCCGCTCCCAGCCCAGAGCTCGGGCCCTTCACTCCCCTCGGAGCCAGACGGGGACAGACACAGATGCAGGGCACGGGCCTACAGCCTTGGGGTGGACGCCGGCACAAGGCTGCCTGGGTCTCAGAGACAAATGTCTGAGAAGTGTGTTCACCAGCTGTGGCCCCACAGCATCCCGTGGAACTGAGCTAGAAAGGGAGGAGTCCCCATGCTCCCCTCAGACTGCTCAGCCAGCATTCACACCGGCCCAGATCCCCTCGCACTGGCTCTCTGAGCCTGCCCCGCTGGCTGGGGTCTAAGCTGCAAAGGCTGAAGAAGGATCCAGTCCCCTCCCCGGGGATAGATCTCCAAGACAGAGAAACAGCCACAACTGAGAAAAAGTCCTGAGGACACATCAAAGGGTAGGAGTCGGCTGAGGCACCCTCGGTTCCAGGGAGCCTGGGAGGGGCGCTGCTTACGAGATGGCCTCGATCATGTCCACCCCCATCTCCACACAGCAGTGGGCATGGTCTGCCCGGGCCTCCGGCAGCCCCGACACACAGTAGTAACAGTCCCCTAAGATCTTGATCCTCAGGCAGTGATTTTCCTAAAGGGGAGAGTTGGGGAGAGTCGCTCTCACTCTCTTGGCTGCCCAGCTCCCTCACTGAGTCACCATCTGTCCCCTCCACGCCAGGCCACCCCAGTAAGGCTAGGCTCTCACCACCCCCCACCCCACGCCCCCTCACCGCAGCCAGCTTGTCAAACCGGGCAAAGAGCTCGTTCAGGGTCATGACCAGCTCCTGCGCCGTGCACTGGGACGCCAGGCTGGTGAAGCCTTCAATGTCCGCAAACAGGATGCTGTGGACAATGGCAGAAGACGGAAGGACCACATGGCCTCCAAGACTCCCAGGTCCCCCATCCCTCCTGGCCTCCTCCCACCCCCACCCTACCTGACGTTGTCATGCTTCTGGATGTAGATCTTGTGGAACATCATGTCTTCTTTCTTTGTGTTGATATCTTCTTTCATCTCCATGGCAACATGCTGGGGCAACACGGACAGCAGCAGCCTTTCCTAGACCAGTGGTTTCAACAGGACACCACTACCTTCTCGGCCTCACGCTGTGACCCCTCCCGACGCCTCCACCACCCCAGGGCCCTCCCACAGCCCTGTGGAGACCTGAGCTTCCCTTCTGGAACCCCCCAGGAGAACCTACAGCAGACACGCGTCTCAGCCCTCACTTGTGCTCCCCTCTCCCCGCCTCAGGCAGGACAGGAACCCCAGCAGCCTGTGTGATGCACCATCGGGGAACCACCCACACTCGTTCCGCGGAATGGTGCCGGGCAGCGGACCCAGTGTGCGGGTTCTTTAGGGGCGGGCAGCGGAAAGGCCCTGGACAGGGGGAGTAGCCCCACCTGCTGCCGGTTCTCATGCTGCAGGTGCAGCCGGGCCTGGATGTACCCGCGGGTCTCCTGGAAGGCCTGGCGCTGAGACACCTCCGCCGGGTAGTGCGTGCAGATGCCAATGACGTTGGTGCAGAGGAAAAGCAGCATGTTGGCACCCAGCTGCAAGAGGGCGCCGAGGCAGACGGTCACCGCCCCGCCCGCACAACGCGCAAGTGCAACCTGCCAGGCTCTCGGGATGCGTTGCCTCGGGGAGGAAGCCAGGATCCTGTGCCCTGTGTGTCCCCAAGCCATCCCAACCCCTGTGACACATCTCCCCCTTCTCTCACAGGACTCCGGCCCCCGGCCTGGATCGCTGCACAGCTGGAAGTGGGACCTTTGCACAACTCCTGGCAGCAGAAGCACCACCCAGCGCAAGGGGGGGTCACGGGGCCTGTGCCCAGCACACAATGATTTCCTGCCCCACGATCAGCCCCGACAAAGAACAAATGCTGCTCCTTCTGCATGTGGTTCTCCTCACAGGACAACACTCAGGAGACTTGAGCTCTATACCCTCCTATGAATGCCCAGGACAAGTCATCTCATCTCTCTGGGCCTCTGTATGCTCATCTAGAACCTGGAAAGGAGACAATAAGAAGATGTCTAAGATCCCTCCCTACTCTGACATAACTTGATAATGACAATTATTTTTTTATTATTACTATTATCGGAGCTAATTTGTTGGCTGCCTATTTAGTATTCTTGACTTCTTTTTTTAAATTTTATTTTATTTATTTATGTGACAGAAAGAGACACAGCGAGAGACGAAACACAAGCAGGGGAAGTGGGAGAGGGAGAAGCAGGCTTCCCGCAGACCAGGGAGTCCGATGTGGGACTCGATCCCAGGACCCTGGGATCATGACCTGAGCCGAAGGCAGACGCTTAACAACTGAGCCACCCAGGCACCCCGTATTCCTGACGTCTATATCTGCCTCATATACAGTACCTAACAGATTTCTCCTAACTCTATGAAACACACAACAGTACCTCATTTTAAAGGTAAGGCATTTCAGCACAGAGTAACTTGCCCAAGATCACTCACAGCTAATAGTGGCTGGTGTGGGACTTCAATCCAGGACAGTCAGACTCCAAAGCCTGTGTCCAAACCTTATTTCACAGTACATTACAGATTTCCAAGATTCCTACTCACTCCATTCACCCACGCTCTTGCCGCCCAGCCTCAGAGCCCAGGCTTGGGAATCCTCAGTTCTACTACCACGGGACCTTCCCTTGCACCTGGGAAGGGTTGCCACTGTGCCCTGGCACCTCCAATTCTTGATGCGCTGGGACCCCAATCTCAGAATGGTCAGACCTCCTCAGCATCGGTAGCTCTCACCGGAGAGCAAGTCTAAGGAAAACTGGCCTCGGTGTTTCTGGAAATTCAGGGGTTAACCTGGCACTTGTGGCTCCACCCCAGAGTTGGCTGGGGCAGGGCTCTGGTTTGGGGAGAAGGGAGGGAAAGAGCACCAATTGGAAGCCAGGAATTCTGGGTTTTGCCTAGAACCAGAACTAGTCCTGCAAACTTGGACAGGTCACTAATCTCTGGGACCTCAGTTTCATTTTTCTTAGGTAAAACGGAGCGGTAAGTTCAGCAAACCCCCAAGCCATTTCTCGCTCTGACCCTCTAGGACTGGCCTCCTAGCTTTCCTTCCCAGTCCAGCTCCCAAGGCCCCCCTCCCAGCAGCAGGGGTGAAGATGGGGGCACACTATCTCCCTTAGGGGTTTCTAAGAATAGCCCCCAGTAGGGGAGGAGGGAGGGTTAACCAGGCAACTTCCCTTCCTGGCCCCAGGAGCCCAAGAGGAAAAAGTGAGTCACGGGGGAGGGAAGGGGAAGGGGGACGAGAGACCGAAATAGAAATAGATCTGTACGCAGACCCCTATCCAACTGTGAGAAAAAAGGGATGCCAGGGCACCCTGGGAGACTCCAGGCGGGGCCGGCGTCACTGGGTGAAACTGCTCAGTGCGTCTGAACGAGTGGGTCAGAGGAGAACGAAGGCTCCTTCCCATGAGCATGAGCAGGGCTGGATCTGGAAAGGGGCTGCACGAGCAGCCTAGAAAGGAGGCCACGGCCCCACGCCACCCAGACACACAAGGGCCAACTGGACACAGGGAATCAATCCTTCTCAGTTCAGAGAAGGCGTATGGGCAACCCTGGCTCCAAGGACAGGCACAGGGGCAGGGCTGACTCTCCTCGCTCACCCTAAGAATGTGCCTGCTGAGACTTACTGGGTCAGGCTGCAACTGGGTGCCCCTGGAGAGGCAGGAGGCTGGCAGAGTCCTGGTCCCCATGGGGCTGCGCCTCCCCTATCAGGCCCTGGGAACCATGCCAGCTAAGAGCAGAGAAGAGACACCCACCCGCCCCTGGCCAGCCAGAGAGAAGGTGGGGAGGGAAGGGAGGCACCCCCTCCAAGCTACCCCAGGAGGGTAGTCCAACTCCAAAGCCCAGCGTGCTAGTTACCCTGGTGACAAGCGGGGGGCTAGCAGAGGCAGAAAGACCTGGGCCCTTTAAGAGGTCGGACTGCCCTGTGGGTGCGTGCTCCACAAACAAATGGGCTATAAAGTTACTTTTAAAAAGGTACATTCTGTTCGGAGCACAAGCTGGGTGGAGAAGGGCATCATGCCAGAGCACCCAGCTTCTCATCCTGGGAGCCCCAGGCAACTTCCTCTTTGTGGGTGGGGCTAGGGTGGGCTACAGGCCACAAGCCCTAGGCAAGGCAGAGGCGAGACTCCCTCAAAACTTGAGCAAGACAGATGACAGCACCCTCAAAATCAGGCTGCCGACAGAGGACGACAGAGGTCGGGAGGTATGTTGGTTGGGCTGTGCCCTGAAGGGTCATCCAGGCACGAAGTCCTGGTCTCTGCTCCCTCGTCATGGGATGGACTCCAGATGGCAGACTCCACATGCTCTTGTCTCTCTGAAAGGGACTTCCGGGAAGGCCCTTCCCTGGGTGCCATCCCCTACAGCACTCCCACACTTCCCTGCCCCCAGGTGAGAGCCCTGCCCTGTTGGTTTGAATCCACTCTGGGAGCGGGTGGGGCCCTGAAAGCAACACCGTGAGGTAGCTACTATTTTTATCCCAGTTTTACAGACTGGGAAATAAAGGCTGGGAGAAGTGAGGTTCGTTGTCTAAGAGCTCACAGAGAAGAAGTCAGCCCATTGGACGAAGCAGGTCCACCCACAGCCAGGCTTTGATTTCTCTCACAACATCGTGCTGGCAAGCCACACCCCACACAGCACTCAGAACCCGGATGCAGTAGTTGGCATGGGCAGAGAACCTCAAGACAGGGCTGCCAGAGCCCTGGTGCCCAGTGGGAGAACGGTGCGGGGGGGTGGGGGAGATCTGACCCTGACGCCCCTCTTTTCTACAGTCCAACTCCACTCAAACCATGCCCAGCCCCAGAGAAAACTGATCCCACTCATCACCCTCCCTGTCCTCTCAGAGATGGCCTTGGTCCAGGGGAGAAGCAACTCCTCCCTTGCTAACTCCATCTGAACCCTGCTCGATCCCTCCAGGTCACCACCTGGAGCTGCTTTTCGGGGACGGCACTGGGGCCTGAGTCTCAGGGATCAACTTGGGGCCAGAGATGCCAAGGCCCGACGTAGCCAACACTGCTCTCTCGGCCCTGCCCGGGGCCCGGGGCCAAACATCACCTTCCCACCTCTGGTGCTCCCTCCTGTCTATGGGCTCCGCTATTTCAAGGGCCTCGGGCTAAAGAACTGCACACTGGGGCCTGTGCCCTCCCTCTTGTTCCAGATCCCGGATGAAGCTGATCCCTGAAACCTGACCTCCAATCATGCGCCCCTCCCCTTGGACACCTGTGACCCACACCCCACCCACCCTCCATCACCAGACCCCTTGGCATCCCCGGGCCGGTGCCCCAAGGCCCACCTCCCGGACCACCCACCTGCTTCCAGAGGAAGGCGTCCTCGCGGTTGAGTTGCCAGGCCAAGATCAGATGCAGGGTGGAGAGGCCCAGGCCACTGAAGACAGCCGCCCGCATGCGGATGGGCAGGAGCGTGTAGGTGATGTAGACGAAAAACACGGGGCACCAGAGGCCCACGGAGGGGCTGCGGGGGTCGGCGGCCAGGGCGCCCCCCACCTGCACGGCCGCCAGGATGCCCAGCACCACGTAGCTCACCACCCACATGGAGTCCTGGCGGAAGCTGTGCCGGTTGCACACCACCATGAGCGCCACGAAGAGGGCGGCGGCGCAGGCCAGCAGGGCCACGTAGGCGGGCTGCGGGCGGGCGGGCGCCGCGTGGAAGGCCAGCAGCACCGCCGTCACCAGCACCAGCACGGCCATGAGCAGCGTCAGGCTGCTCTGGTTCATCTGGAAGAAGTACCGCTGGTACAGGCGCTCCAGCTTGGCTGAGCGGAACTGCTTCGACTGGAACACCTGGGCCAGACGCCGCCAGCACGACCGCCGAGGCCTGGGGCTCCCGTCGGGGGCCGCCTCGGCCGCCCCGACCGCTGCCGTCGCCTCTGCATCCTCAAAGCCCAGGGCCACCGCCCGCAGCCCCAGCTCCGTGCCCTTGCCCGGGCCACCCCTCCGGATAAAGGCCTCGTCCTGCCAGGGGCACCGAGGGGGAGCGGCGGGGCTGGGACTGGGGGGCTGGGCCTCCCGGAGGCAGCTCATGTAGCGGGGCGCGCAGAAGCCACCAGTCCGGGTCCCGTGGCGCGGACGCTTCTGCCCATTGCGCTCACCCCAGGCTGTTTTCCGTTCATCCACTTTGGGGACCAGGAGGCCGCTAAACCACGACATGCTGCTGAGAGAAAGGAACAAGTTGGTGTTACCACGGCCATCACGCCCTACCACCACCGGCAGCTATCATAACCGACCACTTCCGGGGCCAAGCTAAGCCCTTCAGATGACACATCGCTCACATAAAATCCCGGAGGAAGACCTCCTTCCTCCTTCAATAGACCAGGATACGGGACACAGAGGGAGGGAGGGAACTGGCCCGAGATCAAGGAGCCACAGAGGTGTCAGAATCGAGATTCGAACCCAGATCTGCCTGACTCCCAAGCACTACACTTAATCATTCACCTCTTCCCTAAAAATTACTGATTCGTGGGTGGTGACAAATTCAAGCGCCTGTGTCAATGAGCAAGGGCACCCCCGGCTCAGGAGATGTGGAAGGAACTACAGGGTGCCCCCCCAGCATGACAGGGGCACGCAGCACCCCACACTAGCAGAGAGCTGCTGCGGGCATCCCGGTGGAGCCCGATCTTCTCATTCTCAACAGAAGCTGAAAAAAATGTACATTGAAACGTGACAGCTCCTGATTTTTAAGTGTTGGCAAGTAATTCACATTTTTCAACCCTGCAAGCCAAATAAATCACGTCTATGGAATGAATTCAGCCTGTGAGCTGCCAATTGGTGACCTCTATACAAAAGAGAATCTCTTTCCACATCGTTCCCCGTCACACTCGCACCACGCACACTACATCAGGCCAAATTCAACTTCTTCCTCGGGTCACGGCTTAGAAGGAACTTCCTCGGGGAACATGTCCCGGCTCCCCCACCCAGACTGCGTTTTGGCCCTTTACCCTCTGTGCATTTCCTCCATAGTACTTATCACAATTACAATGAAACTGCCCCTTGTTCAACGTGTGTCCCCAACCCCTCTGACTATAAACTTTGTAAGGGTAGGGATTGTCACTATTTTGCACCTCATTTTATCCCCAGCACCAAGTACTGAGCCCGACTCCTGGTAAGGCCCCAAGAAATATGTCAAAAAGACAAAAAGAAAGCTTAAGTTGGGGCGTCTGGGTGGCTCAGTCGGTTCAGTGTCTGATTCTTGGTTTCAGCTCAGGTCATGATCTCAGGGTGGTGAGACTGAGCCCCAAGTCAGCTCCAGCCTCAGTGGGGAGTCTGCTTGGGATTCTCTCCCTTTCCCTCCCCTTCCCCCCTCAGCACACACTCTCTCTAAAATAAAGAAAGAAAAGAAAAGAAAAGCAAGCTCAACCGCATTGGCACTGAGCAGCTAATGTGAAATAAAAACACAGATTGGTAACCCTGTGACTCTCCATCTTCCTTCCCGCTGGAGGACTGCCTCCAGTCCTAGGAGCCTCCTTGCGGTTCCCCAACACACGGTGCACAGGCCGGCCTGGGACTGTGGTGCGCGCCGTGTCCTCTGCCTGCTGCAAGAGCTCCTCCAGGCCACAGCTCAAATGTCCCCTTATCAGTGAGTCTTTCCCTGACCGTGCTATTAAAATAGCAACCCCCTTTCCTGGAGCTCTCTATCTCTCCTCCCAGCTCTATGCTTTATTTTTCTCCATAGCTCGTATCAGCAACTGCCATTCTATATATTTTCCTTATTTGCTCATTGTCTCTCCTCACTGGAACGGCAGCTCCATGAAGGCAGGGATTTGGGCCCGTTCTGCTCGTGGCCGTGGCTGCCACACCTGGTCGAGTCTAAATAAATGTTCCTAGAACGGCTGGCTGGACAATGCTTTCTCTGGGCTTTAAACTTTTCAAGGCCCTCTCACATATCTGATTTCATCTGATCTTCACCAAAACCCTGTAAAGCTACATCTGCGGCCACCTGGGTTGGCCGGGATTGGACGGGAAAGGAAAAAAAAGAAAGGAAAACAAGGTGCACAGCAGCTTTGGGTGGCTGGCACAAGTTAGAGAGCCCGGGCCACCGAATCAGCCCCAGATCTTGGGCAGGTCTCCTGGAGGGTAGCACCTTGAACCAGAATGGGGAGGACTCCAGGACAAGACCCTCAGTGTGCTTCCTAGCTGAGCCCAGCTGCAGAGAAAGAGAGGATGAGAGCACGGTCGTCCTCCTCCAGGCCCACAGGGCACCCTGGGGCTCCCTGTACTGAAACCTTGAGAGCTAGCAGCCTTGACATTTGTACTCACTAGGGGACACGGGGCAGGCTGAGGGGGGAGCAGACAAGTGGCGCTTCAAGCAGACACCCAGAGGCCCACAAAAGAGAAGGCAGATGGGGGCCTCTCTGCACGCTGGAAAGCCCCATCCCTAGTTCACCCTCAGTCAACTTCTCTCAGCATCCCCTCTCCCATAGCCCACACAGCGGCGTGCCCTTCAACCCCACCACACCACCAACAGCACCTTCTGGAGGGACAGATCAGAGATCCAAGACTTTGGGTCAGGTTGGCATTTGGAACGAATATCCAAAGGAGGCCTGGCTCTTCAAAATACTTCATTGGAAGCATGATCTTTGGAGCAAGACCAGGCTTCAAACCTGAGAGTAATTATGTGCTAGCGGCACAGCCTTGAACATGTTACTACCTCCCTGCATCAGTTTCTTCATCTGTAAAATGGGAACAGTAATAGTTGTGAGGAAAGAATCCAAGAGTGTTTTGTCACATAGTACACACTCGGTAAGTGAGTTCTTCTCCCCCACCCTCCACGACTCTGAACCCAAAACTCTGCCATGTCCAAGAAATGGAAAGACAGAAAAGTCGTAAGCAAGAACACACATCTCCCCAGCAGCGGACACCTAGTTCTATCAGTCCCTGTGTCCTCAGCTGTCAGTCCCCAGAGCTGCTGGAGACAGAGCCCAGAGTGAGGTTTCCCACCACCCTCACCATGACATTTTACTTCATTCAGCCTCCTCCTGCTCGCCAGTCCCCTGCCCTGTATTTACCACACACAGCAACCCCCCACACACCCGCAATGGCCCAGACCTCTGTTCCCAAAGGACCTGTTTCTGGCTGTGATCCCAGCCTCCTGGAAGCACATCCTAGCATCTGGCTCGTACCCACGGAGGAAGGGGCAGACTCTGTCCAGGAGAATGCGTGACTGTCCCCAGAACACTCTCACCCCCCAAGGGGATAGCTTCAGAGTCCTATAATTGTCCCGCTAACTGCAACCATCCCACCTGGGGCTCCACTCCGGGCACTGCCCATCTTGAAGAACTCACCAGGCTCCCAGCACTCCTGGCACCCCAGACTAGGTTGGTATGACAAGGAACAGGGGAAGGCACTGTTCAAAGCCACAGAACTTCCCTATATGGTCCCCCAACCCTCACTGTCCAGAAACAACGCATCACTAGAAACCACAGACCACCTCCCTCTTCCCTAGGGACAGGCTCCTGAGCCTGTGCCTCTGACCTCCTCCTCCCCCGGGGCCCGGTCCCTCACTCTCTCTCACAGATCTGCTGTTCCAGACACCACCAGCTCCCACAGCCAGAGCCATGTCCATTCAGCTTGGCGGTTGGAGGCCCAGTGCCTCCCAGACCTCAAGTCCCTCCCAACCCTGATTCTCCGGCCTGAGACCCAGAGTCTGAGGCAGGCCAAGGCCCAGCCCCAAGGATAGCTCTGCCCACTGCTTTTCCCAAACCCTCTTCCTGACCACCTCGGTCTGTCCCTGCCCCTGCCCTCCTTGGCAGAAGGAGGCTCCAGGGGATTTAAAATGACTTCAGAAAGTTCATGGTAGAAGGCACTGCCCAGGCAGGGCCCTTCAGTGCCAGCACCGCCCACCATGCTGGGAAATGGGCCTCCATTCCAGGCCTTTCCAGATGTAGAGGAACCTCCCCCAGGGCCTGAATCTGGAGGTCCGGGACTGCCTTCTCCACCCTTCCCCAATCCTTGGTCTCCCTGAACACTGCAGAAGGCTCCCACTTCCACGCCCAACCACACAACACCCCCCACCCCATAGAGGTGTTCTGATAAGGGAAGGGTATGGGGAGAGAGTCCCCACCGCCTGCTTCCACGTCTAGGTTTTCAGGCAGGCCCTGCTGAGAATCAAGTCGGCTCCCCGCTGGCTCCCTGCAGCGGGCCCTGACACCACCCTTTTCATTGCCAAGGTCTGGGATTAGGGGAGTGGAGGGAACTCCTGCATGCAGAGGGCATCCCTCCTCCCAGCCTGCCCCCTCCCCTAAACACAATCACACTCTACCCCAAACTCGGAGGCTCACCCCACAGCCCCGCTGCAAAAAACTCAGCCAGCCCCTCCCCCAGCACAAGCCTTCCCCCGTGTCCCAGCAAGCTGGGCACTCGCTTCGGATCGAGGAATGGAGTGAAGGGTGGGAGCCTGGAGCCCCCCCATCCCCTCCCTGATTTCTCTCTCCAGCCCCAACGGCCTCAGGCTGCCCTCCAAATACTATCAAGCCTCCCCATCGCGCGCTTCCGTACCCCAACAAAAAAAACTCTCGGGAGCCGCGCGGGAGTCTTCACGCGCCCCCCCCCCCCCCAGACCCGAGCGCCCCAGCGCCGCCTCTCCCGCCCACCCCCCTGCTCTGCGCGGGCTCACCTGCCGGCCGGACTCCGCGCCTCCCCCGCGCCCCCGCCCCGCCGCCCCCGCGGGCTCCGGCCCGCCGGCCGGCGGTCCCGCGGTCCTGCTCCGTGCCCGCGCGTCCCGGCCGTCCCTCCCGCCGTCCGCAGTCCGCCCGGCCCGCGCCCCCTCCGTGCTGGCCAGCGCAGCCGCCCTCTACCCCGGATCCAGAAGTCCCCTCCCCGCCGGCTCCCGGACTCCCCGCCTTAAAGGCACAAGCTCCTATTGTCTGGGCGCCCCCTCCCCCTCCGCCTCCGAGCCCCGCGCGGGGGCCCACTCCCCTTCCGACGAGCCCGGCCGGGGTCGGGGAGCCCGAGCAGCGCCCCCCCCTCTGCGCGCCCCCTGCTCTCTCCCGCCGCTCCCTCCCCCCGGTCCTGGGAAAACAAGCGGCTTCTGTTCTGGGATCAAGACCCCGAAGGAGGGGGCAGTCAGGCCCGCTGCCCCTTCCCTCCACCCCCCTGCTGCCCCTTCCCTCCACCCCCCTGCTGCCTCCTGCGGCGTTCTCCGCCCACCCTCACCCAGGGGTCCCCGGGCGCGCCAGCCAACGCACTCTGTGTCTCGGACACTAGCCCCGGCCGGGAGCACGGAGGGTCGGCTTCCTTCCGGCCGGGGTCCCCCGGGGCCGAACCGGGGCCCTGCGCCCACTCCTCACTCCTCTTCCCTGCCTCCCTCCCCCAGCCCCCACCCTGCCATTCCCGCCCAGCCGCCTCGGCCCCGCTCCCTCCCGCGGGAACTCAGTTTAATAATTAATTAAGATTTCATTCCACCGGGCGCCAGGTGTGTGCGGCCTGCTTCCCCACACGCCACTTGTTTCCTCCTCCCCCAACCCTCTGGGGCACCGGCCCGACGCGAACCTGCTGCACCCGGAGCCCAAGAGGGGGACTGAAGGAAGGGGCTCTCCCCGCTCTTCCTCCCTCCACTGGCCCCTCTCCCTCTCTCTCCCTCCCTCTCTGCGCAGCCCCCCCCCCTCCCCGCACCTGCCGACGTGCAGAGCCCCTCCCCCGGGCACTTTTTACCCAACGGGTTGTGCTTCCCTGTTGAGGGTGGGGGTAGAGGGGGGTGCATGGCTAGGTGCACATACTGAAAAATTGTTTGGGACTTTTATTTATTTCCCATGTTTTCTCGCACAAAGCAGCAACCCAAGTTACCTGGGCAATGGGAAAATCATGTGGAAGCTGCTTTAACCCTTAATGGGTTTGAAATACAGTATAGCCAGAAAGGGGAAGAAGGTTAATTCCCAGAATGCAGGTGGGTCTGACTTTGGAGTGAGTGCCATTGCCCCAGAGCTGCGAAGAGGGCAGCTGCCTGGTTTCCCCTGGAGGCCTGGCCAGCGGTTCCCTCAACCACACCTGTAGCTCCTCCTTCCCTTGGCGGCCTCTTCCGCACCTGACGTCCCACTTCAGCTCACTCCATGGCGCCTTCTACATTCTAGCCCTTCAAAGCCCAACTCTTGTCCATGCCAAATCCCCACTTGGATTCCTAAACCCAGGACAGAGTTTGAGGCAAGGAAGAGAGGGGAGGAATTAGGAAAATCGGTTTCCATCACTTATCAGCCATATATAATTACAAAATATATACTTTGGTAAGTCGTTACTCTCTTGGAGCCTCAAATATAAAATGGGAATTTGGGTTTTTTTTTTTTTAAGATTTTCTTTTTAAGGGGCACCTGGGTGGCTCAGTCATTTAAGGGTCTGCCTTCAGCTCAGGGCATCATCCTGGAGGCCCGGGATGCAGCCGACCTCCGCACCCTGCTCAGCAGGGAATCTGCTTCTCCCTCTCCCCCTGCTCCTCCCCTAACACCCCCACCCCCACTTGTGCGCGCGCTCTCTCTCTCTCTCTCTCTCTCTTGCTCACTCAAATAAATAAAATCTAGAAAATAGAAAACAAAAGCTTTTTTTTTTTAAAAGATTTATTTATTTGAGAGAGAGCACAATGCGCAGGAGCAGGTGGGGGGGAGGGGGGTGCAGAGGGAGAGAGAAACCTCCAGCCAACTCCCCACTGAGTGGGGAGCCCAGGCAGGGCTCTATCCCAGGACCCTGAGATCATGACCTGAGCCAAAATCAAGTCAGCTGCTCAAAGACTGAGCCACCCCGGCGCCCCTTTAAGATTTTACTTTTAAGTAATATCTGCACCCACAATGGGGCTTGAACCCGCAACCCTGAGATCAAGGGTGGCACTCCCTATCCACTGAGCCAGCCAGGTGCCCCTAAAATGGGAATTTTAAAAGACTCTACTAAAATAAAATAAAAATAAAATATTTAAAAAATTAAATAGGGATAAAATTATCTGCCTTGTTTTTCTCACAGGACTTCAAGGCTCAGATAGAAAAATGTTTGAAAATGGGAAATGAGAAAGGGTCAGATTTTTCTGCCATGTGTGATTCTCAGTTATGCCAGCCTGCCCTATTGTTTGACCTTTGGGGCGTCTTCACCTGACTTCTCGCTTCAAGTAGCCAGTGTTCTCACCACTATCAAAATTTCCTCTCCTGGGGCTCCTCTTAAGTCGGTTTACCAGCTGCCTTCGTCTCTGGTCATGATCCCAGGGTACCGGGATGGGTCCCCTTGCGCTCCCTGCTCTGTGGGGAGCCTGCTCCTCCTCTACCACTCGTGCTCTCTAGCTTTCTGTCTCCCAAATAAATAAAATCTTAAAAAAAAAAAAAAATTCCTCTTCAATCTGAAGCCAGCATCTGCTATTTACCTCTTAGAATAATATGTTCACGGGCCATATAGTGAAATACAAAAAACAATTGACAAAAAGAAATTATGAAATTTTGAAATTTGTCTTTAAAAAAGGGGGGGCCGCCTGAGTGGCTCCGTCCCTTAAGCATCTGCCTTCCACTCAGGTCATCATCCCAGGGTCCTGGGATCCAGTCCTGCTCCCCGGGGAGTCTGCATCTCCCTCTGCCCCTCCTCCCACTCATTCTCTCTCTCTCTCTCTCAAATAAATAAATAAAATCCTTTTAAAAAAAGAAATTTTGAAATTTGTATGCATCTACGTGCATTATAAATTTTTATATTTTGGAATGGAAGGCTTTGTCCTTCGTTTTATTTTGGAATGAAAACAAACTTGGACACCAAAGTAAGCTGGAGAACTGTGCTAATCTGGGTCCATCTCTGGGTCCTTTCAGCCCTGCAGGCCTCCGCCACCCTTGTGTATGGCTGCTGTGTTCTTCCCGCCTCCTGAATTCCACTGCCGGTTCTTGGAGGAAGGAGCCTCCAGCAGCCCCCCCCCCCCGTTTTTTTTTTGCTCCTCAGCATCAGCACCTTATACATAGGATCTCTTCTAGTGCAATAGTCTATCTGGTCCTTAAAAATGATTCCAGTCTCGGGACGCCTGGGTGGTTCAGTCAGTTAAGCCACTGCCTTCGGCTCAGGTCATGATCCCAGGGTCCTGGGATCGAGTCCCGTATCGGGCTCCTTGCTCAGCGGGGAGCTTGCTTCTCCCTCTGCCTGCTGCTCCCCCTGCTTGTGCTCTCTCTCTGACAAATAAATAAATAAATAAAATCTTAAAAAAAAAAAAGATTCCAGTCTCTTATTCCATAGATAGGAAACATGAGCTAGTGCTAGGCACATGGGAAACACTCAATTTTTTTTCTTAAGATTTTATTTATTTGACAGAGAGAGAGAGTGAGATCACAAGTAGGCAGAGAGGCAGGCAGAGAGAGAGGGGGAAGCAGGCTCCCTGCCGAACAGAGAGCCTGATGCGGGGCTCAATCCTAGGGCCCTGAGATCATGACCTGAGCCGAAGGCAGAGGCTTTAACCCACTGAGCCACTCAGGTGCCCCGGGAAACACTCAATTATTGAATTCTTTAACTTATAAGACATCAGAGCAGGAAGGGGTCATAAAGATGATCTAATTCAGCTGCTATCCTTTTCGTAATTTTAACAGCAGGCACTTATACAGCATTTACTAGGTGCCAAGTTTTCTTCAAAGCCTTTGCCATAAAGTAACTCATCAATCCTCATAAAACTGCCCGATGCTATTATTATCACGCTCGCCTTAGACATGGGAAAAATGGAGGCACAGAGGGGTCCAATAATGGAGACTCTAAGACAGTGGTTCTCAGACTCACTCTGAGCCCCCGGAAGAAATGATACTCTGAGCAACACGTGATGAAATAATAACATATTAAAATAACTATGCAATTCGTGCTCTGCTAGATCTGACAGAGTCTAGAATGGCAGGCATCAACCAATGAAGGGAGAAAAAAATTGGAAAAACCTTAACAGTGAGAAAATGCTACCAATTTTTTTTTCTTTGAAGTAGGACAAGATGGCTATCAGTGAATTTCCAGGACAGAACACCTTGCTCCAACTTGTGGAATACCAGCCCCGCTGAGCCTAGTTTGAGAACCGCGACAATAAGTAAAATATTCAGAAAGGACCACCCTGTGATGAGAGACGGGCACCTGGCATGGACTGTTTCTATTTCTCCCAATCTAGCTTGGTCTCAATGACCTTGGTTTTTCTAATACAGACCACAATCACGTGATGTCGTTGCAACCTCTCATTTTCAGGAAGAAGAAATTCCTATAAGGAGAGTGTATTACATGTAAATGCACGTTTCATATAGCCATAAGGGTATCTGGACAACACTCTATAAATATCCAGCGTTGAAAACACCCAGTACCCAAACTAATGGATGGGCTCGAGTCCCCTGAGCCTTCCCCGAGTTATTTGGGAAAGAGCTAAGCAAGCCTCTGCCTACTCCCTTTTACAAAGCCTGGATTCCTTTTACAGTGCAAATAACCACTCCCCGACTTCTCTGTCTTAAAGATCAGATTTCTGCCCACTGCCTTTTCCGAAAGTAAGAACGATGTGTAAAGAAAACCCACATTCATTCAATTCGCCAAATACACCCCGCCTGCTTCACCACCCCCTAGCCTGCTTCCACCAGCACCCCAAAGGCTCTGGCTTCCTCTAGGTCTCAGGGTCAGAGGAGGCCTTGGCCACCACCAGTTCCACACCCACGACCACCCGAAGGAACAAAATGATTGCCTGTAGACTTGCCCCTTCCTTAGCTCCCCACCGTTCGTTCATTCAAACGTTCCTTGCACAAATATTTACTGAGTGCCTACTATGGCCAGGTCCCGTTCTTTTTTTTAAGATTTTATTTATTTATTTGACAGAGAGAGAGAGATCACAAGTAGGCAGAGAGGCAGGCGCAGAGAGAGGGGGAAGCAGGCTCCCCGCTGAGCAGAGAGCCCGATGCGGGGCTCGATCCCAGGACCCCGAGATCATGACCTGAGCCGAAGGCAGAGGCTTTAACCCACTGAGCCACCCGCCAGGTCCCGTTCTATTTGTAGGCGCTGGGGATACAGTAAGCAGACTGGCTCTCAATCCTCACGGAGTTGCCTTCTAGTGGGAGGAGTCAAGAGACCAAGGAACAGATGAAAAGTTAGTTGACGGGGATAAGTACCATGATGATAATTAGAAATGGGGATGGGTAGGAAGTGACTGAAGGAGATACCTTGGCTGGATGGTCAGTGGCCTCTCCAAGGAAGTGACGTGCACACAGAGACCTGAACGACAAGGAATCAGCCACGCAAAGAATCTGGGTGAAGAGCATTCCAGGCAGAGGGAAAAGCTCATGCAAAAGTCCTAAGGCAATAGCAAACTCACTATGTCCAAGAAACAGGAGGAAAGTCAGTGAGGCTGAAGGCCAGTGTGTTGGCGGAAGAGAGTGCAAGATTCGGTCAGAGAGGCAGGCATGCTGGTATAGAAGCTAGTATAGAAGCTCATAGGCCAGGGGAAGGAGTTTGGATTTCATTCAAAGTGTAATGAGAAGCCTTTGGAAGCTGTTAAGCTGGGAAGTGGCATGATCCGATTTGCGGTTTTAAAAGATCATTGGCTGATGGGTACAGAATAAATCCAGGGATCAAGAGATGCAAGGGAAACCACTTAAGAAGCAATCATAGTGGTACAGGGAGAAAGAGCAGTGGCTTGGATAAGGATGGCAAGAGTGGGCTGTTGAGAAGCAGAAGGATTCAGGAAATGTTTTGGAGCTGGAGTACCCTCCGAACCTGCCTTGGTTCCCTCTGCATGGTTTATTCATACCAAATAATTATCAACAACCAAAAAATATTTATTGAGCAGCTACCATATTCCAGGCATGGTGCTAGGAACTGGAAGTTATAGTCCAGAGGAGAAGACAAACTATCTTCTCCTGCCTATTGCCATAGAAAGCTCTAGGTTGGGAAAGCTACTGCCCATCCCAACCCTGCCCCATTTTCAGGGCCAGAGGCACACCCCTCACCCCACCCCTGCACTCTACTCCATTGTTGAGCTGGGGTTCATGGGGTGGGGGGAGTGTTTACGGTTGGAGAATTGATGCCATAAAAATGAGTCCAAAGGTTCTCCCGAGATCTCAGAGCAAAGACCAGGGGAGCCCAAAGCCCCAACGGTAGGGAGAGGGTGCAGCCAGGGCCGCGAGGACAAGAGAAACCTGTTGGTGCCCACACCACTGCTCCTTCTTCTCTGGGTCCTCAGAGCCCAGCCTGCAGAGAGCCCCAGTCAAGGCTGACTTCCTCAGCCTTCCCCACCTTTCTGTACAGTTCTGCAGCCCCAAAAACCTTATGCTCCCTTAGTAGATTTCTGAGGCTTGTGTGCCCTCAGGTGGCAGATTTCTGACATTGCAACCCATAGTTAAATCTCTTCCCAGTTTTTCACTGCTGGATCCACAGTCTTCTCTGGCTTCCTGCTCCCTGGGGGACAGTATGGGAAATTCAGAAATCCTGGGAAATCCTGCGAATGTCATTGCATTAAAGCAAAGGGTCATATCAGTTTCTGAGCCTTAGGGGCATGAACCAGCCTTCCATCTAGGGCCAGATTTGTCTTTTGTTCATAAACTGAATGAACTATTTCTGAGCACCGACTGTGAGCTCATCCCAGGTACCAACGTATGGAAAGCTGACCCAAGCTCAGCCGATCAGGCACTCCCAGGACTTTGAGTCTGGAGCTGGTGATCTGAAGAAGCTAGAGCAGTTTACAATTTATTCTGCTCTCAGCAGCTGTGCCTCCAATGACAGTGTCAAGAGCCTCCAAACCAGACCCTTCCGTGGTTCCTGCTGCCTAATTTCCCTCTGTTCCTGCCCGTTTTTAAAGCCTGGCTAGGGGGCACCTGGGTGGCTCGGTTGGTTAAGCAGCTGCCTTCAGCTCAGGTCATGGTCCCAGGGTCCTGAGATCCGGCCTCAGATCGGGTTCTCTGCTCAGCGGGGAGTCTGCTTCTCCCTCTCTCTCTACCTGCTGCTCCTCTTGCTTATGCGCTCTCCCTCCCTCTCTCTCTCTCTCTCTCTCGCTGTCAAAAAAATAAATAAAATCTTTTAATAAAGAAAGAAAGAAATAAAGAAATAAAGCCTGGCTAGTACTCTGGCCTTTCCATCAATTCTGTGAGCAAGTGATTCCCTACCCTTCTAATAAATGTCTTTTCTGCAAACATTAGTTGGAGTCTGTTTCTGTTTTTGCAACCAAGGAGATGACTGTTACATTGGATGAGCCTCTCGGAGCCTTGGTTTCCTCCTCAGTAAAAAGGGATGATAAAATGACTTCCACATGCAAGGCTGTTTTATCAAATGTGTGTATTAGTTACTTATTGCTACATAACACATTACCACACATTTGGCATCTTAAAACAACACACATTTACTATCTCATAGTTTCTGTAGGTCAGGAGTAGGGACATGTCTTAGCTGGATGCTTTTGATTTCAGGATCTCACAAAGGCAGTGTCAGCTGGGGCCACAGTCTCATCTGAGGCTTGAATGAGAAAGACTCCAACTCCAGTTCACATGGTTGCTGATACGACTCAGTTCCTTCAGGTCGCTGGATGGGCTGCATGGGCCACTCGGACATGACAGCTTGCTTCATCAAAGCCAGCAAAGGACAAAGTCTGCTAGCAAGACAGAAGCCATGATCTCTGATAACCTAATCACAAAAGTGTCATCCCAACACTTTTGCTGTGTCCTACAAACTAGAAGCAAATCACTAGTCCAGCCCATACACAAGATGAGGGGTTACCCAAGGGCATGAATACCAGAAGATGGCGATCATTGGGGGGCCATCTTGGAGTTGTCCCGTCACAATGAGGGAGCTGTTAGTCATCATTCAAGACCTTGTTCAAAATCCCACTTCCTTCTCGAGGGCTTTTCAAACCCATCAAAAATTAATTCGGATTCCCCCCTTACAAACAGAGAAACTTTAAAGTGTACCAGATATTTGATGAAATTATTTTTAATTGTGTTGGGGGGGATAATGTTATTTTGGTACTGTAAGAAAATGTTCTTCTTGAGAAAGACTCCTGAAGTATTTGGAGATAGAATATCATAATGCCTACACTTTTCCTTAAAAAGTTTTAGAGTAGTAAGGAGGGAGTCAGAAGGTTATTCTCCCTTTGTTTCCCAATCTCCCTGACTAAGCAGTTACCATGGAAAAATTTGCTTTGGCTTGTGCCAGAAATGGTCCAGGAAGCCAGCTTTATATAAGTGTGTAAGAGGTGAGAATATATTTAATAATACAGTCTTTTAAAGGAATACTATTGAACGAGTATCAAACTTTCTCATCTCACAAGCCCCAGAGGGCTCCATGAGAGGGCTGCGAATGTACATTCACTGATATATACAAACTCTCTAAAATTCTTCCATCAATCCTGAACGAAAGAACGTGGAGTGGAGACGGTTGTCATTTATATTGTCAATAGATATTGTCGTCAATAAAAAAGTGGTAATCAGGGGCACCTGGGTGGCTCAGTCGTTAAACGTCTGCCTTCAGCTCAGGTCACAGTCTCAGGGTCCTGGGATCCAGCCCCGCATGGGGCTCCCTGCTCAGAGGGGAGTCTGCTTCTCCCTCTCCCACTCCCCCTGCTTGTGTTCCCTCTCTCGCCGTGTCTCTCTCTGTCAAACAAATGAATAAAATCTTAAAAAAAAAAAAAAAAGAAAAAGTGGTATTCGGCCTATGGAACGTCCCCTTCTGCATTGTGCCTGATCCTTCAGATCAGGAAGAGAAAGGATCCTGGAATCCTGGAGAAAACCCAGGGTGGGGAACCAACTCGCAGAAATCAGTTACCACCCTGCTCGTTGCCAGCCCCGTCACGCAGATGTGGAAGGCAGACACTCGGGACAAGTATCCTCTTTTGATTTGGTTTTGACCCAGTGGATGTCAGCCCTTAGCTCAGGATGTGGCCCCAGGGGAAGGGAAGGGAGAGGAGGAAGATGCTCAGCATGGCTTAGGCTGGATCCGTGGCTCACAGCCTCTGCAGCAGGGAGCGGGAGCCCCTAGTCACTTTGTGTAGCCTCAGCCCCAGGAAAATGATGAACAACCGTGGCCTTTCCCTTTTAGGTCTCTTCTCTGGTCTCCTCCTCTTCCTCCTTTCTCTCCTCCTCTCTAAGGTGACATCCTCCCTGATTAAGAAAAATGCCATGAACACCACTTTAACCAAGTGATCAAATTTAACACCATCAAAATGGGGACAAAGGGACATCATACACCCCCAGTGGGATGCACTGGGAAGGACACAATGTCACCTAATGTAGTAGTCTTACCAAAAATGTTTAAACTGAATCTGACCACAAGGAAACAAATTGAGGTATATTTCTAAAACAGTGGGCCTGTTCTATTCAAAAATATCAATATTAGAGAAGAAAAAACCCAGCTGGGAAACTGTTACAGTTTTAAGGAAACTAGAGAGACATAACTAATCTGGATCCCAGATTTTTTTTTTTTTTAATCATCAGGACGTTATTGGGACAAGTCGGAAATTTTGAAATGGACTATATATTAGATAATATTGTAACAATGTTCAGTTTCCTGAGCATGATAATATCTTGTGGTTATGTAGAAATGTCTGTTCTTGGTAAGCCCATGATGAAGTATTTAGGAATGAAGTTGATGTCTGCAATCAACTCTCAAATGGTTTGGCAAAAACACCTAACAAATATGGGGAAGTGTTAACAACCGGTGAGTCTAGGTGAAATTGGATTACTCTTGCAACGTTAAACCTACAGAAAGGTTAAACATTTTTCAAGATAACAATGGGGGGGCTGCTGCCTGGGTGGCTCAGTCATTAAGCGTCTACCTTCAGCTCAGGTCATGATTCCAGGGTCCTGGGATCGAGTCCCACATCGGACTTCCTGCTCAGCAGGAAGCCTGCTTCTCCCTCTCCCACTCCCCCTGCTTGTGTTCACTCTCTCGCTGTCTCTCTTTCTGTCAAATAAATAAATAAAATCTTAAAAAAAAAAAAAAAAGATAACAATGTGGGGAAGGGCGCCTGGCTGGCTCAGTTGGAAGAGCATGCTACTCTTGATCTCGGGTTCGTGAGTTTGAGCCCCACATTGGTAAATAAATAAAACTTAAAAAAAAAAAAAAAGATAAAATTTTGAGGAAATGCCAGATGCCAGTTCAGAGTTTAATGCCAGCAGAAAAATACTCCAAATGAGGAAAGTGACAATGTACCATGGTTCCTCTAAATTTCAGGTGGGTGTAAGGGGATGTGCAACGGTGAATATTTATTCAATACACACATTGAACACTAGCTACCCGCCCAGCAGACGCACTGAAAAATATTTATTTAGAAGTAATTTGAGGGGCACCTGGTTGGATCAGTTGGTTAAGCAGCCAGTTCTTGACTTCAGCTCAGGTCATGATCTCAGGGTACTGGGATGGAGCCCCCACGTCCGGCTCCGTGCTCATCCGGGAGTCTGCTTGCCCCTCTCCCTCTGCCCCTCCCCCTGCTGGTACTCTGTCTCTCTCTCTCTCAAATAAATAAATAAAATCTTTAAAAAAAAATTTGATACTTGTCATTTTCCTCTAATCATGAGATTTGTCATGGAAATTTCCAGAATTTCGTTAGACTTCAATTTTTTTACAGTTGAATTGTTTTTCACTGAGCAAGGATCATCATAATCTTTTTCATGCTTAGGGCATCTTAATGTGCCCACACACCCACCAAGGCAAACAGACTGGGAGCTGGGAGGCAAGGAAACCAGGAAGGCAGGCATTCAAGGGGACTGAAAAATTGTAGAAAGCCCTTTGGAATTGGGTAGCAAGAGATGCAGAGAGCCCAGATCTGGGAGTCCAGGGATAAAGCTAGCTGCAATAGGAATGGAAACTTTATACTCCAGTCTATCCTGGACTGTTCTACAGTTCATGCATTGTCATTGTTTATTTTCTTTTTGCTCTTCCTTAATATTAGGTAAAGTTTTTTGTTTGCTTCAAGCAAATGTGAGCCTCTTTCAACTATGTTGAGAAGAACCCGGACAAGGGGACTATGTTCCCTTGGGGGGAAAAGAGAGCCTTTCTGAGCTGCCCCCTTAGCCAATGTGTTTTGTCAAAATTTTATTTTCTCCTATCCTCCTTCTCTCTTCCCTTCACTCCTCCTGCCCTTCCCCTTCTCTGTCTCACCCCACCACCACCTTTTTCCTTCCCAGTGTGGTAGAATGAACTCATCAGTCGGGGCTGTGAAGTCAAGGAGACCTGGATTACAATCAATTAGAATGGGACATGGACAAATCTCAAGACATATTCTTCCTTTCAACAAATATTCATTAATGCCTACTAGGTAGCAGGCATGACTAGAGGGACGGGGGTAAATCAAGAAGACAGACAAGGGTCCTGCCCTCAGGCCATTTGCATTCTCCTTCTCGGAAGCAGACAGTAAGACAAATGAATAAGACAATTATATATCACAAAAAGTGAGCTGCAGAATCTAGTTATGTATTATATGAATCAACTATGACATTCTGGAAAAACGAGGACTATGGAAACTATAAGACAGCTCAGTGGTCACCAAAGGTTGGGGGAGGAATTTTAGGGCAGTGAAACTAGTCTGTATGATATTATAATGGTGGATAGACATCATTACACATTTGTCAAAACCCATAGAACGTGCAACACCAAGTGTGAACCCTAGTGGAGACTATATACTTGGGATGCTAGTAATGCATCAAAATCAGACTCCGTCAATTTTAATAAATGTACTACGCTGGTGGAGGATTTCTTTTTTTAAGATTTTATTTATCTAGGGGTGCCTGGGTGGCTCAATCATTAAGCAGCTGCCTTCGGCTCAGGTCATGATCCCAGGGTTCTGGGATCGAACTCCGCATTTGGCTCCCTGCTCAGCAAGAAGCCTGCTTCTCCCTCTCCAGCTCCCCCGTGCTTGTGCTCCCTCTCTGGCTGTCTCTCTCTGTCATAAATAAATAAAATCTTAAAAAAAAAAAGAAAGATTTTATTTATCTAGAGAGAGAGTGCATGCGCACGAGTAGGGGAGGGGCAGAGGGCGAGGGAGAAAAATCTCAAGCAGTCTGAGCACTGAGCGCAGAGCTCGCAGGGCTCAATCCCACCACCCTGAGATCATAGCCTGAGAGGAAATCGAGAGTTGGGCGCTGAACTGACTGAGCCACCCGGGAGGGAGCCCCAGAGGATTTTTTTTTTTTTAAGATTCTATTTTCAAGGGGCGCCTGGGTGGCTTAGTCAGTTCAGCGTCCAACTCTGGGCTTCTGCTCAGGTCATGATCTCAGAGTCCTGAAATTGAGCCCTGCACCTGGCTCCATACTCAGTGTGGACTCTGTTTGTCCCTTGTCCTCTGCTCCTCGCCTTGCTCACTCTCTCTCTCATAAATAAATAAATTAAAAAAAAAATATATATATATATATATAAATAAAATTTTATTTTCCAGTAACTTCTACACCCAACATGGAACCTGAACCCACAACCCGGAGAACAAGAGTCACATGCTCCACCGACTGCGCCAGCCAGGTACCTCTGTTGTTTTTTGTTTTGTTTTGTTTTGTTTTGTTTTGTTTTGTTTTGTTTTGTTTTGTTTTGTTTTGTTTTGTTTTGTTTTAAGTAAGCTCTACACCCAATGTGGGGCTTGAAGTCATGACCCCGAGATCAAGAGTCACTTGCTGTATGGACTGAGCCAGCCAGGGGCCCCAGGTGGGGGATAGCAATAGTGGGGAAGGCTATGTATGTGTAAGGACTCATGTATAGGAGAAATCTCTGTACTTCTCACTTAATTTTGCTTTAAACTTATATATATATATATATATATAATGTATCTTCCCACGTGATAAGGTATGGACCATCATCTGTAATGATAATGTATTGGTAAGCTGCCCTGAAACAGCTCCCAATGATCTCTGCTTTCTGGGATCCAACTCCCGTGTAATCCCCTCTCCTAAGTGTGGGCTAGATCTACTGACTTCTTTCTAAGGAATAAAATTCAGCAAGAGTGATGAAAAATCACTTCCAAAATCAGGCTACAAAAGGACGATGATCTCTCCCTCTCTGTCAGCAGTCAGCTGCCATGATGTGTGTCGCCCTACAGAGAGGTCCACGGGACAAGGATCTGATGTATTTAGCTAACAGCCAACGAGGACCTAAGGCGAGGTCTTACGGGAGGCCACTACTAGATACAACGTGTGATCCTTGACTAGATACTGATTAGGAACTATCAGCTGCAAAAGACATTTTGGGGGCCAACCAGGGAGATTTGAATAGTGACTGGAATAGATAAAATGAAAATGAATGAAATGGAAAGGTGGAGACTGTGGACTGAAAAAAAGCAAGTACAAAATAGCATGTTCATTATGATCTCATTTTGCTAAACACACACACACACACACACAAAACATTTATGTGTGTGTGCATAAAAAGATATAGCCTATCCTACAACCCAGCAATTCCATCTCTAGGTATAAATGTCCAAAACAATGAATTCATATATCAACCAAAAAACACATGTTCAACAATGTCCGTAGCAATTTTATTCATGGCAGACAAAATTGGAGTCATCCTAAATGTTCAACAGGAGAATGGATAAATAAATAATGATATAATCTAACCATGGAATACTACGCAGCAATAAAAGAGAGCGAAATGCTGATAAATGCAACAATCTCAAGAACATAATGTTGTGGGAAAGCCTCCAGATACAAAAGAGTACACACTGTATGATCCTTTTTATTTGAAATTCAAGAACAGGCAAATCGTGGGGCGCCTGGGTGGCTCAGTTGGTTAAGTGACTGCCTTCGGCTCAGGTCATGATCCCGGAGTCCCGAGATCGAGTCCCACATCGGGCTCCTAACTCTGCGGGGAGTCTGCTTCTCCCTCTGACCTTCTCCCCTCTCATGTTCTCTCTTACTTGCTCTCTCTCTATCAAATAAAGAAATAAAATCTCTCTAAAAAAAAAAAAAAGAACAGGCAAATCGTAATAAGAGACTGAATAGCCATTGCTGCTGGGGGCTGATAGGGCCCGAGGAAAACCCCTAGGCTGGGGATAATGTCATAAACCTTGACACAGATATAGATACATATGGCCCCCCCCAAAAAATCATTGAGTTATACACTTAATACTTGTGCTTTTTACACAATTGTTATCTGTCAATTTTTTTTTAATTTAAGAAAAAAATCTGGAAGGATTACACAAAAAGTATTAATGGTGTTAATTTCTGAATGCTGGAAATGCTGTTTGGATTTATTTTGTCGTGTTCTTTATCTGTATTTTTTTATTTTCTACAATACATAAGTACTCCTTCTGTAATAATAAAAGGCTATGTTTTAAACTGCATTCCAAATACTGGATAATATTATTCACGCTGTCTGGGGGGGCGGGGGAGGGATAGAAGGGGGGCAGAGGGGGAGGGGGAGGGGGCAGTCAAGAGATGTACTTGCTGAATTATTCCTAAAGGAGAGAGGGGTGTGGCCACACAAATTACAAAGGAATGAAGTACTAATCACTGTGGCATCCGGGTGTGGGGGACTTTTCTGGAGAAGTCACCAGGGCTGAGCACATGGAAGGTCAGCGTGGAGCCGAGGATCCAGCCCACACAGGGTAATGGAAAGAACCCAGGAGGTAGAATCTGAAAGATCTGGGTCTGACGCTCCATCAACCGTGGACTGATTGTGGCCTTTGGAAAGTCGTTTGAGCCCAGAGGTGGAAAGACTAAGAGCTGGTCACAGGGTATGGACTAAAACCCAGACCGCGACTGCGTGCGTGTTCTGTCCACCGCCTGCTGCTTCCTTGCACATGACAGTCTCACCCAAGAATAACAACTAACATTTCCATAGCGATTTCCATTCTATGAAATACAATCGTTCCTGCTGAATTCTCACAGAACCTCTCGTTAAGCAAGCATTGTTCCTTCCCCTTTGTAAAGGTAAAAACCACAACACAACTCCGTTTCTGAGATACTAAGCGGCTTGCCCACAACTAGTAAGTGATAGAATTAGAACGTGCCCTCTGGTTTCCAGTCTCCAAGCCCTGTGTTCTTTGCACCACGCCAGCCAGCCTACCTGGGACTCCGGAGCCTAGCTGCAGGGTCCCTCTGTCCCCAGCACTCGGCACAGCACGTACTCCCAGCAGCTCGCACTCTCCATTCTCAGCAGGATGTCATTTCCCAGGGAGGGAAGGTGGGAAAGAGGGCTCTGCACAGAGCATCCCCGAATGACCTAATACCCTTCCTGGTGCTGACTCCAGGTCAAAGAAGGATCCAGACTCCTTCTGGCTCTGTGTTACCCAGACGCTGGGTCGGCAGTCGCTGGGGTCAACTGTCTTCCAATCTCACCATCCAATCTGGCTCCAGGATGGCTGTCGGCTCCCCCTGCCCTCCCAATTCATGAGCAAGGGCCACAACTCTTTGCCAGCCATCTTCCCTCCTCCCCAGGAGGCTTCTCCCCAGAGCCTGAGTCCACACTTCCTCGTCTCTACCCGGTTCCTGCCTCTCCCTCCTACCCCCATCCCTCATGCCCCTTGGAGCTGGTGAAGAAGCAGTGAGAAGCAGAGAGAAGCAATGGGGGGCCCAAGGGGCAGCAGCTGTGAGTGGCTAACATTATGCTGTCTTCCATAATTCATTCCCGGGAGGCTTGCAGGCACCATGCCTTCATTCTGAGCTGGCGATGGGTACCACACCGGGATCTATAAATCTAGAGGGGTGGCACTCCGGCATGGGGCAGGGGGCTAGGGAGATTAAGCAGAAGGGCACCTTCTGAGCCTTCTCGAGGCCACCTTCAGCCTCTTGTCAGCAGCCCCTCCTCTAAAGGATGCCCAAGTCCCTTTGGTCCCAGACTTTTGAAAGCCCTGGGGTGTTTCAGCTGTCCCTGCTTGGGGAACTCTCCCAGCAAGAGCTCTGACCACTTAGGCCAGTAATCTGAGTCAAACATCTCAGCACGCCTCCCAGGGATGCCCACCCCCACCCATCTCTTCTCAACCCCAGCTTCCCTGGCTAGCCTCTGATGTTTACAAAGCTTGTAAACATGGGGGAGTGAAGGAAGGACTTGAACTGGCCCCTTTGGCAGTGCTGTGATTCAGAGTCCTAAAGTATTGAGGGTTTTGGCAAGAGAAGGAGAGCAGACGAGTGAGGTCTAGGCCAGGCCCCCTTCCCCAGGCTACCCTAGGGATCCTGTTGCTAATGCCCTTTCTTCCGCCTGCCGCAGCCCTGTAGTTCTGCTCCTGTCCCAGCCTCCTTCCCCACTCCGGCTCATCCTGGGGAACTGGAATCACCAGTCACACGTAGTGGATTCAGAGGGGTAACTGAGATCTAAGACTAAAACAAACATGCACCAAGCACCTACTAGGTGCCGGGCTGAGCCACACTCTGGGCAGCAAGAGAATGAGAGCCGAGTTCCTCAGCCCTCTCCCCTCCTCTCCTTCCTGGGTAGCAGAAGGAACCCCCAAATCCACGGAGCAGTCACACTGCCTGCGCCAGAGCTGGCAAGAGTTGGGTCTTCGAGCCACGGCTGAGAGCCCAGTCCCTTCAGAGAGGCCTGGTGCGGGAAGGAAGGTGCAGTCTTACCGGCCACGGTCAGCAAGAAACCCTTCAGATATATTTATAGCAAATGCTGCGTCAGAGGATGGAGACTAGAAGTGCCTAGACGCATCAAGTATCACCATGGGCCTAGAGGTGGAGCCCAGAAAAAGAAGAAAGAGGGTGCGGCAGAAGGGATCGAGGCGGGATGTTGGAGGAACTTCCAGAGTAATAGGCAGAATTGGCAAGTGGGGATTCCCTGTGGCAGCTACCTCCACGGAGCTTTCTCAGAAGAGTTGGGAAGACGCTTTTTGGTCTCAATAGAACAGATATAAAAAGAATGTATTTGTACAAAAACTAGCCAGAAAGGTTAGCAGAGGCACGGCCAAATATGCCGCGGTCCCAAGGCCCTGGGAGTCTGCGAGGTCACAGAATATGGCGAGCTAGCCCCAGAGAGAAGGGATAAAGGGTGTATGTGGTACACACACACAGGGGGTACAGCAGGTCTGTACCGGGGAGCAGAGGACCTGAAGGGCCCAACTAAGGTGTGGCTCCCAGAAGTGCGTCCAGTCTGGGGTCCCCCTTTAGCAAGGTGCCAGATGCTGCGAGCTCAGAGCCAGAGATGGGGGACCTAAGGCAGGTAGAGTGGGGAGCAAGAGGGTGTGCGGCCCGCACAGGGCCCCGAGAGGGACAACCCTGCAAGTCATCTCACACAGAGGGGGTGGGAGAGGACAGTTCCGGGGGCCCGCAGGCTGGGCTCCCAGCTCTAGTTCTGAGGTTCCTACCTTCTCTCTGTGGCAGAAGGGAGAGGGGTGTGGTCCAGCAGCTGGAGTGAAAATAAGAAAGAGTGAAGAGTGCAGAGCTGTCCCAAGTCACCTCAGAGTCCCTCTGACAGGCTCAGAGAGAAGTCGTTGATATTTCTATTTTAAAATAAGGGGTGGAGAGAGAGATGGTGTTCTAGGCGGTAGGTTCTGGGAGAGCGGAGGGAGGGAGGGGAGGACGGGAAAGCCGGGGACAATTGCTTGCCTTGGCCAGCGCTCCCACCCACCCCCCCTTTCCCATATGGAAACTTAAACTGCCCTGAGGCGCAGAGGAGCCAGTCCATTAGCTGTGGTCAGCAGGGGTGTGGGGAGGGGGGGCTCTCTCTCCCTCCAGGTCTTATTGCCAAATGAAGAGGAAAGCTCTGCTCCATCTATTAAAGCCAAAAAACAAAATCTGTAAAACAGACAAACAAAAAACCCTCCATGCACATTTTAATAACACACGATCTCTTTATCTCCTCCGAATAGTTGAAGTTGAGTAACTTGGGGGTAGGTGGGGGGTAGGAGATCCTTGGACCCCCCTGGACTAGACCACGGACAGAGGGGAGGAGGTGCCCTCGCAAAGCACTTTCCATGTGAAGTCCAGCCTGAGGAGGAGATGGGGTGGAGAGAGGAGAATTGCTTCTCCCCGATTTAGCTCCCTCTGGAATGGGGGCAAGTGGAGGGTCAGCTGAACAGAGAGGGACAGAAGTCTTCCAAGAACCCCAGGGGATGGGAGGATTGGGGGAGGGGTTCCAGGACACACACACACACACACACACACACACACACACACACCCCAGGGGAAGGGATACAAAAGAAGGGCTGAGGAGGGCCGGTGGAGCGCGCTTGATCTTAAGGGGCAGAGTTCTGGGTGGTGTGAGGGGAAGTTAGAGACTCCTGTCACTCAGCATCAGGCCGCGTCTGTCTCCGGGAGGGATTCGGCCGCCCCCTCCCCTCTGGTCACCGTCTTTGGTATACAGAAGAGCCCAGTCTGGGGGTGTTGGGGGTGTGGAGGGACCAATGAGAGGCTGATCCGCTTAGAAGGGTGCAGGGAGAGAGCCGTCTGGGGCTACACCTCCGCTCCCCCCTTCCCCCGCCAGAACTTGGGCTTGTCCTGTTTGACGTGCCCGCCCGAGGGGGCGGAGGGGGTACTGACCGGAGCAGCGGTCCGGCGACTCTGGACTCCCAGATGCCCAGGCCTGGCCGGGAAGCTGCTGGGCTCAGCGGGGGCGCCCCTGGAGACCAGCATGGAGGTAGGAGCTGTCTAAGGCCCCAGAGAAGCCAAATGTCTCAAAGCAATCCTACGGGGGCGGAGATAGGGTGCAGCCTGGAGTCCCATCCTGGGGGTCCGACCACTGGGACCGCAGATCTTGGAAAGAAAAGGAGAGGGGTTCGTCCTAGGCTTGGGGGGGGGGGTCTGGCTGCGGGCTGTGTGTCCTCCGCTCCCGCCAGGGCAGCGCCTCCTGCTGGCAGCGCTGGCCCCCAGCCGGCCGACAGACTGGACCCCCGGGCGGGTGCCGCCACCTGGAGGGCGTGTGCGGCCACCGGGCGAGTGAGCCTAGGGGGCGCTGCAGCCGGTCCGGGAGCCGCCGCCTCGCCTCGCCCCGCGCCTTCGCGGGCTGAATCCCGCGGCTCCAGAACCCGGCAGAGAGGGGAGATTGAGAGACTCCCGGACGCGCTGAAGACACAGGGTCGGGGACGGGTGGGCGCATGTGGCTTCCCCGGAACCCGGAGGGGGCGCCTTCCGCGGGAGCCAGAGAGCCGCACACGGGCATTCCTCCCTTCTATCCTTTCCCCTGCTGAGGTCCGGGTGGAGCGCGGGCGCTTGGCTTTCTCGGGCGCCTGGAGCCGGGGTCGGGAGGGACCAGAGCCTTCCGCCCAGAGCTCCGGAATCCGGGCAGCCCCGGAGCGACTCCCGCCCTTCTGCCTGCGGCTGTGGGAGCTCCAGAGCCCCTACCTTTTCTGGGGGGGCCGGCTTGAGGAAGGGGGAGGCGGAGAAGGGAGGCGAGATGTTGGGGGGGTGGAAGGCCAGTGGGAGGCACGCAGATAAACAGAGAACAAGGGCCGCAGAGAGGAGGAAGGAGAGATGGGTATGGAGAGAGCGAGACTGAAAGGCGACAGGAGAGGGAGAGTGACAGAGGAGGCGAGAAAGGGAGGGAGAGGGAAGGAGGAGGAAAGGGGGAGGGAACCCGGAGAGAGGGACGCGAGCCGGCGGCGAACCGGGCGGGCGTGGGGCGAGGCCAGACGTGCAGGCGGGAGCCAGTGTGCAGAGCGGCGACCGGGTCCTGCTCCCGCCTCGGAGCCCCTGGCCCGGGGGAGGGGGAAAGGCCGCTAGCCCGGTCTATGTCTTTTTCTGACTCCAGTGCAACCTTCCTGCTGAATGAGGTAAACGCGGGGGCCCCCTCCCCAGGGGGTGGGAGGAGAGCCCCACTCCAAGCTAGGAAGAGGGCCCTCATTTGGGGGAGACTGCAGTGATGGGGAGGAAGGAAGATCGAGGAGGTGAGGCTAAGGGTGGAAGAGGCAGGCAAGAAAGAAGGGAGCAACCAGAGCTGGAGGCTTCTAAGCACTGGGATTGGGACAGAAGGGGAAGACTGGGGAACCAGAAAAGGGGCTAGATGAAAGGACGGAGATAAGAGGGATCCACCGAGCTCCCCTGGTGCCCCTCTCCAGGCTCCCTGAGGGCAGCCTTGCAGCTAAAATGCTGGGGGGGTTGGCTTGGTCCGGATCTTAATGCTGGGGAGAAGGACTTCCCAGAGGTACTAGCTCCTGACTCAGTTTCCCCACTCAATGCAGAGGGATTAGGATCTGTCCAGCTTCCTGGTGCACTTATAGGAGAAGCTAGAATGTCTTCTGGAGGCTCTCAAGACCTCCAACTCCCAAAGCTGGCTGGCTATCCAGGCTTCCCCACCTGCCCGTACGCCCCCCCCCCCCCGCCCCGCCGCCCCTATGTCCTGCATCCATGCCTTGGCAACCAGCCAGCTGCCAATCGAACAGCTTTCTCCTAGAAGGAGGAGAGCAGGAATCCTCTCCTTGATTCTTTTTTGTGCCCTCGCTCTCACCCCTTATGCTCAGCCACGGAAAAGAAAAGGGGTTAGGGCCCCATGGATGCTGACAGGCGCATGTCTTGTTTCAGGACAGGAAGCTGGCATGAGAACAGGAGCAGGCAGGTGTGGGTGAGGTGAGAAATGGAAGGGGGCATTGAGTAGCAACTCAGAGATAAGGGAAAGAGAGCAGCTCTGAAGCTCCTGCAAGACCCAAGGGATGGGCCCAGGTATGAAAAAGTTGAACCCATCTCCCCGGGGGGCGGTTGGCATGGCAACTCGTGCCGCAGAAGCAGACTTGGACACTGCCGTCCCAGATGGGGATGAAGACAAGGTGTATGAGGAAGGAGCGGAGCTGATGGCAGATCCGCTGTGTTACCACGCCCCCCAGGGCCCCCTGGGGGTGCAAAGAGTCCCGAAAGGAGAGACCAGGAGAGTAGATTCAGGGGATGGGAAGGGAAGCAGATGCCTCAGCAGCTGTCTTCATTGGAATCATCTTCCAGGAGAGAGACTGCCTTGAAGGCCCTATTCTTGCATGCCTCCTTTCTGCCCTTCTGGAAAAACAGAAGGAACTGCAGAGACTAAAAGAGGAGGATCTGAGGAATTCTGAGGAACTGGAAGAGGGCACAAAAGTGAAAAGAACAGTGTCTGGGAACCGGCACTGCCGAAGGCTCCAATGTATAACCAACCCCCAAATGGTGCTGGACCCCGCAAAGGGAACTGAGAAAGCCGGCTTCCCCCTTGCCCCCCACCATCTTTGCCAGGCCATAGGGCTCCAACAAAGTTGTCTGCCAAATCCAGCGGGAGGAAGAAGCTAAGCAGAGCTGGGCTGCACCACTCACAGGGGTAGACAGATAAAGGCAGACTAAAGATAGTCTTAAGATGAGGCCCCTTCTCTCCTTCTTTCTTGGCAATGGAACACGAACAAGGGACATAAATGGGGAAGCCGGTTGGGTTGGGTGGTCTTCCTCTCCCCAGTGCACTGTGTTTCCCCCCTAGACCTCAACAGACGTGTCAGTTTCCGTCTTCTGACTCCCCTGTAGCTCAGGAAGGTAAAGCCATGAGCAGATTCCTGATTCACCCTCCTGGGTGTGAGAAACTGGGACTGGAGAAGGACTGAGCTCAGAAGGGCTCCAAGTGTAACCCCCTTTCTATCTCACATCCCCCGACAGCAGTGGTCGTGGTCGGGGAGGGCGGCAGGTAGATAATCCAAATTTGAAGGAACAGCCTTGTTCAGGAGGTGGAAGAAAGGAGGGAGCTCAAATGGGTGCATCTTTGGGCAAGTTTATTCAAGATGAGGGCCACTGCTCTCTCTAACCTCACTGCTCGGCGCTCCTGGGAAGGAGACTGGTACAGAGTGGCACTGTGGCTCCAACCCGGATACCGGCGACCCCAGCCCCACCCTTTCTCTAAGGAGGGAATCTGGCTTTACACTAGTGATTCGGTCGTCTTGCCCTCCCCCCGAGTCCCGACCCCGGTTGGCCAGGATCCCACCTTCTGTCCCAGCCCCGACAGTCCCCCTACCTCCACCCTCCGGTTTCTTTCCTCCTCCTTTTAAGCTCACCTAAAACAGCCCCTCCCTCCCCCAGTTCCCATGGACGCCTTGGCACTGCCCAGCTCAGTCCTTGGCAAGGAAGTGAGGAAGGGAACCCCCATCCTGGCCAGACTAGGACGGAATCCGCTCGCGCAACAGGTGTGGGGCGGCCGGACCCAAAACCTCCGCCTTTGCACCGGCTGGGCGACAAGGCCTTTTGCTGCAGGGTCCGAGCCCTGAGGGGTGGGAGCATCTGTTGGGGTAGGGGCTACTTTCATGGCATTGGCCTGGGGTCGCCAGACCCATTCCTCCTCGGGACCATTGCGGGGGTCTGCTTTCCGAGTCTCTGGGCCGCCAGGGCCCAGACACGCCGCCCTCTCACCTGGGGCCCCTCCCCCATCGGCCGCGCGTCCCCCGCCCCCGCCCCGCCTCTCCGATCTCCCCCAGTCTCCCCAATTTCCTGTCTCCCCCTCCGTTTCTCCCTCTGCCTCCACCCCCTCCTTTCTCTGCCTCCCGCCTCCCCGCAACCTGCGCCCTCCTCTTTCTCGGCTCGGGTACCAGCTCCGCGCCCTCTCCCCTCCCCCGCTCCAGCCCTTTGTTTCCCGGCGGAGTATTTCCTGGGTTGCCGAGCGTCTCAGTCTCCGCATCTCTCCTCGCCCCGCCTCCTCCGAGCCTGGATCCGCCCCGCCCGCAGTCTCTCCTCCCCTTCCTCCCCGCCGCCCCTGTGCCCCATAGGTGCTTGGGGACCCACCTTCTCCCCGGCTGCGGCCGGCCACCCTCTCCCGGCCCGGTCTCGGGCTCCCCGGGTGGCCGGCGCCCCCCGCCGCCGCCCTCGCCCGCTGCCGGGGAGGGGGTCAGGTGGGCGGGCACTATTGTTGTAGGAGCCGGCGCCAGATTCCTCAGCCGCGCTCGGGGTGGGACCGGCAGGGTTTGGGGGGGTGGGGTGGGGGGAGCGGTGATTTGAGCTCCGAGCAGCTGGTCTTCGCGGCTCGCTCTCTCCTTCGCGCTCTCTCGCTCCCCGCCGCCGCCCGCAGGGCTGCGGGGCTCGGCGGCATCTCTCGGGCGCGGCCCGCTGTCCTCGCCCCTGCCTCTGGGCTGCTCCCGCCCCCGGCGCCGCGCGCTCCCCCCCCACCCGGACTCCCCCATGTATGACGACTCCTACGTGCCCGGGTTTGAGGACTCGGAGGCGGTGAGTGCCCACGGTGAGGGTGGGGGTGGGGAAGTTGGGGTGACTCGTCTTCTCCTGTGGACCCTTCCCTCGTTCAGGACTTTGAAAAACGCCTCGGGGGGGGGGGGCAGGGCGTGCAAGGGGGGCGCTCCTGGAAAGTGGAGAGATGGGTTTTCATGACCAGGGCTTCCCAGGACCCCAGTCCTAGACCAAGGGGTATAGGGTGTGTGCGAGGCCGGGGTAGCGGGGGAAAGGCTCAAGCAGGTGGCTCCAGAGCCCAGGACTGCAGGGTAGAGGGAGGAAGGGCTGGAGGCTGAGGGCGCAGAGGCTGTAGAGAGGGCACACGCAGTGTCTGGAGTTCCCAAAGGAGGATTGCGGGGGTCTGAACACAGCAGCTACAGCAGAAGCTGGGGCTTTCTGGGAGGACAATTCAGACCTCCTGTGCTTCAAGTGAAGGACAAATTTAGAGAGCCTAGGAGAACATCCGAGAATCAGGTTCCAGCCTCAGAAGGATCATAAACTTGAGGACCTCCATTATTCGCTTCTGCTGCCATCCCTGAGCATTGCCTTGTCTCCTCACCCTGCTTGGAGCCCAGCTTCTCTCCCAGGCTGGAAACTAGGCGCCCAGCACATGGGCGGGCCAGCTGACTGAGCCCCATCCATTCCACGCCTCCTGCTGAGGCCTCCTCAGAGCAGTGGGCTTCCTGAGCTCCTGTTCAGCATGCAGGGCCTGGGGTGAGGCCAGAGGGGCTGAGGGCCTGGGGATGGAAAGGAAGCTCTTTGCTCAGAGAACTAGGCAACTGATAAATATTTAATTCTCCTCTTTGCTTTTATCTCCTGACCCACTGAGACAAATCAGCTCATTAGGCAGTGATTCCCGGAGCTCAGGGAGCAGGGAGAGTGCCTGGAAAGATGGGGCAAGGATGCGGAGCAGCTTCTCCATCCCTTCCCTCAAAGCTCCTGCACGAAGGCCTCCTTCGGAGAGGACCCCTAGATGGCTTGGAAGGGGTCCCTGAGAGGGGTGGAGGGTCAAAAGGGGAGTATTTGCGTTTTCTTCCGTCTCTTTCTGCCAAGCCCAGGACATAGAAGTTCTAGGGTTCAGAGTAGACAGCTATCAGTCCTTTTCTGGGACTGGGCTCCTGCTGGGCCCAATTTCCCCACTGGGCCTCTGGGGCTAATTACATTGCAGCTAGAGCAGATGACTTGCAAGGCTCTGGTGGACACCTCTTTCTGACAGTTGAAGGGACAGCTGGCATGGCCCAGGGTGCCAAGGTGAGCTTGCAAATGAACCTCTCAGAGGGGCTAGAGGGCCCTAGAAGGTTCTTTCCCAGCCCTGGTGAGATGGCAAGGGCTGTTGCAAGGTAAAGACTGACATGTGGCTGGTGTCGGGGCAGGCCTCTTGCCCCCTCGTCGGCTCGGCACCCTTGCTGGTTCCCGGATCACCCTCCCCCACTTCCCTTTCTCTTGCCTGGCTCCTTGCTCTCCTGGAGGCCCCCTCTGAAGCAGTAGGAGGGAGATCAGGCTCTAAATAAATCCACCGGCTCATCTCCCTCCTCTCCTTCCCCCGTGCCAGGCAAGAGTGGAGCGGCAGCCTGCCCACACACTCACCAGGCAAGGGGGGCACCACCAGGGCACTGTGCCAACTCCTGGCAGCTCCAGAAGTACTGCGCCTCTGGCTGTTCGGGCATAACGGGGTGAGGGCGGCAAGACCCCGGGGCACCCTCGGCAGGGCGGCCCTGGCCTCCCCGGTGGTACGAGAGATGAGGGAGCTCTGAGGCCTCGGGAATCGTGGAGACGGGGTTCCAGGCTGAGCACAACTCAAACACTGAGGGGGAGATCCTTCTCATCCTGAGGTGAGAGGCCAGGTGACCCAGAGGCCCCAGGCAGGGACATCAAGATGACGAAATTAGGCCGTGAGACGTGGGGCAAAGGGTAAAAGTCAGACTCCTCTTCCGGCAGAGGCCTGGACGTCTAGGAGGCATCTGGTGTATACTCATCAAAGTGAGTGGTCATCCCGCCTTGTCCCTCGCCTCCCTTCCCACCGGCCCCGGTTCATCTTAGTCAGCCGTCTCCTAGGTCTAAGACCCCTGCAGAGAGGTCCCCCCGGCTCCAGTGACAGCGCAAAGCTTCTTCCCCGGGGCTCAGCTGCTCTTTATCCCGCTGTCAAGCCAGCCTTATTTTGTTCTCAGGAGAGATGGGGAAGAGCAGGCTGACTCTAGTCCCCTGTAAAATGAAAGACTTTTCTCCCGTTGTGCTATCTTCATGCCTTCCATCTACCACAGGCATTGTCTTTAGCTGAGGCTCAAGGCCCCAGGCTGATAGCAAGCTACCAGCCCTCTTGCCGACAGTGGGGCTGGGGCAGAGGGCAGGGCCATATGTGAGTTTGTCTTTCCCACTGAGAGTCTGGCTTCCGCAGCCTTCTAGAAGTGGTCATGCGCGGTGAGCTTGAAGGAATGTTCTTCAGTCTGGGTACATTCTAAAACCCCTTCCCTGCACGCGCGCGCGCGCGCGCACACACACACACACACACATTCCCACAAGGACCCCTTATGTAGGCCCCTGTCTTCTCTCTGCCACCTGCACCTCAGAACTGATGGAAGTACCACGTCAGGCTTCTGATCATAAAGAGGGGAAACTGAGGCAGAAAACAAGATTCCCTTTCTCCTAGACTGAGGGGGAAACCCAGACATCCTGACTTCTACCCTCCTGTCCTGAGGTCCAGCTTCCCTTGCTCGTTTGTGCCTCTCCCTCGGGGCCTCCCTCATGGCGAGCTCTGCAACCCTCCCGATGTACCCCCTGCCCAAAGACCCTTCCTACGGGCAGGACTCGGAGACTCTCCTGGCTCAGGTCACCAAAGACCTCGTCTCGACATCCCCAGGGTCCTCGGCCGGGTTGCCCGGCACTGACAGGTCCTTCCTCTAGGGAAGGGCTAGGGAGATGTAGGCCAGATGGTAGGCGTGGCCGAGCCCCACGGGGGCCCAGGGAGACAGCTTTGTGTTGCCTTCTCAGTCTGTGTCTTGTTTGCTGCCCACACCTGGCCAGTTGCCCAGCAGGTGTGAGAGGAAAGAAAGTGGGGGCGGGGAGAGTGGTGAGGAAGTGACTTCCAGGAGTTGGCAGCTCTGTGTCCTCCTCTTCACCCTGGAAGGGCGGGCGCTGGGGGAGGTGAGCTCAAAGGGGGCGGATGGCTCTATCCTGACACTCAGGACCAGTGCCGTGCCAACCAGAGTCTCTCGACTCTTAGCTGGCTGTACTCCTGCCACGCATTTTAAAGGGATAAGGTTCAGGCTGCTTTGCAGGCTGATGTGAGCAAGAGGGCTGGTCTTTTAGATGCGGAATCATCTCCAATATATCATCTTCAGCACATCTCCCTTCACTCTGCCCCAGAGGCCAGGGTAGAGGGGAGGACAGGGAGGAAGGAGGAAAGTGAAAGCTCTATTCAAGGCTGCAGTATTAATAGGCTTGGGGGGAGGGGCCCCAGATCTTAGCACGTATGGATTGGGCTGGCTTTCCTGCAGCCCAGAGGCACTGGGCCCTTCTCGGGGAGACGGGAGGGACCACTGCGGCCCAGCCGCCCATGTGGACGTGGACGGGCTAGCGTTAGTGGAGGCCCTGCTGTAGGGCTTAGAGGGTGCCTATAGTGCCCGTCACGCCTGAGCCCAGGGGTCACAGCCTCTCCCCCATGCCAGGGCTCAGCCGACTCCTATACCAGCCGCCCATCTCTGGACTCAGACGTCTCCCTGGAGGAGGACCGGGAGAGTGCCCGGCGGGAAGTGGAGAGCCAGGCTCAGCAGCAGCTTGAAAGGGCCAAGGTATCGACTTGGGTGGGCAGGCCAGGCCAGGTGGGGTGGAAACTTGGCCTTGGTCCTCAGTCCCCAGGGGTCAGTGGGCAGGATGCTCATGAGTGTGAGCGTGTGCGTGTGTCATGGGCGTTCTGTTGGGCCCTCTGCCCTCTGCTGCTGGGGCACTGAAGTTAGAAGGGGTGCCGTGAAGCTCCCCTCACTTGCCCTGACGGCCCAATTCCCTAGCACAAACCTGTGGCATTTGCTGTGAGGACCAATGTCAGCTACTGTGGCGTGCTGGACGAGGAGTGCCCAGTCCAGGGCTCTGGAGTCAACTTTGAAGCCAAAGATTTTCTGCACATTAAAGAGGTGACCAACCCCAACCCCAGAGAAGCCACCTAATTCCCCTGCTCTTGTCCTAGCTCCCATGCCTCTTACCTCAGTCTCCGTCCATAAACAAGTCCCCGGACTCTTACCCAGAACACACACTCGTGTGCCCCCCATATCTAAAACCCAATCCCCGGGGCCTCCATCCCTCCAAGACCTGGCTTGGGCCTCAGTCTCCGAGTGTGTAAAGCGAGCAGTTAGAGCAGTTAGATGAGTTGCCTCTTAGGGCCCCTGTGACATCAGTGATGCCTCCCACTGAAAACCCGGGTGGCTCAAACCTGGTTGCCCTCCCCTCTGGCACCTTCTCCTGCCCACCGCCCTTTTGTGCTGCCTTCCTCAGACTATTCCTCTCTAACGCCTCCCTGGCTCCTTCACGCCGAAGAGCCAGGACTGAGGCCTGGGTGCCTCCTCTCACCGCCCCTTCCCCCAGAAGTACAGCAATGACTGGTGGATCGGGAGGCTAGTGAAAGAGGGCGGGGACATCGCCTTCATCCCCAGCCCCCAGCGTCTGGAGAGCATCCGGCTCAAGCAGGAGCAGAAGGCCAGGTGAGAGCAGGGTTTGCGACTCCATCGGCATAACCCCCTCGTACCCGGAGGCTGACACACGTGCAGATGCGCAGATGTCACGCGCACACTTCCTCACTAAGATGTAAGGAAATGTATACGACGGTTACATAACGTGTAGAACGTGCGCACTGATTGGCCTCCCTTTCTGCTCTCAGGAGATCGGGGAACCCCTCCAGCCTGAGTGACATTGGCAACCGACGCTCCCCTCCTCCATCTCTAGGTAGCCTCCCCCCCCACCCACTCGTCTTGGGTAGGTGGGTGACTAAGACACAGGGGGGAGAGGGAGCTGGTTCCCAGGTGAGCTGTGTGGGAACGGGTTGGTGGAGGGACCGAACGAGCTCAGAGAAACCCAGTGTCTCCCCTGGGGAAGGGAATACCATGCCCCCAGGGCCGTTCCCCCTTCACCAACTTTAATCTTTTATTTCCTTTTCCAAAAAAGCCAAGCAGAAGCAAAAGCAGGTGAGTCAAGGAAGGGATCTGGGCTGGGGGGCGGGTGTTCATGGCTTATGGCTGTGGGGACAGGTTTCTGGGCAGTCGTTGTTGAAAGGGCAGGAGAACAGAGAAGGGAGGGAGCCCAGAACTTCCGGATCTGCCCTGCACCAGGGAGGCATAGGACAGGCGAGAGGGCCATGGCCCTGCTTGACCTCAGGTCAATTCTGCAGGCAGAACACGTTCCCCCGTACGATGTGGTGCCCTCCATGCGGCCGGTGGTGTTGGTGGGACCCTCTCTGAAAGGTTATGAGGTGAGGGACGGTCCCCGACCCCAAAGAGGTGCCTCTACCCGGCCTGTCACGGGAAGGCCCCAGGGATGGTGGGAGGGGGTGTTCTCCCCTCATCAGTTCTGTGTGTGGAAGGGGGCGGGCTCCAGGGCCATGCCCAGGGACGCAGCCTCTCTCCGAGACAGCTCCCAGTCAGTCGCGTGCCTTCCCCCTCTCCCCTCCCACCCAGGTCACAGACATGATGCAGAAGGCTCTCTTCGACTTCCTCAAACATAGGTTTGATGGCAGGTGAGCTCCTCCGGCCTTGGGTGGCGTCTCATTCCAGGTGCCTGTAGCAAGGTCTTCTCGAAAGAGCAAGTTAGCATGACCTGGGTAAGGAGAGGCCTGAGGCTTGAAATTTAGAGCTGGGCTGTGATTCCCCACCCCCACCCCAGGATCTCCATCACCCGCGTCACAGCGGACCTCTCGCTGGCAAAGCGCTCCGTGCTCAACAATCCTGGCAAGAGGACCATCATCGAGCGCTCCTCCGCCCGCTCCAGCATTGGTGAGAAGCCCCAGTGTCCTGCTTCTCGGCCCACTCGAGCACTCCTGAGACCCTTCCTCCCACTTTTCTCCTCCCTGGCACCTCGCAGTCCTGCCCAGCTCCTCTGCCTGCCGCAGGACTGGCAAGAGCCCCCCAGTCAGCCCGGCTCCCTGTCTCTCTGCTTGCCCGGGGCCTTGAGGAATACCCTCTCCCTCCCGTTCCTTCCCATCTACCATCCGGGACTGCCCGCGGCCCCGCTGGAGGAAGACGTAGGTGTGGCCCCAAGGTGAGCATCGCCACCTGCTTGCCCCCTCCGCAGCGGAAGTCCAGAGCGAGATCGAGCGCATATTCGAGCTGGCCAAATCCCTGCAGCTGGTGGTGCTGGATGCCGACACCATCAACCACCCAGCACAGCTGGCCAAGACCTCCCTGGCCCCCATCATCGTCTTTGTCAAAGTGTCCTCCCCAAAGGTACATCAATGGTGGCCACGGAGGCGGCCCAGGGGGCTGCCCGGCCGCCATGCGGTGCAGCTCTACTCGGTCCCTGCCCGAGGGCTCCTGCGTTCCCTTTCCCTGCTGCCCCCTCCTGACGGTCCTCACCTGCTTCTGATGCCGTATCACAAGTGGGGGGACAGGCCCCGTTCTTTCCGGGCCCAGCTCTGCCCTTTCCAACCTCAGGTCCTCCAGCGCCTCATCCGCTCCCGGGGCAAGTCGCAGATGAAGCACCTGACTGTACAGATGATGGCCTACGATAAGCTGGTCCAGTGCCCCCCGGTGAGTGCCTGCGTCCGCGACGGCTGTGCCCAGGGCCGGGGCAGTGCTGGAGATGGGGGGGTGGCTGCTACTGAGAGGAAGCTGAGCTCCCTGCTTTCTCTCTCCTCCCCAGGAGTCCTTCGATGTGATTCTGGATGAGAACCAGTTGGAGGACGCCTGCGAGCACCTGGCGGAGTACCTAGAGGTCTACTGGAGGGCCACCCACCACCCAGCTCCCGGCCCTGGGCTCCTGGGCCCTCCCAGTGCCATCCCCGGACTTCAGGTACGCATTTCCAGTGGGCACAGGTGCTCAGGCTAAGCCAGCCAAAGCACTGCCCCCTCCTGGCCCAGAGGACTGTCCTTGGCCTCCAGCTCGAGGGCCAGAGGATCGGAGAACTCAGCTCTGCTGTACACAGGGCAGATGGGCAAAGGAACTTCCCGAGGAGAGAGGGAAGAAATCAAGGAGATGGGTAATCTGAGGTTACTGTTGGGAGCTCGGACCACGCTTTCTCTTAGTCTGTCTTGAAGGCAGAGCCTGAATTCTGCAGGAGTCCAAAGCTCCGGTTTTCCATGTCTCAAGTGGAAGCTGCTGCTCCTTCCTTGCACTATTTCCTGTATCAGGGAACTGGGGGTTGAGGGGGAAGGCTCAAGGTGGGAGGGGGGCCCAGGCAAGGCCGGTCCGTCTGCTCAGTGCTCAGCGCTGTCGTGTTGCCCCCAGAACCAGCAGCTGCTGGGGGAGCGCGGCGAGGAGCACTCACCCCTGGAGCGGGACAGCTTGATGCCGTCGGACGAGGCCAGCGAGAGCTCCCGCCAAGCCTGGACAGGCTCTTCGCAGCGCAGCTCCCGCCACCTGGAGGAGGACTATGCCGACGCCTACCAGGACCTGTACCAGCCTCACCGCCAACACACCTCGGGGCTGCCTAGTGCTAACGGGCATGACCCCCAAGACCGGCTCCTCGCCCAGGACTCGGAGCACAACCACAATGACCGGAACTGGCAGCGCAACCGGCCCTGGCCCAAGGATAGCTACTGACCGCCTCCCGCTGCCCTCCCCTGGCAGGCGCAGGCACAGCTGACTGGGGGGCCCGCTCCAGGCAGGTTGGAGGTAGACTGGCAGTAGGCTGGCACTAGGCTCAGCCCCCACAACCCCCTGCCCGGCCCCAGCTCCAGGGCTGCCTGTGGTCCCAAGGTTCTGGGAGAAGCAGGGAGCCCGCTTACCTCCTGGGCACAGTGACCCCCCCCCAGGCTCCCATTCCAGGTACTAGCTGTGTGTGCTGCACCCCCGGCACCTTCCTCTCCTGCACAAGAAGCTGCCCCACTGGGCAGCGCCCTCAGGCCAGGATCCCCTTCGCAGGGGCCTTCCCACCAAACTCAGGGAAGGGTTGCCCCCTCCAAGTGACAAGAGGGTGGCGGCGTGGGCAGCATGGCATGAGGCAGAAACAAGGTCCCTGAGCAGGCACGAGTCCTGACAGTCAACGGACTCAGGGGGTGTGCTTTGGGGTTCGAGGTCCTCCACTCACCTCACTGCCACACATTAGAAACGAGACAATCAGAGCCCAACAGGATGGCACTCCCCTCTGTCAGCTGGAGTGGGGCACCCACACACGAGGCCGGAGCAGCAGGCAGGCGAGGCTGGGGTCAACGGCTCCCCGGCGGTTCTCTTCACCTGCCGGGAAAGCTTCTTGACATCTGCCACCACCAGAGACCGGAGCATGGTCAAGCCCGACGGGTGGCGGGCAGGAGCCAAGCTGGGTTGGGGCTTTGGGAAGGGAGGGCATGTATCGCGGAGAAAGTATGGAACAGCTTCGGGGGCCTCCTTGCCCCCCTCATTCTTTGCCCTTGCATCCTGTCCTTTCTGTTCTTGGCCCTCATGCCTCCTGGGGAATATGGGCCCAACTTTATTTGCTGACTCATAGCTGCTGCTTGTTAAGTTAGGGTTAGGTGGGGAGAGAGGGACACAGCGGACAGCCCCCAGAGGCCCTGTCTACCCGATTACCCTGGCCTTATGGCTCTAGTGTGTGACCTACAGAGCATGTTCCACAAGACCCCCACCTCACTGTCATCACCAATAAACACCATGCACAGTCTGGTGGGCTCTTGTTCTGTGTCTGCCGGCTCACGTGGCCGGGCTCGTCAGAGGAGATGAACAAGTCTCCTGGGCCCTTTCTGTCACAAAGGAGCCACTGAGTGGGAAGGGAACAAGGCCAGAGCTGGGAGGGGGGGAGGGGAGACCACGATGCTCCCAGGCCCTCACGCCCAGGTGCCGGGAGGAAAGCACAAGGCAACAGAGAAGGTACCTGTCCAGGGAGGGGGAGAAGAGGCTTAGTCACAGCCTTACGCTGTCCCTGCCTCAGGTCCGAAAGGCCCAAGAGTCATAACTTGAACTCCACGTACTTGCCCAGCTCTGCAGCCTTCTCCCCCCACCAACTCCGTGATGCCCCTGGCCCCCACCTCCACCCCTCCCGTGAGCAGCGGGCTCGTCCATGAGGGAGCCGCAGAGGTACTGAAGACTGGGTGTCGGAGGCGCTACGACACGCGACAACTGTGCCTCAGGCGCCCGAGTTTTGCGGCTGCTCCCCGTGCCCACCCTTGTGCAACACTCCCCAGGGGGTGCCCGGGCGGGCAGAGTCACATGTGAGGTAACGCCAGAGCGGGCAGGGAAGCCGCCTCCAATCCTGCCGTCAGTGGCCCTTCCGGCTCCCCTCGAGTGGCCTCCCGTCGATTCAGACTATGAGCTGAGGCCCCGGGCTCTTCGGATGCGATTTTTCTCTCATCTCCCAAGTCAACCCAGCGAGCCCAAGGCTGTCCTGCCACCTTCCATGGGAGCAGGGAGGGAGCAGGGAGGGAGCAGGGAGAACCCGGGAGACAGAGTATGGCCAGAATGTGACACGGCCTTCATCTTCACGTATTTATTCTCAGAACATACAAACTCATCTTCTCAGAGAATAAAAAACAGAAATTTCACTCAGTGACTTCAAGATGGGCGCAGCCGGCTCACCCTGTCCCCACGTCTACTAAAAAAATTCCCTGGGTGAGGGGTGTCGAGCGCGCCCAGCACCCCTTGGCACAGGGGCCGTGCACAGCTCTAAACAAGGCTCTCAACTGGTTTTATAATCCACAAGGGCAAACGGCTGTCAAAGTGACAGAGTCCAAGGTCCCTAACCCTCACCGTGCCAGACCCCCCGGGGTCACCTCGGGTGGCGACCCAGCTGCCGCTTCCGCAGTCAAGTCCGTGCCGACGAGGAGAGGCCAGGCAGCCCGGTTTCCGTTCAGTCTATGAGGCGACGCCAACCGGCCGCCCCCACAGCCGGCAAGAGCTGAAGGCCCAGTGCACTCCCGAAGGCCTCCGGAGGGGCAAGCTGGGCCAGAATCCGGGGTTCTCTGTTCTCCCTGCCCCTGAGGCGGGCTCCTCCCCCGCTGCAGCCCCACACTAGGCCTGCGGACCTGAGGTAGGGGCCAAGGAGTCTGATTGTTTCCTAAGGCCCCGTAAGAGTGAGGACCTGCAAAGAGAGATGCGAGGGTCCTGAGGAACAGGCTCCAGAACATGCCCTGAAATAGACGGGAAGTGTGCTGTGTCAGGCAAAGATGGTCTCTTCCCGGCGCTTCTTGGTGAGGATGGTGCCTGGCTTGTGCTGGGCGTCTGGGTGGTTGGCTAGCTCCGGGGGGCAGGAGGACACCGGGCTCTCCAGGATGGCTTGCTTCAGCTCATAGAACACAGCGGAGTCCTCTTTGGTGAGGAAGGTGATGGCCACACCGCTCTTGCCGGCTCGTCCCGTGCGGCCAATGCGGTGGATGTAATCTGGGGAGGGGAGGGACGCCGCTGAGGATGCCAGGCCGCACTTGGACAGGCATCGCCCATCCCAACCCACCTCTGAGGGCAGTCGAGACCGCTCGAGCCGCCTGACCTGCAGCACCCGCCGAGCTCCCCCCACCGCTACCGACGGTGGTCATCCTACCACGCCCAGACCAAAAGCAGCCCAGCGCCATGCTTCCCCACAGCCCGGGACAGAGCTGTCCCACGCACTGGGATGACCAACCCATGGGAGATAAAGAGCAGAGCTCGTCTCAGCGGGACAAGCAATCCCAGACTCGGAGCTGTGAGGAATGAGCACCCAACAGGTAGCCTCCCTTTACCTGGATGGAAGCTGCCTTCCCCTGAACGCACCTTCAATGTTTTTGGCCATATCATAGTTGACAACCATAGACACATCTTGGATGTCGATACCACGACCCGCCACGTCTGTAGCCACCAAAATGTCCTTGGCCCCAGCCTTGAGGTTGGACAGTGCAAACTCTCGCTGCTCCTGGCCTTTCCCGCCGTGTAGCGTGCAAGCATTGTACTGTTGGAAGAATGGTGAGGTGAGGAAGAGCAGCGGGGTCACGGAAAGACACAGAAGTTACGGGGGTAAAGACACCAAGGGAGGGTTGCGGAGCCGCAGGGTAGAAGGGGAAGGAAGGAGAGAGGATGAGTGCAACTGAAAGCAAGAGGACAGGCAAGCTGGAGAAAGGGAAGGGAGAGAACTGTGGTGTGGCAGGGGCAGACAGAGATCAAAGGTAAAGCAGCTGGGGGGCAGGGGATGTAGAGCCAGAGAGATGGGAAGTCATCAAAGAGAAAATGAGGCTGAGATGAGGGTGGCAAGCAGAGACCAAGACGCCTAAGGAAGTTCAAGTGTTGAGTGGAGAGGACACGCCCTTCCCTTCGAATACCAGCAGCAGGACTAATGGACACCGGCCACCCCCATCTCCCTCCTGACCACACCACCCCCTTTCCCAGACACAGATCAACGCAGAGAACTCTGATCCACTATTCCACGGCCTCAGATCTGGCCAGGATGTGCGTCTCAGGACCTGTCCCTGGCTCAGCCCCCTTGGAGGAAGACCCAAGGCAGCTCTGGCTGGCACTGCTGGTCTGGACAGGGACTCATGGCAACAGACCCAGTCCCTCATCCCCATCAAGCCGCCCTCTTCCCTCTGGCCCTGACCTGAATATTAAAGAGGTTAAAAAATGCGACAGAACTGAGGGGAGGAGCCTTAGAGGGGCCCTCTATTTTAAGAAAGCCCCACCAAAGAGAGCCCACTTGGTTCTCCCCTGCCAGACACACCCCCATCTTCTCCAGGGATTTCGCCAAAACATCACAGCCCTTCTTCTGGTTGACAAAAATGATAATGGGTGGATCAAAGCCCTGTTCCAAGATTGCCAGCAGCTTTTTCCTGGGGAGAAGAAGAGGAGAAACATGAGCAGCATACCCCCATGTGAGACGGTCACCCGGGTCTACCACCACCAATCCCACGACCCCCACGCCCATGGCATCCCCAACAAGAAAACAGCAGCTCTTTAACACGGCAGAACGTTCACCCTCCATCCCCCATACTGAAAAAAGCCTCTTCTTCATCATGTTCTTCCTGGGTCAGCCGCCTCCGTACCTCTTTTCCGACTCTGACATGAGGAAGACCTTCTGTTCCACGCGCTCGTGGGGCTTGCCTGCAGAGCCAATGTACACCACAGCCGGTCGCCGAAGATAGCTCCGGGCCAGACGCTCCACCGCCGGGGGCATGGTGGCCGTGAACATGACTGTCTACGAAAACAGGAAGCTCAGCCCTGGGCCCAGCCAGATGCCGCCACGTCTCCCCCATCGCCACAGGCAGCAGAGCCCGGGCTAAAGAACCTGCAGTGAGCCACGGAGGAAGCCCTGACGAGCACGGCCGCAGGAAACCGTGTCCTCTGCCTTTCCCGTTCTTTCCTCAGTACCTATTCACCAAGGTCCTTTACACCCTACGATGGCAGGAAGGGCTAGAGCATTTGCCGGCACCCCTGGTGAGGACCAGCATGAGGCCCTGGAATCATTTTCTAGGGCACAGCCAAGGGCTCCACTGCTAGGACTTCCAGAGGGCTGACATGCTGGCAAATGTACTTTTGGCACCTTGCCCTGATTTCCTGGCCTGGGGAAGCAGCCTTACTTGGCGGTACTTATGTTTTCCCGACTCGAAGTTGGCCAACATCTTCTCAGGGTCCTCAGCCTCATCTGTGTCCGGCTTCTGGTTGCTGACAGGCATGTGCTCCAGAATCTTCTGGACATCTGGCTCAAAGCCCATGTCGATCATCCGGTCGGCCTCATCCAGGACCACATAGGTACAGCGGCTCAGCACGAGGTATCGGTTCTCCAGCACATCAATCAGACGGCCTGGGGTAGCGATCACAATCTGGAGGGCACAGTGGAGACATATGGAGCCCTAGCACGTACCTCTTTCTTCTCCCTCCTGTGAACCATCCGCCCCCCTGGGCGGACAGACCTCCAATGCTAAGGAACTTGGACCCCGACCTCCAGTTAGGACTGGCAGCCAAGGTTCCTAAGAACTGGCATGAAATCACTTGTTGCCACCTTGGATTTTTTTTTTAGGAATGAATAGGGTCCCTGAATAAGGCCCAGGAGTTAGACAGAAGAGGCAAAATCAGAAGGAACTTTCTTAGACAGAAGAGGGACTAAGGGCAACTACGGAGAAGGTTACATAAAGGGATTATGGCAAGAAGTCTGTGAAAGACTCTATTCCTGCATCAGAGTTCTTGTAAAAAGCTCTCCTCCCTCCCCCCCGAGAGACATGGTCTATGGCAGAGTAAGAGCACAGGCTTCGGACACGAACCTCAGCTCTGCTCACTGGCAGCTGTGACTTTGGGCAAGTTACTGACCTGAGCCCCAGCTTCACCTGTACAATGGAGGTCCTCGGCCTATTCTTACATGGCTGTCTGCAGGACTAAGGATGTGCACAGGACAATACCTGGTGCCAAAGTCCTCAGTAACAGCACATACATACAAGTCGGTCCTTTTCTTCAGTTTTCTGTACATCACGGCACAAACTAGAAACACAGCCCCCAAACGGAGAGCCCTCCCGCAGCAGGCTGGCTGCCGGCTAGGAACGAACCTCACAACCCATGCGCAGCCGGAAGCCCTGGTCCTCTCTGGAGATGCCGCCAATGACGGCCACAGTGCGGATGCCCAGTGGCTTCCCAAACTTGATAGTCTCTTCCTCAATCTGCTGAGCCAACTCCCGAGTGGGGGCCAGAATGATGGCGTAAGGGCCCTGGTCTGACTCTTCGATCCTGTGGTAAATGGGGCATCCCACAGTTCCGTGAGCTTTGGTTTTCATCCAACCACAAACAGGAGCAAGACAAAGTCACTCTTAAGGGTAGCTATGGAGATGGGGAGGGTGGTGGGAAAAGGATGCAAAGATCTCACTTAAAAATCAGAGACCAGAGCAACCCTCTCGGGTTCCCTCCTCCCTCTTAGGGAGCTTTGAACTATCACTTTACTATCGCTCAATAAACTCTGCTTTGCTGCCCACCAAAAAAAAAGAAAAAAGAAAAAATCAGAGACTCTAGGACAGTCAAGTTCTTCAGGGAGTGGTCCTGGCCAACCAAATCATATACTTCTTTGATACTATGATCCAACCATTCCCTAATATCTGATCCAGACTAAAGAAGGGGGCTTCTGATTACAGACTTAAAAAAAAAAAAAACCAAACAGGGGCACCAGGCTGGCTCAGTTGGAAGGGCACGTGACTACTGACTGCAGGGTCATGAGTTTGAACCCCACATTAGGTGTAGAGATTACTTAAAAATAGGGACACCTGGGTGGCTCGGTCAGTTAGGCATCCAACTCTTGATCTCAGCTCCGGTCTTGATCTCAGGGTTGTCAGTTCAAGCCCAAGAAGGCAAATAAACATTGTTTAAAAAATAAATAAATACAGGGACACCTGGGTGGCTCTGTCAGTCAAGAGTCTGCCTTCGGCTCAGGTCATGATCCCAGGGTCCTGGGATCAAGTCCCACATCGGGGTCTTTTCTCAATGGGGAGCCTGCTTCTCCCTCTGCCTGCTGCTTCCTGCTTGTACATGCTCTCTCCCTCTCACACACAAATAAATAAATAAAATCTTTTAAACAGCAAATACATACATACATACATACATAGATAAAACTTATTAAAAAAAAAAAAGAAAGAAAGAAAACCAAACACTCACTTGCCACTGTGACCTTTCCCACCCGGCCAAATCCACCCCAATGGGTGCCCACTGACCCCACCTGTCAATTTTGGGGAGAGTGGTGATCCAGACCAGCAATGGGATGAGGAAGGCGGCTGTCTTGCCGCTGCCAGTCTCGGCTACACCAATGATGTCACGATTCTGCAGCCCAATGGGGATCGCCTGACGCTGGATAGGCGTCGGTTCCTGCAGGGACCCAGAGAAAGGGATCGGTACAGGCGGAGCTCTGCTCCCCGGGCTATGCTGACAGAAGCGGGCCCGCGTGCCGGCACAGGAGGATGACACCAGCACACAGCGAGGAAACACGGTCACCAGAGGGACAGACAGGGTCACCCAAGTGCTCCCTGGCAGAGAAGGCACCAAACAGAGGAACAAAGGAACAAAGCCATCTGCTCCCCAATTAAGCCTGTTTCCCCTGGAACGTGGAAACATGTCAGGTCTTCTGGGCCAATGTGCCCCTCCTTACCTTGTAGCCACACTTATCGATGACCTCCAAGATATGTGGGGGCAGAGAAGAGTCCTTCCAGGACCGGATGGGATTGGGGATCTTGCCACCTTTGGTGGTGATGCTGTAGTCCTCTCTGAAGATCCGCCAGTCCCTGTCGGTCATCTCATCTAACTTTTTCTGGGACCAGTGCCGATCATCCCAGCGCTGCTTGGCTTCCTTCTTACGGAGCTTGCGGAGTCTGGCCCTGGAGCGGGACGTGAGGGGCAAGTGGGATCAGTACCCTGCAGCTCCTTTTTGCAGGCGCTGGGCTCTGGCCAACCACCCCCCGCCCTGCCACTCACTCCTCCTGCTCCTTTTCTTCCAGTGTTCGCCTCTTCTCCATGAGGTCTCCGTAGAAACGCGACTGCTCTCGCTTCTGCTGCTTCAGGTCAATGCCTGCAATGAAGCCCCGCCCCAACAACTGCACCTGGTGCCGCTCCTTGTACCTGAGATGGAGACGGAGGAAGAAAACCAGAAGCCGTGACGGCGGCAGCAGGGAAGGGCAGACTACCGATCCGCCCCGATCCGTCCGACCTTCCCAGCAGGGTCTTTCCTCACCCAGAGAGCTGGCTGACTACGCGCCGGCCAATATCCCCGGCCCCGAATCTTAATTCTCTGTCCGGAGCCGCCAGTTCTCTCCAGGAACAGCTGAAAAGACTAGTTTAAAAGACTTAGCACTCAGGCCCGGAGCCACTCACAGGGGGTTGTAGTCGATGGACGTGTCCTCGGAGGCGTCCCACTCAAAGACAAACTTGCGGTCATTGAGATGCCGCGTGCGGCGCCGCTTCTTGATGCCGCCCAGGTAACGCTCCTGCCCAGGGACAGAAGGCGAAGCTCGAGGCGCAGCCAGATCTCACATGCGGAGATCAGAAGGGCCCGAGAGCCGAGCCAAGTTTCCGTGCGTGGGGCGGGGAAACCGAACACAGAACCAAGGCCTGCACCTTAATGGCATGCAGCTCCTTGCTCTTATCCTTCTCCTCCCGGATCTTCTGCCGCCCTTCCTCATCCTCATTTCCATTGGTCTCCCGCTCCATCCTCTCCCTGCGTTCCCGACGCTCCCGTTCCTGGGGGTCTTCTGCAGACCAAGGAAAGCAAAGCTGCAGAGCTCAGTGCAAGAAAAGAGAGGGCGCGGAGAGGATCCAGACAACGGACAGCAAATGAGAAGGGGCAGCGCTACGACACAAGGGAAACGGAGACCTAACACAAAGACAGTTTTCTCCTCAACTCCCCCATCCCTCCCTCTTCCAAACTCCAGACCAAACAGGTTTCCGGCCCTCGTGAGTGACACACAATCCCATCCCATGCTCTCCTGCCCCACCTAGGGGCTACACTGGGGAGGGACACGAACCCAACATTTTCCTGCCCAAATCTTGGAACTGTTTCCTTTTCTTCCGCTCTTCCTCGAGCATCCTCTGCCGCTCTTCCACCTCCTGCTGCCGTCGCTTTAGGGCTTCAGCCTCTCGCTCTGCTTTGGAGAGGAACTTGGGCTACAAAACAGATTGGAACTGTACAAACGGACACAGGAGCAGGGTATAATCGCACCGCCGATGAGATGGCAGGGAGCCCGACAGTACTTGCTCAGGCATTACACCTGTTAGAAAACACGGACAGGCCTAGGACCCCGCTATGGCCTGAACTATGTCCCCGTCAAAATTGGTATGTCAAAGCCCTAACCCCCAGGACCTCAGAATATGACTATATTTAGAGACAGAACCTTTAAAGACGTGTTTAAGGTAAAATGAGGCTCTTTGGGTGGACCCTAAGCCAATCTGATGGGTATCCTTGTAAGAGAAAATTTGGACATGCAGAGAGAGTGGGGGCCCGCCCGCACAGAGGGAAGAGCGTGTGAGAACAGAGAAGACATCCACCTAGAAGCCACGGAGAGAGGTCTCAGAAGAAACAACCCTACGGACACCTCGATCTCAGCTTCTCGCCTCCAGAACTGTGAGAAAATTCATTTCTTTTGTTTCAGTCCCTCAGTCTGCAATGTTCTGTGAGAGCAGCCTTGCCAACTAATAGAGACCCCCGCGTTCTCACCTTAGCCTCGGCTTCTTCCTCAGCCTTTTTCTTGGCCAGAAGCTCCTCCAGGGATAACGGCTGTGCCTGAACATAAAACACAGGATTCAGTCAATAACGGCTCTCTCCCTTTGAAGATCGATAACGTAGAACTTGAACTGAAGAGGAAGATGAGAGAAATCTTTCCTTTACCTTAGGCTTCTTATCACCGTGTTCATCCTCTTCATCCTTCTTAGAGTCTCTATCTTTCCGAGATTTAAAATCTTTTCCTCGGCCAGGAGATAAACTTTAAGGAAAAGGAACAGGAAAGGTCCATATCGCTCTCTTACCCCCACCCCTCGAACAGGGTCAGGCTGAGCCCCGGAGAGGATGGAAGTTTTTCCATGATTCCACAAGACTGGCCCAAGGCCATCCATCACACCCTGAAGCTTCCTTTGCAGGCATGGTCACTGTCTGCTCTGAACCCGAACGACGGCCCTGTCTTGGCCCCGTTCTATCTGAGTCTCCTTTTCCAAAACTAATCTCTTCTCCCAAGTGGGTCTTCAGTACTAAGGGCAAAAACATCTCTTCCAAATAGCAGGGGCACATTGAAAAAAAAAATCCTACTTAACTTTATAACACACAATAATTTAGTCTACAAGGTACCCCCCCAAATCCACCTTTCCCAGATACTGCTCTGTATCCCCATCCTCCCTTCCTAGTAGTCCCACTGATCCTTCCCCCACAACTGCTACAAGCCCAATCTATAAGAGATCTTAAACAACCCCCTGTATTTGTTACGGAATTATGTCCTTTGCCCTTTGTTATGAATTCTAACCTACACCCTCAGAGCCTAATAAAAACTTTGCATACAAAGTTTCCAGGGGAAAGAAATCAAAATACTGGGGCATTAAGCTATCCCAACGAATACATGTTGTCTATCTTGGGTAGAACCTCAACGGTCCAATGGAGCTAAGGGAATGTTTTACAGGCTGGTAACCCTCTCAAACTAATTTCTAACCTTTAAGAACAAGTTGACCCTAAATGACTGTGACTTCAGTAACTGGTTATAACATCTAAGGATACACGCCTTCTAAAAAAGACAGCTCTGCAATCACTACCAGTAGGAGCCGCTAAGAACAATTTACTTTCCTATGACGCTGAACCAGCTTAGAGGCAGACAGGAAGAGATGGGAGCATTCTCCTGAAGCCCACTCCCATTCTCTCAGGTACCTGGATCGCTTACGGTCCTTGTCCCGTCTGTGCCCATCCTTGTCCCGGTCTCTGTCCTTCTTATTCCGATCACGCTCCTTATCCCGTTCTCGTTCTTTATGCCTTCGCTCTCTAAAGACAGCAAATTTTAAAAATCACGTAGTATTACCAGAGTATCCAGCTTCACCGCAGCACTAAAGAGGTTCTCATGCTCTTTTCTCTACAAAGTAATATTTTACAAATTGGGGCATATGTGTCCAAGGGAAGCTATGAGGGAATTCTATGGAAGTCTTCTAGGGGCGCCTGGGTGGCTCAGTCATTAGGCGTCTGCCTTCAGCTCAGGTCATGATCCCAGGGTCCTGGAGTTGAGTCCCACATCTCCCTCTCCCACTCCCCCTGCTTGTGTTCCCTCTCTCGCCGTCTCTCTCTCTCTGTCAAATAAATAAATAAAATCTTAAAAAAAAAAAAAAAAGAAAAAAGAAAGTCTTCTAGATCGGAGTTGTACTACTAAGCATTAATGGCAACGACGGGCCATGGCCTATTCGAAGAGAGGGACTATCCTCCTCAATCATTTAGACCTTTATCTTACAAGTTCCCTCTTAACTTTTAAGAGCTACTGGGTTACTAGGTGTAGAGAAATATATGAAAGACTAATGTCCTAATACTGGACGCATCAGAGGAACCAAGAATGAAGACTTTGGAAATGTACTCTCCCTTCCTATATAAGACATACAAAGTTACTTTACCTTTCTGTAGACTTGGAACGGGAACGTGAGCGAGAACGGCTGCCTCCCCGACGCCTATCCCTTGAACGATGCCGCTTCCTGTCTTTAGATGGGGAAGACTTCCGGTCCCGGTCTCTATCTCGCTCTCTGTCAGGAGTCCGAGATCGCTTCCTTTCCTCCTTGGAAGGTGATGCATCCCGGTCCTTTTTGTCAGCTAGCTCTCCTGCCATCTGTCATGGGTAAGAGTACTTATTATGTACTAGATACTGCTCTAAACTAATTATATATAATCTACTTAATCTCAAAACAACCCTATGAGGTAGATATACTGAAAGGCCTACTTTTTTTTTTTTTTTAAGATTTTATTATTTATTTGCGAGAGAGAGAGAGAGAGAGAACACAAGCAGGGGGAGTGGTAGGCAGAGGGAAAGGGAGAAGCAGATTCCCCACTGAGCAAGGAGCCCAACGCAGGACTTGATCCCAGGACCCTGACATCATGACCCGAGCCGAAGGCAGACACTTAACAGACTGAGCCACTCAGGCATCCCAAGGAACGTCTACTTTATAGATGAGGAAATGGAAGCTCAGGTAGGTAAACTCTCTTAAGCTCACAAAGAAAGCTCAACAGAGGAAAAAAAAGAGTTTTACTTTGAGATTTGAGATTATAATCAGCACCTCAAAGAAAACCTAAATTTATGTATTTATTATTTTTTGTTGTTGTTGTTGTTGTTGTTGTCAGAGAGAGAGAGAGCACAAGCAGGCAGAGGGGCAGGCAGAGGCAGAGGGAGAAGCAGGCTCCCTGTCGAACAAGGAGCCCGATGTGGGACTCGATCCCAGGACCCTGGGATCATGACCTGAGCCAAAGGCAGCTGCTTAACCAACTGAGCCACCCAGGCGTCCTGAAAACCTAAATTTAAATGGAGAAACAAACTCATTTTCACCCAGATCAAAAAAAATGTACTTTTCATTATGTAATGGGAGAAACTTCATGGAGGGTACACAGAACCTCTATGCGCTTTTTTTTTTTTCAACTTACTGTGAATCTGGAATTATTTCAGAATAGAAAGAAAAAAGAAAGGTACCAAAAACTAAAGGTCACAGACATCCTGAATGACACTCCCTACTGAGATTCTCACAGTCTTGACCACTACCCCATCCCATGAAAGATTTGAGCAGGCATTTGTTCTGTGCCCCTCTTGCCTGGGGGACACTGAACACCATCTTGCACTGTCAACTGTCCCTCAGACTACAGAATCTGCTTCACCCAGGAGCTAAAATGACAGTAAGTCTGAATCTACCTCTACCCCATCGCCATCATCATCATCCCTAAGACTCAGAATACATTTCTCAGAACTTATTTTATCCCCAAATGATTCGGTTGGAATATCAGCTCCCCAGGCTTTCGCTTACGATCTCCTTTCCTCATGTAATATCCTGCCATATATCTTTAAGAAAGGGGAATGTGTAAAGAAAAGAAAAATGAACAAGTAGCACTTTCAAAAGGTGAAGACAACCCATCTTGTCTCACAACTGTCTGAGAAATGACTCAACATTCTATATTAGTACATCATGCAATTATACTTATATATCTTCTATTTAGAACCCTAAGAAAATAATCCAGAAGAAAGGTATCTTCTCTATAAAGCATCCTTAACATCACTCACTCTTTCAACAAATATTCACTGAGCACCCGGAAGGTGCCAGAAACTGTTCTACCTGCTGGAGATATGGCAGTAAACAAAGTCTCTGATCTCATGACGCTTAAATTCCAATGAAGCAGATAATAAGCAGAATAAGAGAATTTCAAATAGTAATGAGAACTAATAACCAGGATAAAACAGGGTGGACATGACGGGGAGGGGCAGGAACGAGAGGGCTCAGGAAAGAATTTTTTAGATGACATGTAAACTGAGACTTGAATGATGGGAAAGAGAGACTGCAAAGATCAGGGAAAAGATCCTGTTGGGTAGAACAGACAGCAAGTACTAAGACACTGGGCAAGAACTAGCTCAGCATGTTTGCCAATTAAAAACAGACTTGTGTGGTTGAGTGACAGTGACTCGGGGGGAAAGACTGATTCAAGCTGAGTTCGAGGAGACAGTCAGCAGTCGGATCATGGAAATGTGTTTTAGACCGGGGGGGCGGGGGAAAGGAACATGGATTTCAACCTAACAGAAATAGGAACCTTAAAGGGTGTTAAACAGGAAGTGATGTGATCTAATTTTTCATTTTTAAAGAATTTGGTGACTTGCAAGAAAGTACAGAATAGTGAGGCAAGAGTAGAAACAGAACTACCGAGAATGCCATTTAGTAGTCTATGCAAGAGATGACAGTAGCTTCTTGTAAGAAAGTGGCAATGGAGATGGAAAGAAGTAGAGAGCTTCAGGATATACTTGTTGGCCGAGCGGACAGGACTTAACTGATGAAGGGAGAAAGAGAAAGAGGAGACACAAAGATATCTCCAAATTTAGGGTTTGACCAAACTAATGGTTCATGGTGCCATTAGTGACCAGAAATGACAGGGGAAGGAACAGACTTAGAAAGAAACCAAAAGTTTCATTTTGAAAATGCAATTCTAGAACTCGGGAGAACCTGGAGACAAAAATTTGAGTTATCAATATATAGATGGCTTTTGGGACGCCTGGGTAGCTCGGTCAGTTGGGCGGCTGCCTTCGGCTCAGGTCATGGTCCTGGGGTCCTGGGATCGAGTCCCACATTGGGCTCCTTGCTCGGTGGGGAGCCTACTTCTCCCTCTGCCTCTGCCTGCCACTCTGCCTGCTTGTGCTCTCTCTCTCTGACAAATAAAATCTTTAAAAAAAATATATATATATATATATATATATAGATAGATAGATAGATAGATAGATGGCTTTTAAAGCCATGGGACACTAAATAGTATTACCTAAATAGGCAATATAGTTCTGGAAAACTGTAACATTTAGAGGTCAGGCAAAGGAGGAGCCAGAGAAAAAGACTGGGAAGAAGCAACAGCCAGTAAGAAAGGGGAAAAAAAGTAAGTATGACATCACAGATGCCAAAAGTGTGTTTCAAGGAGGGAGTATTCAACTTTTCCAAGTGGAAAAAGACTAGGAGATAGAGGAGTGACCCTTCCAGCTGGAAAAATGGAGATGGTTGGTGACCTGGACAAGAGCTATTTTGACGGCCTGGAGAAAATAGAAGCCTGAGTGGAGTGGGTTTAGAAGAGAATGAGAAGTGAGAATAAGGAAACAGTAAATATGGGCAACTTTTATTATAGGTTATACTTATCACAGGGCCCTGATAATCAGGCTTACCCTGATCATCGCTTCCCAGCAACCTTCCTTGCAAACCTCCAGGTCTTTGAGTTCCTCAGTTCTTATAGGGTAGGGGCAGATCCTTTCTCTCATCCAATTAAGTATTTATCAAGCATCTACTATATGCAAGGCAGCGTGCTAAATACCATGTTGAGTTACCAAAGGAAATCAGGAAGATTCTGTCCAAAGGAAGGTTACAGAACAATAGAGAGTATGAGGCACTTACCAAGATGAAGGCTCAGATGAAGTATTACAGGAATTCAAAGAAGTTTCCTTTCATTTGTAAAAGAGGATTTGGAAAGATCTGTGGAGGAAGTGGCTCTTGAGCATTTAAGTACAGGTAGAATTTGAAGATGTGTAATTGAGGGTGCGAAAAAGTCATTTCCAGCAAAAGAAATAATACAGGAAGCGCAGAGGCGGGAAAGCATGACTGATTCTGGGAGAAAAGCCAAAGTTCCAGTTTGGCTGGAGCAAGGGCTACTCGGAACATGAAGGAATAAGCTCGAATGGAGGGTGCTGTGTGCTCATGGGCAAGGGTCTGGCCCGTAACATTGTCCAGGGACCTGGCCTGTGTCCCCAGAAGCCAACACTCCGCCCTGGGGCCCGCGCCCCTTCGCTCCAGCCCGCCAGAGCTCTCTGGGCTCGTGCCTCTACCCTGAAGCGTTCTTCCCCACCTCGTCCCGGAGGCAGGGGCCACCGCCGTGCCCCCACTCTCGCCCTCTCTGCAAGCTCTCGTGGGGACCGCCTCCATCGCTCGGGACTCACCACTCTGAGTCTGAACCGCCCAACGCGGCCTCAACGTCGCCGAGCAGTCGCCATCTTTCCCGTTTCCTGGTCGCCGAGATGCATTCCCTGGCCGCGAGGCAAGCTGGGAAGGCGAGTTCCTGGTGCAGGGCAGCGCGGGCCGACATCGAGGGCCTGAGAACTACTAATACCATAATGCACTGCGCGAGCGCCGGCCCCGGGCCGAGGGGTCTTCTGGGCAATGTGGTTCTCCAAACATCTGAACCTGCGGGAGTTTAAGAGTTACCCGTGGGTTTGCTTCCAGCCAGAGGTTCTCTCGCCGCGCAGTCTTCTTTGGAATATGCTGGTCTTCAGACAATCATGACCTGTGGCTAACGACGAAGGAATTTAAGGGCTTCCTGAGCTATCAATAGCGCTTAATCGTCACTAACAACTACAGTAGCAAATATTGTACCGTTTGTGGAAAAGCGTTTTTACAAAAAAAAAAAAAAAAAAAAAAAATCTGTGAGGTAGATTGGCCCCATTTTACGGGTAGACAAACTAAAGGTTAGGTTACAGGAGTAGCCTAGTGTTTCACAATGAGGATGAGACAATTCATCGTGTGGGACTATCCCCAATTTAAGAGGACATTTTAGCAACGTTGGCCCAGCAGGAACAACCCCCAGTTACTGTGCCAACTCCACAAATGAACCCATACGTGCATTAGAGTCCTCCTGGAAGGATGATATCACCTGGGCTGTGGCACCTGTTTTCTCGACATTCCAAATAGGATCCTGGCTTCCTCATTTTCTTGCCCTTTGGAATCTGGACAGTTGTTGGGCTACCTTCCTAGTTTAGCTTCTTTCTTCCTCCTGGTCCCCCCTCTTCAGTCATCCGCTGAACTTTCTCTATCCCAAATTGTATGTTTACCTCATTTTTCTTTGGTCTTATGGTTCTTAATTCACCAGCCCCACCGCCCCAAAGAAACCAAACCTTGCGACTTCTAGGATGGTTTAGGTAGATACCGGGAGGTGTCTAATGCCCTCTCCCTTCCCATTTTCCCATCATCAGCTTTTTGGTTTCAGCACCACGGGGCTGTAGTTCTGGCTTTTCTCTCTGAAAGTATGTTCAATTATCCTCAAACAGAGACTCGGATAATCCTAAATAATCCTAAAACCCTGAAACACCACACACAATGGCCCAAAGTAACCCTGGGAGAGGTAGGCTTCGTCTCTTAGAACTCTGCAGCCTTTGACTTGCCCACTTTTACCCTAGAGAAAGATTTGAGGGGACAGGATGTCTGAGACTTACCAGATGTAACTCATGCAGTGAACACTGGAGGGCTCTTCACTCACAGAATGGAACTTCAACCATCAGACCGAAGGTGTAGTAGACCTTCAGAGCAGCAGCTGTAGTATTTACTGAGAATCTTCAAAGTGCCCAATTCTACGCTGGACACTTACATTACTTATTTTACTTATTTCTCATAACAGTGTGATGCAGGTATTATTATCATCATTTTACTGTTTAATTATGCCTTCGACGACAACATAGTTAAAAGAATGAAGCCAGGATTCAATTCCAAGTTCATTTCACTTCGGAATCCATGCTCCTCTCCTGTTTCCAGTCTACTACTCTTCTTTACAGATAAGTAAACTGAGAAGCTAGAAAGGTGATGAGGTTTGTTCAAGTTCATAGTGGCAGAGTTCCCCTAGTGTTTGTGCACAGCTTTCTCATGACACGTGTAAGCATTGTGCTTAAAGGATACTCATATGCAGGGTGCCTGGGTGGCTCAGTTGGTTAAGCAGCTGCCTTTGGCTCAGGTCATGATCCCAGGGTCCTGGGATCGAGCCCCGCATCGGGCTCCCTGCTCAGCAGAGAGCTTGCCTCTCCCTCTCCCTCTGCCTGCTACTCTGCCTACTTGTGCTATCTCTCTATAAATAAATAAAATCTTAAAAAAAAAAAAAAGGATACTCATATGCTTTGTCCTACTCTGCTAGTTCTTTCACAAACACGTGTCTTTGGAGATGGAGACTAAGGAACTACGTTCTAGTTAGGCCCATAGGTAGAATCTCCTATTTAGGTACAACATGGCCAACAAAAAGGAGCCCATGGGAGTATAGTTAGCATTGAGACCCAGTCGAATCCTGACTCCATTACTTACTAGCAGTACAATCTTGTGCAAGTTATATAGCATCTCTGACTTTTCTATTTCCTCATTTATAAAATAGGAATATTTCTTGCCTTACAGAATAGGATAGCAGTTTAAAAAAAAAAAGAAGTGCATATTCTAGAGTCCAGCTGCCAGATTTGTATCCTGGTTCTATCACTATCTGTGTGACCTTGGGCATATTAACTAACTTCTCAGAACCTTAGTTTCCTTGTCTGTGAAAGGAGGTAGATAGTACACCATAGGGTTGGCACAGGAATAAGTAACATAGAAAGAACTCATAAGTGCCCTCCCTTGACCCATAGTACTCATTTAACAAATGTTAGCTATTATCATTTATAAAGTTAAGTGTGATAATGTAGGTAAAGCTCTCAGCACAGTGCTGAGCACACAGTAAGAGTTCAGAACACAGTAACTTTTTATTTCCAGCACACCATGAAACTTGGAAAAAAGAGCTGTAAGCGACTGAAACGAAGGGATGTTAATGCCCCTGAGCTGCCATCAACAGGCAAGGGAACCGGGAGGTCAAGAAAGCGGAAGACATTACCTCTCTTTCAACTCAGAGGAAACCAGAACCCCAGGAACCACCCCCAAACCACGGCTTCCGTCTGTCCCACATTCTGCAGGGGTTGAAATTTCAGTGGCTTGGATCCTCTACCAAGGATCTGTCCTCTAGACTCTAGTGCAGTGGTTCTCAACCAGGAGTGATTTTGTCCCCAGAGGATATTTAGCAATATCTGGAGACATTTTGATTGTGAGAACTGTGGGGTGAGGGTGGGGGGATGGGGGAGAGGGGGTTGCAACTGACATCTAGCAGCTGGAGACCAGGGATATTGCTAAAACATCCTCCAATGCACAAGACAGGTCCCAGCATCAAAAGCATGACCTAGCCTAAAATGTCATTAGTTCCGAGGTTGAGAAACCCTGGCCTGGGGGCTAAGGAGCTCTTCACTGGCTTATAGGACTCGGGTAGGGTTTGGGTGAGGCAGCAGGGAGGGGGAAAGGGAGACGCTTGTTGGAGATGCCGGGGAACAGTGGAGGGAGCCACTCTGCGACCCACAGAAAAGACCCCAGGATGGCTTCTCCCTCGTGAGCAGAGACCAAACAAGGAGAACAGAGAAAGAAACTAAGAAAACGCAGCCAACTTCTTTGTATGTGTTATATTTTTCATTAATAAATAGGTTTTTCTTCTTTAAACACAGAACATAGAACAGATTGAAACACTCCCCCCTCCCCCCCATTCCAAAGACAAGAGTCTATAAAACAAATGCCAGCTGTACTGCCCTAAGGGCAGAAGAAGTCTGGTGACCCCCACCCAGCCCTGCCCCCTGCAGCACCACCACCCCCACACTGCAAGAGAAGGGGGTCTGGGGCTTCTCCCTTGGACCCTGGGGACTTAGGTGAGAAGCATATGAATGTATGATGTCACCTCTCCATGAGGCATGGGCTATGCAAAGATGAGGTTTCCTTCTCATTGGCTCTGACCAGCTCCTGCCCTTCTGGTTTTCAGTTATGAAGCACCGGGGCTCAGCTCCCAAGGGAGCCGCCTCTTGGCTTCCCCACTCCACTCCTGTGCGGCTTCCTCAGAGGGGAAGGGAAGGGCTCGGGGACCCCTCCCGTCCCCTGGCCCACATGGAAGCGCTGTGTGGAAGAGGCATGATGCTGAAAGTGAGGCTCCTAGAGGCCCCCAAGCCCCTGAGGCCAGCATGCCCCCCACACCCCCACACTTTTCCTTCCTCTGGAGCAGGGGGGGGACACTGGGGCAGCCGCCCCCACCACAACCTAGTGCCTGGCTTGGGGTGTGATGGTTCTTCCTCAATGTCAGGTCCTCAAGCCGGGCCTGGCTCTTTCCTCGTCCCATTCCTGTCTCCTTCCAAGCCCTCACCGTGGCCGTCTGAAAAACGCATGTCCAGTGTCCTAAATTGTCCCATCCTCCCTCTCCCCCGTGCCTCTGCAACCCAAGGGAGGAAGTGGGAGGTTGCCTCCCTTCTCCGACCCCCACTTCACATGATGGAGCAGCTTTTGGCCTTTTCCTTCTTGAAGGTAGAAGAGATGAGTTCGGAACGACTGGGAAGGTGAAGCAGTCGCTTGGAGAGGCTTCGGACAGGGCTCTTTGGGGTCACCGGGCTGGGCTTGTTCAGACACACCATGGACGCCGTCCGGAAGATGCTGTGGATACTCTTTTCTGAGGTGAAAGCCGAGCCTTCCAGGTAGATTTCCGCACCCAGCTGCTTGGCTATCGCACAGCCCTGTGGAGGGGGTGAGGTCATCAAGGCCGTTGTCCCATGTGGCTCTGAGACACTGCCTTCTGTCTTAGTGGTACTCCCCAGAGCTCCTCCCGATGGGACCCAAGGGTCAGTCTCCCACCACCACACCTCGGCTCATGATTTTCTGAAGAGGGAGCCTAAGGACACCTTACTATCACCTGTAATGCTTCTAAAACAATACTGATGCCAGACTGAGTAAGTCCGAATTTCTGTGGGTACGCGTTAGTATTTTTAAGAGTTCCCCAGATTATTCTAACTCAAACCACTGGTTTAAAAGAAATGAGCCTTACACTCCCACATGTGAAAGAAATTACCCAGGAATTTCATGAGAAACGCAATTTCTGTATCTTTCTCCCAGAGTGACTCGATAGGTATGGAGTCAGGAATTCTAACGAGCACCTCTGGTGATTCTAAGGCAGGCGGTCAGCAAAAAACAAGACTAGCGCACACCGGAATGGCCCACCTGCCAACCTACAGCATGAATCGGGGTAAACAGTTGCCTACCGCCTCTACCAAGATGACTGGTCTGCTGATTAGAGACAGCGCCCCCAGAATACCAGTTCTCTCTTGCCAAAGTGAGGGTTTGAGCAAGGGCCACGTTTCAAGTCCTTTGCCTGTAGCCTTCCGCACCCCACCCCACCCTTAACAGGTGCGTGTGTATGTACACACATACACATACACGCACAAACACACACACACACACACCTGCTCATAGGAGATAGGTGCCTGTTTCTGGTGGGACAGCTCCATCAATGTGCTCAGGTCTGTTCGCAGGTCTGTCTTGCAGCCAATAAGCAAAACACGGGTGCTAGGACAATAATCTAGGATTTCCGTCCTCCACTGAAGAGCCATGCGAGAGGGGAGGGGGGAGGAAGAAGGAAGAAGAGTCAGTGGCTGACAGCTACCTGGAGAAGCCCAGCGGGCAACATCACACACGCCATCCAGCTTATCACCAGCCCGGCCCTCCCTGAGTCACACCGTATCACCAATGCACTAATTACATCGTCTTCCCACCGGCGAGGACTCTGGGGCCACGGGAGTGCTGACCCGAGAGCCGGCCCCCTCCTTCAACAGCGCAGTTCACCAAAGGAAGCACGGGGGCAAAATCTCCTCCCACTCTCTGCCAAGCATGTGGGACGTGGCTCTGCCCCCTCCACCCAGTGAAAGGGCTTCACGGGTCCAGAAAGCCAGGAGGAACAGGGAGGAAAGCCAACCAGTCTCTTCCCAAGGAAAGAAGATAATCCCAAAGTCTTCTGGAAAACTACTTCCACAGGGTATCCTGAGACTCTTCGCGATGGGCAGACTTTGCCCCCAGAGCAGGCGTTTCCTATGTGCCTGGCTTGCCCAGTCCTGGTGGGATCAAAGGCAACAGAAGCTGCCTGCGGAAGACCCCATCTCCAAGCCTCAAACTCCGTCACAGAAAGGTTCTGACTCTTGACCCTTTACTTTCTGCATCTTCAACACCACCCTCCCTTGCTGGGCCTCTGGCAGAGCAGGACGGGCTATAGCAAGGGCAGGGGGCAGAGGGGGAGGGAATCTGGGTTCCAGCCCCAGAGCTGGAGCTAACGGTACGGCCTCAGTTTCTTCCCGCTACAGAAGAGGGGATTGGACAGCAAGGTCCCCGAGGTTTCTTTTTGTTCTCCAGCTGAGCTAGAGATTGCACAATTACCCAGACTCACCTTCTTGAGTGCACTATCCACTGTCTCCGGGCGGCTGATATCAAAGCATAGTAATACCGCATCCGAGTCGCTGTAGCAGAGTGGACGGACGTTGTCATAGTAGGGAGATCCTGGTATGCGGGAGAAAGAGCTGATGGTGAGCCGTGGCATTTGCCCTTCCTAAGCCCAACGAGCCCTGAGAATCCCATTCTTAGCCCTTAGGTTAGCTGGCCCCACCCACCTCCCTGGGGAACATGCTGCAGCCCAGAAGCTTGGGACCCGACCACCTGCCAGAAAGCAGTACAAAGATATCATCTTTGCTAGTCCTGAAAAAGGGAAAAGGGGAAACAAAATGGGAGGTAGCCTATAATCTGGCCCTGTCCCCTACAGTGGGCTTAATTTCAGGTCTGCCAGTTTGCTGAGTCCCAGAGGAGGACGCTCCCACCCCTGCGGAGAGACCAGGGCTCGGGTCAGGTGTCTTTGCTAGAGTCTGCCTGCTGCCCAGCCTCTGCTCCCTGCTTCTGCTCCAGGGTCTCTCCAACGAAGAAACAAACCTGCCTGTTACATAATTGGCCGCCCGGCTTCTTTGCCATGGGGTCAGACCTCTAGGAGGCTGGCAGGCGAGGAGGAACAGCACGGATTCAGTGCCTTACTCTTTCCGCCTGAGAAAAGCTGCAGCCCCTATCCCCCAAGATCTCAGGGAGGCAGTTTCAAAGAGAGCAGCACCCATAGCTAGGGATTGGGAGGTTCGAGGAAGGGTCCTTCACCCGGAAGGCAGCAGGCGCTGCAGACCCAGGTGGCCCAGCATGGGAGAATGCTAGGGGCTCAGCCTGCCCCCCGCCCTCCACCCTGGGGAAGGAACAGTAGCAGATTTGGAACCCAGACAATCCGTGCTCAGAATAGCAAGCAGCCCCTCTCCTTGCACCGCAATCGCCATGGAAACTGGGGGGAATCCAAGCTGGGGTGGGGGGTTAGTTGTAAAAAAAAAAAAAAAAAAAAGAGTAAAGAGGAGTTGCGATAACGGTCTGCTCCTTCAGCAATCCGCCCCCATCCCCTGTCTGAGGTGGGGTCTTAGCTTGGCAGCACTGAGCAAAGGGAGCACTGCAGCACTGGGGAAGGGGGAGGGGAGGGGAGGAGGCCTCCATTCTGGCTCCAGGCAATCCCCCTCCCCTAAAGCCAGCAAGCGAATAAGGGGAAGAGGCTCGACCCTGGCCCCAATGTTGGGAAGCCCCATCCCACACACCGCCACCACTTCTTCCTTCCTTGTGGGCACCTAATTGGAAAGAAGGAGTTGGAGGATGACTGATAGGCTGCATCCTTTCTGAAATTGGGGGGTGGGGATGCGACACCGGAACAGACACCACTTTGCTGACTTTCCTTTGTCCGGACTGGGATTCGAGGGCTGCATTCTGATGTGGGGGTGGGTCGGGGGCTCTTTGGGGCAGTGCTAATAAAAAGCGATGAGCTGCAGTAAGATTCTGGGAAGACTGAGAGGTGGGCAGGGTAGGGCAGCTGAAACCCCTACATTCTGCAGCCGAGCTGCATTCTGCTCGGATCCAGCCGGCATAGCAGAGTCCAGGGCAACCAGAACCCTGCGTCCCAACCCCTGGAACTGCATCGGAGGAAGGCATACCAGGTGGAGGAATTTTTGTTTTGCTTTGTTTGGGGGAGGGGGGAAGCAAGGGGAAGGCTCATTTTCTGTTTATCCATCCCCCTACCCCCAATCTTTTCAGACCTCAAAAATTAGATCATGGGAACAACAGCTCTTGGAGGAGTAGGATGGCATATTTATTATATGTAACAGGAAACCTCTAGTGATTTACACAGTTCCTCTTTCAACTCAGCCTGAATGTGCATTTTTGGAGGGTGGATTTTATTTTCTTTCTGTTACTCCCGGCTTTTAGTCCTTAATTATGAGTCGGAGCCCAGTCTATTAAAAAGAACTGGGGTAAAAGAGATAATGGGAAGGGATCAGAATCAAAGCAAAGGACAGCCTAGCACTGAGGGTTTAGGGTTGAGAGGAAAAATATTGCTTTCTACATTCCAGAAAGACCCGGCATCTTCTACCTCAGCCCGGTACAGTGGGGTGGGGATGGGGGGGTGATGGTCACAGCCACCCCCCTCCCTGCCACTATCTACAACGACACTGTGCCCCACATTAAAGGCACCTCTCCCACCCTCCAAAACATCGATGATGCATCGCTTCATCCCTGAGCCGCAGCAGTATGACAAGTGGAACCGAGCTGCGGCAGGCGGACAGCAGTGGCCCAAGATGGAATGCAGGAGAGAAAACTGAGTCAGGAGCAATATTTCCCCAAAGCAGGCTTGTCTCCCGGCCTCAACCACCACTGCTTCCAGCAGCACGGACTGTTGCCTTTTATCTGGCTTGGCTCTGGGGCAGTAAAGGCGGGGGTGGGGGGAAACAGAGGGCAGGGGCTGGAAATGGAGAAGCCCCGCCTGACTGCCCCCCAGTTATATTCATGGGTCCATTCACCTCACCATCCCAGCCCTCTGAAAGAAGGAGCTAGACCCAGAGAAGTGGCTTCTGGGGCTCATCCACTCTGCACCCCTGGACCCGCCAACCAAGAGAATCTTCAGGTCCCCTTCTGTCAGTTTCCTGGCCAGCATCACACACACTCCTCCCCAGCAAAGAGGGAAACAATTTCTTAAAGAGAGCAGCTTAGCAGACCAGTGGGGGTGGGAAGGGGGCATCTGGGGCCAGCAGTCTTACCTGAGGTGTCCCAGAGACTGAGTTCCACCCTTTGTTCCTCTGTCTCCAAGCAGGCCGTGTAATTCTCAAACACAGTGGGCACATATGTCTGTGAAAAGAGAGGAGCTCGTCACACCCTGGGCTCCCCTACTTTCATGACCCTCTGGTTGGTGCTGGCTACACAGGATGCCACTCACCCTAGTGAGACACTAAAGTGACAGGAGATGAAGCAGGGGATGGGAGGAGGGGATACTTGGGGCAGGAGAGACCACATGGAACAGGAAGGAGGGCAGTGTAGAGGCACAGGCACTTTGCTCCATGGAAAAAAGAAATCTGAATGACTTCCAGTGGGGGACAAGCCCCTTCCCTTCCCGCCCCCCACCCTCACCCCAATCCTAGATGGTCAGGGAGGCAAACACAGATTTCTCTCCTTTCCAGACTTGTATGTCTCCGGATTTTAGAGCCCCAAGCAACTGCTAGCTCTTTATCTTCTCCCACAAGCCTCTGGGGCCAGCAGGGCAGCAGAAGCCCGCCTGGAGACCTGCTCAGAACCTCTGAGGAGGGGATGAGAAGACCAGCGGGTATTACGTCAAGAAGAAACCCCAGACTCTCAAATGCCTCCAGTTCCCTCTCCCGAGAGCAGACCCCGGGATAAAGGGAGGGAGGAGGGCATCTGATCCGGGCCTACGGGTGAAGAGGTGAGGAGGAGCCAGCGGGGCGGCAGAAGTGGAACAGGTCTCAGGGGAGGCTGAGGCAGGGCGGTCCTCCAGCCGGGCGGCTGAGGATGGGGCAGGGTGGCGTGCGGTAAGCTGGGGGGGGGGGGGGGTGTAGATAGCTCCCCCGCTCCCCCGGGCAGGTGGGAATCTAGCCCCGGGGAAGACAGGCAGGCAAGGAGAAAAGCTGGCCAGCGGGCGGGCCGCTCACCTCGGGATAGCAGTCCTTCGCTAACACCTGTAACATCGCGGTCTTCCCGCACTGCACGTCGCCCACCAGAACGAGCTTACATCTGGCCACGACTGGCTGGGGGGCCCGTCTTTCCTTCATGGCTGTAGCCTCCGCGGGACGTGGACTCAGGGAGTCAGGGAAGAGAGGGTTGCGCCAGGTGCGTCTCGGCACAAAAACTCAGCCGGATTCCTCGCCTCCCTCCGAATGAAAAGGAGGCCGGCACGGCCGCCTTATATTGCCCCGGCCGAGCCAATCACAAGAGGAGGCGGACTCTGTCCGGGCCAATCCCCGAGGTGGGATCCCCTCAGGCAGCCAATGGTAGGAGAATCTGAGTCAGTGCCCTCTTCCTCCCTTCCCTTTCTCTTAAAGCTGCATCTTTGCTTCCTGGGCAAGGGGATTCCCACGCTGTTTGCATTTGTATTGGGAAGGGGGGAGGGGGACGTGAAGCCAAATTAATGGTCTTGAGTGTCCATGAATTAGTGTCAAAAGCAAACTGGCGATGAAGACAGAAAATGAGGTCAAGCTGGCGTTGTGCCAAGAGAAAAGCAGAATCTGCCTCAACTACGGACAGGTGGCAGCCGGGCTGGGGGGTGGGACGGTGGCCCCGCAGATCTCTGACCTCTTTGTTCCGTCTAATCCCCATCCAAACCACTTCTAGCTTCTTCTCCCTGAGACTCCTGCGGTACCCCCTTTCAATGCCCAAGTCTGGAATCAGCTTCACCTAAATAGACAGATAGGTGATAGATAGATAGATAGATAGATAGATAGATAGATAGATAGATAGATAGATATAGATAGATAGATAGATAGATAGATAGATAGATAGATAGATAGATATAGATAGATAGATAGATAGATAGATAGATAGATAGATAGATGGGTCTTCTTGCGTCATCTGGAAAAAAACCCACATAATTCCCGAGCCAGAGATGGGCAGAGAGAAAGGAATGAGGGTGTCTGGCAACTGGGGATGAGATGGAAGAGGAGAACAAAGCAAACAAATTCCCAGTTGGGCCAGATTACGTCTCATCCCATGCCTGGCAGGAGCTGCTTAAGGGTGTTTGTTCTGCCGCCCAGGGTCCGCTTCCTGGATGAATCAGGCACAGGTCCAGTTCCAGGTTGATACCTACTCATGCCGACACACTCTGTGTGTCATCTGGTTAAAGTCCAGACTGGAAGACTGGCCTGGGACTCTGGGACCAGCAGGCTGGAGGGCAACCCAAGGTTGAGAGGAGCAACGTAACTGCCTACCGGCCCTGCCCCTCAGAGCCCTGGCATGTTAAGGAGCCTCTCCCCTAGGCAGAACCATGGGATATACACAGCTTGAATAGCCCACTGATTATTCAGGAACAAAACCAGTCTAAATAAGGCCTCCTGGGGATCAGGGATTGGAGTAAAGCTGATCTTGGGCAAAAATGAGAGCACCCCAGAGTTTATCTTTAGGTCCCTTTTCCTTGTCTAGCTCAGCACCTCTGGAGCATGCCCTGGATCTTGTCCCGTCTAAGCTTTATCTTCATTGGTGTCCCACCCGGGGATACTTCCCCTGATGTAAAGGATGTTTAGGGATGCCTGGGTGGCTCAGATGGTTAAGCATTGGGCTTCAGCCTAGGTCATGATCTCCAGGTCCTAGAATCGAGCCCCACCTCGGGCTCCTGGCTCAGCAGGGAGCCTGCTTCTCCCTCTCCCTCTCCCTCTCCCTCTCCCTCTGTCTCTCCCCCTGCTTGCGCTCTCTCTCTCTTTCTCTCTCTCTCAAATGAATAGATTTTAAAAGTCTTTAAAAATTAAAATAAGAAAAAAATTTAAATTAAAATTAAAATAAGAATAAGAATAAAAGAATAGGGGCACCTGGGTGGCTCAGATGATTAAGCGTCTGCTTTCAGGTCAGGTCATGATATCAGGGTCCTGGGATCAAGCCCCACGTTGGGCTCCCAGCTCAGCAGGGAATCCGCTTCTCGCTCTCCCTCTGCGTCTCCTCCCTGCTCATGCTCTCTCTCTCTCTCTCTCTCTGTCTCTCTCTGTCTCAAATGAATAAATAGAATCTTTAAAAACAAATCAATGAATAAATAAAGGACGTTTATAAACCTTTCCTGGACCCAAAGGGACAGACCTCTAAGAGTGAGCTTTCCAATGCTCACTATAGACAGGAGAATGGAGGGTATTTTGAGAATGTAGCCTAGCCTGCATGCCTCTCGTCAAATCCTGTGGCCTCCTGTCTGAATTACTTGGCTGAGGGTTCCCGGACTAAGTGTTGCATGGTCCTCTACTCACCTCCTGAGGCGCCCCTTCCTAAGGTAAATGTCAGAGTAGTAAGACCCATCCAGGGGCTACCATAGCCTCCACTCCCAGGCTCTCTGGAAGTTTTTTTCCCCACTTCATGCCCGAGGTCTCATTCTCAGCCCTCAGGTGATATTCTGTCTGTAGAGTTTGTCCCCTTCTTGCCCTTTCTCAGCAGGCTGACAGCCGCTCAGAACTGCCCATAAGTATGGTTCTGGAGAGTTCCAGGAACAGCTGTTAAGATCACAGACTGCCTCAACCTGGAGTCCTTTCCCTCAGCCTGACCTTTTCCTCCTCTTCCTCACCCTCAGTCTCATCTAGACTCAGTTCTGGAGCCCTCTGCGGGGTTCCCATACATCCGCTTCACCCTTAACTTGGTTCCCTCCAATGGCAGCCCCCATTGGACCCCAAACCTCAAAGGCTTTAGCCCTCTCTCTCCCCCATGTTCTCTACCAGCCTCCCCCCATACACCCTCTCCACCAGCCACTCCGAAGAAATATTCCACGGAAGTGAAAACTGTTCCTGCCACGCAAACAGCTTCCTCTGGCTTCTAACAAGATTGCTATTCTGGAGCTCCTCTGAGATGGGAATTCTGGGAGCCCGTGCTAACGCTGATTCCTGCCTGGGTGGCCGCGTCCCGGGGCAGGGCAGCAGGAAGCCTGAGCGTTGAGGCAAAGCAGCCCCCATCGTGACTGATTCGCAAGACAGTTTGTGGGTCACATGGTTATGAGTTTTGGTGGGAAAAGTGATGTGTGTGTACGTGCGTGTGTGAGGTCAGAAGGCAGCGTGGCTTCTGAAGAGAGAACGGAGCCAAAGTTCAGCAGGTGTGGGTTTTGGACCCTGCTCTGCTCTTAACGAGCTGTTAGGATGTTTGCCTAAGTCACTTCCTTCTCTGGGCACCATTCCTTACATGTAATGTGAGGGGTTTGGACTGGAGATTGGGGTTCTTAGCTTTTCTCTCCCTTTCTTTTCTTTTTTTCCTTTCTTTCTTTCTTTCTTCCTTCCTTCCTTTCTTTCTTTCTTCCTAAGACTCCCTTTCCTAAGTTTGTTTAAACCTTTTCCAAGTCTCTTTATTTAAAAATCCATAGCCAGAGTAATAAACTTACAAGGTGGCTCTTTACTATCAAGAAAGAGGTTATATTTGAAAACCTTATCCTAAGGTGGAAGAAGCCGGGCACAGAAGACTGCATATTGTCTGATTCCATTTGTGTGAAATATTCAGAGTAGACGGACTGAAGAAACAACAGATAGGTGAGTGGCTGCCCGGGGCCATCAGGATCATGGGAATGGGGAGTGACTGCTACTGGATTCGAGGTGTCTTTGGGGGGGTGATGAAAATCTTCTAAATTTGACCAGGTGATGGTTGCACAATTCTGTGAATATACTAAAAACCCCTGAATTGCACAGTTTAAATTGGCCAATGATATGGTATGTGAATCATATCTTGATAAATCTGTGTACTTTAAAAAATAAGGTTATAATTCCAAATCTTATTCATATAGTCTCCTTTAGCTTATTTTTTTAGAAGACTTTGTGTGTGTGTGTGTGTGTGTGTGTGTGTGTGTGTGTGTAAATGTTCAAACATTTAAAAAGGGAGAAAGAAGGGGCACCTGGATGGCTCAGTCGTTAAGCG
>CM052897.1:57641909-57702054 GCA_028534135.1 Potos flavus | reverse complement strand
AGGGGTATAAGTGTGGAGTGGATAAAGCTGTGGGGTCTTCCATTTCATCCTCTCTCGTAGTAACAAAAACTCTTTAACAACAGCCCCTTACTAAGCACTCAGCAGATACCAATGGTCTTATGAAGTATCATTAACCCTCTTTACAGATGAGAACTGGGAGGCACAGAGAGGTTAGGTAATTTGCCTAAAGTTTCACAGCTGGCACATGGCAGAGCTAGGGACCTTTTGGAGCTCACAGATCTCTTTTGTGGATCTGATGGAAGCTGTGTACCCCGTACCCAAGAAAAAGCTTGTAATGAACTTCTATACAACATTTTACATTCACTTCCCTTCAAAGAGCCCCTGAACCCATTCCACGGTAAAGCAATTGGATAGTAGGGTCAATGTTGAAATATCAGCCACCCCATCCCCAACCAGGAAACAAAGCAACAGTGTGCACGGGGGAGGGTACCCACCACCCCTCAGAACCCCCGCCATCCTGAGACCTGGGGTTTGCCCCCGCTGGTTCATGAGGTCTCCCCAGCCGGCTCTGGTGTGGGGTGGGGACAGGGGTGGCAGGTGGGAGAGGGCGGGGGGGGGGGGAAAGCTATAATGGGCTCTGCGGAGAAGCCAGAATTGTGCTATACTGGAGGACAATGCTTCTCCTCACCCCCTCAGGGTATCCTTTTCGGGTAGAGATTTGGAACTGCCTGGACTGGGAGAGATGAAGGCCTCCTCCCTTAATTAAATGCCCAGGGGTTGCTATGGAAACCAGAACTTCCAAATCCTGGCCAGACAATGGGGAGAGGAGCTGCCTCCAGCCCAGACAAGTGGAGCTTTAGGGGCTTCGCTAGGGACAAGACGGGGGGCCAGAGGGTGAGAAAAAGGGGGCACCAGCAAGGAGCTCAGTCTCTCCTCTCCCTGGCACTGTGGGAAGGGGCCTCTCAGAAGCCAGGGGTCTGCCTGAGACAGGGAGGGGCGCTGCTCCTGGAAAGGGAAGGGAGTGGGGGTGGGGGAGCGGGAGCCAGGCACTGCCCAGAACTGAACGCCTCCTTTGTTCCCAGAGGAGAAAGCCAGCCAAGTTGGTAAACAAAGGGAAGAGGCCAGAGGGCAGACAGCTAAGTGATAAGGCCTGGAACCGCGAAAAGCGGAGTAATGGAGCCTGACAGAGGGAGGGGAATCTTGAGTCCCACTGAGACTGGTAGAAGGTTCGCGCACGGTGTCATACTGACACATAGAGTCAGCAGAGCCGCGCGGGGCCCACAGACACACACACTCTGCAGAGGCAGGGTGTGCCAAAGCATGGGGCTTCGGTGACACTCAGACCCCCTGCGCCCTTGTCCCCCTCACTCCCCTCTGGAGCCCCATTTTTGAAGCCATCCTTTGGAATGTCTTTTTAGGACAGCAGAGGACAGTCTCCACCGTAATCAGCTGGGACTCCCTTCCTCATATGGGAACGGGGCAGGCTGGCTTCAGGGACTTTAGCCTGTCACCTTAGTGGAGGGGAAAGAACCCCATTTGGAAAACATGGCGATCCCTATCCCTCATCAGCGTTCCTGTGCCAGGCACCGTGCTGAAGGCTACAAGCAATCTCTCTTTCGTGCCCCCTCGAACTCTGTCAGTTAAAAACTATCGGCTTCCTTAGAGAGAGGAGCCTGAGGGAAGTTAGATAAAGCCAGCAGGTCTCAAAACCATTAAGTGCAGAGCTGAGATTTAATCCCAGGTTTGTCTGAGGTTCGTCTGACTAAAGCCTGTGTGCCTTACCACTTTCACCATCTTTGCTCCAAAAACCTCTTGGAAACTTCTCTGAGCAAGCCCACTCTGTTCTCATCCCTTCACTCTCCCACTCGGTGTTACCTAAATACTTCTATAGAAGCAGTTCCCAATCCGTAAGCTGGTTATCTAAAGGGTTTATATATAACTTGGCTGTTTGGAACCCAAACACATTTTTCCCAGAGAAAAAGTATTAAATGGGTCCAGAAAGACCGTTTGACCCAGAACGGAGCTGACAATGGTACATCTAGTTCAGGACTAGCCCCGGGCCCCAACCATCCCTAATAACATTATTTCCTGGAGAAATACATCCCCCGTTACACTGGGGAGAAAGAAACAGCTCTCTTTTCTCACTTTCTCCTCCCTGTTCCCCCTTATCCTGCTGGACTTGTATTCCAGGTGGGGGTGGCTGGGGCGGATGATAATAATTCATAAATCAGGCTACATGCTGTGTGCTGGCCAAAGGGGGTGTTTCTTGAGAAAGGGGAACAGGGTAGATAAGGGCTAAGAAACCGAGCCTATCAAAACCGAAAGACCTGTTTAGGTGCACAGAGAAGGATCTAGACCAGAGGGTAGACATGACGGGTGTCTGCAACTCTGTAATACGAAGACTATCTTAATTGCATCCAGCTCCAAAGGGCCAAACCAGGATCAAGAAGTAACAGGGAGTCCAATTTTTCTTTGATAAGGAAGACCGTCTAACTATTAAATCTCTTCAAAAGTAGAATAGGCCTCTTGGTGACATAGTGAGTTCTCCGTCACTGGGAGTATTCAAGGAGAAGGTAGAAGCATCGGACAAGTAGACATCTGAGATCCCTCTGAATTCACGAACTCATTAAGCAAAATGTTATGGAGTATCCCTATGTGCCCAGCGCGATGCCAGGAGCAAGGTTTCCAGTGGAGAATAAGATGGGGTCCTTGCCTTCAATGAGCTTACAGTCTAATGGGAGAGTCAGGCATTAAACAAATAAACGATTGGATCTATAATTTCAAATGTTGACATAGGTGATAAAGGAAAATAATCTGATACTACTATGAGACAATAACAGAAGAAATCTAATTCAGAGATTGACTCCCAGAGGGCCTCTCTGAAGAACCCACAGTGAGGCTGAGATCTGAAGGATGAATCCCAGGGGGTCAGCCTGGGAAAAGTGGAGGAGCTGTTTGTGTGTGCTTGTTGGGAAAGTGTTCAGGGCAGAAACAAGAGCAAGTAAGAAGGGCGCCCGGGTGGCTCAGTCGGTTAAGCAGCTGCCTTCAGCTCAGGCCATGATCCCAGGGTCCTGGGGTCAAGTCCCGAGTTAGGCTCCCTGCTCAGTGGGGAGTCGGCTTCTCCCTCTCACTCTCCCTCTCCCTCTGCCTGCTGCTCTGCTTACTTGTGCTCTCTATCTCTCTGTCAAATGAATAAATAAAATCTTAAAAAAAAAAAAAAAAAGCAAGTAAGAAGGCCCCGGCACAGGAAAGAACAGTGTGATGAGAAAATTGTGAGTGAGGGGAGAATGGGAAGAGATGAAGTTGACAAGAGAGAAAGGGGCTAGACCTTCTAGACCACAGTAGGAGTTTCCATTTTGCCCAGCCCCTTGACCTTATCTCTTAACTACTTGCCCCCCCTTTCCAGTTCTGGATCCCTAGGCCTTGGTCTCCAGCAGCTCTCCCCAGTTGCAAAGCCCCACCATTCCCCATAGTGCCTCCCACTGCCCTGGGCCCTCCCACATAGTGGGTGCTCATTGTACTTTCTCAGTGTCCCAGGAGCTGCTATGGTGGAATTCTCATCGGTCTTATGTGGGAGGCCCCGGTTCAATTCTTAACCCTTGCAATTGCCTTTCCTTTCAAGAGGTAGCATAGTTTAGTGGTGAAGAGCTCAGATTCTGGACCCCGACTGGCTGGGTTCAGACGGTGGCTCTCTGCCACTTATTTGATCTTGCCAAGTCACTTAACGGCTCTGTGCCTCAGTTTCTCCATGGGTGAAAAGGGGAAGATGATCATGCCTATCTTCTAGGAATGTCATGAGTTAACATTTATTAAGTGTTTAGGACAGTGCCTGGCATGTAGTAAGCACAATATGAGTGTTTGTTAAATGAAATAAATCACTGGCAATAAATCATTGCAACATCTCTGTCTCATTCCATGCTCTCCCAGTCACCCTGCCTCACTCTCAGACCTGCAAGCAGGGGCCAAGCCTGCTGCTCTCTCTCCTCCTCTGCTTTTCTAGCTATGGCTGCCTCTGGCCACAAGTCTAGTACTTTATTTATTTATTTTAATTTTTTTTTTAAAAGACTTTATTTATTCATTTGACAGAGAGAGATCACAAGTAGGCAGAGAGGCAGGCAGAGAGAGAGAAGGGGAAGCAGGCTCCCCGCTGAGTAGAGAGCCCAATGCGGGGCTCGATCCCAGGACCCTGAGACCATGACCTGAGCTGAAGGCAGAGGCTTTAACCCACTGAGCCACCCAGGCGCCTGGTGGTTTAAAAAGGAGGCAGAGCTGAGTTCACTCCCGCCCAGCCGTGGTCACTCGAAGAATAAAAGGGGTTCGGAACAGTAGGCTGCAGTCAAATCACGGTGCACTTGGGACTCCTCCCTGCCTTTTCCCCATCCCGCTGTTTTCAGAAGCTGAGGGTGTTCTGGGTACACTGAGTATATCACTGAGCCCCATTTCCTGGGCCCTGGGCCTGATCCCCAAGACTGAACTTAAAGCTCCTTCCACCTGCTCCCGTGACCCTGTGTTCATTCCCAGTGTGCCACTGACACACCCACATCATCGCTGCCGGCTTTCTTATGTGTGTCCTTGAGGGCAGCAACTGTCCCCTCTTCTCTGTTGCACCCCTAAACTGGCTTATCCCTCCAGCCTCATTTCTTTCTTTCTTTTCTTTTTTTTTTTTTTTAAGATTTTATTTGTTTATTCGTGAGAGAGAAAGAGAGCACAAGCAGGGGAGGGGCAGGCAGAGGGAGAAGGAGAGGGAGAAGCAGGCTCCCCACTGAGCAAGGAGCCGATGCAGGACTCTATCCCACAGCCCTGGGATCATGACCTGAGTTGAAGGCAGACGCTTCACCCACTGAGCCACCCAGGGGTCCCCATCCAGTCTCGTTTCTCTCTGGTCCCCCTTCTGGCATCTCTGGGCCAGCCACACAGGCCTGCTCTCAGCGTCTCAGGATAGCTGTTCTCCCTCCTTGGGGCCTTTCCACGTGCTCTTTTCTCTGCCCAGTCTTCTTCCCCAGGTCTTTGCCTCACCAGCTCCTACTCCTTCTTCAGGTCTCAACTCACCTGCCGCTTCCTCCAGGAAGGCTTTGGTAAGGCTCCTGGTCTAGGCCAGTGGGTCTCCCAGCACCTGGATTTCCCCGCTATACTTTAAGCATCTCTTTACTTAGCTATGTCTCCACTAGCCTGCCCAACTCAGGCAGGGTAGAGATCATATTTATCTAATCTACTACTGGATCCTCAGAGCCCAGCACAGGGCCCATATCAGACCAGAGCTTATGCCCCCGACTCATGGATGAATTTCCAAGGGTTCACAAGGCTCCCCAAATCATATGAAAATGTTTATAGATTTGCAGTGCATCCTTCCTGGGAGACAGTCTATATTTTTTATCATAATCTCAAAGGACATGTAACACCTCCCCCCACCCCGCACCAAAAAAAAAAAAAAAAGAAAGGTTAAGAACCACAGTGTAGGCAGCCGTAAACACTTGTTTTTGACTGCATTCATCCATCCATGAACAGAATTGTTGATACTCAATGAACAGTTAGTGAATGGATGACTATGCCTCCTCCTCGGGGTTGGGGTGTTTTTAATACGTTCAACGGATCGAGTTCAACCTCAGAAGAAACCCTGGCGAGTCCAGCCCCTAACTCCGTGGTCTCTAACACGCCCCCCACCCACCCACCCCGGCGGGCCCACGGCTTCAGACCAAAGCTCCAGCGGCCAGAACCCATCTCCAGTCCCGACATCACCTACTGCGCCTCTGCAGCCTGTCAGCTGAAAATAATCCTGGAGAGAGCAGGGGTGGCGGAACAGAGCAAGGAGTCCTGCAGGAGCTCTGAACGAGGAAGACTCTGCCCCCTGCCGGCTGCCTTTCTCCCCGTCAGCGCGGCTCAAAGAACGAGGTCAGAGCCGGAAAGCCGAGAGCCAGACAAGGCGGGGGGCAGGAGGGGGGCAGGAGGGGGGCAGGAGGGGGGCAGGGGCGGCCCCCCACCCGGCAGTCTTTCCAGGCAAGGGGAGGGTTTATTTTCCATCGAGTCAGGGGCAGTGGCTTCTGCTCTGGAGCTCCCACCGCTTCCCTTCCCAAGGGTCCCATCTTTTCCCAGATTAGGAGTTTGAGGAGGGCCGGGGGCGCGGTGGGGGTGGAGGTTCTTCTAGAACTCGAGGGAGCTCCAGTCACTCTAGTCACTTGGCCTTCTGCGGGATCCATCTCCTTTCCCGGAGCCTGGCTACTGCCGACACCTTTGGATCTGGAGCCAATTCTCCGCATCGCCTGCCTACACTCGGCGTGGGGTGCACCAGCCTCCCCGCGTCACCATGGAAACAGGAGCCTCTGCGTCCATCCCGGGGCTGATTTGTGAAGCTATGAGAAGAATCTGGATTGAGGTGGGAGGTGGACGGTGCATAGGAAGGCCAAAGAGATAACGTTCACAGAAATTGTGGAGCGGAGCAGAGACCTCGGGGTGGGGGAGGGGTCGCTTTATCCGGATTATTAGAATACTTTGTACCCTGTGAAGAGAGGCAACTTCCTTGACAGCCCATAAATGCAGTCCCCTCCTGGGCCACTGGTCAGTCCAAACTGACCAACCCGTCCCCGCGGGCCGGCGGTCCTTTGTAGAGGGGTGAACTCGGGTGACTTAACATCATATTTCTCATCTGTAAATGTAAAATAAAAATACTAGCAGCACTTACTTCCCCGGATTATTGCAATAATCCGATGAAGTGATGCATATACAACATTGCAAACAGTTATTAGCACATAGTGAGTACTCAGAAATAACGGTTATTGTTGTCTGTGTCTAGCTAGCATTGGTGTCTCTCCAGCTCAACAGGCGGCCCTTCGGTAATAATACCTTAACACTACGATTTTTGAAGTGCTTTCACACACATTCTCTCACGTGTCCCACCTCCATCCTGAGGAAGAGAGAAGAGCTTATTCTCCCCCACTTGGCCGACAAAGATGCAGATTCAGAGTTTAAGCTTGTCTAAAGGCTCAGCTCTAACCTGAGGCTGTAATTCAGGGTTCTCAAAAGCCTGAGTTCATCGCCCTACTCACTCATCTCCTGTCCATGTCTCTGTGCCCAGCGCGGTGCCACAGACACGACCTCATTGCTGTCATTGCTGACCCTGAGCCTGGAGCAGGAGTCTCAGGGAAGAGCTAATCCTGAAATGTAGGCACTGGGTTTGACCCTAGAGGAAGCAGAAAACTCTTAATTGAATCTGTAATTTAAAACAGCCCCACCAAAGGGGAGTGACTGCTAATGGTTCAGGGTTCTTTGGGCGGTGGTGAAAATGTTCCAGAATTGATTGTGGTGATGACTGCCCCACTCCGTGAATGTACTAAAAACCACTGAATCGCATATTTTAAGTGGGTGAATTGTATGGTATGTGACTTACATCTCAGTAAAGCTCTTATTTTAAAAATTCCCACAAATCGAATACCAGGCCCCAAAGTGCCACCAGTGAACTCCACCAAATATCTAAGGGGAAAATACCAACTGAACACAAATTCTTCCAAATAATAGAGACAAAGGCTACTCTCTCCAACTCATTTTATAAGGCAAGCATAACCTTTTTTTTTTAAAGATTTTTTAAATTTATTTATCTGACAGAGAGAGAGAGAGAGAGCACAAGCAGGGGGAGCGGGAGAGGGAGAAGCAGGCTTCCCGCTGAGCAGGGAGCCTGATGCGGGGGCTCGATCCCAGGACCCTGGGATCATGATCTGAGCCGAAGGCAGACGCTTAACCGACTGAGCCACCCAGGTGCCCCAAGGCAAGCATAACCTTGATACCAAACTGACAAAGACATTATGAGAAAGGGAAATTAGACTCATGATCACAGACGCAAAGTCCTATAAGCAAAATCTTCTAATTGTTTATAGAATTTTTCTTTTTTTTCTTTTTCTTTTTTTTTTTTAAGATTTTATTTATTTATATGTCAGAAAGAGAGAGCACAAGCAGGAGCGGCAGGCAGAGGGAGAAGCAGGCTCCTCACTGAGCAGGGATCCCGATGCAGGACTCGATCCCAGGACCCTGGCATCATGACCTGAGCTGAAAGCAGACACTTAACTGACTGAGCCACCCAGGTGTCCCTATACTAGCCATTTATAAAAAGAATAATATATCGTGATTATGTTCCCCTAAGTCAAAAAATGAAGTTATTTTAACATTTGAAAATCAGTGTAATTCACTGTATGAACCAAACATTGAGGAAAATGAAATAACTGTGTCCACATATACGGACACTTGATTCATGACAAAGGAGACAGCACAGAGCAATAGATGCAGAAAAGTGTTTGGTAAATTTCCACATCCATTCATGATTTAAAACGGTCAAATCTAATAAACTAAGGAATAAATGAAAAGTTTCTTCATTTGATACAGAATAATTTCAAAATCCCCAATGACCGAACATCACACACTTGGCAGTGAAATGTTGAAAGTTTTCCCTTGGAGGTCAATAACAAAGTGTCCTCTATCATTTTTCTATTCGATTTTGCTTGACGTTGTCCTGGAGGTCTTAACCAATGCAGGAGGGCAAGAAAAGGGAATAAAAGATTTAAGGAAAAAGAGAAATAAACTTGTCATTATTCACAGATGATATAATTGTGATATAGGAAATCTAGAGAAACCTGCAAATAAATTAGAAGAATTAAGAGGGTCGGTTTAGCAATATTGCTGAATACAACATCACTTTCCAAAAATCAATGTTTCATATAAATCAATATATCAGCAACAAACAGAAAAAGTAAGTTATAAAGATACCATTTACATTTGAATTAGAAATATCAAATATCTAAGAATAATTCTAACAAAATATGTTCAAGACTTCTAATAGGAAACCTATATAATAATCTTAAGAGAAATTAAGGAAGACCTAAAGAAATAGAGAGATATATCGTGTCCAAGAATTGGAAGACTCAATATTATAAAGATGGCAATTCTCCCCCAACTTATCTAGAGATTCACTGCAATACCCCATAAAATACCAACAGGGTTTTTTAATGGAAACTGACAAGCTGATTTATAATTTTACATAGAGACTCAAAAGGCCAAGAATAATGAAGACACTCTTCAAGAAGAAGAAGATGTGAGTTCTTGGTGTAGCATATATAAAGACTTAAAACAAAGCTATAAGGATTGAGACAATGTGGTATTGGTACAGGAATAGAGAAACAGGCCAGCAAAACAGAATAAATAACCGAAACACAAACCCACGTATATAGGACATTTGGTTTATGACAAAGGGGACAGTGCAGAGTAGTGAGGAAATATCCCTGAGGTTATAGAAAATTACAATATGCAAAAATCAACTTCAGGTGAATTATAGACATAAATGTAAAAGGCAGAACAATAAAGCCTCTAGAAAATAAGGCAGGAAACTATCTTGACAACTTTAGGATAAGGTAAGACATCTTTTCTTTTTTTAAGATTTTATTTATTTGAAAGAGAGAGCACAAGCGGGGGGGAGGGACAGAGAGGGACAAGCAGACTCCCCGCTGAGCAGGGAGCTCTGACACAGGGCTCAATCAGATCCAAGGAAAAGGGAGACGCTTACCCCACCAAGCCACCCAAGCAACCCGGGGAAGACATCTTAAACAGTATACAAAAGGAAATGATAAGCCTATAGAAAAAGACCGATACATTTGCCCATGAAATTTTTAAAATATTCTGTTGGCTAAAAACAAGCAAAACATAATTAAAATGTGAAAAGGAAAAGGGTCAATAATATAGTACGTGAATTAAATTTTGTAAAAACGAAAAGAAAGTGCACAGAGAAATGTATAGAAGAGTTGAATCGCTATATTATACACCTGAACCTAATATAACACTGTACGTTAACTGTATTTGAATAAAGAAGGGAAAGAAAGTGAAAAGTTCAGCTACAAAGTAGAACAAATTTGGAACACATATCATGATAAAGGACCTCCCTCCACCATATAAAATGAAGTTTACAAATCAATGAGACAAAGACCTAAAACCTAACATAAAAATGAGCAAGAAATTTGCATGGATGTCCTGCAAAATAGGATGCCCAAATGGCAAACACTGGAAAGGGTGTTTGACTTCATTAATCATTAAGAAAATACACACCCACCAGAAACATTCAAATTAAAAAGATTGAAAATAACAAGTGCGGGGAGGACGTGAAGCACCAAGAACTCTCTACACTGCTGGTGGGTGTAGAAACTGACACAACCACTTTGGAAAAATAGCTCAGTCTATTCTGATGAAGTTTCATGTGTGCACAGTTTGTGAACCAGTGTTCGTGCACACCCATAGAAATATATGCTCATGTGCCCCCAAGGAACATGTACGAGAATATTCACCGCCCCATTATTCGTGACAGCTCTAAAAGGGGAAACGATCCAAATGTGCGCTGACAGTAGAATAGAAAAAATGTACAAGTAATACAAGCTTATTGCTTTTATTTCTATACATTTCAATAAAAGGCAATACCTAACTACAATTCGTTAACTATTGATCTTGGGATTTCTCAGCCCCCATAAACACATGAGTCAATTTCCTATAATAAACCTGTCATTTATCTATCTATCTATCTATCTATCTATCTATCTATCTATCTATCTATCTCTATCTTTTATTGGTTCTGTTTCCCTGAAGAACCCTGACTACTACAGATTTGGGTTGGTAGTGGGAGTGGTTCTAGATAAACAGAGCTTTAAAGATGGGTTTTTTGAATTGGTTCCGGGGGTTTCTGGAATTGACTCTCTAATCTGATGAGATATAAAGACACAAGATTCTGTTTCCAGGGCGCCTGGGTGGCTCAGTGGGTTAAATCCTCTGCCTTCGGCTCAGGTCATGATCTCAGGGTCCTGGGATCGAGCCCCGCATTGGGCTCTCTGCTCAGCAGGGAGCATGCTTCCCCCTCTCCCTCTGCCTGCCTCTCTGCCTACTTGTGATCTCTCTCTCTCTGTCGAATAAAAAAATAAGATCTTTAAAAAAAAAAAAAGGCCAGCCTCAGAAGGAGATTTTTTTTTTTTTTTTTTAAGATTTTATTTATGGGCGCCTGGGTGGCTCAGTTGGTTAAGCGACTGCCTTCAGCTCAGGTCATGATCCCGTAAGATCGAGTCCCACATCGGGCTCCCAGCTCCCTCTGACCTTCTGCTCTCCCTTCTCCCTCTGACCTTCTGCTCTCTCTTACTCACTCTCTCAAATAAATAAATAAATAAATTTTTTAAAGATTTTATTTATTTGACAGAGAGAGAGAGATCACAAGTAGGCAGAGAGGCAGGCAGAGAGAGAGGGGGAAGCAGGCTCCCTGCCAAGCAGAGAGCCTGATGTGGGCTCAATCCCAGGACCCTGAGATCATGACCTGAGGCAAAGGCAGAGGCTTTAACCCACTGAGCCACCCAGGCACCCTAGCAGGAGAAGATTCCAACAGTCAAGTGGGTAGGATGATCGGTACTGTGGAGACCAGTAAGCCTTTTCCCCCAGCCACTGTCATCCCCCAGTGGGCTCACGAACAAAGCAGACACGGTGGCAGGCAACAGAGACCAACACTGGGCCTCTGACTTTGGATCATTCCTTTGGCTGGAAGGTTGATTACACTGGACCACTTCCCTTGTGGGGGGGGAATAGATACTGACTCTTGCCTTCCCTGCCTATAATGCTTCCTACCCAAGCTATCATTCACAGGCTTACCACTGTCATGGTAGTCCACACAGCATCGATTCTGATCAAGGAAGTCACCCCATAGCAAATGAAGCATGGCAATGGGCCGGTGCTCGTGGAATTCACTGGTCTTGTGTTCCCTACCATCCTGAAGCAGCTGGTTTGAGAGAATAGTGGACGGGCCTTTTGAAGACTCAGTTACAACACCTTGTAGAGCAGGGACAAGGTTCTCCGGAAGGCTGTAAGTGCTCCGAATCAGCGTCCAATATATGATGCTATTTTTCTGGCAGCCTGGAGTCACAGGTCCAAGAATCAAAAGGGGGGGGCCGGGGATGGGAATAGCACGAAGAACTATGATCCCTAGTGAATCACTAACACAATTTTTTGCCCCTGTCCTCTAACCTTATGCTCTGCTGGCCCAGAGGTCTTAGCTTCAAAGGAGGAATCCTTCCACCAGGTGACACAATAATATTCCATTGAACTGGAAGTTAAGACTGTCACCCAGCCACTTAGGGCTCCTCATGTGCCTGAGTCAACAAGCAAAGAAGGGAGTCACTGTGCTGGCTGGGATTGATCTTGACTTTACCAAGGGGAAATTGGACGACTGCTCCACAATGGAGGTAAGGAAAACCATGTCCGGGATACAGGAGATCCTTCAGGGTGTCTCTTAGTATTACTAGGCCCCATGTTTGGCTCAATGGGTAGACTACTAATGGCCCAGATCCTTTAGGAATGGGAGTTTGACCAGCAGAGGTGTTTGCTGAAGGCAAAGAGAACACAGAATGGATAGTGGAAGAAGGTAGTTATAAATTGTCAGCTATGAGTTACAGAAATGTAATTTCTGTAATTATAGAACTATAATTGTCATAACAGTTCCTCCTTGTTTTGCTATGAATATGTACATGTGTGCGTGTGTATAAAAATAAAATATCTTTGTTTTCTTTCCTCTCTTACTTCCTTATCATCATCCCTAGTATCCTATGACTTTATATCATAGTATTTAAGTATTATATCTTGTTATTATCTTTATTTGGAGTTTAAATATAGTTTAAGAAGACGTGAATGGAGAGGAGGTAGACCTGTGATGGTTAATTTTCCGTGCTAACTTGACTGAGCCACAAGGTGTCCAGACATTTTGGTCAAACATTATTCTGGGTATGTCTGTGAAGGTATTTCTGGATGACATTAACATCTGAATCAGTAGACGGAGTAAAGATTGCCCTCTCTACTGAGGGTGGGCCTCAACCAATTCACTGAATAGAAAATAAATATGAATAGAAAATAAAAATGCTGATCAACAGGGAATTCTTCCTGTTTGACTGCTGGGCTAGAACACTGGTCTTTTTTGGCCTTTGGACTCAGACTGAAACCTCAGATGTGTGTGTACCTACATGCATCCTATGGGTTTTGTTTCTCTGGAGAACCCTAATACAATCATTATATCTCACATTTAAAACAACTTTATTGGGGGTGCAGGGATGAGGTAACTAGGGAGGGCACATGATGTAATGAGCACTGGGTATTATATAAGACTGATGAAACCAATAATACATTATATGTTAATTAATTGAATTTAAATTAAAAAATAATAAAATAAAACAATGTTTTGTTCATCAAGGCTTTTTGCATTAATTTAGATATTTAAAATATTGCATTAAAATTGTATTTGTCTGGTGCCTGGGTGGCTCATCCGTTAAGCATCTGCCTTGGGTTCAGGTCGTGATCTCAGAGTCCTGGGATCGAGCCCGGCATCAGGCTCCCTGCTCAGTGGGTAACCTGTTTCTCCTTCTCCCTCTGCCTGCCACTCCCTCTTCTTGTGCTCTCTCTCTCTCTCATCTCTCTGTCAAATAGATAAATAAAATATTTTATAAAAAATAAAAAATAAAATTGTATTTGTCTTAAAAAAAAAACCTTATTGAGGCACATGTTACCTATCATATAATTCACCCCTTTCAAGTATACAATTCAATTCTTTTTTAAACCAAATTAATCAAGTTGTCCAACATAAATCAATTTTATTTTTATTTATTTTTAATTTTTTTTTTTTTTGAGAGAGAGAGAGAGTGTGTGTAGGAGGGGGTAAGGGGAGAGGGAGAGAGAGACTCTTAAGCAGACTCCACGTCCAGCATGGAGCCCGACAAAGGGCTTGATCTCATGACTCTAAGACCATAACCTGAGCCGAAATCAAGAGTTCGACACTTAAGCAACTGAGCTACCCAGACACCCCCATAATTCAATCTTAGGACATTTTCATCAACCCAATATAATCTCTCATGCACATTTAATATTTATCTCCCCTCTCCATCCTCCAAGCAATCAGTAGTCTACTTTCTGACTTTATAGCTTTTGACTTTTCTGGATATTTCATATAAATGGAAACTTACAATATGTGATCTCTTGTATCTGGCTCCTTTCGCTGAGCATGTTTTTGTCGTTCATCCATGTGGTAGTATGCATCCGTAATTTGTTCCTTTTTATTGCTGAATAGTATTCCATTGTATGAAAGAATTTTGTCTACCCATTCACACGTTGGTGGACATCTGGGTTGTTTCCGATTCGGCTATTATGAGGAATGCTGCTAAGAACATTTCTGTGCAAGTCTTTATGTGGATACGTTTCCACTTCTCTTAGATTGATATGTAATGGTGACATTGCTGGACCACACAGTAAATTTCTGTTCAACATTTCAAGAAACTGCCAAACAGGGATGCCTGGGTGGCTCAGTTGGTTAAGAGACTGCCTTCGGCTAGGGTCATGATCCCGGGGTCCTGGGATCGAGTCCCACATCAGGCTCCTTGCTCAGCAGGGAGCCTGCTTCTCCCTCTGCCTCTGCCTGCCACTCTGCCTGCTTGTGCTCTCTCTCTCTCTCTCTGACAAATAAATAAATAAAAAATGTTAAAAAAAAAAAAAAAAAGAAACTGCCAAACTGTTTTCCAAAGTTCCTACACCATTTCACATTCCCACAGCAAAGTGTGAAGGTTCCCATTTCTCCACATTCTCTTCAAAATCTGTTATTACCTATATGCTAAAACATGTACATTCTATGAAAAACAAGGCCCCCCCAAAAGTTTTAAAATGTTCAATGAGGAGGCTACCTTTATCGAGGTAAAACGAGGATGTCTCAAAAACTGACTGCAGTCCTCCAGCCAGCAGAGGGCGCTCCAAGCCAGGGTCTCCTCTTAGCCTTTCACAGCGCCCTCTTAGCGCGATCCCCCGTTGCTAGGAGACGTAGATGCGTCTTTTGGCTCCAGACCTGCGCCTCACCGCTCTCCCAAGTTCTCTCTTGTGTGAGGACTAAGATCTAAGGTCCCACTACCGTCCAGGGGCAGTTCCTCAAGACCCTCTTCTGGGGCGTTTTCCTCCTACTTCTTCTAAAGCTGACCAAAGCAGACTGAGGATCCTTGCCTAGATCCACCCCCCACCGCGCTATGCCTAAGAAAGGGAAAAAGGCCAAGTTGCCCCTGTCCGATGAGGAGCAGCTGCTTCTGTTTCAACAGAAGTTGCTGGCAGAGGAGGAGATGGCCAAGAAGAAAGAGAGGCTCCTGAGCCAGTTCTTGAAGGTGATGGCTTTCTGCATTATTCTCTGCCCGACCCCACCCTCTCCCTGCACGGGCCCTGTGGCCTTGACCCTCTCGGTGTGGCAGCCTATTTTCCTGCTGCCTCCCCTCCTCCGGAAATCTTTTTTTTTTTTTTTTAAGATTTATTTATTTGACAGAGAGAGAGATCACAAGTAGGCAGAGAAGCAGGCGGGGGGGGGGGGGAAGCAGGCTCCCCGCTGAGCAGAGAGCCCGATGCAGGACTCGATCCCAGGACCCCGAGATCATTACCTGAGCCGAAGGCAGAGGCTTTAACCCACTGAGCCACCCAGGCGCCCCCTCCTCCAGAAATCTTGAAACCCAAATATACTTAAATTTCTGGCAACACTGTTTGCGGAGGAGGCAGTTCTTCGTGAAGCACGGAGAGGGACAAGTGGTATAGAGGTCGACAGTCGCAACTGAGCCGCAGGCAGGGACAGTAGGTGTTATCAGCTGCCGAGCGATCTGAAATTCTGAAACACTCCCTAGAGATTACAAACAACATCCTGCTCTGATGTCTTCACCTGAAGGAAATTCACCCTTGCCCTCCCTAAAGTGCCATCAGGCTGTTCCTGTCTTACTTCAGACCCTCCCAAAAACAAGAACAGGAACTCCCTGAGTGTTAGTCATCAGGAACTTTGGTCTTTTAGAAAAGACAAAGGGTAAGGTGTCAGTGACAACCTGCGATCTTGTTTGTTTTACCATAACGGTGCTTTAGGCCCTGACCTCCTGGGGGTGTATTTATTCCTTCACACAGGACAAGCTGGCCAAGGAGGAGCACAACAGTGCTCTGAACCTTAACAAGATTAACACACAGTGGAGAACCGTCCTTAGGGAAGTCAAGACCAGAGAGCTTCATAAGGACATTGAGATCCTCAGCCAAACCTTTGAACGAGTGGTGGACTGCAAGGACAGTGTCATCAAGGTAGGCGCTCTTCCCAAGGAAACACTTGAACCTGGCTGCCTTGATCTTTTAATAGAGTGAGCCTACTGAATTAATTTATTAAGCAATTTGTGGGGGAGGAGGGAGGAGCAGAGGGACAGGGAGAGAGAGAATCTCAAGCGGGCACCATGCCTAGAGTGGAGCCTAACGTGGGGCTCAATCTTACAACCCTGAGGTCATGACCTGAGCTGAAATCAAGAGTTCGAAGCTTAACTGACAGAGTCACCCAGGCACACCTAATTTTTTAATCAATCTTAAAGCCCTTACAAGATGAGGCTGTAATGAAGCCAGCATTAGTAATAACCAGTTTTCACTGAAATGAAAAGTGGACGCCTGGGCTGTCCTCCCTCTCCCCTGCTTCAGCGTAGCCATCTTCCTTGGTCATCTACTGCCTGAAACCAGCGCTACACAATACTAGAGTTGTAAAGCACAGCAGATGTCACCCAGTGACTTGAACTTAGTGTCACATCTTCACTTCAATATGAGAAGACTCCATTCCAGAGAGGGGAACTGGCTTGCCCAATGTCACACAGCCAGTCAGCAAGAGAGCTGGAAGGAGAGCATGAGTTTCTTGATTCCTCCGACTCTGGTGCTTTATTTAACCAAATTCTGTTTGGCCTCTTTGATTCAAGTTCAGTGGCCCTGGATGAATCTGAGATCTCCATAGGTAAGAGCAGTTCTGGATCTCGAAGTATCTCAGTCACAGCCATATGCTCTTGGGAGACTGAGTTGAGTCCATACCACCTTTTCTAAGGGATTTTGCTATATCCCTTCTTTCATCCTATTTATTTTCATCCAACGGAATCTCTGTTTACCGACTCCTCCTTAGTCTTTTCTATCTTAAAACAACAACAAGAGAAATCCCACAGTAACAGCAAAATATACCTTGTCAGCCTGGCATGCCCCCTCTTGAAAAGACTATCTCTCCTTCACAGCCTAACTCTTGAGGGAAAAAAAATTTCAGTAGACCTGGGCAAGCTTCAAGTGATACATATTAAGAGTCCCCACATTTGCAAAAACCACTATACGTTAGAATTCCTCACCCCACTAGTTATACCTTATGGCTTTTGAAGTGACTTCTTCAGCCCCTTATTGGCAGGTATCAAATACTTGTGGAGAAAGGAACCAGCAGGGCTCGTTTAGGGATGCTGAGCAGTGGTCAGGCTCACCCTTAAGCCAGTTAGCTCCCAGCTTTGTAGCTAATGCTGACGGTCCCTGCCTTAGGTAAGTCACACACTGCTAATTAAGCGCCTTCAGGGTCATTCCTGAATAACCAAAACTACACTTGTTAAATGTGCAAATGTTAGCAATCTTGCTAACTCTTGCTATCTCCACTTCTTCATTTCCTATGGGTCCTGCATCCCACATCTGATTTTCACTCTTCCCTAGGAAGTTGCTCTGGTAAAGACTACCAGGCCTGAACCACAGATACTTTTCATCATTTCGTCTTCATCTAACCCGACTCTTCTGTGGCACGGACACTTTTTTTTAAGATGTTATTTATTTGAGAGAGAGAAAGAGAGAGAGAGAACCCAAGCACAGGGAGGTCAGAGGGAGACGGCCAAGCAGACTCCCCGATGAACAAAGAGCCCTACGTGGGACTCGATCCCAGGACCCCGAGATCACCACTCCAGCCGAAGTCAGAGGCTCAACCAACGAGGCCACCCAGGCGCCCCTGTGGCACTGACATTCTTGCTCACACCCTCCTTGAAATTCCCCTTTAGGGGTGCCTGGGTGGCTCAGTGGTTTAAAGCCTCTGCCTTCAGCTCAAGTCATGATCCCAGGGTCCTGGGATTGAGCCCTGCATTGGGCTCCCTGCTCTGCAGGGAACCTGCTTCCCCCTCTCTCTCTGCCTGCTTCCCTGCCTACTTGTGATCTCCCTCTCTGTGTCAAATAAATAAATAAAATCTTTAAAAAAAAGAAAGAAAGAAAGAAAGAAACTCCCCTTTGGTTTCCATGACACCATTCTTTCCTGGCTTTTCTCCTGCCTCAGGAATATATAGCGAGTCCTCTTTGTGAGTTTATCTTCCTCTCTCCCAACACCTGAACTTTAGCATTTCCCACGTTTCTGAGTCTGGCCATCTCGCCCTTTAACCAGGTGTCTAGGGCCTAGACAGTCGTGCTCATTACCTTGACTTAATTTTTTTAGATTTCATTTATTTTTTTAGAGCAAACACGAGGGGGGAGAGGAGGGAGAGGGAGAGAATCTCAAGCAGACTCCTTGCTGAGCGTGGACCCTGAGGCAGGGCTCGATTTCACAACCCCAGCTGAAACCAAGAGTCAGCTGCTCAACCGACTGAGCCACCCTGGTGCCCCTCATTACCCTGACTTTAAATACCACTTTTATATCAATGACTTCCAGGTTCTGCAACACCAGCCTGAATTTCTTTCGTAAGTTCCACATCATTCTATTCAAGATTCCTAGATATCTGTTCCTGGCTGTTGCATTGTCCTCACACCCGAGCTCAGGAGCTCCTCCTTCCTTGGCCAGGCCCAAACCAATTTTTCCACAATCTGGTTTTCCTTACACTCAATTCAGGTGGCCAGTGCCATTCATTCACCAAACCACCCAATGCAGAAATCTGGGAATCATCCTAGGCTTTGCTTCCATCCCTGATTCTGTTACAAGTTTTGTGTAAATCCTCTGCTTAAGTATTTTTCAAACCTATACCCTGCTCTCTTTCCCCACTATCCTGCTGCAGGTGAGATCTGGGCAATCTTCTCTTACATGGACTGTTCCAACAATCTCCTATCTTCCAGCCTTCATGCCCAGCCACCTGAGATGACTGTCGACACAACTACCAGGATCATCTTTTTGGAACAAAAATCTGATTGTTATTCCACTGCCTAAATTTTAGTGGCTCCCCTCTTCCACAGGAAAAGATCCAAACTCCAGGGAAAGGACATCAAAGCCCTTCACGATCTGGCCTCTCCCTGTATCTTTCACACAGCCCACCTTGTTTCTTACCTGTGTTTTTGCACATGCTGTTCCCTCTATCTGGAAGTCTCTCTTCCCGATCTCTTCAGTCTTCCTGGCAAACTCTCACTCCTTCAGGAGTGCTACAAGTGACATCTGTCCTGTGAAGCCTTCCGTGGTGCTCTTAGTCAGACGTGGGCTCTCAGTCTTTTATATCCCATTGTCACTGGCAGATCATCAACCTCATAGCAATTTCCAGGTTATACTGTAAATTTCTGTTTATGTAACTCCTGTCGTACTGCAAGACTGCAAGCTCCTTTGGGGGGCAATGAGCATGTCTTTTCATCCCCGAATCCTTGGCACCCAGCACAGTGCTGGTAATGACACGTTTAGTAAACATTGGCTGAGTGAACGAAGAGGCTTCCGTTGTCAGCACCTATTTCAAAAGATCCTGTTTCATACGAAACATATAAGGTAAAAGCTAGCTCTGCACGGAGGATGTGGTAGTTTACAGTGAGTCGCTCAAGGTGCCTGATCATGTAGGCATTCACTAAATCCTTTTGTTGTTGTTGTTTCATTCAACAACAAGATTTTTTTTTTTAGATTTTATATTTATCTTCACACCCAACATGGGGCTCGAACTCACAACCCCAAGATCAAGAATCGCACACTCCACCGACCGAGCCAGCCAGGCACCCATTTCATTCATTTTAATTTTAATTTGTCTTAGTTTTTTGAATAGGTAATACACTCACATTATTCAAAATTCAAAAGATAAAGTTATATAGAGAAAAATGCCCTCCCACCAGTGCCTTCCAGCCATGCAGGGCCTCTCTCAATCATTTTAGTTTCATGAGGAAACCTTTTTTTACACAAATGGTAGAACTAGATACCGTTCTGTCCCTTGTCTTTTTCAAACAATATATCCTAGGGACCATTCCACATTAACCCATAAAGAGCTTCTCATTTTTTTAAAAAACTGCATAGTATCCTATATTGTCGTTTAACATGTTACTTTGTCTTCTGTATTTCCTAGATTTTGGTAATTAAATCTAGAAGGTTGGAGGTGGTTTTCTTCCATGAGGAGGCACATATGTTTGGTTGTCTCTCTTTTTTTTTTAAAGATATATTCATTTGAGAGAGAGAGCGAGAGAGCGCATGTGCAAGTAGAGGAAGGGGCAGAGGGAGAGAATCTTTAAGCAAACTCCTTGCTGAGCGCAGAGCCCAAGGGGGCGCTCAGTCGCACTACCCTGAGATCATGACCCGACCCGAAATCAAGAGTCAGACGTTCAGGGGCGCCTGGGTGGCTCAGTGGGTTAAAGCCTCTGCCTTCGGCTCAGGTCATGATCTCAGGGTCCTGGGATTGAGCCCCGCATCGGGCTCTCTGCTCAGCAGGGAGCCTGCTTCCCTCTCTCTCTCTGCCTGCCTCTCTGCCTGCTTGTGATCTCTCTCTCTCTGAAATAAATAAATAAAATCTCTAAAAAAAAAAAAAAAAAATCTTACAAAAAGAGGTAATTTAAAAAAAAAAAGACACCTTCTGTCATTGAGCATTCAATTACCAATTTATCGTATAAACTATTGTATAGTTTATACAATAAAGGCAGCATAAATACTTGATTCTTTCTTTGCCCTTTATACACCATTTAAAAAAAAAAAATGGGTTGTCTGGTATCTTCCAACGGTAATTGATTTTTTTAAGTGTCCTTACGAATTCATAAACATAACTGATATTTTTCAATCCCTTGTAGTTTTTATCCTTATCGATGCTCACATTGTCCCCTTTTTGCCAGTGAAGTGTTCCAGTTATCCAATACCACATAACACGGCATCCCTAAATTAGTGACTTAAACAACAATTTATTTTATTATTTCTCATGATTCATTGATCTAGTTCACCCGTGTGGTTCTTGCTTGCTGTGTCTCCTACAGTGTTCAGTCAGATGTCAGCTGAGGCTACAGTCACCTGAAGGCTTGACTGGGCTGGACGTCTAAGGCGGCTGGCAGTTGATTGTGACAGCTGGCAGGGAGCTCAGGTGGGCTGTTGACTCAGGTGGCCTTACCGTGGCTCCTCCCCGTGCACTGTCCTTCTCACAATGTGATGGCTGGGTTCCTGGAGGGAGTGTCCCAAAAACAAGCTTTCCAAGGGGCAGGAAGCAGAAGCTGCCAGGTCCCGTAAGGGCTGTGCCTGCAACTGGTACGTGTCACTTCCACCATAGTCTCATGGTCCAAGTAGTGCCCACACTCAAGGAGATGGAAGGAGAGAATAGCTCTTGATTGGAGGAGTGGCAAGGTCATATTGCAGAACACTGCAGGATAGCGGATATTGTCATGCCCATCTTTGGAAGATACAATCTGCCCCGGTGAGACACTTTTCTTGGTTCCTGAGTTCTTCTGACATGACGCTATTGGTCTTTCATGGTTGCTCTGCTATCTTGTACAAGACACCTTAGGTCCTACTTGTTTATTTTCTGCCTCAGACCTTGGAGCAGCCATTTCTCCCAAGATTCCTCAATCCCTTTTAGTGGTAGCCTCATCGTTATAAATGTCTGTTGTCCCTAGGATACTGCCTGGCTCCATGGGGTTCCCTGATGTCACTTATACTTTCCAATCACGAGTGGGAGAACCAGCTCTCCTAGAGCCAAAGAGCTGGCATCAGGAACTGGGGGAAAATGCCATTCACGCCATCCAGCTGAATACACTTTTATTTTCTCGTACTGATGCCATTCAGCCAAAATGGGAACTCTGTTTCCTACCCAGTCTTTAGCCAAGGACCTGTCAGAAGCAGAGGAGCAGTACGCCCATGCCCTGCGCAGCCACCTGCACAGCATCGACCAGCTCTTAGCCCTGCAGAGACGCCGGCTCAGCCTCCTGGAGGAAAGTTACAACATGGAGCTGGAGGCCTTAACCAAAGAGTTTGAGACCGAAAGGTATGGAGGCCTACATGGAAATCGGGGATTGAGTCCAGGAGAGTATCCAGAGCCTGTGTCAAGGAGCTACCTCTAAGGGGGTGGCAGCAACCTGGAGCATCCCGCCTTGCTTACGACACGACCCCCAGCAGAGAACATCCAGAGTTCCTTCTAAACTGATCAGATTTAAGCTCGTGGCTTTAGCTTCCCTATGCCCGTGCCAGGTCTCTCTGTAACACCCTCACCACCTCCTTCCAGCTATCAAAATCCATCCCATCTGGCAGGGGACAAGGAGGGGAGGGAGACCTGTCACTGAAACCTTTTGTACCTTTTTGCTTTTCGTATCATAGGAATGTATTCCCTATTCAAAGATGAAATTAATCTTATTTACTCTTTATTTACCCTAAAACGAATAGAGCCTACCCTCCCTCTGTGATCCTTCAAGTACCTAGGAGTTTGTACCGCTCATGTAGTTCTATATACTGCTTCGAGTTGTCATTATTGGCCCATATGCTTTATCCCTCAGAGCAGGGACAGTGTCTTATCTCTCACAGGAAGACAATTATTGACCAGCATGAAAAAGAGATTCGCTACCTACAAGATGTCTTCATGGCCATGGAACAGAACTATATAGATTCTGAGTATGAAAGTAAGCTGGAGTTCCAGAGCATGTGGGATGATCTCAAAAACAAGGTATGGAGGGAGAGTAGCTGGGCAAGAGCTGGGAGAGAAGGGAGAGAAAAGTGCTCAAGGCCACTGGAGGTCCTAGAGACACCTAACCAACACAACCAAGAAAATGCCTATACCCCTACTGCATTTTGTAATTTTGCAGAAATTGGCTGGGAAGACCATTCTGAAATGTCAAGGAAATGCACTTTATTTTTTTTTTTTTAAGATTTATTTATTTATTTATTTGACAGAGAGAGAGAGAGAGAGAGAGCAATTACAAGTAGGCAGAAAGAGGCAGGCAGAGGGAGAGGGAGAAGCAGGCTCCCCGCTGAGCAGAGAGCCCGATGCGGGGCTCGATCCCAGGACCCTGAGATCATGACCCGAGCCGAAGGCAGAGGCTTTAACCCGCTGAGCCACCCAGGCGCCCCAAAGAAATGCACTTTAGAGCTAAAAGGCACCAAGGAGATCATTTGGCTTCACCCCTGTGATTTGTAGATGAACAAACTAAGGCCCAAAGAAGTAAAATGATCTGCCAAAGTCATGCTGCTGCACTGTGGTAGAACCAGGAGAATCCAGCTCTGCCCTTGGCCCAAAGTGCTTTCTACCATCCTAGAGGCTGCAAACTTAGGTATCCTGCAAACCTGGGTTTGGGCATGGGTTCTTTTTTTTTTTTTTTTTTTCTCTCCATAGTGTTTTGTAATAAGCTTTCTACCTGTAAAAATTGGGAGATTTCAGCCATGGTGCCTGGCTGGCTCAGTCTGTAGAGCATGTGACTCTTGATCTCAGGGTCATGAGTTCAAGCCCCATGTTGGGCATGGAACCTACTTAATTAAAAAAAAAAAAAAATTTAAACAAAAATAAAAATGGGGGAAGATTTCACATAAAAACCCAAAATTTTAGCTTCTCTTGAAAAAAGATCTGGTCACACCGGTTCGCATTTCCAAATGGGGACATTGGTGTGGAGCTGAGCAGATATGCTCCCTCTACCCCAAGGCCCATGAAGCATTTCTTCTCTGGCTCACCACAGGCCTCCTCTAGCTTACAGCACTTATTTACATCATCTGCCTGGTCTTTGTAGGCATTTTCATTGGCGACCTCTGCACTGTACTAGGTTATAAACAGGTCAAGAGGGTGAGGGTGCTGGAGGCAGCCAAGCACTGGCTATTTTGGTGCCACTTCCTAGAATTTAGAAGAGAAGCATTTTCTAAGACTGCAACTGGAGAACATAGTAGAGGATCTGTGGAGAAGGTTCCAGGATGCACTCAAGAACTACACCGATGCCACCGAGGACCAAAAGATTGCCTTTGAAACTCTGAAGGTGAAAGATGAGAAGAGCTCCAAAGAGATTGAAGCACAGATGAAAAAAATACAGAGACTACAGGTGAGTGCAGCCAACTGGAAATACTCACCGCTTTAAGTGCCCCATCATCCCCTGGTCATCTTCTCCCAATTTCCGCTGGACCCTGTTACTGCTTGGGGAAAGCGGAGATCCTTGGATTTCAGTCCCAGGATTGTCCTTTTACTTGTCTCATTGAAGACCTTTAGCTCATCAAGGGTTTCCTCTAAACTCTGTTCCTCCAGGACTCCATAATTATTTTAAAAAGCAAGATCATGGTGCACAACCGTGAGAGTGACGACCAGAACCAGTACATTCGCAAGGACAAGGAGCTGGTCCTTGCCCAGCTGCGCAAACTTAAGGCCCAAAGGACTCAGGCCCGGGAACTATCACAGGAAAACTTAGTCAAACTCACCTTGGAAAGTAACGCCACCCTCAAGGCCCTGAGAAAGATCGTTGATAAGGTAACAGGGGAGAGGACAGTCAAAACAAAAGCAAGGAACTTGGCTCCCTACAAAGTTAAAGGGGTTTGAGAGAGGTAGATGGCTTTCTCCTACTTCCTGCCTGCGTGGACGTCTGGAGTACCTTTTTTCTTCCATGTTCCTTCCCCTCTTACATTTTATTTTTATTTTTTTTAAGATTTTACTTATTCATGACAGAGAGAGAGAGAGGGAGAGGATGAGAGAGAGAGAGAGAGAGAGAGAGAGGGAGAGGATGAGATAGATGCAGGCTCCCCGCCAAGCGGGGAGCCCGATGCGCAACTCGATCCCAGGACCCCGAGACCATGACCTGAGCTGAAGGCCTAACCATCTGAGCCACCCAGGCACCCTTACATCTTAAATTAAATAAATTAATAATGAAATTGCTAAGACTGTATAATACTTGGAGTAGTGCTTGGCACCTAGGAAGCACTGTGTTAGATGTATTCATTACTCTCGTCTCACATGCGGATGAACAGCTTCCCGGGGTTTAAGCAGGGGAACCGGCTCCACTATTCCCCCTCCCCGCCCCCTTTCCTAATAAAAGGTCTCTTCCTGCTTCTGACAGGGTGAAAAGATCCTGAAACTTGCTGAAATATGTAGGAAGTTTGAAACCGAGGAAGAAAAAGTGCTGCCTTTCTATTCAACAGTCTTGAGTCCCGAGGAGCAGGAGGAGAAAGAAGAAATTTACCCGGAGGAGCTTACTGAGGAGCTCGCAAAGGTAAAAGGTCCTAGGGCCCTGGGGCCACCACCCAAGGCTGGGGATCACGGGGCACTGGGCTGCATTTGCTCATGGGCCTCAACACACACCTTCTTCCTTAACTCCACTCCCAGGTGATAGAGAACTACAAAGGGATGGAGAATTTCTGGAAAAGGTACAACAAAGTAAAACTGGAGCAACTGAGCCTCCAACACAGACACGGCCAGTTGTCAGAAATCAACAGGAAGTTGCGGGAGATGCTGAAGCAGTACCTGGACGGCATCTCAGTGAGCGACGAGGTGCTGAGCCAGCTCAACCCGCTCTTCATCGTCAACCATCGGAGTAACTTACCCCAGCCTTTGTCCACACCTACCACCCAGCCAGGTGACAAACCACCTCCAGCCACTTACAACATCATTGAAGCAGCCCACGTGATCTCCCACATCCTGTGATAGGAGAAAATCGCTTTTCAAACCTCAAACAATTTTTTGAGAGAACCGAGAACTTTGCTATTAAAAATTTCCAAGAGGGTTTATGAGCTCCTTCTGTGTTCGCCATACTGGAGAGCGCAGTCTACTTGGGAGATACCAGGAATACGGTGGCCCCAGAAAGTGGAGATAATAGCTAGGCAGTTATCAGGAGGCTCACTGCTTCTTCGAGTCCTGGGCACTATGAGGGCCAGAACCTATACCTTTGGGACGTAGAGATCCTATGGGAACATTCAAGCGCAGGTCCTTGGCATTAAGTTAGGACAAGAAGAGGCAGGGGAAGAGGTGATCCAGAGCCTCCAACAACCCCAGTGTCAGGCAGGATCCAACGCAGAATGCCTTCAGCCCTTTACCTCATCCCCACTTACAGAAGTAGCCTCAGAAAGTATCAAGTGAAGAATCCAGAGAAATTTTTTAAAATTATTTATTTCTTTTTGCTCTTGTTTCGTTTCTCTTCTTTGAGCTTCTTTTTGGAGACTTTAGGTCTGCTGGCCTTTTTGTATAGGTGATACCCAATAAGGCCCAGGAGGGCTGGCACCATGGCCATGCCTACCAGAGGCAGAATGCCCTTCACCAGCTTTTGCCAGTAGTTGGCTCGGATCAGTGCAATCAGCTCCACATCAAACTGCAGCACTGCATCCGCTGAAGGCAGAGAGGAGGCCAGGGTTAGAATCTCTGCGTTTTATGCAGGGCTCAGAATCTAAATGACAGCAGGGAGGGCAGGCCACACCAGAGCGACAACCCTGAAGCTGGCAAGATTTAAACATGGTGAGTTCCTCCAGACAAAAGCAGAGAAGGGTTATGAGCAGACTCTACTGATAGTTATGTTCACCCCAAATCTATAAACGTGGCTTGTGTTCAGTGACAAGTCTGTGACGGCACAGGGAAACTCTGTGGGTCTAAGACATACAGGCTGTTCTCCACTGATAAGTCGGAGAACCTCTATACTAACTGTACTTCCATTTCCCAATAGCCACATTGACAGAATCTTTGCTGGGCTGAAATCAACTGGCTTTAACCCAGACATTTTAAAATGTCACCAACCAATGAGCACACGCAATGTGACTGTTAGAAAACACAGATGTTTCAACATAGAGGAAGGAGGTGGCTTAAGAGGTAAGGAGCGGGCGAACGAACAGGAGTGAGTCAGGGGAGAAAGGCAAACACCGGAAATGGGGAGATCACAGAGCTTTGGGTTAGAGTTTTTCTTTAGTCCCAGGACCCTCTTTGTGTTTCTTCCTCTAAGTTGGAACTAGGATAAGAACTTTTAACCTAATACTCTGAAGTACAAAACATTTTAGCCAATAGAACATCTGTTATAACCCAAAGTGAGAGATCTGCATCTTAGGAAATCTGTCCAGTGACCTGTTGACAGCTTTTAAAGTTATACGGTGGGCTTGGCTTTTAAAAGTTGTTTTTTGTTTTGCTTTGTTTTGAGTCACTTGACTGTGATGATTTTTACTGCCTCTTCCCTGGTGGAGGCTGAAAGGAGGGGTGGAGATGTGGTGAGAAGCCATGCCAACCGCACAAATGACACAGGTTGGAGTTGTGGAGAAAAGGCAGGAAAAAGTCTAGAGTGCTGAGAGGGGTAGCAGAGGCGACAGACCCAAGTGGCTCAAGCAGGTGTCTCCTCCCTAAAAAGCTGCTGTCTGCCAGAGGGAAGCCAGGTAGCCTTAACTGGTGCTATGTCCCTGTTGGTGATCTGAAGAGGAAAAAAGAGCCCCACAGAAGGAGGCCCCAGCCACCCCTGGCCTTTTCAGCAAACTGGATTTAGACTTTCTCAAGCTCCAGACAAAGCTCTGAGGGACTGGGTATTCTGATTGCCTGAGAGAGAGGCCTAGTCAGATTACCTGGGATAGACGGTGGAAAGCCCCGTTTTCCATAGGCCAAGTGAGAAGGAATGATTGCCCTTCGCTTCTCTCTGAGGGAAGGAATGTGAATCACAGCTAGAGGTGGGCCCAGGTGGGCCAGTAGTCTCAGTCCATCCGCAGCCCCACCAGCAACGCTCTCTGGATATTCACCCTAAATGATGAACTCTCCCACCTGAGCATCAAACAGGTTGACCAGGAAAGGTCTCTGTCCCCCCACATGCCTCAGCTCCTCCAACAGAACCCACAGCCAGATAGGCACAGTGGCTCTGGATGCCCTTTGGGGTCCCAATGACCTGGACCTGCCCCGTGCAAAGCCTTTATCACACATTCTTCTGCCTCCTCTAGGAGCAAGGATAGCAAAGTAAGCCTCCACCCATGCAAAGGGGGTGCCCAAGCCCACCCCTGCCCAGATACTCACCCCACACACATGTCTAGAAGGCTCTGCTCCAGACCTTGAGGAAGAAGACATAACTGAACAGGAAGCTGCCTACATCCCCCAAATCCCAGGAGAGGAGGGTCAAATGCTCCCTACCACCCTCGGAGCTCCCCACTTCTCAAATCCCTGGTTGCCCGTTAGTATGGGGGCAAAAGGACTGTCAGAAGCCGAGTCTGAACCTCAGGAGGTGACTGGGAGTCCTGGGGGCATTTCCAATGTATTATCAGGGATTGAGGAGGTTAGGAAGGGCTTAGGTTGGGAAGAAATAGAATGGGAGGCGCAGGTCACATACCTGGGATCACCTGCTTTTGGCCAAGTTCTATAACCAGAGGGTCTCTGGTCAGGGAAGTGTCGATAATGCGTCCATCTACCAAGCTGCCCTGCGGGGAGAGAGCAGCAAGCGCGCACACCTCGCAGCTCCCTCTCGGCAGGGCGCACCACACACACCTGGGCCCCTGGGCGGCGGCGGCAACCCCCTCGCAGCTGCAGCCCGGCATTCCCCTCCGGGCAGAAAGCAACAGGAAGCCCCAAAGGGCTGGCACTTCTCGGAGCTCTCCCCACCCTTCGCTTCTCTGAGCCGGGGCGGAACTGGCGGAAAAGCGGGGACGGGAAATGGGCAGGCGGGAGGCGCGCCCCTCCCCCCGCCACGTGCTGGACGACCCCGGAGCTCCAACTTCACTCCCGAACCGCTTGCCACGTGTCCCAGCCAGCGCTGACGTGTTCCAGCAGGGCGCCGCCCCCTCCCCGGCCCCGCCCCGGCCCCCCAGATCCCTCACCGTGTAGTGTATGTGCAGCGTGTCTCCAAAGGCAGCGGGCTCCGCGCACGGCTCGGGGGGCTCCACCTACGAGCGGACTACCGGAGTCACGCAGGCTCCCGCAGGGATCCCGGTCCTGCCCCTACACCCAGCACTCCCAGCGCAGTTCCAGCACTCCCAGCGCAGTTCCCGCACTCGCTCTCCTCCCCGCTCCCAGGTTCGTTCCGACTCCCTCGTTCCCCGGCAAGGCCCGCCCGCCGCAGTCCCGGGACACCCTCTCCTCACCAGGGTCTCCACTTGGAGGGTCCGGACGGGACTTTCGGTTTCAAACCCAGCCTCAGCCCGGCACAGCGCCCCACTGAGCAGCAGCAGCAGCAGCAGACGGAGCGGGAGTAGTGAGGGGCGCAGGGTCATGACTGGACGCGGGGCAAGGCACGGGGCACCAGGACAGGCTGCTCGGGTGGCGGCGGCTAGGACAGCGGTTCCCTCGGCGCCCAGGCCGGACTGGACGGGACGGGGCGGGTCGCGACGCGCCAGCTCCTCCTCCAGCAGCCCTTCCTCCACCTTGTCCCCACCTCCTGGAGGGAGGAGGCCGCCGGGAGCCCTCCCTACCCTCTAAGATCGGGAGGTCGCGTTTTATGATCCATCCGTTAGCCGTTCTGCCCCATAGCGAGGGGCTGGGTCACTTAATGGCACCCACTTACGATGACATATTGTGTGCCACTTTTCTGTAATCCTCAAAGCCACACTGAAAGGTAGGCATAATTGTTTCCATTTTACAGATGAGGAATTCAGGTTAAGAAACTTGCCCAAGGTCTTCTAGCTAGGTGGCGCCAGAGACAAGATTCAAACCCAGGATTGCCCGAGTCCAGCGTGTTGGCTCTCTGTTCTTTCCTCTTAAGATCTAGGACTCTTCACACCGGTCCGGGCAGTGTCTGGTTGGCCCACCCCACCCCAGCAGTTGTTAAAGAGGGCATCCCTGTCCCACCTCCAGCGCTTCAGCTTGAATTCTGGAGGTCACAGGAGGCAGGGAGCTGTCTCATTTGCCTGTTCTTTGGAAAGCTAATTTCAAAGAGCCAGGAGCTGTTTTCCTGCAAGGATGGGGCGAATCCCTGATCTTTTCCTCACACCAACTTATCCCTCCTCCTTTATCAGCAAGCTTGTAAAAAGGGCAACTACCTACAACCCTTTTAATGTTTGTGCAAGGACCTCGGTTTTTATTTTTATTTTGCCCAATCTGGGGCTTGACCTCACGCCAAGATCGAGTCTCATGTTCTACAGACTGAGCCAGCCAAGTACCCCAAGGACTTCAGTTTCTTAAAGGGGTTTTAAATTATTTCAGGCAACACAGTCAGTCCCCTTTTGTATGATTTAAACCCTCACTGCCCACTCAGGTCATGGCATCTGAATTCTGCTCCCTCAAAAACTCATCAGTGAGCTCAGTCACCAAGTTCTTGGGTCATTTCTTGGTCCCCTGTCCTCTTCAGCATCTCTCTCGTATTTGATGCCACTGAGCTCTGAATGCCACTCCCCCCCCACCCCCCAAGCTCTAGATACAACTGGCTGCTGGGTATCTCCACATGGATGTTTGACCAGCATGTCAAATCAACACACCCAATACTATACTCATTCCTTTCTCTCCATCCATCCCATCTGTAACAATCTAGAATTCCCTCCCAATTTTCTGTTGCTGTTAGTGGCTCTGCTGTTAGCATTCTCCTAGATTCTCCTCTCATTCCTACATCAACCAGTCTCCTTTGACTTGTCCTTCCACCACCTCTCCAAGTGTTCCTTCCATTCCCAAGGCTACTAACCCTGATTAAGCCTTCATTACCTCTCTCTTTGGAGTCGTTGAAAAAGTCCCCTCAGCAGGAGGGCATTTCTATTTCTATAGATGGAATGCTCTATATCTTGATAGGGAGGTGGCTAATACAGGTGTATGCATTTGTCAGAACTTAAACTATATGAGAAGATCTGTGCATTGCACTACGTGCAAATTATACCTCCAATTAAAAAATAATAAAAAACACAAAACTACATTTCCAAGTCTTCCTCAAAGCTGGATAAGGCCATGTGGTTAAGTTCTGGCCAGTAAGACATAAACAGAAGTGTTGGAAATATTGCTTTGGACTTCCAGCAAGGCTCCTTAAAGGAAATTAATTCAGCTAAGAAGTGTGTCATTGTGTGCTCCTCCTCCTCTCCCCCAGCTCCTTCCCTTTCTTTGTTCTGCTGCCTGGACTATAGATGAGATGAATTACACTCTAGCAGTCACATCAGACCATGAGGTGACCATGAGGATGAAGCTATGTCCGAGGACGGTGAAGCAAAAAGAAGTCTAAGCCCTGGGCGCCTGGGCAGCTCAGTGGGTTAAGCATCTGCCTTTGGCTCAAGCCATGATCCCAGGGTCCTGGGATTGAGTCCTGCATGAGGCTCTCTGCTTGGCAGGGAGTCTGCTTCTCCCTGTCCCTCTTTCAAATAAATAAATTAATTTTTAAAAGATTTTATTTATTTGTCAGAGAGAGAGAGCACAAGCAAGACGAGTGGCAGGCAGAGGGAGAAGCAGGCTCCCCACTGAGCAGGAGCCTGATGCAGGACTTGCTCCCAGGACCCTGGGATCATGACCTGAGCCAAAGGCAGACGCTTAACTGACTGAGCCACTCAGTGATCCCTAAATAAATAAAATCTTAAAAAAAAGAAGAAGAAGAAGAAGTCTAAGCCTTGATAACAATAGAGCCACCATTCCAGTCCTGGACTGCCTACCACCACCCCCTTTTTTAAGATTATTTATTTATTTGAGAGAGAATGAGCGAGACAGAGCACAAGCAGGGGGAGCGGCAGGCAGAGGGAGAAGCAGACTCCCCGCTGAGCAGGGAGCCGACACGGGGCTCAATCCCAGGGCCCTGGGATCCTGACCTGAGCCGAAGACAGACACTCAGCTCAACCGACTGAGCCACCCAGGGGCCCCCACCAGACACTTTTTAACCGAGGTAGAAATGAATTGCTACCTGGTTTCAAAAAAGAGAGCACTCTAAGCCCCCCATCCCTAGCCTCTCCCTACTTCAGCCCATTCTGTACACTGCTGCTATCTGCTCAGCTCTAGTCATGGAGCCTATGGCCCCACATTGCCCAGTGAATAAAATTCAGACTCCATGACATGCCTGTTGAAAGCTTTTACCATCTGGTCCTAATCTGCCTTTCCAAACTTGGCTTTTATTCCATTAAATTGAAGACCTTTTAATGACAGCAACCCCATCTTTCTCATTTCTATATTCTCATTGCCTAGTATGGTGTTTGATACACAGATAGGTTGATAAACATGAATTGAACCAAATCCTCTTCCTGCTCATGGACTGTGGTCTGACATCAGATGAACCTGCATCATGTGTTTCCATCTCTGAGCCCTGGCTCAAGCTGTTCCTTCACCTGTCACACTTCCTCCAAACCCAGCTCAAATATTACTTCCTCTGTAAAGTCCTGATTCCCTTATTTAGAAGTCACTTCTCTTACTTCTGAACATCCAGCATGCACTGGGGGACATTATTATATTTTCCTTGGTGTTGCAATTGTTTGTGTATGCCCCACTTCTCCCTATCTCCAAAGAGCCAGCTCACTGATGGCAAGGACAAGGTTATGATCATGCCTGGAGTCCCCTAGGTACTAGCTGCACAACACCCCCCACATAACAGATTCTAGACAAATGTCTTTTCTATTGAATAAATATTATGCTATGCAGTACTTTTTCTTTTTGCTATGCAACACTTTTTTTTTTTTTTTTTTTTAGATTTTATTTATTTATTTGACACAGAGAGAGATCACAAGCAAGCAGAGAGGCAGGCAGAGAGAGAGGGGGAAGCAGGCTCCCCGCTGAGCAGAGAGCCCGATGCGGGGCTCGATCCCAGGACCCTGAGATCATGACCTGAGCCGAAGGCAGAGGCTTTAACCCACTGAGCCACCCAGGCGCCCCGCTATGCAACACTTTTAATAGAATTAAAAATATCTAACTCTACTGGGGTGCCTGGATGGCGTAGTTGGTTAAACATCCAACTCTTGGTTTCCGCTCAGGTCATGACCTCAGTGTTGTGAGATCAAGCCCTGAGTCAAGCTCTGTGCTCAGCGTGGAGTCTGCTTGAGATTCTCTCCCTCTCTCTCTAAAAATAAATCTGTAAAAAATACATATATAACTACTAACTTGGAGAACCTCCAAGACAAATATATATATATCCTTATGTTTAAAAGAGGGAAAAAAAAAAAAAAAAAGCAAAATAGGGACAAGACTAGAGCCTGGGTGGCTCAGTTGGTTAGGTCCAGGGTCCTGGGATCAAGGCCCACATCGGTGAGCCTGCTTCTCCCTCTGCCTGCTGCTCCCCCTGCTTGTGCACTCTCTCTCTCTGATAAATAAATAAAATCTTTTAAAAAATAAATTTTTCATTTTTTAAAAAGATTTTATTTACTTACTTGACAGAGAGAGAGACACAGCAAGAGAGGGAACACAAGCAGGGGGACTGGGAGAGGGAGAAGCAGGCTTCCCACCAAGCAGGGAGCCTGATGCGGGGCTTGATCCCGGGACTCTGGGACCATGACCTGAGCCAAAGGCAGACGCTTAACAACTAAGCCACCCAGTCACCCCTAAAATAAATTTTTTAAAAGCAAAAATGGTATGAAAGGAATACACTTATATTTTAACCCCTCCCCAAATGTGTGGAGGTATATATATTTAAAAAAGAAACTACCAAAAGGAGGCACATTAAACAGCCACAGGTGGTTACTTTGGGAATGGAAGTGAGAAAAGTAGAAGGGAACAGGTTCCACGTGTTGCTCTGTATACTTATGTATTGTTTGGATGTTTCACAATGAAAATTACTTTGGTTACAAAAATAAATTTTAAAATTAAATAGTAAATGCATGAACACAATACATAATAATACAAGGGAATGTGTGGGAGGTGTTGAATAAGTTGTGCTAATGAAACTAAAGGAGCCAGCGGAGGGGAGGGGGAAGAGTCCTTGTGATTAGAGAGGTCATGGGCAGCTTTGTAGATCTTAAAGAAAAGTGGTATTCTTTAAAAAGTGAGAAAAGGGATAAAGGCAGCAAGTCGGATATTTGGGAAAAATGAGTGGACCAGTTTGGCTACAGTAACGGCAGAGGAGCAGAGAGAGGTAGTTCGAGACGGAAGCAAGAGCTGGTTGTGGAGAGCTGGAATGTCAGATGAAGGCAGTGGGAACCCACTGAAGGGTTCTGAGCAAAGCCATGACCGTGCACACTGCACCGATGTGTGGGCTGATTGGAATGGTGTCATGAAGATCGAAGCTACTGCCCGGTCCAGGTCTGAGACTTTGTCGGGGATGGGAAGGGGAAGTGGGGGTGGAGTGGGGGAGGGGGCGGGTAGTGGGAATCGGGCAAAACTAAGACAACAGTATCACCCACAGAGGGCAGCACAAGCCCACCTGAGCCCAGAAGGGAACAGGGAGGAAGGAGCTTTCTCCTTGGATCAAGTTAAGAGGAACTTGACGGCCAGAGAAAGGTGAGAAGGTTCTGGGAAAGGCAGGGGAGCTGGCACAACCCTGACTGGAGGCACAACTTTGAAATCAGAGGGCCACTCCTGGAAGGGCCTCCACCTTCAAAGGTGTCTCTGTCAGCGAGTAGAAGAAACTCTACCACGGCCCCCTGGACTCACAGGGTACCCACCAGGTCCAGTTTGGTTAAGGACAATGATGTTTATTCATTCATCAAGGCTGAATGCCTATTATGTGCCAGACAGTAAGCAGGGCACTGCTTTCTAAATATTTTTAATATGTTTATTTTTAACAGACTGTTAATAAACGAAAAGCCCGTGAGTCAGCATATGTAAATCTGGATCCAAAATCTAATGCCATATTTTCAAGGGCAGGTATTCCTTGGATGACAAAATGTTTTCTTTTTAGGTACGGTTATGCCCTCATTCAGCCCAGACACTCTTCTGCAGCTCATGGCCACAGTGACACACGCAAGCAGACACTCACCTTCAAGCCATGATGGTGAATAGTCCTGACCCAAGTTCACTTCCAGACCCTCACCACTGCATTGCTCCCTTTCCCAAGGTTTGGATTTCCTCAAACTTAGCCTTCTCTTCCCTTTGCTCAGGAACTTGGGCTCATTCTTACCCAATCCCAGCAACCAGGGCCAGGAAACCCAGTTAGATTGAAAAACCTATCGAGGAAGGCAGGCCTCTGGATCCTATCACTCCCCAGTGACCAGCAGGATACTTACTCTATCCCTCCAGTTACCAGGTTAGAAAGTAGAGAGCTGGACTTTGGCCCTCCTATCTCCACACCGTTCAGAACTAGAAAGGAAGTGTTCCTAGCGCTATGACTGCCTGCCCAAAGACACCACTCTGTGCACCAAGCAGCAGCAAAGGGGGATCCGCCACACAGTTATTCCCCAGCCCTCGCTACCCCACATGCTGCACTATGGATATCCCAAAGGATTTCAGAGCATCCCAGAAATGGATTCCCAGGTCTCTCCATCAGGACAGTGGTTCGACTGCCTTCTTAGCACAGGTCTGGAACCGTAAAAGGTACTAAGTCAATACCTGTCAATTTTCTCCTCTGACTAATCTAGGCACTTGAACTGGAAGTGATGCAGTGAACCCCCAGAGTCTTTAGACCTTATACCTCAAGTCTGAGAAACTCCTACATGCCACACTCATTTTCCCTGTCACTGTCCCCAAACTCTGAAATGAAGGGGACAGTTCTGTCCTCCACCCCACCCAGACCAATCCAAGGCCTTCCGCTGGCTCTCTCTAGGCTTGGTTGGAAACTCCCTTGCCCAGATTATTCTGAAGTCGATCCTGGGCTCAAGTCTTCTGTCAAGCCACAACTGAAGAGCTATTCAAGTTCCGGGCTGATACGGTTGCTGTTTGTCCTAAAAGCTGGATGCTGAACATTTATCTTCCAGGTTAAGTCTCTCCCTCATCCCACCACGTGCCCCCAAAAGAAGCTGGAAAGTTTAAGCAACTGCCACAAGAAGGCTTCCCCCAACTCCTTCCTGGCATCTTAACTGGAGCACTGAGGGACAAAACGGACTGGGTCATCCTCTTCAGGAGTCAAAAGACACCCACTGACCTGCCATCCAGCTGAAGTCCTCTCCATTATCACTATCTTATGCGGGGCTATAGTACTAGAAGGAATATGCTTATTAATGTACAAATAAAGCACTTGAGAAAGGTGCTCTTATCAGTAACCATGGTCACCAAGCAGGACTTTTGAGGAGCACAGAGGTAACTGAATACAAATGATTTACTTCACACTGGTACTTGGGGCTCTCAAACTTACTGTATGCCGAAATCCTGTCCCTTTCCCACAACATCAGGACAGGAAGGTCTCTGTCCCCACAGCTTAAGAAAGTGGTGAGAGTGGGAAACATCTGCCTAGCTCACCTAGACCTAATCCACTAAAGGAAGGGGAGCACCATCTCTTTCTTTTCCTGGAGCCACACAGTAGTAGCAGGAGAGGGAGAGAGTAGTGGCAGCAGTGGGCTGGGAGAGCAGAGCCTTATCTCTTCCCTTAGGACATTGTGGAATCTCTGGATGAGGCTTGGCATCCTGACAATGGGGAACATCATGCCTGAAGCAGAGGCGATATAGGGCCATAGCTGTAAGGAGGATCAAGTTAATTACGCTATCCGGACCTTTACCCTTCATGTTTACTCACTGCCAAAGTCCAGAACTAGAAGGGTGAGGGGACTCCAGTCTATGGATGAGGGAACCCCGTTCCAACTAGAAGCACCTGATTGCACAGGGCTGGGGAGATCTGAGAGTGGAGGCAGGGTGGGTCACTCCAAGTTCAGGGCCCTCTAGCCACTGAAGTCCCTAATGTCTACCAACAGGTGATAAATAAGGCTAAGAACACGATGAAATCCTTTTCAACTAAAAGAGCAAAGTCACGAAGCCCTCACATTCTGGTGCCTAATTCATTTAGGCTCCCCTCCAGAGTATGAGGGAAAGTAGTAAGCAGTGTAGAAATAAGCCTAAGTTCCTCCATAATCTCATTCTCCCCCTGCCAAGTGTACCCTTTCCTCCTCTGCTGAGAGAAGGAGCAGTCTAGAGAGAGGGACCAGACAGAAGTACCCTCACCATTAAAATACTGCCCCTTGGCTGCTGCACATCAAGGATGAAGGTCTGCTCCAAAGCTGCATAAAACAAGTTTAATTTCCAACCAGGGTCACAGTCATCGCGTATCCCACATTTTGGGTAAGGAGAGAGAAGGTGAGTTATTAAACATATACGGTCTACATTCCAGAGGAAAAAAAAAAAAGAAGAGAAAAAACCAGGACTGCAGTTACCACTGTAACACCACAAAACAAACTTTGGAGGGGAGGGGGGCAGAGGGGAATCTCTAGGGGGGAAAAAAGGCTGTAACAGAGGAAAGCATAAAATTAAATCTACCAGAGGAGAGTGTGGGAGGGAGCAGGCAAAAATGGAATGAGAAACCCAATCCAAAAAGAGCCTTTAGGAGAATGGGAATGTAGAAAGTACCACCCCTGCCAAGGGCCTCGCAGCCAGGGACACTACCAAGATCACTTACTGCCCCCTGCTGGATGGATCCTTGAGCAGCACCAAGGCAACCTCCAAGGCAGCTTCCTAACACCCTCAGGCCCGCTGGTCTCTGGAGCCCCCCAAAACAAGGTAGGAGTGGGCCTTAAATAAGAAAAACCTAATTGGGACTGCCATCTAACTAGGGACGGTCAGACTGGGAGGCAGAAGAGGCAAAATCCTCAGCTATTGCAAAGACCAAGAGTGGGGAATCCTAAGTAGGAATGAAACAAGGAAAGGGGCGACAGATAGGCAACAGCAGTGAATGAGTTAAGAAGGCAAAGGAAAGAGTTCAGGAGGGGAGAGGTGGCAAGAGCAAGAGCAAAAAAATGAGGAAACGGATGCAGAGGCAAAGGAAAGGGGTGGAGGAAAGCATCCATGGAGTCAGGTGAGTGAACACATGTTAAAATGAACTAGAAGCTCCAGCACACCTCTCCCCTCACCCCTGCCACCAAATACACACACACACACACACACACACACACACACACACACACACACAGAGGCCTAGAGATCAGGAGACCTGCACACTCCCACTGCATCTTGGGTAAATAGTACATGACTAAGGAGCTGGCACTGAGGGAGACACCCCTGGAACCTCTCTTTCACAGTTCAACCTGGGGGTAGGGTGGGGGTACTGATCTGCCTGTGGTAGACAAAGATGGCAGGAAGCCTGGCCCCATGGGGTGGGGCTTGGGACAGTCCTTCTGGGAAGGGGCCCCTCAGCCATGCTGTGGGGGGAGGAGAGGGTGGGGGGCCTGGGCCCTGACCAGAGCAGAAAGGTTACGGGCGGCCGTCGTGGAGCTCAGGGCGCAGCCAGCACACACATGAGCCCACAGAAAAGCCACGGCTTCACAGAAACCGCAAAGTCAGGCCCCGGGCCAGGACCTCAGGGACAAGCGCCCCCTGTAAACAGAGAGACGCAGTAGCAGCAGCTTCCGAACAACTCCATAATAATGGTGGGAGGACCCTGAAGACCACTGCATCCCACCAGCACCAACAGCTACTTCAGAGTTCTCATTTCCTCCACTCCAAGCCTCAAACTGATTCGTGGGAAGGGGCTGAAATGGGCAGGAGAAAACTGTTGGGATGGTGTGAGGAGGGACAGCAGGATAGTCTGAGGGTCTAGAAACATAACAGAAAATCTTCAGCCTTCAGCACATCCCGGACTAGACAAAGAGAGAAGTGGAGAATAGGGGAATTGAAACCGAGGTCTGCCATGTCTCCCCCACTCCCCTGCTCGCCATTAACCCACCCAGCCAGCCCTGGTCAGGTCAGCAGGACTACTAGGGTGAGGGAACTTCTGACAAAGGACAGATGAACCACCCAGTCCCCAAGATCAGAAGATGAGGAAGGGGGGGCATGGGAAGGCAAGAGAAGACTGATCCATGCCTCACCTTCTCCTAACAACACAAAAGGATGAAGATGGAAAACCTGAGGCCCACCCCCCAGTGCCCTGGATCCCAAACGCACCCCATGGTCTTGCTCTCCCCCCCCCGCCGCATCCTCCTCACAAGCTCCTGAGGAAGAGATCTAAGGATGAGGAGGAGGATCAGCTGAACACTGGGCTGATAAGAGTGAGTGGGCTCTTCTCTCCTTCCCACCGACAAGGCAGGGCAGAATGGCATCTCCTTGGGAACAGTCATCTAGATATAAACACCACCCCCCCTGCCCTGAACGGGGTGGAGAGAGGGGTACAAGGAAGACGGTGGTGGAAAAGCCATCATCTGTCCTATCATCCGGAAAAACCTACCTGCAGAGAGGAGCGGAACCAGTGCGAGACTGGGGCTGCCTTCCCTCTACCTTCTTCTTTATCTCACCAGCATGGGAGGGGCAGGTGATAGGCTGGAGTGGGCAGTGTGACCCAGCCCCCAGCACCGAGCTGCGCCGCACCCCTCCACCCCTCCCCCAGCCCCCGCATACACATCTCTCTATACATGTATATACACGCGCACACACGCACGCACACACAGAGAGGCCCGTGCAGTTTCCATGTAGAACAGGGAGAGGGAGCAAAGGAAAGGAAGATGGGGAGCAGGAGAGAAACCTTTGGGGAGAGGGAAGGGACTGAGATGCCAAGAGCACAGCAACCAGAGCCAAACGAAGCGAACGGAGAGAATACCCCACCCCATCCCACCTCCCAAATCCCAGAGGATGGGGGGGGCCACCCATGAAACCATAACAACCTTGTTTTTGTTTTAAATCCGATAAATTGGAATGATTCATCATCAGGACAGCAACTGGGGACTGGTCACGGACAGGGGAGCGGAGGGGAGGCGGGGGGGCAAGGCTCTTGTCGGGCATGCGGACATGATACCCAGGGCCCTGGCCACACTGGCAACGGGAAGGAAGGGGCAGGGGTGGGGCAGGGAAACAGTAGGTGCGTCAGGGGTGGGTGGGGTGGTCGGACAGGGCCGCCTGGCTCTCACTTCTTGTTTTTGAGCTGATTGGCCAGCCAGTCCAGGCCTTCGTACAGCCCGTCCCCGCTGGTGGCACAGGTGGCCTGAATGTACCAGTTGCGGTGACGCAGGGAATGCAGGCCCAACTTGTCTGTGATCTCAGCAGCGTTCATAGCATTAGGCAAATCCTGGAGCACAAGGAAGACACACAAAAAGGAGGCTCGGGATCTTTCAAAGGGTTCCAGAGCACCCATCTACCACAGCGATATGTACCAGCTCCCTCTCCTCCTCCTTCACTGTAGGAGCCAGAATAAGGTCCAAAAGAGCTGCTTTGGATTTAATCATCCCAGAACCATAGATCCAAGGCACTAACGGTCATTCCACTGGGGAGTTGCAAACCAAATATGGGGTTGGTAGCGAAGTGAAGAGGTGATTCAGACTGGACAAAAAATCAGGTCTGTCTGACTGCAGGAGTGAGGGCAGTTCCACTAAAGTAGACAACAGGGAAGATGAAGGAGGGATCTGAGGTCTCTCCCACACCAATCCCTGAGGACAGAAGTGTTGCTAATTAAAGCTGGGTAGGGGACCAGAAGAGGAACATCAAGAAGCCAGCTAATCATATTCCTCCCACTTCCAAAACTCAGAGCACGGTCACAGGGCTTCCCCTACAATGAGCCCCAACGCCCATGATTTCCACACAGGCTGACCTCTCTCAAATCCAGGGCTGGGGAGAAGTCTCACCTGTTTGTTTGCAAAGACAAGGAGCACTGCATCCCGGAGCTCGTCCTCCGCCAGCATCCGCATCAGCTCCTCCCGGGCCTCATTTACTCGCTCCCGGTCATTACTGTCGACCACAAATATCAAGCCTGGGGAGGCAGAGCATGGGCTGCGTAAGACAGCAGATGAACCCCCCTCATCCCTACCACCAAATGCCAACACCACCCTCTGTACACCCTCCAACTATGTGCTCCCTTTCCTCCTGTTCTCCCTCCCCCAGGAGCTGCGGCCGGGTGAGGATTGGCGGCCCAAAACCAAGAGTGACGGCCACACCTTCTGCTCACACCCAACCAACCCATGCCAAGCTGGGTGACTCGTATGCCATACCTTGGGTGTTCTGGAAGTAGTGTCTCCAGAGAGGTCGAATCTTGTCCTGGCCACCCACATCCCAAACCGTGAAGCTGATATTCTTGTACTCCACTGTCTCCACGTTGAACCCTTTGGAAAAAACAGACGATGGCCACTTGGCCTCAAACATCAAGCCTGCAAACAATACCCCAGTGGTTTGTTTCTGTTTCCCCCAGCCCGGCTCTGATCCTAGCAAAGGAAAGAAAGCTAAGGCTTCCTCAGGCCTAGTATCCCCTGACCTAGTAGCCTAAAGGCCAAAAAGAAAACCTTAGAGAAAAAAATGGAAGAGGACCAGGAGGGCCAGTCAGGAGGTTCACAACCCCCTTGGAAACGTGAGCTAACCTCCGCTCCTTCTGTCTTTGCCTCTCCCTCCTGCAAAGTAATGACTCAGCCCCACTCCTGTACCTCAGCCATCAGGGTCTGCTGCAGCTAAAACGTAGGGCCGGGGAAACACAGTAAAGAAAAAGTGAGCTCTAGTCCTGGAGGCCCAGATGCAGAACCAGTGGACAATGATGATCTGGAGCCCCATCTGTAAGGCAAACGTTCTCCCTCCCACAGGCAGGTCTTAACCAGGATCAGGGCCACTGAGGATCTAAACTGAAACAACTCCTGGCCTCTGGCAGGAACATCAAAGCCTTTCGCCGGCTTTCTAAACAACACAGAGAACAAACCAGCTCAGTGCCTGAGGGCAACTGTTCAGTGCCAGGCTGCGGAAGTTCCCGCATCAGAGAGGGCCCAGGTAGGTGGGCAAACGGCAGCCCCAGCACCTGCTAGTGAGCTAAATAACAATCCTTCCCTGAATCCCCCCAAGTTGCATGGACTTGCCTGGTGGCCAGGTGGGGGATCTAGGACTAGGCCCCTTGCCTGGCCCAGCTGTTGGCCTGAAGGCATGAAAGCCTCCATCTAAGCTGTGCCCTTACCAATGGTAGGGATGGTGGTGACGATCTCCCCCAGTTTCAGCTTATACAGGATGGTGGTCTTCCCTGCGGCATCCAGGCCCACCATCAGGATGCGCATCTCCTTCTTCCCAATCAGGCTCTTCAGAAGGTTTCCAAAGATATTACCCATGATCACAGCAACCACTTCCTGAAGACAGGAGGGCTCAACTGGGGGCAATCAATGGCAGTCTGGTTTTGACCTGGGCCCTGGTATGGAGAACGCAATCCTAGGCAAAGAAACATACATTCATTACCACCATCTGCTAGTCAGGATTTCACGTAAATGGGATTTGCCAAAGTCATGGCTGAAATTCATAACAAGCTATGAAGATCAAGTCCCACTCAGACACATCTTGAGTCTTTGGGAGCGGAAACAAAGCCGTGAACACTCAGGACGCCTGCTCTGCCATAATGTACCTGTGTGACTTTGGACGAGTTTTTCCCCCATCCATATCTGCCCCTATAAATGGAGGGGACTGAACTGGATGACTTCTGAAGTCCCTTCGGTTCTGACACTCTATACCACACAAGGCCTTGCAAGACCATGAATGCCCCTCCCTCCCCCAACCTTACCCTGAGACTCCTGGAAAGGCTGGGAGAGGAGGGAGCGGAATGAAGAGTGGCTCTTTGTGACTGCTGACAAGGTTCGGGCTTGCCAGGTTCCCAAGGTCCATGCTCAAATCAAGACACTCCACTTCTTCCCTTTCTGTGTCTGCGATTCCACCTTCCTTCCACACACCAACATCAATCAGGAAGAAATAAGGGGAAAGTTGTGCCCTGTTCATAGGGCAGAACGCCTCGGCTACCCCTCGCGCCTCGGCCCATCGGGGCCCATCCAAGGACAGCTTCTCCACATTCTCACCTGCAGTGAGGCAGTCACCTCATTCCCTGCCTCCTCCCTAACCCCCTTCAGTCTATTCTCCACATAGCAGCCAGACTACTTTTAACACCAAAATCAGGTCATGCTGCTTCTCTGTTCAAAACCCCCTCTTGGCTTATCTTCCTTTCAGTACAATCCAAAGCCATACCGTGGCTTACAAGGTCCTGCACGATCTGCATCCCCCTGCTTCTCTCATTAGATCTCCGACTACTTTTCCCTTGGCTTTCCCCACTTGTTTCCCAACGCTTTCTTGCCTCGAAGCTTTCGTACTTGCTATTCGCTCTGCCCTGAATGTTCCTCTCCCAGAGAACCTTCATGGAGTATTCCCTCGCTTCCTTCAGGCGCCCGTTTGAATATCACCTTATCAACGAGGCCTTCTACAACCACCGCTAACACACGCACATCACTCTTTACCCCATTTATCCCACTTCGTTTTTCTTCATAGCATTTATCACCATTGGACACATCACACATTCGTTTCTTGCTGTACTGTTTTTCTCCTACTACAATGTTGGCTCCTTATCTATTTTGTTCACTGCTGTGTTCCCCGTACCTTGAATAGTGAGTGCCTGGTACATAGCAGTTGAACAAATGAACTAAAACTTCCAGGGTCTAATACTGACCTTACTAAGCAGCTCACTCAGATTGACTGGAAGCTTATGCCTGATGCATACTAGGATCTTAACAAACATCTGCTGAAGAAAAAAAAAAAATCTGCCGAAAAAACGAAGATGGCAAGTTAGAAGTACTATGAAGCTACAAAATGCCTATCTTCCCACCCCACCCATTTCCCCCAAAGACGGAATCCTGGAGTCACTCATTCCCTCTCCTCTTCCCTCCCTTCTCTATGGCACAGGACAGCAACAGAAACGCATCTCTGAGACAATGAAATAGGGGTTCAGAATCACCCATGCCAGCCAGTTCTCTGTGCCTGCGGGAGACATGCGTCAGTGGGCAGCTTATTCAGCAATCACTATATGCCAGCTGCTGGCATTCTCTATAGAGTCTGGGAACCAGAGGCACAGACACACACCCCAAACCCAGCAGGCGAAGGAACAGGTCAAGACAGAGTGCACCCAAACCCAAGAATGTGAAAGGTGGATGGGGAGGAATCTGGTTTACAAGCTAAAGCACAGGGCTTTAGTGGGAGTTGAGCTGTTTTCTCAAAAACTATTTCAGTTTTGTTTGTTTGTTTCCTACTCAACTCAGTTTGCAGCAAATTCCAGACTAGTACAGAGTAGCCAGATCGACAGCCCCTGGAGACCAAAGTACTAGTTTATCCAAAAAACAGAAACAATGAGTGCTTATGGAGTGTTTTATCTTCAAAGGCCTTCCCAGACATCCACTAATGAGCCAGGCGTGGTGCTCCTGGTCGGTTCCTCAGATGAGCCCTGCCCCTGACCCAGAGGGCTCACACCCCAGGGAGAGAACCTGGCTCAACCCTAGGGCTCAACTTCAGCCAAGTCGCCCACTAGCCATCCTCCCTGCCCATCCTGTCTAAACCCACCCAGGCAGGTCCTGGAGGATCCCTGGGCAGGAGGGGACCTCTGCCCAGCTAATAAGATCAGATTCCATCAACCCTGGCAATCTGTAGTTGTCAGACTTCTGGTTCTGCCACCTTCACCTCCAGAAATTTAAACCTTCCCTAAGTCTTCCTAGTCTTAATCTTGTTTCCTATTCAGGTCTCCTCTTCTCCAGCTCCAGACGATACTTTGCTTTAAGAGTTTGGTAATAGACTTTGGCCCAGGTTCTGAACTGAATTTATACCACGCATTTATCTTGCTGTCCTCATGAATGAAGCGACTGCTGATAAAAGGATTACCAACTGTGAGTGGCTGGAAAATACCCCTCGCCCCAAAACATGCACACACTGTCCTTTGGTTTGCTTCTCTGCTAACATGCTAACGTCTTGGTTCAAAAGCTGATCCCAGTGTTACACTTATTTCTCTTTCCTGGCATGTCCCCGAATTATCTGAGCCACTCATGTGGCACTTACTACCTCATGGAGCTTTTTCTCTCTTAGAAGTTTGTACATTTACTGTCTCTACAGTTTAACTGTATTCTCCATGGGCAAGGACAATGCCTTTTACTTATTTTGGATCTGTCCCCACTCCAAGTACCAAGCTCTCTATAGCAGTTCAACCAAGCACACGGGCTGACCTAAGCCTCCTCTGAGGATGTCCCTATATCATTTCTTCTGCCCTAGCAGTACTTGGTCTCTCTGTGTAATGCACAGCTAGTTTCTTAGATATTCTGTCAATTCTTGGCCTTTTTCCACACCGTTATCTGACCCCAAGACTGGTTTGGAAACACCACAAAAGAACTAGAAGACTAAAATCGGTGGAATTTTCTGCCATTGAATATGCAAGGGGCCTGATGGATAACTGATGAAATGCCCACATAGTAACTGGGTGTCCTTGGGGGGCAGCACGCCTTGAAATTAGTGGACTTTATGACTCCTCTTTAATATAATCAGGAGCTGGACTCAGATGAGCATTCTAAACCGGGTGTTGGTTCTCTCGTCCTGGCTTTCTCTGTCCCTATCGCCAGCTAGCACGCTGCCTCTACCACGAGGATGGTGGCAACTTTCAGCTTTGTGTCATGAACGCACATCCTGGGTTATATAGCCAATTTTCACTTTCACCCATACTGCGTTCCTAAAAAAGCTCTGGGAAGCAGAATGGCAAAAAAAAAAAAAAAAAAAGCATAAAACCTGGATTGTTTCCCTATGTACTGCACAGCCTCTAGTTACTCTCTTCTACCACAGATGGCACTCCTGTGTCGATAGGGCAAAATGCCAGGGTTCCACGGGCTGTGAGAAACCAAGAATCGGCAGTCAAAACTGAAGATGAGTGGCTTCGGATGAAAAATGGACTACAGCAATATCCCTATTATCAAAAAAGTGTATCTCAACATTCTATTTTACAGCCACAAACTTTGTTATCAGTGGTACAAATAACAAGAAGAGCTCTTAAAGTGTGTTCTAGCACAATCCGTGTGGAACACTGCAGGAGTTCATTCAAGCACACTGCCTGATTTAAGCTTCATCCGAGGATGTCCTCACTGACGACTGCTTACTGCCCCCGAGCCCATCCTCCCACCCCCCCAGGAGAGGCAGGCTGTTGCTGGGACCGCTCAGCCATCCTGGCCTGCCTCACTCTCCAAGCGATGCTGAGAGTCACACTCACTCTGCCACACACAACTCCCCCCACCTGACTCTGCTGGCTGACTCAGGCTTGTGTCCACGAAACCTACCTCTGAGGGGACTTCTGATCTGGCCCCGCCTCCTCCTCGTCTGGCTGCACGGGTCCAGGGAAAGGAAGATCAAGGTCTCCCAAACCCTCTCCTGCCAAGCAGGGTATACTAAAAGCACCTTTGTTCCCAGACCATTTTCACACTGAGATATCACTAATAGAGATGCTATTTTTATTAAAGCCAATGGAGCGGCCCAATAAAATATAAGGAAACAAAGGCAGGGTCTGCCCGTATTTAGTTTCCTTAGCACAGCTGGCTTGTGACCTCTATACACTTTCCAAGTTTTTGTCTCAAGAGCACTGTAATCACAAGTACATAAGAACTCCTAGATTAATATCTCAATGACTTCTACTGGACTCTCAGAATTCCCAAAGCCAAGAAACAGCTTCTGATGGCAGCTTCCATCCATTCACTAAGCACTTATTGAGTATACAGAACTAGGGATACAGAGAGGAAGGCAACTTCTGCCTTCATGAAACTCAGTCAATGGGAGAGAAAGACTAGCTAACAGAGAATTACAAAACAGCACGAGGGTCAGAGTGGAATAAGCACATAGTATTATGGGGACAGAAAGCTGGAGCACTTCATCAAGACTGAGGGCTAAAGGGAAATTCCCAGACATGATTCTCAGGTCACCCCTGAGCTGACTCCCAACAGAAGAATAGGAAGTAATCAAACAATAAAGAAGAGGGAGTGGGGGACAGGGAACAGTGTGTCAAAGGCATAAAGACTTGAGTTAGAGACTGCACTTTTTACTAGCCAAAGCCAGGTACAGTTGGGAGTCAGTTTATTTGGATGCTGCATGGTGAGTAAAAGGAAGTGACGACACTGGAGAGATAAGAAGGGGCTAGATCATGAAGGGCCTTAAAGGCCATACTGAGTAACATGATCAAGCATGTGCTTTAGAAAGACCACTCTTTCTGAGCACCTGGCTAACTCAGTCAGTAGAGGATGCAACTCTTGATCTCAGAGTCGTGACTTCAAGCCCCATGTTGGATGTAAAGCTTGCTTAGAAAAAAAAAAAGAAGACCATTCTGGCAGTCATTTAGGGTATAAATTAAAAGGAGAAAAGACTTGAGGCAGAGAGACCACGTGGGAGGTACAGTAATACAGCTGAGAAATCAAACGTTCTTAACCACAGGTGGCAATAAAAACAAAAAGACAGATTTGAAACATCAAAACAGGGTGCCTAGATGGTTCAGTCACTTAAGCATCTGCCTTGGGCTCACGTCATGATCCCTGAGTCCTGGGATTGAGCCCTGCGTTGGACTCCCTCCTGAGCAGGGAGTCTGTCTCTCCCTCTCCCCCGCCTTGTGCGTGCGCGTGCTCTAATAAGTAAATAAAATCTTTTTTAAAAAAAAGAATAAAAAATAGGGGCATCTGGGTGGCTCAGTGGGTTAAAGCCTCTGCCTTCGGCTCAGGTCATGATCTCAGGGTCCTGGGATCGAGCCCCGCATCGGGCTCTCTGCTCAGCGGAGAGCCTGCTTCCCCCTCTCTCTCTGCCTGCCTCTCTGCCTACTTGTGATCTCTCTCTCTGTCAAATAGATGAATAAAATCTTAAAAAAAAAAAAAAAAAGAGTAGAAATAATTTTTTTTAAAAAGCATAGTGTTCTGAATATTCAAGGCTACAGCTGTAGGCATTGGAGCAGCCATGGAATATCAGGAGATGGAATGGTTGTAAGCTGGTCAGTTTCTAAGAATAGGGCAAGCTGAAAGCTTTGGTTAGAGGGCAGTGCCGCGGAATGTTCCAAAGAAACAAATGAGTCTAGTTTTTATCTGGTCACTTTTTTATCTGGCCATGTATTCTGAAACAGACCTGATTCTCTGTTCTGACTCACTTGCTGGTTGTCCACAGGAAAAAGGTTGTGCATGGGAAAAGCCAGACCGTTTCCAGGTGCTCGGGTCTCTCTGATCAGACAGGGCATGTTAGATCCTTCTTTGCTTGATAATGTGGCCTCCTTTCGGGTTCTCCTGTACTGGAGTCATCTCAGACTGGAAGGGAAACTGGCCTAATGATTCTGGCCTGGGCCTAAACACTGTTAATTGAGTTAAGTGGAACCTAATTTTAATTAGATGTTTTAATTTGTAAGAATATCATCAGGGCGCCTGGGTGGCTCAGTAGTTAAGCCTCTGCCTTCAGCTCAGGTCATGATTCCAGGGTCCTGGGATCAAGCCCCACATCGGGCTCCCTGCTCAGCAGGAAGCCTGCTTCTCCCTCTTCTACTCTCCCTGCTTGTGTTCCCTCTCTCGCTGTGTCTCTCTCTGTGTCAAATAAATAAATAAAATATTTTAAAAAAATAAAAAAGAATACCATCAATTGCCTTGTAGCTAAGACTAATAGATATCTCTCAGGTCTTTTTTTTTTTTAAGATTTTATTTGTGTTTATTTGAGAGAGAGTGTGTGTGTGAGGGAACATGAGGATGGGGGAGGGAGCAAAGGGGGAGGGAATAGAAGGGGGAATCAATCTCAAGCAGATTCCACATTGAGTGCAGAGCCGCAGTGGAGCTCACTGAGATCATGACCTGAGCTGAAACCAAGAGTCAGACTTAACTGACTGAGCCACTTAGGCGCCCCTTTCAAGCCTTATTTTAATTTGCCCTTTCTACAGCCTTTGACCCTCCTACCTTTTTTTTTTTTAATGTTTTTTCCTCATTGGTATCTATGCTGTCTTACTGTCTTGATGTCCTTTTGGCCCCTCGGGTTGCTTCTTACTCTCTTTCCTGGCCTCTGTTTTTGTGCACTGCTTTAAATGTTGATGTGCCCCAAGTTTCTGCCTTTGGCCTTTTCTCCTGTCCCATTGTACACGCTCACGCTAGACATATCAGTTAGAGTAGCATCAGTTGCAACAGATAGAAGACACACCTGTGGCTTCAACGACAAGAAGATTTATTAAAGCATATAGCTTGAAGTCTAGGTAAAATGAGCCAGACACAGAAGGACAAAACTGTATGATTCCATGTATGTGAAGCATCTAGAATAGTCAAATTCATAGAGAGAGACGTAGAATGGTGGTTGCCAGGGGCTGGATGTAGGGGAAATGCAGGTTATTTTTTAACAATTACAGAGTTTCAGTTTGGGAAGATGAAAAAGTTCTGGAGATAGATGCTGGTGATGGTCGCACGACAGTGTGAATGTACTTAATGCCACTCAACTGTCCACTTAAAAACGGTCAAAACGGTAAATTGTGTTATGTATATTCCCCCCCACACACACACACACACAGAAATCTAGAGCTAGAACACTTGTTTTTTTTAATCCACCAGCTCTACAGTGTCATTAAGGTCCCAAATTTTCTCCATTTTTCTGCTCTGACATCCTAGAGTTCTTATGTCTGTCTCTTCATGCTCTCTTGGAATTACTCCAGCATCTCATTCTTCTACATGAACACCTAAAGGCTGGACAAGAGAATGTTGCCATATGTCTTTTTTTTTTTTTTTTAAGATTGAGGAAAACTTTCCTAGATGCTCCCAGCAGACATTCCCCATATCTTATTGGCTAGAATTAGTACATGACCATTTGTGACTCAGTCACTGGCAAGGGAAATGGAATGCCCACATCCCTTAGGGCTGGGGAAGGGTATCTTTATACCCCCCACCCCAATATCTGAACAGATTAGGGGTTCTGTTAGAAGCAGGAAGGGGAAGAATGGCTCTTTGGGTAGATAGCCAGTTAACTGCTGTTATCCTGGATCTTGGTTTCTCTTATGGCTTCAGTTACCATCTGTGCAAATGATTCCCAAATACCCAGCCCAGACTTTCTCCCTGAGCTTCACCCCTTAGCACCTCAAAATCCAAGTTTAATCTAAAAAAAATTATCTTCAGGGCACCTGAGTGGTTCAGTCAATTAAGAATCTGCCTTCTGCTCAGGTCATGATCTCAGGGTCCTGGGATCAGCCCCGCACTGGGCTCCCTGCTCAGCGGGCAGTCTGCTTCCCTTGCTCATGCTCTGTCTCTCTCTCTCTCTCAAATAAAATCTTTCAAAAATAATAAAAATTAAAAATAAAACCAAGTATCTTCGATCTTAGATCTGTTCCTCTTGTATTTCTTGGCTAAAGAAGTGCCACGAGATCACCCATGCCAGAAACCTGGGAATCATCTTTGACTCTTCTACTCTTCCTCCCTATTATTTAATCAGTCACTAAATCCTATGGATTCTACTACTCTGATGTTTCACTATGCTTTCTTAATTACAAAAGCACTGAAATTCCAAAAGTAGTCCACCTAAAGCCCTAATAAATCTTTGCCCCAGTCTGGTTCCCACTTCACAAGTCAAAATGGAGCTGCTGGTGAACAGAGGACACAGGAAGCTATGGTTTAGACAAGGCCCACCATTACAGAGCGGTCTAAGGATTCAGAAAACAGGGAACCAACTAGCTTGGGGAATAAGAGTAGGACTTACCATAGGATGTTTTATTCACACTTGCCTATTTTGCTTTCCAGAGCTGAAACTTCCCAAATAACGTGCCTTTAACGCATTGCAGGTCTGCCATACATCCCATCAGTACTGGATGGCTAGGCAGGGCTTAAGGCAGCTAGAGCCCAAGGACCAGTCAGCTCAGGCTGCAAGAACTAGGTCTGTCTCACTATTACCATTTTCTGTGTATGCCATGATGACAAAAAGTTGGGGAAGTACTTCACCAAAGTATGAGCCGCTCATCAGCAGGGACCATGCTTTATTCATGTTTCATGTCCCCAGCACCATGACTAATCTGTAGCTAGTGACTAACATGCTTGCTTTTGAGGAGTATGGTTGTACTGATGGTGGCAAAATATTTCTGAGCTTGAAGAGGACAGTATTCTATAGGGGATCCCTGATCCTCTTCTTGTATCTGACAAACTCAAGAAATGGTTGCTATGTTCTCAGAGCCCTAGGGTTCCTTGGATGGGATTGGTGGGCTTGGGGAGGGAGGAACTATATAAGAGGCTCTAATTATGCTCCTCCCAGCTATACCACCACCAGGGCAGCCCATTTTTATCCATGTAATGTATCAGACTTCAAATAACACTTTATACAAGGTAACATTTAACTGCTTTTAACAGAAGAGGAAGAGGGGGTCGAAAACCACTACAACAGAGAGCAGATGTTCTCCTGCATCCTAATCATGCTGCAGTTTAAACATCATGCCCGAAGCTCTAGTGTAAAAGCTCATAAAGGAAGGGTTATAACAAGCTTTCATCAGTAATGGAAGAGCTAAAGGGTAGGATGAGATCTGCTACACCCAGTCATCTCACCTTTCTTCAGGAATATGGTGATAATGGTGGGTCCATGAAATCCCGAGCCATGTCCCTTCTGGTCCATATGGCACAGCAGATCCTTTGTAAAAGTCCAGTACAAAGCTCTAAAACGTTCATGGAATCCCTACCTCGGTCAGTTCTTTCCCAGACCATAATGCAAGCCTTCAAACATTTGTGGAACTTCCCCATGTCATTTCATTATCAAAAAGCTTTCTTGGCACTCTACCTATATTTGCAACAGATGTTGAAAAGGTATAGCAGACAGAATTACACAGATATCACAACTCTGGGCCTTAATATAGTACGTTCTGAAACATACTCAGAGGCAGACATTTAAAGGAGATATGACTAAATGAAAAGAGTGGCCCAGGAAATGGAGGGTGCTGAAATACTGAGTGAGACTAAAAAATAAAGGGACCCAGGAATCTAAATCCCTGACCTAGGTCAATTAGAGTGCTCTTGTATGAAAGAGTCAACCATTACTTCAATCATGCTGACTTTTCTAAGATGAACACTATTCTTGAGCCCCCACGTCCTCACCCTGCATCCAAGTTGATGGTTCAGGGCGCCTGCCTTGCTCCAGCTTCACCTCCCACTCAGGCAGCAGGAGCTGCCTCTGTGAGGCTGATGCTGAAAAAAGATTTCATTGCTCATAAGCCTACGACCAGCAGGGAAAGTCATGGTAACAATCATCCCTCTACACAGGCAGCAAGGTATTCTTTTGTCAACCTCCTCTCTTTTAAGGCAGCCCTGAGTGCTCATATTATTATTACTATTATGATGATTATTAATAGCAACTAACATTTATTTGGAGCTATGTGCTTTGTACAGTACTAGTGCTTTACATATATTATCTCATTTAATTCTCATGCCAATACCATGAAGTAGGCACTATCATTACCATGTTCTTTACTGATGAAGAAAATGAACCTAAGGGAGGACACGTAATTTCACCAAACTCTTAAAACTAGTAATTAGCAGAGGCAGGATTTGAACCCAATTTTGTCTGATTCCAAGGTCCACCTCTGAAAAACCATACCATATTGCCTCTAAATTGACCCACAACAAAAATGGTGAGGAGAGCCAAAAACCGTGATATGCTTTGAGTCTCGGGCTGCTTGGCATCCATTCCTAAAGGTGTATGGGGAAGCAGATTCCACAATTTCCCTGTTATTTACTCAGCTTTAACAAACCTGGTTTTAAAGAAGTTCCTCCTTCTGAACAACAAATCCCACCCACTACCCTCTGAGTCCACTTCCTCTTATTACGACTCCAGGGGAAAAGAGAGCAGCAGAAATGAACACACACAATATGATCCTCTGTGCCCTTGAGACTTCACTTCCACTCTTTCCAGCCTGCTGTCACCCCTCTTTTATATTGCGTTCAGTTTAATAACAGCAGCTACCATTCACTGGCACCACATACATATTATTGGCTCTCTCCTCCATCATCTCCAGAATTCCAATTTTGACAATATTCCGAAGCACTTAACATCTAACGGAGACCCCTTTGCCCACAATGGGGAAGCAGGAGATCTGGGATTTCAGATAAATAATGACTCGGTGTTCTAGTGATATTTTTCTTTTTGGGTCTTAGTTTCCATTATCCATGCCCGTTTTGTGCCTCTTAGGAAGGTGGAGAGACTGAGACTTCTTAATTACAATGTCTAAGGGCCTTTGTACCCTCACTCAGCTATCTCCAGGCACTCTCCCTGACAGCTAAGCCATCTCTTTCTCTTTCCTTAAACTGTAGTCTGAAAGCGTTGAGTTCTATCCATTCACATCCTGTATTCATCCTAAGTGCCCACTGTTTGCATTAGGCACTGTGGGAGATACAACATGAAATCCAATCCCTGCAATCAAAATGTCCCATCTCTTTGGAAAAACAAGACTTACACATAAAATTTTTGATGATACAAGGTAAGAATTCTATGCTGGGGGCATGCCTGGGTGGCTCAGTGGATTAACTGGCTGCCTTCAGCTCAGGTCATGATCCCAGAGTCCTGGGATCAAGTCCTGCATCAGACTCCCTGCTCAGCGGAGAACCTGCTTCTCCCTCTGCCTCTCCCCCTGCTCATGCTTTCTCTCTCTCTCTCTCTCAAACAGATAAATAAAATCTTCAAAATAATAATAATAATTCTATGCTGGGAGGCGGTAAGCGTGTAAATAGCATGTAAAGGGGGCCCTTCCCAGCTAAATCCAAGGTCAATAATTCATTCTGTGAAAGGGTGACCTCTGTGGATCAGCTTCTTTCTTAAAATGAGCCTTCAGAGACATGTTATTCAAACTCAGGTCTAATGGGCAAAAACCAATTCACTGTTCCACTCCAGTCATATCAAGTGGAGACAATTACTCCAAGAAGCTCAAGACAAAATGGCAGCAAAACGGTCACTACTTGATTAAGGCCAGGGGAGAAAAGTATGCAGAGACTAGATTCTTTCCTGTTGCATTGACCCAAGCAATCAGACTCCTGCAGCAGATCTCCTACCCATAAAACTTTCATGCCACAGACCAGGGGTGACCCAATCCAACAGCATAGAGGCAGGTTTTGAGTTACGCTTCTCCCTCAACTGGATGACCTCACTATTTCTTCTCATTCCTGACCACATACCACACTCCTCATGGCCTGGCCAGAGGGAGACCAGCAGTAATACAACCCAGAAAGAAGGGAACTCCCCCAGAAGAGAAGCTACCACTTTGCTATGCAAGTGGCCGGGGTTAACAAGGAACTCCACCTCCCCCTCCTTCCCTCAAACATTGGTGTAAGCAATGGCTCCATTTTCTGTTCCGGGAATCCTGGTACTTCCTAAAGAAAGAAAGCGGATTGGAAGACACAAACTCAGAGCCAGCGACAAGCTGCTCCCTCCTCCTGTGAGACCGCCCCCGCTTTGCCTGGGGGAGGAAGGCACCACCTCTCCTCTCCCAGCAAGATCTGATCCCCCCACCCTCTTCTGCCTCTTCTCCTCCCGCTCCCCACCTGCTGCCCTCTTCCCAACGTGCGGTTCCCAAGACCCAAAGCGCAACCTCTACCGGAATACTGCCCCTGGGGTGCCCCACTAGCTTGCCTGGCCGACTAATCCCTAACCCCCCCCCCACGCACCCCTGCCCCACGAAGGGAGTACAGGGTGTCATCGCTGCAAGGCTCTGGTCTCCTAGTACTAAGGTGGAGCAGGAGAGAGGGTAGGAAAAAGCGGCATTCCCTACCTAGCCCTTTAACAGGAAAAGGATACAAAACAGTCATCACCGCCCCCGCATCACCTCTCTCTAGACTGTTTCCTTCACTTCGACCACGACCCCTCGTAAGCCCACCTCCTGCAGGCGAGGGGGAACCTAACTGCAACCCGGGTCGCCCCCGCGTGCGAGGCAGAGCACAAATTCGTGTGCGCCCCCCACCCCCACCCCAGCTCCGCGTCCTTCAAATGTGGGGGCAGGCGAGAGACTGGCCCGGCGCCCCCTCCCCGAGCTCTCTGATGGGAAGGACCACACCGCTCCATGCCGGGCAGTGCCGGGGGGCGGGGGGGTCTATCTCCTCAGCCCCCACCCTGAGCCTCTCTTCTATGGGGACCCGCCTTCCTTCCTCAGCCCCTCACCTGTTCCTGCTCCCAGCTCCGCCGCCGCAGCCGCCGCCTCGGCCCCCGCAGGTTCCGCTCGGAACTGGTTCCGCTCCCTCCGACTCCCCCAAGCCGATTTCGGCAAGGCTGCTCCCCTGGCCCCGCTCCCCAGCTCCCTCCTTCCTTTCCTCCACCTAGCACCGGAAGCCGCGACGGCGACAGGCGCTGTGCGGCGCACCCCCACCCTCAGACCAGGATACTTCCCACCTCCCCGATCGCGCGAGAACAGCGCGCTAGCGAGCGGCAGTTCTCGCGAGATCCATCACCATGGCAGCGGCTGCAGCAGAGGCAGCCGGGTGCTGGAGCTGAAGCCTGGGCGGGGGACGAAGTGGGGGCTGCAGGCTGCGGGCGGCCAGCGGAGGCGGGAGCCGCGAAGTGGGGATGAGGCAATGGGCACTGAGGTGAGAATCCTAAGCTCCAGGGCCATGCCTGGAATTTAAGACTGGAGCTGCATGCTGGCCACACTGGAAGAGGCTGGGCAGAGAGGCAAAGCTAGGAGCAGGGTATGAGTGCAGAGCCCTCGCTGTGGCCCACTCTGTTCTTCCCGACCACATCCTTATTCCTTAACCCTGGCTAGCTGCATCTCCCTGAGAGCCCTCGCTGCATCACTGTTGCTACTCACTCCTTCCAAGCTAAGACTAGGTTACTCAGGGGTCTAAATCAGGAGATCCTTTCCCATGGGGAAGAGGAGAGAGAGAGTGATGAATTTGAGACTGAAGGAAAGAGCTGGATTCTGGTCCAGTTAGGAAGTTGGAAAGAGAAAGACAAACGGTGAAAGCCTAATATTCAGAGGTGTGGTTTGAGGGAGTGTACCTAGATGACTATGAATTTTTGTATCCCAAGGAAAATGAGAGACTTTATTTTTTTTAATTTTTTTTTTAAGATTTTATTTATTTATTTGACAGAGAGAGAATACAAGCAGGCAGAGCAGCAGGCAGAGGGAGAGGGAGAAGCAGGCTCCCCATAGAGCAGGGAGCCCGATGCGGGGCTCAATCCCAGGACCCTGGGATCATGACCCGAGCCGAAGGCAGACGCTTAACCGACTGAGCCACCCAGGCACCCCAATAAGAGACTTTACACCCATGTTTCTCCACTCCTGCTCACCCTCACTTCCCTTACACTCATTTCTGCACCTGATCTAGACATGCAGAACTGCCTTGAAACAGTCTCAGCTGTTATAGAAGAAAGGCACTAGTAATACTAAGAAAGTTCTTTAAGTGGCCTCTCTCCTCAATGTATGGAAACACATAGCTCTTCCCTAAGGCTTGAGCCGAAATTGTTGCTTTTCTGGATTTTTATTTTTTTATTTTTTTTGCCTTATTTCTTGTCTCTTTCAAGAAGAACCAGGTTGGTAGATAGCCACACTGTGTCTATCCCTTGTTCCCATCAATCCCTGGTGTATACATTCACCACTCTCTTCCTCTTATCCCAGTCTGTTTTCTCTCTTATTTTAATGTGGAGAATAACATGACCCTAGAATGTGAAGCCAAGAGGACCCTAATGTAAGATGGTGAGGAATGATCTGGATAACAAGGAACATGTTTATAACAAGAGCTGTATATGTCCCGGGCTGTTGCTATGAAGGGCCTTTGCCCTGCTAAGCTGTGTGTTGTGAATGGCAGAAGACTTACTCAGCTTTATTGCAGACTCTTGGATCAGGCCCGGGGATACTTCCACATGACTACTCTTTCCATTTCTTTTCTTAAAATTTTCACCCCACCAAGTTATGCCCCCACACCAATCACCAAAATTATGCTTTGCACCCCCCCTTCACTAGTGCCCCCACCACACCAACATGCCTTTCGAGATTCTGACAGGAGGTAGAAATTCAGTGTTCCTGCCAGAAGCTTCAGGTCCTCTCGAGATTGGGTCCCAGGTGTTACAGAAGGACGGAAATGGTGACAGCCTAATATGGTTAGCAACAAGTACCATGACATTTGAGTCAGAACTGATGGATGGGGGTGCTCCAGGGGGGCTCAGTCAGTTAAGTGTCTGCCTTCAGCTCTGGTCATGATCCTGGGGTCCTGGGATGGAGCCCCACATCTGTAAGGCTCCCTGCTCAGTGAGGAGTCTGCTTCTCCCTCTCCCTCTGCCCCATCCCTCCTCCCTCTTGTGCTCACCCGCTCTCTCAAATAAATAAAATAAAATAAAATAACTGATGAAAATCTCCCAGGCTTTCTGTCTTCCACCTGTCTGGGGTCTGGAGTCTGCTGCAGCATCACTGGGTGCTTCCCATGGAGCAAAGAGGAGGAGCAGAGATAGGAGGGGTGCTGCCTAGCTGGCAATTAGCCAGCCACTGCCACTCCCCAGCTTCCCAACCACTTGAAAGGCTAAGGGAAGAGAGCTCATCCAGAGCTGAAAGAGGCCTAGAGGCCTGACTTACAGTTCATCAGTCTTTCCCCCTCCCTCTGACTGTCAGTGGAGCTAAGTCAAAGCTGAAATCGTAGCCACCCGCTCTGCGGGTTGCACACTCCCACTCTCGTCACTGACCCCAGGCCTGGGTCTGAGCCCAGCGCGTGTGCCGGGAGCAGGGGTGGGGGGGGTGTTGGCCTTGCTGACAAAATCCATTTGGAATTTCTCAAGGTTGTGGTTTGGGGCTTAAGTTTGCCACAGAGTGTGTCTGACGAAAGAGAAAGCTAGAAAGAGAGGGAGCCAAAGGGAATACAGAGGAAGGAAACAGGAAAAAGCTGAAATATTCTTGCTGTAATGCCATTGGAGATTCTCCTCCCTCTTTCTAAGTGTGAGAAATTCCCATTCTGGATGTTCCTTATCATTATTCTCTCTCATATCCTATGCCCATTCTAGCTGCATCCCCTCTCTTCCCAACACCCCCATACACACCAGGTAGTCAGTGACTAAAGTAAGGCTGAGATATCTTCCCGCTTCCATCAGATTTCCAAGCCCAGGATTCTCAAGTGGAAATTCAAGACATAAAATTATGCCATAAAGTACTGGCTTAACCCAACATTCTTCAAAATGCCCTTGGTACCTGAGTAGCAAAATCACCTGATTTTGAGGGTAATTTGGGTAGCAGATATATCTATTGCCTAGAGAAATAGAAAAAAACCATTTCTACATTCCCTGGCCAAAGACATGATCTGTTAGAGGCAGCATCTCGCAACCCCGTAAACATTTAGTCACTTGTAAAGTTCTGAATGTGTGAATGCCTGTCCCTTTTCTGAATTGAATGATAATGGTTTTCAAAGATACTGGACTAGGAATAGACAGATTGTAACTGTTAAAATATCTGTTTTCTTTAGTTTTAGTTATCTCCTAAAAGATAAAGGAATTATTTTGCTAAGATTAAATGCAGAAGAGCTCTGAATGAGGAAGGACAAAATACATATGCAAATAATTCAGTAGGAAAGCATGCTAGTTTTGCTGGTTTCCAGAGCAAAACACTCTCTGAGCACTCAGAATCTCTTATACATGTGTCCCATTCGTCTTATACCCACCTCCCAAGTTCTCTGACTTGGAGCCATAAAGAAAAGCACCTGCTCTTTTGGGTCCAGGCTTAATGTTGAGATCCGTTCAGGACTTGAAATGTGCAGAGCAGAGCTAACCACATGGTGTAGGCAGGGGTCAGCAAAGTACAGCCAGAGAACGTAATCTCTTCCGCAGTCCGGTTTTGTGAATTAAGCCTTATTGGATGCAGCCACACCCATTTGTTTATGTGTGGTCTATGGCTACTTCTGATTCACAACAACAGAGTTGAGTAATTATGGCAGAGTTGAGTAGTTGCAACAAAGCCCACAAGCTTAATACAGCTGACCCTTGAACGACACAGGTTTGAACTGTGCAGGTCCACTTAATAAGCAGATTTGTTTTAAGTAAATACTGTACACTACTGTAAATGTATTTTATCTTCCTTATGATTTTTTAAATAACATTTTCTTTTCTCTAATGTATTTTCTTGTAAAAACACGGTATATAAAACACGTAGCATGCAAAGCATGTGTTAAACTGTTAATTGACTGTTTCTATTACCGGTAAGGTTTCCAGTCAACAGTAGGCTATAAGTAGTTAAGTTTTGGGGGAATCAAAAGTTACACGCAGATTTTCGACTGCATGGGGAAGGGGGCATCCCAAACCCCTGATGTTGTTCAAGGGTCAACTGTATACTCGCTATCAAGCCCTCCGCAGGGGGGAAATAATGCCAACCCTTGTTCTAGGGCAAGGACTGAGGTGAAGTCTGGAGTTGAAGCACATAAAAAAGTAAATTGGGCCTATGTTTGGATATCTAGCCCCCCAAACACACACCTAGAAGTACCCCCTGGTTTTGCACACTGAAAGTTGCCAACCAAATCACTGAGAACCATTTCAAATCCTTTGTGGAACCAAGCAGGATCCACGTAAATAAAGTCATTGGGTGTATGAGGGTAGAATTCACCTGGAAAAGAAGCGATGGACTGGAATCCCCAGTGTGGGCAGAAACAGAATCACCTGCATCCACTGGTCCAGTAGTTTATTTTAGTTACAAACAGAAACCAAGAACAAGTCTCAGTACAATAAATTATCCATTCCCATCCCTCCTGCTAAGGAACAAATAAGAGGCTCAGAGAGTCTTGGGTAAAATTCTTCCTTTGGAGGGTTTCCTTTAACATCTGAATAGGGGGGACAGTGTCCCTAAGGGCCTAGACAAACAACTCTCTGAGGACTCAAGGCACCTCCAGCACTCTGTCCCTTCCCCAAGAAAAACCTCTCTACCACTGTCTCCTATTCCCCCACAAGAAGGGGCCCAGGCTGCGGTAGAGATTGGGAACAGCAGATAGGAAGGAGTAGTCTCCCCGGATACCCGGTCTATGGCTCCACATAATGCCTGGGGCTATCCCTCAAAGGAGAGGAGTGGTCAAACTACAAGGACACCCCAGCCAGAAGGAGCATGAACCAGAGCTAACGGGACCCCAGGGTTGGGGAGAAGGAGGCAATACAGTGCATGTCATCTTAGTTCATTTCAGCTGTTTCAGGAGCAGAAGAGGGGGTGACAGCTTTCCCTCCCAGGCCCTCCTACAGTGGGAGAGAAGGCTGCACATCACAGACTCTTGCCCGACCGCCACCACCCCCAAAGCTGCTTCCAGGTTGACGCTTTGAGCTCCTAGGAGACGAGATAGACCCTGGACAGAAATCAGAGCAAAGGGCTGAAAAGGCGCTTCCACCCTCTGCCAGCCCTGCGGTGAAGCTGCCCGTCACTTACACACGTTGACCCACTCTGTGACCTTGCACTCCTCACACAGCACGTAGCAGCACCAGTGGAAGCGACAATGACAGCGCTCAACTCTCGTCTGCCGGAGCATGTTGTGCCCACGGCCGCAGCACAGGCTGCCGCAGCCGTCCAGCAGACGGCTGGTCTTGTTGCAGGCCCGTCCCCGAGTGCCGGGGGAGCCCACGGTAGGGTCTCGCTCACAGAAGTCGGGAGACTTCTCAAAGTAAACCAGCTCTCCCGAGAGGCGGCGCGGACGCAGGCGGGGTTGGAAGGCTCC